>CM056397.1:9397580-10057318 GCA_029718625.1 Synaphobranchus kaupii | reverse complement strand
TCTACTCATTCCACAACTTACTGCCACAGTTGCAATAATCATACTATTAATACTAAATCAGTAATGACAGCAATAACACATTTCTACTACTCAGTATTATTTCAATTCTGTTAAGTCCGCAGGACATCTCGGCAATTGACCTCGGAACATCTTAGTTAGTAGTACTTGTTTCCCATGCCACCTCATAACAGTTTCACAACAGTTTCACACCCTATCAAGTGCCCTGGGAAGTGGTATGACAAGTCCCTATCAGATAGCAACAACATCTCCAGTACTGAAAAACAAGTAGAGGACTGGCTGAGGAAAATAGAGAAGTCTGGACTCCCAGGGAAGTTTAAAGCATGGCTTTACCAACACGGCCTGCTGCCAAGACTTATGTGGTTGCTGACGGTGTATGAAGTCCCATTAACATCTGTGGAAGGAGTGGAGAGGAAGACCAACAAGCACCTACGTAGGTGGCTAGGAATCCCTCCAAGCTTCACATCGATTGGACTGTACAGAGTTGGCCAGCTACAACTCCCCCTGTCGTCGGTAGTGGAGGAGTTCAAAGTAGCCAAATGCAGGCTGGTTATGACCTATAGAGACTCCCAGAATGATCAAGTCAGAGAGGCCTGGGTCATCACAAGATCAGGGCGGAAGTGGGCAGCCTCTGCTTCTGTAGCCTTGGCAGAAGGGTCACTAAAGCTAAGGGACATCATTGGGAACCCGTGTGAAGGAAGGCAAGGACTGGGTGTGACACACTTCTAGCAATGGGGAAAGTCCAACCCACGGGAGAGGAGAGCCACGGTCCTGGGATCACTGGGATCTTACATCCATAGTGCCAGATCTTGTTGCTCTTTATCAAATGGTACAAAAGAATGAAAGAAGTATTCATTAAGTGTAGCCTAATTTAATAATAACAACATAGGCATTTGCAGTATTGCTGAAAAAGTCATGGCAGGATGGAATCATAGAATAAACAATGATGAAAAACTGTTTGCAAAATCGCGCTGTAACTGTTGTTTGGAACTGTAAACAGTAGTGTATATAGGCTAAACCTATAAAATTACTGTTTGAGTCTGAAGTATTTCCTCTAGGAAAATAAAACGCATTTTAATCAATTTAATTTTTTTAATTCGCATGGCGTTTATTTTATCATTGCTCTTATGTACAGCTCTTGCCTGGGCTGATCCACTCATACGGTCACAAGCACCTGTTATGAATAATTCCGTTACTCTCATGAAAGATATGGCGTTGATGTTTGCTCATGACATTACCGGCAATGAAGCAGCTATAAGACTGGAGCCGGATCGAGTACCTCCTAATTGCCTGTTTGTGCCCTCCAGAGTACATTCCCAGGTACTGCAATGGGGGCATTTCTCCCATCTTACGAGTCATCCGGGCGTCCACCGTACTAAGGATTTCTTGGCCTGGCGATTTTGGTGGCCTGGGATGGAAAAGGATGTGCGAGAGTTTGTTTCTGCCTGTTCGGTCTGTGCCCGCAATAAAGGGTCACAGCTCTCGCCATCCGGGCTCTTTTATGTCCTCTGCCCGTCCCGAGTCGACGGTGGAGCCATATTGCCTGAGATTTCATGACCGGTCTGGCACCATCAGATGGTCACATGGTTATCCTAGTGATAGTGGATAGGTTCTCTAAGGCGGCCCATTTTATTCCGCTTCCTAAGCTGCCGTCTGCCCCCGGAGACCGCCCGGTTGGTGGTCAACTACGTCTTCAGGGTTCATGGTCTACGTCAGGACGTAGTGTCAGATCGTGGGCCCCAGTTCATTGCCCTGTTTTGGCAGGCTTTGGATCCGGAGCTTATTAATGGCTTTCGCAGGTGTTGTTTGGAAGGGACCGTCTGGGCCGCTCCTTAAAGGGGGGGGTCCTGTCATGGTTTTTCAACCTGCTTATACTTTTCTTGCAGTTGTTGTGACTCCTGGCCTCTAGAGGGCACTCTTGTCCTTTTTTCCCTCTAGAGACCATTTAGTGTTGATTGGTTTCAGCCACACGCCGCTATTTAAGCAGGATGTTACCTCTGTTCCGGGCTTCAGTGTAAACTCTGATTACGCTTTGGCCGGTAATTTGATATAGGAACTTATAGTGGGCAACATCTTTATGCTAATAGTGCTAAAGATTGTTATTCTACATTTACTCTGAGCTCGGTGGTAATTCCACCTAGGTTTTTTGCTTTCCTTTGTTCTCAGTAGTTTCTTCCCTTGGTTTTCTTCCAGTCCTCTTTGAGGCTGTAACCTTAGTTACCTTTTTATTTCCCTCCTTGTATTGTTGCTCATTTATGGTACATTGAGCTGGAGGTTTTCGTTTTATTAGTCATTTATCTTACACTCATGTTCTCGAGTTCTTCTCGCCCTCTTTTCTGGGTAGTTTTCAGTTGGCTTATACACCAGGTGTTTGCTTTTTCTGTTTGTGTTTCCTGTTTACCCTTCCGAGATTATTTGTGGTTACTCACCTCTGTGGGTAGCTTTTAGATTCCCGTTCTGTCGCGGTTGGTTCTCCGACCCCTTCCCCTCCATCACAATAGGAAACAAATTAAGGTTGCTTTTTTCTCTTGGAACTCTTCCTAGTCACCTTCGATTTATTTTACTTTCTTGGACGCCTTCTTGTCAGCCATTTTCTTCACCTTCCTCTGAGACTTTTTTTTCCCGGCTGACTTCTTTGTTTTAGAGGCTGTCCTTTTCTTGCGTGACTTGCTCTGATTTTTATTGAGTTTAAAGGAACGAGAAGTGCCTGTGCCCTTGGTGTGAACTCTCATTTGCAACCACAGCCTTGACTGACAGCTTCACATGGGCCTTGTTTTTTTCCGCATCGTATCCGCCAACCTTTAGCACCTTTTTCAGGGTGGTCAGAGATACTCTTCTTGACACCTCCTTGGCAGCCATTTATCACTAACCCTAACAACTTGGAACTCTCCTCAATCTCTGCTGCACAATGCACAACCATGGCAATAAATGCCAAGAAGCCATTATAGTCAAAACTGTAGTGCTCTCTGTTAGGCCTATCTGTCCTAACTCTATATCCCTCTCTTTTCACTGCCTCTTTGTGTGATATCTTCTCTTATTACACAGCTTTTGCTGAATACTCAAATCTGATTGGTCAATGGGCGGTCATTATTTTGTATAATGACCACTGTTTCACACTTGGTTATATCCCTCCACACTCTAACGTTAGCTACACAACTTAAATTTGTTTATTACAATACCCTGCCTTTGTTTCTATGGAAGCAGCTTTAAACAGACTTTTTTTTTTTTGTGTGGTTTTCTATAAAGGTACAAAAGAAATAGCATAAGCAACTTGTGTACAGAGTATACAGAGTATTACAAGACAGATATGGCAAGCATATAAAGATATTAGCAGCCTTTACAGACGGTATAGAATATATTAAATAACAATGTGCTTAATTAACAAAGCAACCGTGATAATAACACGACACGCTAATGCTAATAAGAGTCGTCCATTTTAAGTTATATACTACACAAAGATAACCGTGGTGGCTCCATAAAAACAGTTGAGTGATAAGCCACGGTGAACTCGCCTAATGGCTATTAAACTAATACACATAGCAACATTGAGCCAGTAAGGACTTTCTAGATTACAGTACAACCAGTATAGAGAAAGTTACTGAAAACGAAACCGCGACGAATTCAAAGAAACAATTAACACAACATGAAGTTGAATTAGCAATACAGCTGGCTAAAAGCTAATCTACATCCCAATCTAATAATATATCAGCAATTCACTCAATGCATGTTACACATTTCCTGTAACATTACCCAACCACATTTTAATTATAGTACTTACCTTTAGATGCAAGCACACGTTACAAAGCTAGCAGGGAGAAAGAGGTGAAAACGATACAGCTAAAATCCCCATTTTCTTATTGACATACTACCAGTTGTAGACTCGCTACTGCCATTTTACTGAGGCTCGTAATGGAGTGCTTACGTGCATGCGGGTGTATAGGCTACATGTGATTAGTTACCAGTCATGTAATTATGCAGAATACATGGGCTTCGCAACAGCCGCCCCCAAATTTACACAGTACATTTGAACAATAAAGTCTGTGTGCTCACGAACTATGTGTGACCGTGTCTGTATCAGGTAGGGCAGGAAGGTGGATTAATCGGGCTACTGGTCTGACATAAGTCCTGTTCTTCACTTGCACCTCTGTACTCCGGATGCACTTGTCCACTCCAGGGAATACCTGACCAACAGGCCAGAGGGTTGTGGGCAATTGTGGGTCAACTATCATGACGATATCTCCTGTCTGGAGCTTGCCGGATCCTTGCCATTTCTGTCTCACTCACCGCGTAAGTACCGCTGGATGAAATGCTTCCAGAAGTGGTCTGCCAAAAGTTGACTGTGTGGGCATCTTCGCTTGCTTAACAATTCTGATTTTGGATAAACCACCTGTGGCAGGGAGGCATCTGGCCGTCACATCAAGAGGGTGTTGGGTGTGACGGGATCAGGGTCCACTACATCAGAGGAGGTATATCCGAGAGGCTTGGAATTAAGAATTCCTTCAATCTCAATCAGGACTGTACGAAGGACTTCTTCAGATACTATCTGAGCTCCCAAGGTTGTATGGAGTGCAGCTTTGAGGGACCTAATTTCCTGTTTCCAGGCGCCCCCAAAGTGGGAGGCACTTGGGTGATTGAAAGAGAAACTAATCTGCTGACTTGCCAGCTGTGTCTGCAAGGCTGGGTGGAGTGCAGAGAAGGCGTCTTTTAGCTCCTTCTGTCCTCCTCCGAAGTCCCTCCCTTAGTCGGACAGTACTTCGAAGGGTTTGCCTCGACGGGGATGAAACAACGTAGAGCCGTGAGAAATGAGTCAGTGTCTATGGAGGTTTTCTCTTTTCATTTCCTGCGTCCCACCTTTATTGTGTATGGCCCGAAACAATCAACTCCTGTTGAGTAAAAAACAGGCTGAAGCAGGCAGAGCAATTCAGATATCTTGGGAACATTTGGTTGTCCTCACCACTTCTTTCACTCCACACAGTTTTGTTGATGGCAGCGGATGGCTGCTCTTCCCCTCAGGATCCAGTACCTTCTACGCACTTCAGCGAACACGCGCTCTGATCCAGGGTGATGCAGTCATCGAAGTCTCGGATGATCAGTTTGGTGAGTAGAGTCAAGGACAATTAGGTGAACAACTTCAGTGTCCAGATCACTGCTCCTGCGGAGTCGTCCTCCCAGTCTGAGGAGCTGCACAGAGTCATCAAATCAGGAGAGAGGGTGAGGAGGCAGCTGTTTGAGGACATGGGTTTACCTGCCATGAGACGAGCGACCTCATCAGGGAACTGTCCTGCTGTGCCCGCTGGAGGATGATCCACTCTGCCTCTTGATATTCACTTGCATTAAGAGCATCAGTACGCCCTATCGCCCCATGAAGACCCTGAGCGGTGGCCTTAATTAATTCACTGAAAGTCACATGCTGACTGACATCAGGTAGGTGAGAGTAGTAGAGGTAATTCCATAGAATGTAGAACGTTTAATCTCATCCCCATATTCTACTAACACTAGAGTTGGTTTTTTTGGCCAGTGATCCAGCGACTGCTGCAGGAAGGCGGGACCTTGCTTCCATCTACTTGGCCTTGCTAAGTCCAACAAGGCTTTCCCGCGTGTGTCATCAGCAGGATTTTGCTTAGAATCCACTGTTGCTAGCTGTGCACCAGTTAATGCAGCACAGAGTTCAAGTCGCAGTATCGATTGTTGCTTTTTTGGAGCGACTCTGGATCTTGTGGAAGTAAGCCGTAGGCCCAAGAAAGCCTCATATGCAAATATATAAATAATTAAATAATACAGTCAAGATCTAGTGGAAAAGTACTGAGATGGGGGGGTTGAGAGGGTGCAGGATAGTTCTCTGTCAGCAAGGACGAGGGCATCTAGCACACCAGTCAAAACAGGAATGTTTTCCTCCTGTGTTCCATAACAAAGCAGGAGTTGTACTTATAGATCGTGCTGACCGAACAGGTGGGAGGAGAGTTCACAAACAATTTTATTTGATAGATCAAGAGTGCCCTCAAGCGCATAGGGTAAGAACAGGTCATATAACATATTAATGTTGTGCCTAATTTGTTATTGGATAAAATAAGATATTATGAAAAGGTGTTACCACATATCATTGGTGTATTAGCAACGTAAAGGAGGAGTTATGATATTGTAAAAACTAATGTTTGTTATTGTTCGGGGAATTCTGAATCCTCTGCGTAGGTTTGTGGTTTTCCCATGTTGAATCAACGTTTGACCATTTAATAAAAGATTATACTTCTGCTATTTCCTTCATCTTTATCTTGAGTATTCTTCCACTCGAAAAACCCATCTCAAATTGAATTTAATGAGGAGGGAGTCAAAGGACTTACTTCCGCAATCTTGCAGTGAGGAAAGCTACTTGAACATGCCCCTGGTGATCCTCTGTGTGTAGATAGACCACTGAACAATAAGCATGTTCAGACGCATCACAGAAGACATTCATTTTCCGCCAAGTGCTCTGGCTGTCCATCTCTGCACTTACGTAACATCTTGGCATAGTAATCTGCTGGAGATCGGGGAGCTCACTCTCCCAGATATGCCAAGAATGGAGCAGATCATCTGGGGCCCAGTAGTTCAAAACTTTTAATCCCTATCTGATCGGATCAGATTTGGATTTTGGGTAGTTCAAAACCAAAAAACAGGATTAGGATCACTTTGATATCCGATCAGATCAGGAAATCAAATCCAAGCTTTAATCTGGATCAAATCTTCAAAACGGGTAGTTCAAACCGACAACACAGGATTGGGATCAGTTTGATCCCAAAAAACTGGATTATCTTGATCCCACCAGAGGGTGGATTTCCAGTGGATTACCAGAGCAAAATGTACTATACAATTCATTTAAAAATATGTTTCAATATAAATAAGATGGCAAAGTTTGTTAACTGAAATAATACACAATTTTTAGCCTTCATGGCAAATCAATTTTATTTTTCATTTTTTGGTCACGTTTGTGGTGGCCTATTTTGTTTTCAACCAAATGTTGATGACATAAATGTTTATGCTCATAAAAGTATCACAACAAAGATTGTCAATCACAAATGTAATTTAGAATTAAAGAAAAAATATATTCAACAAAAAAAAAGTCCATCATCTGTCATCACTTTTCAAAAGTAATTGCGGACAATAGCATCTCGCATTGCACCACCACTCAGTCTCTCATTTAGAGGGAAATCCATAGGTGGGCCTAGATCATCAGCAGGTGCAAGGGGCTCTGGGGGATCATCGATGTCAGAGAGGGGGACTCTGCGATGGACAGCGATATTGTGTAGCACAATACAAGCCAGTGTTATGCGGCATGCTCGTTGGGGTTCCACTCTCAGATAGTTGAGGCATGCAAAACGCCTCTTCAGTACTCCATTCAAGCGCTCAATGGCACACCTTGTTCTTCCATGGGCATTGTTGTAGCACATCTGTGAGGGAGTGTTGGCCGTGGGAAAAGGTGTCATCACCCATGGTAGGAGTGGGTAGGCACTGTCGGCTAATATAACGTGAAACGAGAGGGCAGAGATGCAGATCCGTCTGGCCACAGAACAAATACAGCTGTGCCGGCTTCAGCAAACTGAAACCTCACTTAGAATTCAGCTCCTCAAAGCACGCCTGGATGATCCAGCTGCCTTTGAATGAATGTTTTTTTGTTGTTACCTAGTGGGAGTATTTTTTTAAATTACAATTCCATTATGATTTTATGTCCTTTATGTATTTAAAAATATAATTAGACATTATAGATGTCTCTGCAATGTGGTCTCTTGTCTTCCTTGTATTATTTTTCATATCCACTAGATGGAGATCGGTAGGATTAAAGCACTGATATTCAGGATCTAGTAATCTTGAAAAGTCTGAATCTGGATCAGGGTGATCCTATCCTGAATTGCTTTGAAATACTGGGACAAAATCTGGCCGAGTTGTCTGATCCTGGATCACAAAAAATGGGATTTCAAATCTGATCGGATCTGATTGAGATTAAAAGTTTTGAACTACTGGGCCCTGGCAATAGAGGATCATCCCAATCCTTCTTCTTATCCCATAAATGCTGCACGATTATTTTTTGCTCTGGTGGTATATGGAACTATGTAACCCAACGGGTCATACTGACTGGCTAATACTCTACAAATATTGCGCATTGTTGTGATAGAGCAGTCAATGGGTCTGTACCTGTATGAGTGTGTCAGATTGACAGTGCCAATACAGCCCAAGTTCCAATACAGCCCAAGAGCCAATTCTTGTGAATCAAGACAATTTTGAGTGAGCCATAGGTCACAGCTTTCTGACCTGAGGTCTTTTGATAGGTGAATAATCACTGCTGGCACACTACTTGCCCACTGTCGCAACTCAAAACCTCCATCTAGGAGAAGGCTTCGCAACTTGTCCACTAATCCTTTTGCCTCATTAGTTGATCTGAGACTTTGTAGACAATTGTCCACATAGAAGCTCTTCTTGCAATAGAGTCTGGCTGCAGACATCCACCGTTAAGTCCCACGTCCACCGCCAGGCCCCTCGGGGCCTGAGCATGGACCTGGAAGTTGCGTCATGTGCCCTGGCGTCACTTCCGACCACATGCATGGACCTTTTCGTTATTTCCCCATTCTGTTTGCGAACACAACAGATGAGCCGGACACATCACCTTTTGTCGATGCAAATTTGTTCTGTTCGTAATAAATGGATTTCAACGAGCCGACAACTCCCACCAAGGTAAATGATGCCAATGTTATGTTGAAACCAATAACGTTAACGTTAAGCAGCAGACAACAACTTAATACTAGGAGTTGGCTAGCTAGCTCACGTTAGCAAATTAACACTAATGTGACCAACTTGTATGTTGTTTTTTCCATTGCTGTTTATTTGTAGCGCAGCAAACGTTTGCAATCGTGAATCATGTTTGTGTAACGTAACTAGCTAACGTAAGCTAACGTTAAGTAGTAACTAGCTTTCTAACCATTAGTGTTTGTCCAATGGCAGTTAAGTAACGACATACTTTATATATTGTTTGTTTTACAAACAGTTTTATGTGTGTTGCTAATGTAACGTTAACGTTATGTATGTAACAGATAGCCAACATGTAATGTTATTATTGGCAATCATTATTTGTACGAACGTGTTAAGTTATTGTACTTATTCTGTTATGTTTTTTTTTTTTACAGATGCATCATTCCATTCTACAGGAAAATTCAAATTTACAACTTGACAGATGCACAACCTGCTGCAAATTGTATCACTGTCCACTTTAACAAAAGAATAGCTGATCCCTTCTCTGGTCTGGCTTCCCTGTAACAATGTACACGTGTTATATTTACTGTGTATTACTGGAGTGTAAGATTGAAGAAGAAATTTCCCATTGTGGGATCAATAAAGTACTACTACATCCTCAGTGCTTTCAACATGATTCAACCACACCTACTAGCAGTCACTGCAAGTCTACACTACAGCTTCATCGACATTATTGATGTATCCAACTATGGAGTCGTCACAGTTCCAAACTTAATTTACAAACTCAGTAGTGATCTAAGGGTTTATATGTATATTATGCTAGATTTTTGAAAATGTTATTTTGAGGTATAATAGGCATCTCAATACAAGCCAGCAGACTGTTCCCAATGTTGAACTCTTTGTCCATACCATTAAACACTGTGCAACACTAAATACAAATGATTGTGCAGCACTGTACAATTTCTGACAGAAGGCATGTTTTAAGCATTGCAGAACCATGGACAGATTCCATGACCTTATGCAAGGTTTATTTGTGCTGAGGTGTATGTGTGATATAGGAATAGGGAATATGGCTAACATTTTCTTCATCACTTTATATGATAGTCTACCAGGGAACTTTAAAAGTACAAATAACCCAAAATGATGGAATGACAGAAGAACAGATTAGGCAGCCATAGACTTTAGCAACCACACAAATTAATAATTTGTAAAATTCTTTAATTTTTTTTGGAATATCAAGTCTAATAAGAAAATAAAGGGAAAAAAGGACAACCAATAAACTTACACGACACACTGAACACCCATGCAATCTAAAACTATATATATATTTATGTACACTATATAACACGAGTAGTCCTTACAGGCTGTAAGGGAAGAAGACAGAAAATTATGTAACGCCTGTGGTCCACAATTTCAATTAAGAATCGCTCCATATCCTGCTGGTTACTGAAAATAAAAACAAATGGTCCCACAATCTCGTTGTGCTCTGCTTCCCCAACCACGTCAGCAAGCCGGGTGTATGCAATGAAGGCCTTGGCCACCTCGCTCTCCTCCATTCCCAGGACACGGGGCAGCTGGAAAACACTTTTGGACTGTCTTGCATGAAAGTGTCCACTAACTTACAAATGAACCATAATGCATCTTGTTGACAGTACAAATATCTTACACCATCTAATTGTTTAAATGGTGAATAATTGCTTTGTATTTCTCAATGACACTCCTGTTCGTTGCCGGTACTTGCAATTACGTTCAAGAAATAAGAGGGTCTTGAATCGGTTCTGTGATGAAAGACAGTAGCTATAACTTCTTTATTAGCATGATGTTTAAGTCAGCTTCTAGTCTAACATTACTTACACTCCAAACCGGCCCAGCATTTATACACAGAAAACAGGAAATGTCATGTAGGTGATAACAAAAGGTAGGCTAGACAGGGAAGTCTTGTGGCTATGTTACTTCACTCCTATCTCTGGTTCTTCTTCCTAGTTTCCTGTCTCAGGGCTTAGATCAATAACTTTATTTCACACGTTATTCTACCAGGCTAGGATTCCCAGGAAACTCGGGGGGGCATTCATGCAGGTGACAATGAGTACTTAACAATGCGGGAGGGGGAGGAAATGAACATAGCTCATTTCCCAGGCCGTTCAGCACCTAAGTCTCCAATATGTTGGGGCATACAGATTCTACTTCAAACTGAAACATGTTGCTAAACACACTTTGAAATTACTAAAATCTAACAATTGTTTAAACAAACATACATTTGAAAGTCAGTGCATGTTTTAGATGGAAATATACATGAGACTTTAATCGATTAAGTTTTGTGGGTTTGAAGGTCAGGCAAAGTGGACAGTGATATAAATTGCAGCAGGTTGTGCATCTGTCAAGTTCTAAATTTGAATTGCCCTGGAGAATGGAATGATGCATCTGTAAAAAAAAATTTAAAAAAAGAAAGAAAAAAACATAACAGAATAAGTACAATAACATTTAAAATGGCTCTATTTAATACAGTACAATAACTTAATATGTTCGTACAAATAATGATTGCCAATAATAACATCCCCCCCCCCCCCCCCCCCCCCCACAAAAAACAATTGTAGCGAGTAAGCAAACGTTAAAAGACCGACTTGAGAACAGAGAGCTGGCATCAAACTACAGTAGGCGGCTAACGTTACATACATAACATTAACGTTACATTAGCAACACACATAAAACTGATATTCATTTTAGTGCTAATGTTTGTAAAACAAACAATATATAAAGTACGTCGTTACTTAACTGCCATTAGACAAACACTAATGGCTAGAAAGCTAGCTACTACTTAACGTTAGCTTACGTTAGCTAGTTACGTTACACAAACATTATGATTCATGACTTATCACGATTGCAAACGTTTGCTGCGCTACAAATAAACATAGCAATGGAAAAAACAACATACAAGTTAGTAACATTAGTGCTAATTTGCTAACGTGAGCTAGCTAGCCAACTCCTAGTATTAAGTTGTTGTCTGCTGCTTAACGTTAACGTCATTGGTTCCAACAGTACATTGGCATCATTTACCTTGTTGGCAGATGTCGGCTCGTTGAAATCCACTTATTAGAAAAAAGAACAAACTTGCTTGGACAAATGAAGACACGTCCGGCTCGTTTAGTGTGTTCCGCAAACAGAATGGGGAAGTAACGAAAAGGTCCATGCACGTAGTCGGAAGTGACGCCAGGGCACATGACGCAACTTCCAGGTCCATGCTCAGGCCCCGAGGGGCCTGGCGGTGGACGTGGGGCTTAACGGTGGATGTCTGCAGCCAGACTCTTCTCTCTTCTTGATGCATATGAGCATGTCCTCCCCTGGCTGACTGTGGTCCCTAACATGCTTTTGGAGTGGAAAGGTTGCACAACATGGGCTACATGTGGTACCAAAGGGTAGAACCTGCCACTTGTAGACAGTAGGAGGGTTGTCTCACCGCATGTCCTGCCAGAGGAAACGGAGAAGGGGGCGATCCTCTGGCAGCAACCAGATTTGGTGGAACATGCCACGTATGTCACTGCTTATAGCAACCGAGTGCTCTCTGAAACACAGCAGCACAGCCAACAGGGAAGGACTTAACGTGGGACCAGGCAGCAGGCGTTTGTTGAGGGTTTCACCTTTGTAGACAAAGGAGCAGTTGAAAACCACTCTGTTCTTGCCGTCATGTTGTACCATGTGATGTGGGATATACCACACTTCAGACACATGATCAACAATGTCAGGATCCACTTTAACTGCATAGCCAGCGTGCTCTAACTTGAGAATTTCTGCCTTGCACGTGTCAGCCTGGTTAGAGTCTTGGATAATTTCTTGTCTGTACCTCTAAGAAGAGGCAATGCAGCCTCTTTAGGTGCCAGCAATGTAGGCATCATTCTGGACCAGAGGAGTGGGGTGGCATAGCGTTGTACTTCATTAGCATCAACTCGAACAGTCTTCGCCTCAAGTACAGAAGGTCGATAGCGTCTTGATCTTGACGTGATCGGATGACTACCTTTTCACTCCAATATGGAAGCGCATCTAACTACCAAAGACGTTCAACTTGTCGGAAGAGGTCAGCAGAGGGGGGTGACACTGATGTGAAAAGGCACTGCTGTGGGGGTAGGCTATGCCGCAGCACGTGTTGGTCCTTGTAAGGTCCAGCCCAGATGAGTTTTAACTGCTACCCGGCCCATCTAATGGACCGAGTCTCACTGGCTCTACTGGAGTGATCAACTGGGGGTAATCTGACCCAATGAGAAGGTGACTAAGTGAGGGTCAATGAGAAGGGTTCACAAGGTGAAGGAGACATTGGCACCTTGCAAGATCTGAATATCCCTTCTCACAGTTCTGAGAGCCAAGTTCTCTGGATTCCCTTGAAGAACAAGTTGCAGGGCGGCAGTATGACGCAGAATCGTACGCTCTGACCCATCGTCTAGGATGGCATACTTTTCTAGGCTGCGGTCACCATTGCGCAGCAGGACCTTACTGACTTTCAGTAACACACGGCTACCACCAGTTAGTCGGTCAACATCAAGGATTTCGCTGGTTGTACTCAATGGGTCGGCACTATCATTGGAGACCTTATCATTGATATCATGTAAGACGTCTAGATGCCTACGACTACATGTCTTACATGTGGTTTTCAGGTTACACTTGGCAGCCAGGTGTGTACGACCACAACGCCAGCATCTTTTGTTGATCCGGACCCAATTATCCTTTTGATCTTTAGTGAGCAGCTTGATGTTATCGCAGTAATTAAGGTAGTGACAGTTATTATATGGATAATAAGCCTTTCTTTTGCACTTACCCTGGTCAGGCTCTGAAGTCACTGGGGTGGATTCTACCGCCTTGTCTGAGGTCTCTGGGAGTTTATTAGTGCTGAGAAAGTCGTAGTCTTCATCGACTATTGCTCCTTTCCAGATCCCTCTTCTTTGAGGCATCTTTCCCAGAGTCTCTGCTGAAACGAGACCAATCTTCTTGGACATAGTTCTCATGCTCTAACCACTCAGAGAGGTCTAGCAGATTAGGGATTGGAGCCCGGGGAGGATGTATGACTCTTTTGAAGCTAGCCCTGAGATCATGTGGCAACTTCCCTACCAGCCTGGACACACGGGAGCCACATTGTAACTCTATGCTACCTTTGCTACCTAGTTGCTCAAGCATACTCACTAGCGAGCGTACTCAAAGTGCAAACATGCGGAAGCCTTTTGCATCCCCACTACGGATGTCTGGTCCATCCATCAGCTCTGCGATGCATTGGAGGGCTAGCTGGTGGGGCTGTCCATACTGTTTAGTTAGGGCTAGCATACTATCACAGAATGGGTGCCTGGAGTTGCTATAAGAGTCAGCAATTAACAGAGCTTCATCCAGCTTCAGGTGATCATTGAGGATCTGAAACTTAAAGCGTTCTGTTGAATCATCTGGCAAAATGTTCTCCAGGGCAATCCTCAGACGTGTAAATTCTCATGGGTCAGAGTGGATGAAGTCTGGAATCGTTGGATTGAGCCCTCGGTAGATCTTCTCCCGTCTTGGTGGGGAAGGGGTGTGCCCACGGTAGGGAGCGGCATAGGGATATGTTTGGTGTTCCTTTTTTGGTAAGGTGTTGTAGCTGTACCACTGGATAGAGGGAGGCGATAGCATTGGGTGCCTGCAAGGTCCTTTAGAGTGGTGTACTTGGCTTGGATAGGGTGTACGACGCTGAGAAGGTGTACAGTGACGAGGAGATGAGCGTCGGCTCTGCGGAGGCGTACACTGGCGAGGAGGTGAGCATCGGAGCTGCGGAAGTGCACATTGGCGATATTCATCAGACCTTTCTGCTCCCTCATCTCTGGCCTGGCGGAGATTCACTTTTGTCCGGGGTGATGGCACTAGCATACCTGGCTATGGTGCACAGAGATGCGGTGATGGAACTGGAGGATTGGAGGCCTGTGGAGACTGCTGCACAGTTGTGAGTGTGATCATCAATTATTTCAGTTCATGGTGCAGATTCTCATTCCCTTTCCTCATGTCCTGAAACACCATCATCATGTTTGGTAGCTCACTCACTCTGCGGTGTAGTTCGTCGTTCTCCTGCCTCAGCTCTCTGTTCCCCATTTTCTTATTGACATACTACCAGTTGTAGACAAGCTACCGCCATTTTACTGAGGCTCGTCATGGAGTGCTTACGTGCATGCGGGTGTATAGGCCGCATGTGATTAGTTACCAGTCATGTGATTATGCAGAATACATGGGCTTCGCAACATCATCAAATATGACAGTGCAACCCGACTCATTGCTGCCCATGCAGCTGCATTTATATGTAATGTTAATTGACTTGTGTTTGTGAAATTGTCTGTTCGTTTCCGGTTCTAAACCCATTAGGGGGAATTATTATAATTTGTTTGTATTTCAAAGAAAATGTTCATTAAATGTTAGATATGTAAATAAAAACTGATGATTTACATAGCTTTTTGCTTGTCTTGTAGTTGACATTGAATAGCTTATCCACTCAAAATCTACTACGTTTGGGTTTCAGTGCTCAGCAAAACAGTCCAACACGGTAAACGCAGCTGGTAACTTGTTGAGGCACACCAAACTTAAAGGGTAATTCCACCCAAAAATTATGTTTGATTTGTAGAACAGTAGCTCACCCCCTGATTAAAATGAGCTCTCAGCCAACTTTCTACCTGTAGTGAGAGCAGAGATATAGCTCCAAACTTCTGCGCATGTACCAGGTACTTGGTTTACTCTGAACTAGAATAGCCAGTACTGGAGGATAAGGCAGAATATTTGCAACATATATATTGTCTAATAGCCAGTCTACCCCCCAATTCCCAGAGATCCATTCAAATGCAGAGGTTATAGTATCACTTCTAAGAGTACCTGGAAATAAGATATCAGGAGTCTTTTCATATCCTTTTATACAGTCATGATGGCATCACCTTTTTACCTGTGGAATACCTGTTTACCACAGAAGTTGTTTGAGAGAATGGCAAGAATGTGCAAAGCCGTTATCAAATACTTTTTTTTTTAATGTTTAACCCTTTTTTGGTTTTTGCATAATTTAATTTGTGTTATCTCATAGTTTTGATGTCTTTACTATTCCAAAATGTGGAAAACAGTAAAAATAACGGAAAAAAAACCTATGAGTAGGTGTGTCCAAACTTTTTACTAGTACTGTAGTTACAGTGAGCACCATAATTCATTGGACAGGGACACATTTTTTGTTATTTTGGTTCTGTACTCTAGCACTTTGAGTCTGAAAACATACAAAGAGGTTGAAGTGCATACTTTAATCAGCTTTAATTTGAGGGTATTTTCATCCATATCAGATGAACCGTTTAGAAATTATAGAACCTTTCGTACATAGTCCCCCATTTTACGGTACTACAAGTATTTGTTGAATTGGCTTCACAGATATGTTTCGTTAGGCAGGTGTATTCATTTGTGTGATTAGTGAATGCATACAGCAGAGAGCTGTTGATGTCTAGTCTTGATTCTAAACATTGCAATTGCCTTTGGAGATTGTTGTTGGGGTATGTGTGACAACATGAGGAAGACAGCAGTGTCAATGCAAATTAAGCTGGCTGTCATAAGGCTCAGAAATGAAAATCAATCAATCAGGAACATTACAAAAACCCTGGGCATGCCAAAGTCAACAGTTTGGTTCATCATTAACAAGAAAACACAACTGGTGAACTCAATTATGTCAAAAGACCCGGCAGACCGAGGAAGACCACTGTAGTGGTTGACCGGAGAATACTCTCGACGGTGAAGAAAAACCCAGACAACGGCCCAACAGATCAAAAACACTCTCCTGGATGCAGGTGTAGATGTGTCAAAGTCTACCATACGTAGAAGACTACACCAGCAGGACTACAGAGGGTACACTACAAGATGCAAACCACTGATAAGCCTGAAGAACAGAAAGGCGAGATTACTGTTTGCTAAGAAGCACCTAAAAGAGCCCTAAGAGTTCTGGAACAAAGTCTTGTGGATATATGAGACAAAGATTAACATGTACCAGAGTGACAGAAAGAGGAAAGTGTGGGGAGAAAAAAAGTAAATGCCCATGATCCAAAGCGTACCACCTCATCCGTGAAACATGGTGGAGGGGGTGTTATGGCTTGGGCCTGTATGGCTGCCAGTGGAACGGACTCACTTGTCTTCATCGATGATGTGACTGCAGACAGAAGTAGAACAATGAAGTCTGAAGAAATATTTTATCTGTTCAGATAAAACCAAATGCCTCCAAACTCATTGGATGGCACTTCATCATGCAACAAGACAATGACAGAAACATACTGCTAGAGCAACGAAGGGGTTTTTGACAGCCAAAAAGTGGAAATCCTTGACTGGCTGTGTCAATCACTGGGGAAGATACCCAGCATCTGGTGATGCCTATGCGTTGCAGACTTCAAGCAGTCATTGCATGCAAACGATATGCAACCAAATATTAAAAAATTATTATTTTATTCGACATTATGTTAAACTGTCCAATATTTTTTGATGCCTGAAAATGGGGGGGGGACTATGTACAAAAAGTTCTATAATTTCTAAACGGTTCATCCAATATGGATGAAAATACCCTGACAGCTGACAGTCTGCCCTTCAACCTCATTGTCATTGTATCCTTTCAAACTCAATGCTAGAGTACAGAACCAAAATAACAAAAAATATGTCACTGTTCAATGAATTATGGTGCTTACTGTATACTGACCTAAATGAGAGTATTCATCTACCTATCAAACTTTGTGTTGTTATAGGTAATGTCCCATGTGCACAATAAACATCAGAAACATCAATGTCAATTGCTTCCGGTTGTCACATGAAATCCCGTATTGAAACCTGTGAAGTTGCATGACATACAACCAAATGAAAACTTAGAGTAAACATGAGCAAAACATTCTGTGTTAGCTGAGTACAAAGCCGGCTACGTGCATAAGAAAACATTCTGACCAAAATTGTTTGATAGTGATATGCTATGGGAGCTTCAAAAGGTTCCGAAATATAATCCCTATGCAACCTGTTTGATATATGGCTTGCTTAAGTGCAAGCTTGCAAGGTCGTCCTCAGCAGCATATCTCAGATAGCCAATGATGTATTGATTTAACACTGACACCACTCCTGAAATGAAGAGAACTTATGTCCTGCATCGGGTCGGGTAGGTTGACCGACGCTTCCCCGCAGGTCACCCGCAAATAAAATAAATCAGTTGCTGCCTTGAAAACATTAGACTATTGCATGTGGGTGGGGTCACTGTCCAAAAGTAGTATATTATGCATGGGAATCGATTTGATATGACAATAAAATTATTCATGTTACAAACCCAGTAGCTTGCTCTGTTGGATTCTATGCCGAATGCAGCGATGCAGACAGACAGTGACAGCGATACAGCGTACCATGCGTATTAGCTAACCTTAGCGAGCTAGCTATCTGGGCTATATACAGATAGACCCTTCTCCTTTCAGCAGTCAATCGGGCTAATGCAGAGACCTCAGCCATCCCACTCCGATAAGAAGACCAGAGGCCAGTATGTCACTCCATTCAGGCCTGAAAATTGTGTCTCTAAATTGGTTATTACAACAGAGAGCTGAGAATTCATTCAGAGCCAGATATCAACCACTTAACAACCCTGGAAGGCCAGAGTAAATATATATTTTTATGTACAATGAAGTTTTATCATTGTAATCATTAGCCTACATGCAATGGATTTTTGCGTTTGATTTACGAAAAGTTACATTTTTACATTTCAATAAAGCCAAATTCATCCTAAAAGTTTGGACTACTTTCGACACATGCTTCAGTCAGGTTTTAGACCAAGAGTAGGCTACTGTAAAATTAAGTACTGTCTGCAGCTAAAAGGACGTTTAACTCTGAGAAGGGATTGTCTGTTGCATGTTACTCTAAAATCAGATTGGAATTTAAAAAAAATAAATAATTACAATACATTTTTGTCATTAAGGCAATTAATCTCCTGTGGCTAGGGAGAATGCCGGTCTGACACCCAACGTCTTCTGCGAATATATCCCATTGCATTCCAATGTCCAGCGTTGTACAGGCAGACCTCGGATTTGCTTGAACAGTAATGTTAGCTTGGGGTGAAGACTGAGGCCAGAAACATACCTTACACAACGCTTCGAGCTACGCAAACAGTTTTTCTTTTGCCATGACATTTCTGAAAGACAAGCAGCGAGGGATACTTTCTTGTCCGATCTGTACTTTCCTCTGTGGCTTGTCTTTCACAAATGGCACGGCAAAAGAAAAACCGTTCACGTATTTGCGTTTCTGGCCTAAGGGTCGAAACATACCTCACGGAAAAGACAAACCAGAGGACAGCACACATCGAACAAGAAAGTTGTTTACTGTTGTTGCCTGCTGGAACCATAGATACATATACTTAGATGTCGCATTCGCCGCTGTGGAATGTTGCAGCGATACGGCCGCCATATTGAGGCGGGCAAGATCCGCTTCTGAACTTCCAGACGTTTATGTAGAGATGCAGACTTCCTCTGATAAAATTTACGAGAACTCGCTTAATTCTCAACCGATTTTTGTGAGGTTTGGCTTGTTATAAACATGAGCAATTTCTACATAACACCTGATTCCTCAGAACAGCTATTTGTAAAACATCCTTTTAGCCATTGTACATCAGTTGTCAAAATGTTGTCAGAGCTGATTGTTATTGCTTGTAGCTGCTAAGAAAGCATTCTAGGGCAGTTTTTATACACTAATTAGGTTGATATCAGCTCTGATTATTATAACCTTATTAGGTTATAGCTGCACATCTTGGATGTTGTAGTTAGTAGTTTTAATACATTGAGATATAGTACACCACTTATTAAAAACACTCATTTACATTGCCAGCTGTGGTAACAGCATCATATTAATCATGAAATTGTACACTATGCTGTGTAGCCTACTGCATACAGTTCATCTTGTTTGCGGGCTTGGGATGCAGATGCAAAAGTGTCCTGATATTCATTCTTACTGCAAGTGCAAAACTTTGTGAGGTATCCCGTCCCTGTATGACGTATCATAAATTGCATGTTATTTAATCACTTTATGATATTTCCAGTTCTTCTGGACCATGATTTATTAAAATTCAATAACATAAATCTGAAAGCACCCATACAATATTCATTTTAATCTTTCTTTTATTTTTTTCCAAGTGAGATACATTTATAGGGTTTTTCCCTCATTTCATTCACCACTTAATCCCAATATTCAAATACATGAATACAATGTTCCCACATACAGTGCAGTCTGTATTTGTAGTGTCAGTGACACATTTTAGGTTGTTTTGGCTCTGTAACATTACTCCAAAATCCTTTTGCCTAACAGCTATGACCCAGGTTCTTCTTCTGTCTGGGTTGGTCTGGGTTGACGTTATCAAGTTCACATTAATGCTAGCTACCTAGCTAGCATTCACCAGGTAGCTAGTGGTACAGCTAGCAAGGTCACGTAACTTGCTAAATATGTCCAATTTCCCGATAATTGGCGCTATATTGATGCGCTAGCTTTCCCTCATTAGCTCATAACACTTATAAACATTCATTTCTAAAATCATTTATTGTGTTAGAATTATTGTGCTTAAAGGGATAGTTCGGAATTTTGGACATAATGTCTCAATTACGACTTACCCATGATGTAGTTGATTGATGGAAACCATTTTCAGATAATTCCATGCTGTCCCTTCTTTTGGACATACACACATTGCTAATGCTAGCGCAACTCTAAGGTAACTGCTAGCATCCACTACCAAACGCACTTAAACACTCCACAGTGCACCCAAAGCAAATAAAATACGACGACAGTCTATCGGGGTTATTTTGAGTGTTTATACCATCATTTTTTAAGTCAAACTATCGTTGAATCCTTTACTTTGTGCTGACCTATATTCTCTGTGGAAGTACGGCAGCGGAGCGATACTTTACGTTACTTACGAATGTAGTGCCGGCACTGGTCGACTACAACAACAAAGAAGACCAACAAGTTGCAATGGCCACGTTCGCTCCGCTGCCATACGTCCACAGAGAATATAGGTCAGCATTATCTGAAAATTATCTGAAAATGGTTTCCATCAATCAACTACATCATGGGTAAGTCGTAATTGAGACATTATGTCCAAAATTCCGAACTATCCCTTTAATCTCACATTGAAAACATGAGAAAAATGCAACCTTTAACCCATTTAGACCTAAAATGCCCCCTAGAAAACACATTCTTAACACCTAAGGCATTGTTGTAAACAACCTCCAAAAACCTGAGGGTTTTCTGAAAAACTTGACAGAATTGCCAACGTTCACTAAAACTTATATTTCTCAGCCTCTGTAGCAGATAGAAACATGAATTAAAAACCATTTGAGAGCGTACACCTTTGGCTTTTATTGGGATTTACTTGCCTTTCCCTTAATGTTCATTAACATTTTTTTTTTAATCAATAAACAAAAAAATAAATTAAAATAAATATAAAATAAATAAAAAATAAATGTGTACACATTTCAGTTATTTGTTTACAAGTGGCAGTGGAAAAAACAAAGTGGCACTGTAATAACAGCCATATTTTCAATAAAACAAAAAAACAAAGTGGCTGTGTACTTACTGGTTATATACAGTCACTGTATGCCATCAGCCTACTAAACTGAAATTGTTCCATAACTGAACTGAAAATGTTGACAAATGTGCTTGTTGTTTCCAACCATATTTTCAATAAATCAAACAAACTGGCAGTGGTAGTGCAATAACTATATCACAGTTTGGGTCTGGGTCTGGGTCTGAATCTTCTAATTCATTGTTGTTTTCATCAACGTAACTGCTGTACTCGACATCTTCAATGTCGCTCCCGTCGCTTAAGTCTTCAATCATTGTCACTATCTGAAGCCAAACTTTAGGCTAAGAGGCTAACAGCAGAAATGGATCTCTATCAAGCCTTTCCAGACTGATTTGCCTAACAAGGCTAAAAAATATATTAAAAAATCCCATAATATGCATTTCACCTTCCCAACGTGTATTTCAGCGAATCACGGTGCATCTCATTGGTCATGTGTCTTGAAAACGATGACAGCGTCTAAAGCGACTTCAACATCCCATCCCTTAAAGGGATATACACGCAAACTGCGCACCCGGTTTTAAAGGTATATGCACAAAAATACTGCATCCGGTCTAAATGGGTTAATTGAAGTAAATTTATTCTGAGAAAAAAAAATCTCTCATCTGTAGAATGAGTTAAAACTGTGCCCGGTTGCATAAAAATAATCATAATTATTTTTAACAAAACCACGTGAGCCACAATTATTGGCACCCCTGCATTTAATACTTTGTACAACCTCCCTTTGCCAATAAAACAGCTGTTGGAAGGTCCAACGACGACCCAGTTTCAGTTTCCTGTCAGAGGCAGCCAGATTCAGATTTAAAATGTCCTGGTATTTCATAGAGTTCATGATGCCATGTACCCTAACAAGGTTCCCAGGGCCCTTGGAAGAAAAACAGCCCCACAACATCACAGAACCTCCACCATACTTAACAGTGGGGATCAGGTTATTTTCAGTATAGCCATCCTTCTTTTTACGCCATACCCACCTTGAGTGTTGGTTGCCGAAAAGCTCAATTTTCATTTCATCTGACCATAGAACACGGTTCCAGTCAAAGTTCCAGTAGCGTTTAGCAAACTCCAGGCGCTTACGTTTGTGGTGAAATGACAGGAATGGCTTTTTCCTGGCATGCCTTCCAAATAATTTGTTGGCATGGAGGTGATGTCTAATGGTAGTTTTGAAGACTTGATGACCCCAAGATGCTACCTTCCTCTGTAATTCTCCAACAGTGATCCTTGGGGATTTTTTTGCCTCTCTTACCATCCTCCTGGGGGCAAAATAAACTTGGGTCCTCTTCCAGGCAAGTTTGTAGCTTTGAACTTTTTAAGAATTGCCCTAACAGTAGATATGGGCATTTCCAGTTGAGTAGCTATTTTTTTATAGCCATTCCCTGACTTATGAAGCTCAACACACTTTTCCCTCATTTGATTTGTGTGTTCTCTTATCTTATCCATGTTGATGTATGAATAAGGGAATATGGCCTCTGTGTCACCTCATATTTATACCCCAATGAAACAGGAAGTCATGGATTACTGCTTGAAAGTTCCTAAACACTCTGATCAACTTTAAAAAGTAAAATATAAATGGAAAAAATGTTTCAGTTATATTTTGTTCATAAGAATTTCTATAGGTGCCAATAATTGTGGCACACGTGGTTTTGTTAAAAATAACAATTTCTTGATTTTTTTTTTTCTCAGAATAAATTTACTTCAATTAAAGGTTGGATTTTTCCATTTTTTTCAGTGTGAGATTAAACTAATTCACCAAAAGGTGAATTTTTTATAACCCTTTTTACTCATCTTTACCAGGGGTGCCAATAATTGTGGAGGGCACTGTACCTAAAACATGACGCACATGACATATATCTGAGCAGACGAGAGTTCATGAAGGGTGGAGGGGGGGCGAGATTTGTAGGGGGGCCCAAATTTGTTGTGACACCGGCCGTACACTTTCTGCACCCCGTTCACTTTCTGCCGTGACACCGGAGCGCAATATTGCATGATGTCACCTTCAAAGGTAGCCAATTAGTCTACATTACAGGCATTTAGCAGACGCTCTTATCCAGAGCGACTTACACAGCATTTTGCATTTTATACATCCATTGATACAGCTGGATATATACTGAAGCAATGCAGGTGAAGTACCTTGCTCAAGGGTACAACAGCAGTGGGCACCTGGGAATCGAACCTGCAACCTTTCGGTTACAAACCCAGTTCCTTAACCATTATACTACACTGCCGCCCTCTAGATATACAACGGCTGCGCTGTAGGTGCCAGACAGTAGAATGAGTTAAAAACTGTGCCTGGTTGCATAAAACACCTTAAGTTTTACCCTTAAAGACCCCACAAAACGGAAGTCAGATCACATTTTTCCTAATGCTTTTCAGAAGGCTTCCTCGTGAAACCGGATGTTGGGGCGGGACTTTTTTTTTTTTTTTTTTTTTTTAAATGGGCAGGCTGTCGCGGTGGCTAGCTAGTTAGCTTCTGGATAGCAGTGCTAAAAAAAAAGCTAACGCGTTAGCCAAAATGGATGACATTGTGTCTCAAATTGAGGATCACTCTCCCCTCCTCCATCCCCCTCTGTTGAGGAGGAGGAAGCCTCATTTCTGTGAGACAAGGGGAAGGAGGATGAGAACAAAGAGGGAGATGAGAACGGGGAGGGCGAGGATGGTAGATCACTACGAGTATCGGGTATTTTTGAGCCACCCCCTGTTGCTGCTGCTGCCGGAGCGGCAGAAAATGCGGTCCACCCCGAGAGAATCTCGATGTTTCTGAATGGTATGATAACAGTCGTATGTAACGTCAACAGCTGTAATAAATATTTGCCTAGAATCCGAAATCCTGTTTTGTTTTTCTATTAACGTTATGTTACCATTACCGCAATAACAGGATAGCTGTGTGCAAATTGCTGGACAGCAACAACTACTGCCACTAATAGCAGTCGTAATATCTGTAATTATCAATCTCGCTAATTTGAATCTAGATTCCGAAAATTCTCCATCTTTCTTACAAGGGAGAAACTGCAGTTCTTGAAGTGTAGATAATATAGCTAATGTTACATAACTAGATAGCGACAGATTATGTAATTAATCAATAACAAAACAAGTAATGTAAGCTACAGCTAACTTAAAGGCAGCAGCTCCCAGCGAGCCGAGCATAGCGATAACGTTAGTAAAAGAAAGCAGACGTACCCAAACTTTATTTGCAGATGTGCCAAAGTTACCTTGAACGACAGAAATGAATGAAAAACAGCCATTATAAATAAGAATTCAGCTCAGCTAACATTATTAGCCTACGTTTACTTCTCCTAGGCACCTGCCTCAGTTTCAAACCAGTTTCGACAGTGATGTAACCCTCTGTAGGGAATATTCATTTAAATCTATACACGGGGCATCACTTATGTACTGCAATACGCCACTACCATCCTTATACAACTGGTGGCATAGTTTTTGTATAATAAATCAGTCTCATAAAATTTTATATACTATTCTCAAAAGAGAATATACTAACTAAAAACGGGTAACTTGAATTAATAATGTCCTCCGTTGATACCAAATTAATATAAATGATCCAGCTAGAAGGTGAAGGCATTTTGGGGAATCCCTGCGATTAGCATTGGCTGACTCAGTTCAACACAAGAGCAACATTAATACAGACAATCTTGGAAAATGTAATAGTTTATTGAACACAAAGTACCAAACAGAGCAAAGCACGAGTCACTACTATAATGTATGTGTGTGTGTGTGTGTGTGTGTGTGTACGTGCGCGCGTTGGGCGCACGTGGGGGTTTCCATGTTCTCCTGCGTGTGGGGGGTTGCCTCGGACACATGTTCAGAGAGAACAAAGAAACTAAAATGGAGGGAGGTTTGAAATTAGCTTTTGCTGGAGCTTGCTAATGGTGGCGCATGAACCATACCATAAACATAAGAGATAACCGTAAGCTTATTGATGCGTGTGCGTTGAGATCAGTGTGCAGTGTTAATATTACGACTGGTTAGTGTTTAAAGACAGATCACATGCAAGATACGTTCTGTGCGTGATGCATTAAACCTAACGCTAGCGCGGTGGATGGCTTACAGCCATCCAAAGTAAAACGGTAACACAAAACTTATACATAAAACACATTAACCATTCAATAGTACAGGGGAAATCCTGTGGTGGCGAGTTTGCAGGGTTGTGATAGGGGGAACTGGCCACCTCATCTTGGGTCCCTGGAACTGGTTTATTTCATCGTCAAGGTTGCAGTTCGTAGGGGTGGAACCAGTCGCATTATTTCTCCCGAACTATGCAGCGTCATCCTACAGCAGACCGCTTGCCTCTTTGGGGACTCATCGGCGGTGCTGTGCTGCAGGATCAGGGGCTGCGTGGTCCGCTTGGTGGTTCTTCTTGACCACCGGGTGCTCGTGTTGCCTCCTTGCGTCTCGTCTCCGGTCCTCCGTGGCCGATAGCCGGGGGTAGATGAGCCCCGCCTCGCTCAGTTGGATAGGCGTCATGGACGCCCATGCTTCCTTGTGGAGCGAGGGCTCTTCCCCGGGCATGCATGCCTTACAGGGCCTTGAGACGAGACAACGTTGAGCGGACAACTGGACCAGAAGAAACTGCGAAGAAATGGGGGAAGGAGCGGCCGTGTTGCCCCTTTTATAAACTTTATTGCCAGTCGCGCATTCCCGCCGCGCAGTATCACATTACAGTGCGGACGGAAATCACAACTGGTACAACGTCCTACGTCACTTTCAACGTGGAGGAGGAGCCTCCTGTGGACTGTATGGAATTGCAGTTCCTGTTGTCCCTACACCTCTCAGTCTCACACTGACATGCAACCTCTCTCGTTTCTGACTGCATAGCAAGATGATATACAAGGAGTTATAGCTAACTTTGCTATTTCCGATGGTGAATTAAACATAACGTTATACAGAAATGCTAATTAGTTACTTTCAAAAAGAGTGAGGGACCATTGTAGTGGATGGTGGGAATTCCCCACTCAGTGGGAGTAGAAGCTCCCAAATCCCATCTGGACAGCAATTGAATTCGTGAATAAATAATTCTCGAAATGCAAATTACAGATCCTTGAGCTCGAGCAGATTGCAGCCTCCTACCAAATACTAGCCATTTTTTCCGTAGCTATGCGTTTGTACTTACTTACTTAGGACTTTCGCCCCCAGCGGAGCATAGGCCATCAACAACACTCCTCCATCTGGCTGCTCTTTCTGCCTCAGTCCAGTTGGTCCTGTGTCTCTTTAGCTCTGCCTCAGTGTCTCGCCTCCAGCTGTTCCTGGGCCGTCCCCTTTTTCTTTTCCCCTGCAGGTTCCAGGTTAGTGCCTGTCGGGTGATGCTGGATGTTGGTTTCCTGAGGGTGTGTCCAATCCAGACCCACTTCCGTCTTAGAATTTGTTTGGTGACTGGCTCCTGTCCCGCCCTTTGCCACAACTCATCATTGCTGATCTTATCTGGCCACCTGATGTTGAAAATGCGCCTCAGACTGGTGTTAATAAACGTCTGTATCTTCTGCTGTGTCGCTTTGGTCATCCTCCAAGTTTCGGATCCATAGAGCATGACCGATTTGACATTGGAATTGAAGATTCACATTTTTGTGGCCATACTGATTTCTCTGGAGGCCCAGATGTTCTTTAGCATGACAAAAGCTGCTCGTGCCTTGCCTGTCCTTGCGGTGACGTCTCGGTCAGTGCCCCCTTTTTTGTCAACCACACTTCCCAGGTACACAAAGGACTCAACCTCCATGATTGGCTCTCCACCCACTGTGACTGGAGTGTTGGCAGTGGTGTTGATCTTCACGATTTCGGTTTTCTTCTTATTGATCTTGAGCCCTGTCCCAGCTGATGTTGTTGCCAGGCGAGTGGTCTTATCTTGCATCTGGTTGCAGTTATGTGAGAGGAGCGCCAAGTCGTCCGCAAAGTCAAGGTCGTCCAGCTGTGACCAGAGTGTCCACTGTATTCCGTTTTTCCTGCCTGCTGTGGTGGTCTTCATGATCCAATCGATGACCAGGAGGAACAGGAAAGGTGACAGTAGACACCCCTGACGGACTCCAGTTTTAACCTCAAATCTCTCAGACATCTGGCCTGTATGAGCTACCCTGCATGTCATGCCTTGGTAGGTGCACTGGATTAGGGAGATGAACTTCTTGGGTACTCCATAGTGCCTCAGCAACTTCCATAGCGTCTCTCTGTCCACGCTGTCGAACGCCTTCTCATAGTTAATGAAGTTTATATAGAGGGGGGAATTCCACTCCAGTGATTGCTCCACGATAATGCGCAATCTGGTCTGCACTGGATCTGTTCCTTCGGAAACCTGCCTGCTGGTCTCGGAGCTTGGAGTCAACTGCCTCTTTTATTCGTTCCAAAATAACTCTGTTAAGGACTTTGCCGGGCACTGACAGGAGCATGATCCCTCGATAGTTGTTGCAGTCCCTGAGGTCCCCTTTCTTTGGCAGCTTGATGAGGATACCTTCTTTCCACTCGGCCGGGATTTGTTCTTCTTCCCAGATCTTGTTGAAGAGACTGTGCAGCATGTTGATGTTTATGGCCGTCCCCATATCAGCTTTGATGGCTTCTGCTGGTATCTCATCCGGTCCTGCTACCTTCCCATTTTTCAGTGACATTATGGCTTTCCTGATCTCTGCTTTTGATAGTTTGTCGCAGTTCATCTGCAGTTCTGTCTCTGCTGGTGGGATGTCTGGTGGTGCTTCAGGGGCTGGTCTGTTCAGCAGCTCCCCAAAGTGTTCTGCCCATCTCTTCAGTTGTTCCTCTGTTGTTGTGAGCTGGTTCCCATTCTTGTCCATTATTGGCTTGTCGGACTGTTGGAACTTGCCTGACAGTTTCTTGGTCACCATGTATAGGCCTTTCAGGTTCCCCTGTCCTGCAGCCTCCTCTGCTTGTTTTGCCAGGTTGTCAATGTGGTCCTTCTTGTCCTTTCTGATGCTCTTCTTGACTTCCTTGTCAGCAGCAGTGTACTCCTCCTGTGCTTTTGCCTTGGCTGCTCTAGTCCGGCTCATGTTCAGCGCAGTTTTCCTTTCTTTTCTATCTTCCAGCTTCTGTAGGGTGTCAGCGGAGATCCACTCTTTGTGCTGTGTTTTCTTCCTGCCCAGGATCTCCTCACAGGTGTCGTGCCAGAGTTTCTTAGTGTGTTGCCACTGACTCTCAATGTCTGTGTTCACGTCTTCAAACAGTTCTTGTAGAGGCTGGAACCTATTTGAAAGGCTAAGCTGAAATGCTGTCTGTGTGTCCTGTGTGTCTCACCAGAAGATGGTGGTCTGATGGCATGTCCGCACCTCGCATCACCCGCACATCTCGCCACGATCGTTTAAACTTCTGGCTGATGCAGATATGGTCGATCTGGTTCTCCGTGATGTGGTTTGGAGACCTCCACGTGGCTTTGTGTATTCGTTTGTGGGGGAAGATGCTACCTCCTATCACCAGTTGGTTTAGGGAACACAGGTCTGCAAAGCGTTCCCCATTCTCATTCATCTGTCCCAATCCATGTTTCCCCATGACCTCTTCATAGCCTGTGTTATCCGATCCTATCTTGGCATTTAGATCTCCCATGAGTATTGTGATATCCTTTGCTCCTCTTCTAACACGGTCTGCAGTTGATGGTAAAAATCATCTTTCTTCTCATCTTCAGCGTCATTGGTGGGGGCATAACACTGGATGATATTTAGTTTGATGTTGCTCTTCTTGGTGGCAAACTTGGCTGTGATGATGCGTGAACTGACAGGTTCCCAGCCGATAAGTGCACGCTGTGCTTCCGGTGCCAGCATTAGGGCCACACCCTCTGTATGAGGGGCATCCTCTTCTGTGTGTCCAGAGTACAGCAGCGTCTCTCCAGATGTTAATCTCAGCTGGCCTGTCTGTAGCCACCTTGTTTCGCTCAGTCCCAGGAGGGAGATGTTGTAGTTCTTTCTCTCCTGTGCTACTCGGGCAGTCCTCCCTGTTTCGTACATCGTCCTAATGTTCCATGTAGCAATTCTTGTGGTTTTCTTGGGGGTTAGAAGGGGAATCGGCATTGCAGCTTCCTTTCGGCTTTCCCTGCCCTGCGTCATGAACCTCCTGTATGGAGGCCCTTCTTCTCCCAGGTCATTTTGATTTTGGATTGTCGTTGATGCTTCTGTAACTGTTCTTTTTTCTAGATAGGGTTGTTGGCCCTACGCAAACCCCCAACCTGGAGGACCAGATATTTTTCTTTTGGGTTGCTTAACCTAAACTGCCTGCCAAGGTTAACGAGTTCCACCTACCCGGGTTTGAAGTCAGAGTTTTCCTTCTCCTAGACAAGCTGCCTTACTAGGCTACGAGCCTTGTCCGCCCGTGGTTTTAAATCAGAGTTTTCCTTCTCCTAGGTGGACTGCCAACCAAGGCTACGAGCTCCATCTACCCGGCTATTTACCCATAGCTGGGGCAAGGTTAGTGAGTGCCACGGCATGTCCACATGCCGGTGGGCCTGCACACTGCACCTCTGGGGCCCTTGCTGCTCCGAGATCCCTTACAGTTTAGCCTGGGGTCATAAGATGCCCAGTTTCCGTGTATTGCCACGGGGGGGCACTGTAAGAGTCTTGGCGGTGGACAGGCTGTGTCCTGGCAGGGAGAGGCTAATGCACTCGGCTCTCCTTTTCGCCTACCGGCTAGCCAGGGGTAGTAACCTGAAGCAGGTGGTGGCACCCAAAACTACACACACTACTACTTGTGTCACTACTACTATTGCCCATTTGCATCACACACACCCTGTGGCATAGCCACCAACACATATGCGTTTGTGGGGAAACTAAATAGCATGTGAGGACTCTCACACCCAAACAAGCACTTTCATCCCATTTTGTTTGCAGTTCGCACTCACTGACAGTTGTTAACTTGCTACCGTGAGCAAAGTTACTCTAAGCTAGCTGTCACTTACATGGACGTTGAGGACAAGGTGAAAATCGAGCCATGTAATTGGAGGGAAAACTTTTCTTTTTTTTGAGAAGTAAATTCAATCCAGTCGTAACATCAAAAAACAGCAACAGCAAAAAAAAGCGGAAAATGTGAAAGGAAATAAGTTTGTAGTAGAGGACGATGAGAGAAATAGACTAATAAAGAAATATTAAAATCTGTCGGTCATGGCAAAAAAATAACTAAATGAGCTGTTTAGCCTATAGCCTCTGGGAGTCCAGCCGAACAGCTGAGAGGCTGGAAAGGAAAGAAAATGTCGAGACTAAGTTGCACACAAACTCAAACGTTTTCATGAACAAAACCGAGACTACCATAATCAGCTAACATTAGCTGGGGAATTCTACCTTGCTTTGTGAAAGGACAACTAACATGATAACCAGCGAATAAATTAGGCAATGGCAGACACTCACAAATCCGACAGTTCTGAGAGGAATTTCAGTATTTTGAGCAGGGACAAATGGGCAAAGATATGTTTATTGAGCCGTTTCGCTTTGAACCTGATGCCGCTCTACGCCAGGACGCAGAAAATCCTCCAACAGACAATGGAATCGCGTTGGAAGATCAGACTGGTATAACATTAGCCTAACGTTAGCTAGTTGTGTTAGTTAACTATTTCTGTGAGAAAAGTTGAAAACTGTCTCGGTACATTGGCAGGGTTAGACGCTAAAGATTTTTTTTCCCACTGGCCACCTAGTGGCCAAAACGTATTACATAGCCTAGAGATAATGTTAGCTAACTAAGACTGAGATGCATAACGTTAGCAAGCTAATGTTAAGTTAACACAGTAAGCTAAGCTACTAGCTAGCTACTGAGATCATGTATACGCAAAGTTAATATTAGCTAACATTAGTTCAATTAATCGACAATTTACGTTAAGGAAACCAAAACTTTTTTGTCACTCGAATAGCATGCAGTCTCCCGACTTTTTGTGGATTTGTGGAGCAATCAGAAATCTGGACGACTATGAGAAAGACAATTGACATTGTAGTGTCGTTAGGTACATTAATAATTTGGCAGTGAAGACAGACGGTTAAGTCATCACATGGAAGCACCAATGAATGTGCAGAATATATATAAATTTGTATATTGCTTCACACTAGGTGCAAAAGTATAATTAATCAGTCTCATAAAATGTATTATTAAATCATGATTATGAATTTCAATGTTAACTATTAAAATAATAATCAATAACTTAATCTGAAGGCGTAAGTTCTTTTGGAGGATAGGCTCAAATGTTTATCCAAACAATCAGACCGACAACCAGGTTTGCTAAAATACTATTTATTAAACAACAAACACATCTAAACTAACATCCTAAAAACAGTGAATGATATGGAAAGTGAAATGAAGTGTATACAAAGAATGAGGCATATAGAATTCACAGTTCTATTTCTGTATGTGTGCCAGACACGTGGTGTTCAGACCTCACAAGACCGTACCTCGAGGGGGAAATACAAATCTAGCTTTAGCATGAAGATTGACTAGGCTGTTAGTTTCGCGTTATTGTGCTTTTTAATTGGTAGTACTTATTTATCCGTGCTTGCGAAGTGTCTCACACGGCTGTTAACCACTTGCAATCAGCTGTGTGCATTTCAAAAGATATCTGGAGTGTCGCTCCGTCCCAGTTTATGTGTGTTCTCCCTATCCCTGTCTGTTCTCTTCCTTTCAGAACCCGCTTCCAACGACGGGGCCCTCCACGGCGACGCAACCCGTCCAACCTCCGCTACCCCTCGCTGACTCCCTGCGAGAACTTCACCGTCGCAGGGGGGCTCTGGAACTGCCAGTCTGCCACACGGAAAGCAGACTTAATCTCCGGCTATGCCTCCTTCCTGTCCCTCCAGTTTCTCGCCCTCACCGAAACCTGGATCACACCGGACAACACGGCAACTCCCGCTGCCCTCTCCTCCTCCTTCTCCTTCTCTCACACCCCCTGGCCGTCTGGTCGCGGAGGTGGTACTGGTTTGCTACTCTCCCTCTCATGGTCATTCTCTGTTCTCCCCCTCTCTGATCTATCTATTACTAGCTTTGAATACCACTCTGTGTTAATCAACCACCCTATTAACCTGTACATTATAGTTGTTTATCGCCCTCCAGGTCCCCTGGGGTGCTTCCTCGATGAGCTTGACACCCTGCTCAGCTCCTTCCCAGAGGACGGCACCCCGCTGATCCTCCTGGGAGACTTCAACATCCATCTAGATGCCTCCCAGTCTGCAGCCTTCCTACCACTTCTCCGCTCCTTTGACCTCACCCTCCAACCCTCCCCCCCAACCCACAAGGCTGGCAACCTCCTAGACCTGGTCTTCCAGAGGAACAGCCCCTGCTCTGATCTCACTGTTACCCCTCTCCATACCTCTGATCACCACTTCATTTCTTTCTCTCTTCCTCTTGTTCCACACCGCCTTCCCCCTCCCCCCCACCCCCACTGTCTCTGTCCGCCGTAACCTCTGCTCCCTCTCACCCTCCTCTCTTGCTCCCTGTGTCACTGCTTCTCTCCCCCCTCTCAAATCCCCATCGACTCTGCATCTGACACCCTGCTCACAGCTCTCTCCACATCATTTAACTCTCTCTGCCCTCTTGTCTCTAGGCCCACACGCCCATCTCCTCCCTGCCCGTGGATGTCCGATGCACTGCGCACCTCCAGAGCTGGTCTTCGCGCAGCAGAGAGGATGTGGAGGAAATTCAGAGACGTATCAGACCTCGCCTCCTACCAGTCTCTCCTAGCGGCGTTCTCTACAGCAGTCACCGCTGCCAAGGTAACTTACTATCATACTAAAATTCACAAATACAGTTCTAACCCCTGTCAATTGTTCTCCATCTTCTCCTCCCTCCTCAGCAAATCCCCTCCTGCTCCTCAATCCTCGTTCACTGCAGACGACTTCGCAGATTTCTTTGATGAGAAGATCGCAGACATCCGCAGCTCCTGCAGCCCCTCTGCTCCTCTCTCTATGCCCCCCCCCCCCCCCCCCCCCCCGTTTCCCCACTCCCCCTCCCCTCACGGACACTGTTTTCCACTCTCCTCTCTCTACCCCTTCCATGTCCCCCCCCCCTGCTTCTCCACCTTTTCTCCCGTCTGATACCGATGTATCCCACCTCCTACTCTCCCATCGCCCCACTACCTGTGCCCTCGATCCTATCCCTTCATCTCTCCTCCAGACAATCACCCCAGATATCCTCCCGTTTGTGACCTCTCTGGTGAACTCCTCCCTGACCTCTGGCTGCTTCCCCTCATCCTTCAAGAGAGCCCACATCACCCCGATCCTGAAAAAACCCACGCTGGACCCCTCCAACATCCAAAACTACAGACCGGTATCTCTTCTTCCTTTTCTTTCCAAAACTATTGAACGTGCTGTTTCTAACCAACTGTCTTCTTTCCTTACCCAGAACAACCTACTAGACCCCCACCAGTCCGGCTTCAGACCTGGCCACTCAACGGAGACCGCACTCCTCTCCGTCAGCGAGATGCTTCATGCAGCTCAGACAGCCTCCCTCTCCTCTGTGCTAATACTCCTAGACCTCTCTGCCACATTCGACACCGTAGATCACTCCATCCTCCTGTCGTCCCTGTCTGCAGCGGGGATCGGCGGCTCGGCCCTGGCCTGGATTGAGTCCTACCTCTCGGAGCGCTCCTCCCAGGTTGCCTGGGCTGGTAAAGTATCTGCACCCCGTCCCCTCACCACAGGAGTCCCCCAGGGCTCAGTCCTTGGTCCCCTCCTTTTCTCCACCTACACCAAATCCCTTGGCCCTGTTATCACCGCTCATGGTCTTTCTTACCACTGCTATGCTGACGATACTCAACTCTTTCTCTCCTTCTCACCCTCTGACACTCAGGTGTCAGCCCGCATCTCCGCTTGCCTGAGAGACATCCAGATCTGGATGGACAACCACCATCTGAAGCTCAATCCAGGCAAGACTGAGCTCATCTACATTCCTGCTCTAACCTCTCCCCCTCTCAATCTCTCCATTTCCCTAGGGGACACTCCACTGACCCCAACGCCCTGTGCCAGGAACCTCGGAGTGGTGATGGACAACAGGCTGTCCCTCTCCGAGAACATCGCAGTGGTAACCCGGGCGTGCAGGTTCTTCCTGTACAACATCAGGAGAATCCGTCCCTTCCTCACCACCCACTCAACCCAGCTCCTGGTCCAAGCGATGGTGCTGTCCCGCCTGGACTACTGCAACTCTCTCCTGGCTGGCCTGCCAGCATCGGCCATTAGACCCCTTCAGCTTATCCAGAACGCAGCAGCGCGCCTGGTCTTCAACCTCCCCCGACACTCCCATGTCACCCCCCTGCTCATTGACCTCCACTGGCTACCTGTGATGGCTCGCATCAAATTGAAAACATTGGTGCTCGCCTTCCAGGCAGTCCGAGGATCAGCCCCTCCATACCTCCAAAAGCTCATCAGACCCTACACACCTACCAGATCCCTGCATTCCGCCTCCTCAGGACGACTGGTACCCCCCCCAACTTCATACTAGCACCCGGTCTCGACGTCTGTCTGTCCTGGCCCCACGGTGGTGGAATGAGCTCCCCGTGGAGAAAGAATAACATAAAGTCTGACCACCTTCAAGCGCAGATTGAAGACTCACCTCTTCAAGCTGCACCCTCTCTCCACCCCTCCCTACCTCCTTGTGACCTCCCTTGATTGTGTTTTTCTGAATCCTTGTTTAAGTGGTTCAAGCTGCTAGTTTAATACTTAAGGTTACTGACTGACTGACTGCGTCTGGTGTTTGAAATCGTATTTACCTTTTAGGGTTGTTTTTTGGTGGGGGACCACACGATATCAATCATTGGCATGCACAACAGTAAGCCAATAAGTAACCTTACAAGTATTAAACTAGAAGCTTCAACCACTGAAACAAGGATTTATAGAACACAATCAAGGGAGGTCACAAGGAGGTAGGGAGGGGTGGAGAGAGGTGCAGCTTAAAGAGGTGAGTCTTCAATCTGCGCTTGAAGGCGGTCAGACTTTCTGTTGTTCTGACCTCCACGGGGAGCTCATTCCACCACCGTGGGGCCAGGACAGACAGACGTCGAGACCGGGTGCTAGTATGAAGTGGGGGGGGGTACCAGTCGTCCTGAGGAGGCTGAACGCAGGGATCTGGTAGGTGTGTAGGGTCTGATGAGCTTTTGGAGGGAGGGGCTGATCCTCGGACTGCCTGGAAGGCGAGCACCAATGTTTTGAATTTGATGCGAGCCATCACAGGTAGCCAGTGGAGGTCAATGAGCAGGGGGGTGACATGGGAGTGTCGGGGGAGGTTGAAGACCAGGCGCGCTGCTGCGTTCTGGATAAGCTGAAGGGGTCTGATGGCCGATGCTGGCAGGCCAGCCAGGAGAGAGTTGCAGTAGTCTAGGCGGGACAGCACCATCGCTTGGACCAGGAGCTGGGTTGAGTGGGTGGTGAGGAAAGGGCGGATTCTCCTGATGTTGTACAGGAAGAACCTGCACGCCCGGGTTACCACTGCGATGTTCTCGGAGAGGGACAGTCTGTTGTCCATCACCACTCCGAGGTTCCTGGCACAGGGCGTTGGGGTCAGTGGAGTGTCCCCTAAGGAAATGGAGAGATTGAGAGGGGGAGAGGTTAGAGCAGGAATGTAAATGAGCTCAGTCTTGCCTGGATTGAGCTTCAGATGGTGGTTGTCCATCCAGCTCTGGATGTCTCTCAGGCAAGCGGAGATGCGGGCTGAAGCCTGAGTGTCAGAGGGTGAGAAGGAGAGAAAGAGTTGAGTATCGTCAGCATAGCAGTGGTAAGAAAGACCATGAGCAGTGATAACAGGGCCAAGGGATTTGGTATAGGTGGAGAAAAGGAGGGGGCCAAGGACTGAGCCCTGGGGGACTCCTGTGGTAAGGGGACGGGGGTGCCGATACTTTACCAGCCCAGGCAACCTGGGAGGAGCGCTCCGAGAGGTAGGACTCAATCCAGGCCAGGGCCGAGCCGCCGATCCCCGCTGCAGACAGGGACGACAGGAGGATGGAGTGATCTACGGTGTCAAAGGCGGCAGAGAGGTCTAGGAGTATTAGCACAGAGGAGAGGGAGGCTGTCCGAGCTGCGTGAAGCATCTTGCTGACGGAGAGGAGTGCGGTCTCCGTTGAGTGGCCAGGTCTGAAGCCGGACTGGTGGGGGTCTAGTAGGTTGTTCTGGGTAAGGAAAGAAGACAGTTGGTTAGAAACAGTACGTTCAATAGTTTTGGAAAGAAAAGGAAGAAGAGATACCGGTCTGTAGTTTTGGATGTTGGAGGGGTCCAGCGTGGGTTTTTTCAGGATCGGGGTGATGTGGGCTCTCTTGAAGGATGAGGGGAAGCAGCCGGAGGTCAGGGAGGAGTTCACCAGAGAGGTCACAAACGGGAGGATATCTGGGGTGATTGCCTGGAGGAGAGATGAAGGGATAGGGTCGAGGGCACAGGTAGTGGGGCGATGGGAGAGTAGGAGGTGGGATACATCGGTATCAGACAGGGGAGAAAAGGTGGAGAAGCAGGGGGACACAGAAGGGGTAGAGAGAGGGGGAGAGTGGGAAACAGTGTCCGTGAGGGGAGGGGGAGTGGGGGAACAGGGGGGGGGCATAGAGGGGCTGAAGGAACTGCGGATGTCTGCGATCTTCTCATCAAAGAAATCTGCGAAGTCGTCTGCAGTGAACGAGGATTGAGGAGCAGGAGGGGTTTTGCTGAGGAGGGAGGAGAAGATGGAGAACAATTTTTTATGAAATACGAAAAATGTTGGAGGCGGGGCGAAAGCGGTACTGGAAACACTTCTTAAACATCGATATCCAACATTTATATAACATTCATCATTTATACCAGATTAATTTTTCCTTCACATATTTAGAATTTCCAGCATTTTATATAATCTGGTGCTTAAACTTTAAAAGGGTAATAAACACCGGCTTTTGTTCTATCTCCGCCCACTTCACAATTTCAAAAGATGTGAATTGGGCTTGAGAGTGAGAGCACGGATGGCAGGAGGGAGGAGTTACAGTTGGGGGGGTGATTGATCCAGTGGGTAGCGCTCCTTTGGCACGTAGGCGGAGCCAGCTAGGGGAAAAATAATCTTGCGTCTGGCATTGTTCTGCACTGGCGAAGCCACAGGTTGGCCCGTTTGGGCCACAGCTACCTAAACATTTGAAATGTATGATCAAGAACACTTGTTTTACATTGAATATCTTAGTTATATAAATACTGCGGTAGCTAAGCAGGTTGGCGTTAATATATGAATTTTTTAATTCAAGTTATGTTGTGCTGCATTCAGAGGTGGCACCACAGTTCTGAAAGTGGTGGGGCGAATTAAAAAATAAATAAATTACGCAATAGACCCTGATCTATTACCACTGGAATCCACCTACCAGCATTTTAATATGCATATTTACTGTATATTAAAATTGTGACTAAACATATTTGTCTACAAATGATCCGTAGATGGCTTATTTGTCTATATAACTTTTATGGAAAAGAATACATTGGCTATATGAATATCTATACCATAATTGAGCAAGTTTCACAGACCCAGAATCAGTACTAAACCTTTGAACACAGAATAGAGTCCAGTGTGCTGTTTGAGGCTTAGCAGTGCAGGGTAAAGCAGTAGTGTTCAATCCAGGTTTGGATACCCAGACCACTGCATGTTTTTCTGCAATCTAACAGTAAAGCACCTGATTCAATCAATCACCATGCCTTGTTTAGCTGAATCATGTTATTGTTGTACTTCATCAAATATATGCAGTGATGTACATTCCCAGAGCCAGAAATGAACACCATTTGTATTAAAACAACCACGCTATAGGTGAGAGCTCTTCGTTCCATGTCCTGAAGGGCTACACAGGGGAGCTTATAGCCTAGTTCAAGTTCAACACCATCTAAACTAGTATCAGCTATATTTATCTATTTACACAATATCTTAATTTATCTATCTACACTTAATCAATAGCTAACTAACCATATCACTCCATCCTGGCATTATGCTCCTCTTTTCATCATTCATGGAATCTGTAGCCAAACATAAGAAATCTAACAATAATACACCTGATTCAACCAATCATAATGAATAGCCTATTAAATATTTGCAGTCCCATGATCTAACTTAGCCTACTTGCTAGCTGGATATCAACCCAGTTAGCTAGCATTGCACCAACGTTAGATAACGTTATACCCTCAGTAGCCTAAAGTAGGGAGGTCAAACCCGTTTTCATGATTTTTCAGAAAACATATTTTGCCAGCTTATTTTTCATGTATATTGTCCTAAATGCTCCAATATAATCAAATAACAATATATAAATCGCTAGCTTGTCAGAAAAAGGACGTTTGTTTGCTTTAAAATATTTTTTTTAATTAGCCCATTTCACTTCCGTGTAATCACTCTCGTTGGACGGAAACACATCATCATCTGTGCTGCTTTTAGGATACCGTTATCCTTATTTTTTCAACAACAAGAACCGATATTTTGTGGTATTTGTACAGGAAAACTAATATACTCTACACATTTACTCACATATATTGTTATGGTGTGTTGTATTCAATTAAATATGTACTCCCAAATGCCATACGTGCCAAACGTCTCAGTTTCAAACTTGGCGGGTCCCGCGGCTTCAGAATTCCACTGTATTCGCAACAGTAACATTTGATTAGCCTACTTAATGCGTCTGGGTCTGACCCATTTTGACATTGCGCGGCTATTTCATAATTTGTTTATTAAACCCTATTGGCTTTGTTCAGGTAATGCATTCGACCATTCACAACTTGAGGACAGTCTATCCAATCGTGGGTTAGCATAGAGATAATTTAGCCAATAGCGATTGCATAATAAAGCTATACAGTATTTGCGCCAGAAAACGTTAGTTTTTATTTCTATTGACAGCATGACCGATTGCTCATTACCACGCGTTTGGATCATCGGGAGCTCGCTTATCGCCAGGCTGCAGGCTCATTTAGGAGCATTTGGACTGGACCAGAACCTGGGGCTAGATTGCCAGATCACCTGGGGGCAGAAGGTGGGAAAACTTAATGCCTCTTCTCCGCTCGAAACGGGGTGACATCATGAAGGCATACATCAGGGAAATCGATTAGCTATTTCCCAAAACCAAATTGATGTTTTCGGACATCCTCCCTCGCTGGAACTGGCGGGGTCAGACTGCGACTACCGGATATGGACTAGGACCAGACGACGGCTAAACGGGGCCATGTTTGGCTTTCTGTCAGACATGGGTATGGGTTGCATTATGCATCCTAACGTTGGCTTAAATCATTTAGACAGTGATGGGACACATTTAAATTTAGAGGGTAACAGGCTATTTCTTGACAACATTTACACAGCCCTGTCCTTACAGCTCTGATGGTCTTATTGCACACCCCAAAGGCTCTTTTCAGAGCCACCTACTTTCTTATCAAAAGAGAATTATATCTGCACAAGGCACACAATTGCGAATGTAATTTTAACGTATCTAGTCTAGAGACAACCATGTTTTCAGTGTTGTTCTCTTCTTGGGTCCCAAGCAGAAATATATTTTTTTAAATATTAACAGCAACAGTTATGGGAAAAGGGTAGGGGCCTTTGATTGGAAGCTGTATGTTGCATGTTGTTTTACAGCAAACATAATTTAAAAAGTCATAAACAAAGTGTTTAAAGCGCCACCTTCCATTCTCTCAGTTTTTGGATTCGGAATCTACGTATAAGGTGCATGTTCCCTTTTCACGTTAATTAAAAAAAACACCCATTCGCAATATTAAAATGCTTTATACCATACTGTAGACAAGATTTTGATGAAGATCTACAAGTAAAAATCTCGTTGTTCATCTGGAGTATACCGGCGATATGGTCCAGAGAAAAACATAGCAGCTAGCGACTTTAGCTGCACTGGTTATCAGAATTCTCAGTTTTTGGATTCGGAATCTATAAGGTGCGTGTTCCCTTTTCATGTTAATTTAAAAAAACACCCATTCGCAATGTTAAAATGCTTTATACCATACTGTAGATGAGATTTTGATGAAGATCTACATGTAAAAATGTCGTTGTTCATCTGGAGTTTACTGACCTAGCCACTAGTGGTGTGTCGTTCGCAAACGAGTCGGCTCTTTGAGCCGGCTCTTTTAGGTGAACGTTGGGAGCCGACTCGCACATCTGAAGAGCCGATTTGTTTTGTAAATGAACACAAGACAAGTGCTTGTGGTCTTGGTGGAACTTTTATTCATTTTTTTTCTTCAAGTTCTATCTGTAATCAAAGAGAATAATGTTTTAGGCCAAAAATAAATAAAACCACTATAAGAAAATAACATTAATAATAATTTAAAAACCAGTTTAATTGTTGGTCAGTTTAATTGTTCTGATGCTGCAGTTTTGCACATTTATGTTTTTATGCATTTATTTATTTTTCTTTGTTATGACACAATATTATGTTCCATTTTATGAGTGTCTATTTTGTTTTGAAATGTTCAACTATGCACTGTTTATTGTGCAATTTATTTCAAGACATAAAAATGCCCTACTTTCAATGCACGTGTAATAGCGTCTTACTATTTTTACATTTATTTAAATAGTTTTAATAACAAACAAAATGCAAAATAATGTTATTTTGGTAATTAGAAGGTAGAGTAAGATTCATTTGAACAATTTAAGTGATAGATGTGCACAAACACCAATCATAGGTCAAAATATCGCAAACTTTGGCCGATTTTGAAAAACCGGAAATGCTACTGAATGAAGAGCCGTTTGGGAGCCGAAAGAGCCGGCTCTTATTGGTGAGCTGAGCCAAATGATCTGACTCACTGAAAAGAGCCGGAATGCCCATCACTACTAGCCACATCAGAAAACATTTCAGAGCGCCTCTTTGCCAGCATATCTTGGACCAATCGGATTTGAACAATCGGCATGATGCCAAGACAGGGGTTGGCCATTTGAATAACATTTAATTTCACTATTACATTTCACAGTGAGTTTTTCTTGTAATAAAATGTGTATTAACGACTTCAATGTGGTTGGATGTTTTATAATGACCCCATTAATTTCGGTACAGCGTTAAGTATAGGCACAAATGCTCGTAAACAGAGTCAAATTACCATAATAATTTCTGGCTTCTAAAGTAAAAAAATAACATTGTTGAAGTGTAAGTACACTTCTGAAACAAATGAATAGCTTCATCTCCTCTCGTTTAGTAGATTTCCTTGTTAAATGACATGGTGAAATGAGCCCAGACGTCAATTTTGTTTTTTTGTTTTGTGTGTGGAATGCCCATTGTGATTACATTGCAGGTAGAACGTTCGACCTCCCTACCTAAAGCCAGCTGTGTGATCTGGGAACTTACAAATACAGTAGTGCTAACGTTAACGTTGACACGACAGTTACCACTCTCTGTTCTTATTAGACACGTCTTTACTTACTGACATTTTAGCGACATAATTAACAGTAACGTTACAGAACTTACCAAGGACACATCTGGATTACTTCGAAATGTTAGTGCTCCCGACTAGAGCAGAACTTTATCTAGCTAACAGCTATAACTCACCAGTATTGCGACCGCAGCAGAAAGAAAAAGTTGGCACGGTGGGCATGCTCGAGAACGAGATAGAATGTTGCCTTCCTTCCCCCCCATCTGTCATTGACTCTTATAGTACATTACTACTGTAAATCTTCCCCTATGAATTTTGTTAAATCCCCTACAGTCTGGCAACTCTGTCCTGTAGCTAGCGTTGTTTTTACTAAATGAACATTCAGTCTCATGCTGCGTTGGCCGTGGTGACTCGTGCTCATCGGGTAATGATTCGCCTGAGATAACAGTAGAATTTCGATAAAGTTTACGAGTTTTATTAAAAAATATATAATGATCATAATAATTTTTTTTTTTTTTAAATAGAGAAAGGGGTGGGGCGATGCCACACCAAGGTCGAAAGTGGTGTGGCAGCTGCCCATTGGCCACACCCTTGCCGGCGGCCCTGGCTGCATTGTTAGGCTAATTTTGTCTCCATCGCATAGCTAGATGCTCAGTTTCGCTACTATACAACAGTATAGCTGCAGTTTTGAAGCAAACGGAGTAGATGGCTATCTAACGTTAGCTAGCTTTGCGTCGGGTGGTTCTCTGCTTCCGCGTCGTGCATTAATAAAATCATTAGCTAATCATATAAAGTTACCACACGCCTCGCCGTGGATTATCCCTTACGTAAATCATGCGTTTGTATAACCACCATTATGCACTGGCTGCTAGCTACCTGGTTGGGCAAGACACGCAACTGACAATACTAGACAACATAATAAACACGTTAAATTAGATCAAAGACAAAAGAAATGCAAGCTTACTACAACATTTGATAGTGATTTTTCATTAAAAGTAGCAGCATCACTCGTTAATATGTAATTAGCCCGTCCGAGGAAAACCATAAGCATGAGTATCCCGCAATTCCACGTTTATAAGAGAATCGTCTCGGAGACACAGGCGAATTGAAAAACCCTTCTCGACCGGAAATAAGTTCTCAAGTAGGCTACCGAATCGGCTGCAGAAACGCAAGTGCGTGGTTTTGCTGTCCTCCTAACACACTATAAAATACCTAATATAGCCTACAGCTAAATAACGACATAGAAAAATGGAACTAACAAGAATGCAATAAGGAAAGACTAAAAACGATGAGCAAAAAATCACTCCCAGCCTGTCAACTAGACCACAAGCAGTTTTGACAGTTCACGTTTGAAATCATGCCTGTGACAGCTGTCAATCAAGAAGATGGTCGGAGAGGGGGCGTCGACTTGCTTGCGTAGAAAAAACGTTTCCTTTTTTTCACGTCACGGATAGGGGCATGGCTCAAACAGATTTCAGCGAATGCCTCTATTTTGACACAAAATGCGGTGGTGTGTGGCTTAATTACATTTTTGTTTTTTAAACAATAGGATAGGCCTATATGTGATTTATGAAATGGAGACAAGATACTCGGCTTTATAACTCAAAACATTTGATGATTTAGTGTTTATTACCCTTTTAAAAGTCACGGACGGTCATAGGCACGGATGCAGACAATTTTATCGGATGCAGCCAAGTTAGTCACAGATGAGTCAAGATGACAGGGCGGCGCAGGATTGGAGAAGAACGCGGCAATGTAGGCCAACCAGTCTGAGCGCTGTACAACCGAATAGGCAATGTCGGGAGGGGGGCGCGGTCCAACGTCATCATCATGCTGTCAAATGTCTTACTGTCAAATCGTGCACCGCGTGGGTGTATTCTTTGTGGGGGTTAACATGAAAAAAATACCCTACAAAATCATTCATAAGACAATTTATTAGTCAAGGGATATAGGCGATAATTTATTCGATTTATTTGGTGCATTAACAATGTGTTGATCATTTAAAAAAGAGCAATTTTTCCTATTAAAAATAAGTGCCGGAGCACTACACCCCTGATAACAGAAGTCCATCAGTCTGCAAAAAACAGGATTCCTGAATCAGCTGTTCCAAAACACTGAGGAAACAAAACTGATGATTATGAAGGGACTGATGGTAGGCTACACGCAGACAGTGCACTGAATTGTGGGAATCGAAGATTTAACGAGACGACAGTTTAGACAGATCTGCTCGCTTCTCACGTTATGAGTTTCAAAAGAACCGAAAACTACACGCTATGATGGGTAGCTCACAAGCTAAATCCATTAATAATCATATTGTAGCCTATGCACTAATCTGAACAGACCTAGCTAACAAGTAATAGCCTACAACGCTCGGCACAGCCTAAATGGCCACCCACACAAGAAGAGATGAAGAAGCTAGAAAATTATACAGCATATTGCATTAAAATGCACTTATGAAATAAGAAAGATGTTCTATGAAGGTACTATAACTATATGTATGAATAAAATATTTCCCTGTTGAAAAAAATGGTGGATATCCCTTTTGGCTCATATTTGATAGAGTACTCAAGTGTGAGTACCGTCTGACGTGTGCGGAGTCTGGTTTCAGAAGTAAATTCCCTATGACAGATTGAACGGGATGCGAAGACTATCGACTATTTCTTGAAATCTGATTTATAGAATGAGCCGAAACGTTCCTGGATTAGCCTGTGTGGTATAAGGATATAGACCATATATTGCATGTTCCAATTTTTATTTTTTAAAGTAATGGATTAATGATTGTAGTTCGACTTGTAGTCCACTTTAATGGACTGCATATCCAGTACCGCAACACAAGGGTGGTTCTCGACCAATAAGATATCATCATCTCGTCTGGACATTTTTGGCAGATGGGAGTAGCCTACTGCTGCTGAAGACGAGCTAACGTTAGATTGCTAAGTTGAGAAGCCCGCCCGACAAGGTCAGAAACTACGCTTCGGTTAACCACATAAAGCAATTCTCGCTTTTAGTCTTTCAAGCTAGCTAGCTAACGTTAGAAAAAAGTGTTTAAAAACAGAGCTGTGTAAAATAATAATTTTATTACCAAGTTATTATCTAACCTACGTAAACCCATTCATTTCACAACAATTGATAACTTAAAATTTAAAAAGTCATGGCAGAAGCGCAGCTCTTGTCTGAAGTTTGCTTTGCTTTAATTTGTCTGTATTGAAGACTACTGTAGATTACTGCATTGGAATGATAAGACTGCGATGAAGCAAGCTGTTATATTATTTTATTCAAGTTTGTCAATAAAACATAAATTCTCAGGCGAAATTTGGTTTAAACGGTGGACAAATTTCAACATGAGTGAGCTGAGCAACACAGAATTGCCTAAAGTGAAATTATGCTCTTACCTCAATAGAGAAGTGAAATTATGCTCTTACCTCAATAGAGATGTGAAACTATGCTCTTACCTCAATAGAGATGTGAAATTATGCTCTTACCTCAATAGAGATGTGAAATTATGCTCTTACATCAATAGAGATGACACTTGAAATCACATGAAATTATATAACTGCTGTAGTAGACAACATAACTGGGGAGAATTTATGGACTGGAATCAAATTAAATGTGTACCACTGCAAATAACAGCCATTATCATCATTATTATAATGCTCAGGATTATTAGCTAGTTCTAAAAGAATTTCTGATATCAAAAATTATAACTAGTTGGAGTGGAATTAATTTAATCACACAGCTCAGAGTGCACAGGAACTGTTAAAATTGATAAATAAGCATTTTAGATAAAAAATTACAGCGCAGTGTCCAATAATTTCAGTGTGGGGTAAAAGTCCAGTCTCTAAAGCAGGAATGTGGAACTCCAGGCCTCGCAGGTTTTTGCTGCCACCAGTTACCAGTTATTTAATTAACCCAATCATTGACATGATCTGATATTTTAGCTACGTTCTGCGATATGAACAGCAGCTGATGAATGTTCTTGTGCCTGTATGCATGTATTGTAGCGTTTTATTTTGTTCTAATTTACGAGTGAATGTTGGTGTATATGTCTAATGTCTGATTGAGCCAGGGTAACAGGTGGCAGCAAAAACATGCATATACACCGACCCGCGAGGCCTGGAGTTGCCCATCCCTGCTCTAAAGGAACGAGTACCCCACTGACTCCACACCTAACCCAGGTGAGAGAAGACAGGTTTGAGGAAGGGCCGCTGGTGGGTCTGTGGGGTGGGTAGCGCCATGATGCCAGGCTTTCTTCCAGCAATGGGTGGTGCTGTGCTCCTGGAGCTGTTCTGAGCATCCTGGACTTTCCCTTTCACAGACGGCGCCCACGATCTGCTGCTGCTGTTGCTGCCAGGGAGAAATGGTGGAGATGTAATTACGAATATATGTGAATGTTACCGGGGAGGGCTAAAGATTTATGCTAATACTGAAGAAACAGCAAAACAGATGGTCAGGTGAGCCACAAAAGTAAATACTTTCTTTTACACAAGTAACTAATGTACTTTCAATGTCCCTGTCAATGTAATTTATGTAAATAAGGAAGAGCAGAGGTCCGAACACCGATACTTGTGGGACTCCACTCCCCATAGTACCATGCTCAGATAAGATCACCCCCCTACTACTATTATTTGTGTTCTACCCTGCAGCCAGTTCCGCACCCATTCTGAAATGCTTCCTATAATTCCTGTCTTCATTTTGATAATGAGTCTCTCATGTGGTACCCAGAGTTGGATTACTATTACTATTTTTGTGATATTCCTAGCTAACGTATAACTAGTATGCTAAAGCATGAGCGCTGCACTTTGCGTTGGTTAAAATGTAGCCATGGTACGCATGTGTGTGCATGCGTGTGTGTCACAGAACTGTTCTGTGGTGTCCGTGCTACCATCATGTTTAGCGCGTCTGCAAGCGATGCACCACGCGTGATTGCGTTTAGATATAAAGACGAGGCTACCAAACTACAATGGAAAAAAATTAACGGCCGGTCGGCCACATGCAAAACGTGTGGAACAAAGATCTCAGATGGATGATGCAGAATTTTACATTTTATTAGGCGTCTGAAACCCCACCAAGCGAGGTTAGTAAATCAGATTCCCCACTCAGAGTGATCACTGACCAGACTTGGCTAGCTAGCATCATCGTTGCTATCTACTGGAAATGGCAAGTGGTATAGTGGTGCGTCTACGGCGCAAATCTGCAGGGAAGGATTTACCGTATACTCACCTAAAAATAGTGCAATAAAATAAGAGGGTGCTGTTAATAGCCCAAAGCGCTTATGACCCTCGTCTTGCCACAGCCAGACTGTAAAATGCACCGTTTACAAGAAAATCATGTTCCGATATAGCTAGAAACAATAATATTTTTTAAAAACGTTGTACAAATAGGCCTACGCATTTGGCGTTTTCCATTGCTTACTGTAGGCTACTATACAGTAGGCTACCTGATGCACTTTCGGTATAGAAGACACCTCATTTTTTTCCTCCAAAATCTCTCGTAGCTATAAATATGTTAATGAAACCAAATATCTTACCTGTAGGCTATATGCAGGTAGGGTACCATTGTGTTATGATTAACCCTGAAGAGTTTATCTTGTTACGTTTCAACAAAGTCCCGTACAGTCAACATTTCCACAGTGACCTATCGCATTTAGGGCTGAAATAGTCTACGTTGCTGTTGTTATGTAAAAACACGAATTGTGTTTTTGTACGTTTTTATTTTTTTAAACGTGTAGCTACACTTATTTTTTATTTCTGTTTTAGAGTGTTGTTTATTTATTCTTCTATTTGTGCTCTATCAAAATAGCCTAAATGGTGCAATATCCAAATATTCAAAAAGCTTCAAGGACCTTTGACTTCTAAAACTCCTAAACACAACCCTACTGGTACTTTACAACCAAAGCCTACATGGGCTCTAGCCTACTCCAAAAACTGTATTTACGGTAAAATTAATGCAAAAAATGTTGCTGCTCACGCACTGCGTGCGCTCGCATTGGTACCGCCAAAACCCATTTCTCAGCCAGGAAAAACCCTGCAGCTTGCCCTAACTTTAAATAGAATAATTATTTCGTGATTTACATGTGTTATAGTGTTAATTGTGAAATGAAAAATGAGTTTTCTTACATTAGTAATGTAATGACAGCTCAACAGGCTGCACCTGCAATGGTGGCAGCGGGTTGGGGTTGGAGGAGGGGGTGTGTCGCGGTTCTGGAAGACCGTGGACGTTTGTATCACGGTTTCGGTCTCAGTTTCAGAACCGTTACACCCCTACTGCTGACTACCCTATTTGAATCGGAAGTGATACGGAGAGTAGCTGTTCAGAGGAGAGTAGCTGTTCAGCACCGTGAGCGTCTTTTAATGCCACGGTTCATCCCACTAATGCTAGTTATTAGCGCAGGGCAAATCATATGTCTGTTTGTAAAATTATGGCTGAAATACAATTGTTAAAGTTTTATTTTTGGTCTGGCATGCGATAAATTACATACAGGTAACTAAACTGTGGCAGCCCTTGTTTCGTCACAGCTTCATCAACATAAGATAGCCATCCGCTTTGCACCATCGCTTCAGCTAAGCCAGCATTCCAGAACGTATTTTGAGGACACAACATCATTTGTAGTAATTACCTATTCGCCAGCTACATCGACGTGAATGTGGTTCCAATGGTTTAAAACATTATTTCCAGCATCAAGTTAGCAAAGCTGTACCTGACTGTGAAGCTCAACGAGAGCTATAAATCTGAAGTAGCATGCAGTGCCATATTTTTACTGCAACATTGGACTGTGATTCCAAACTAGTGTTGCACGGTACACCGAAACTTCGGTACTTTTTCGATACTTAAAAAAAAAAACGGTTCGGTATTAGAATTTTCCGACGTTCGGTACTTTAAAAAAAAAATTTATATTATTATTTTTTTTAATATAATCTTTTTTTTCTTTTTCTTTTATGTAGCTGCAATATCTCCCTTACCGCAGAATGCTGGAATGATCAAAATAGCATCTGGAAAAACCCTTGCCAAAACAAATTCGGTTTCCCGTTAGGCAGCGCTGATATTATGAGGGTGTAATTATAGTTTCCGCCTCTACGCAAAATGGCGCACTTTCGTCCATTTCGCTATCTGACCAGAACTCTTACATTTTAGTGTAGAGTAAAAGCTAATACTGCAGAGGCAGGAGTTTGATTCTGCCTGTTTTTAAGGACTGATTATGGATCAGCACTATGGAGGAGTCTCAAAAGCAGCTCTACAGTGCTGCAAAGATAGCTGATCCAGAAACAGTCCTTAAAAACCGGTAGAAACAAACTCCTTGTCCTGGGTTGTATAGTTCTGAATATCATTTGTGAAGCTAAGGGGGGTTTATTGTATATAAGTTCTGTTTTAAGTTTATTAATATTATAAATAACTAATATTTATTTACCATACGCCTTTGTGAGCAAATGTTATTTTTGCTCAGAATGGAGAAATGCACCACTTTGTTACCAACACCCTCCCCATGTGTGCGACGACTCTCCGTACCCTCGACCTGCGCGATGATACTACCTCGGCCCCGCACGCGCGTTTGATGACACCGTGTACGCGCAACAACACTGGTAGTTTCGAGGGGCCTACCACCCGGCCTGAAAAAAAATCTAGGGGAAACACTGTACTGTATGTGACTATTCTGAAATAAATGTATTCTGTAGCAAATTTCTGAATGATACAGCTTCTTCTTCAGTTCGAATTTAAAACCATGGATGTGCAGGGAATATTTTTTTAGATATTGACATTTAAATAAAACTAGTAGAAACGAGGAGGAAATTGCCTCTGAAGGGCCAAAGTAAATAGGGTTAAGGTCATTTCAGTAGAGGTACCGAGTATCGAATCAGTATCGTTTCAGTTTCAAGTACCATTTCAGTATCGAGTATCATGATACTAAACCTGGTATCGGTATCGAAGTAAAAATTTTGGTATCGTGACAACACTATTCCAAACACTTTAAATAAACCAGTACAACACACGTGACAGCTTTACTTAATTTCCTTGACGGCTCAAGTGTAGGATCAAGCGTCTTACAAGTTGATACAACTGCATGGGTTTATAATTGATTGTTTACAAAAGCACACAATTCTTCATGGATCTAGGCTATTAATTCTCCTCTGAAAGTGCACCAGATTGATGCATTTAACATGAGGTTAAAATTTACAAAATGTAATGCCCCGGACCCCCCTAGAGGGTGGGGGCGTACCACCCCATACTCACAATATACCCACCTTCTCAGACACCACTGTAAATAGCTATAGGCTATGCCAGTATCATGTGTGTAGGATATTAGCTAGGTTATTTGGCCAGCTGATTGAGCTTGGTCTCAAGCGGTGACTGTGTGGCAGAATCGAATTGGAGAACATGGCATTTATTGTATTGCAGTGTCTGTGGCAACGTTATAATTTCTTACAGAATTCTTCTCAAGTACAATTTCGGGGCCTGTATAATGTTACCTTAGGATAGTAATGTTAGACTATCTATACTACGAAGCAAGATTACTGACTTAGCTGGATTACTGCACAGAGTAAAACCTGGAACGGCTCTTTTTACTCTTTTTAGTCTATGTTCCATATTTGGGAGGGTTCTGGGTTTTACTCAGTGCAGTTATCCAGCTAACTCAGTAGTCCTGCTTCATAGTGTACCGCCCATTATAGCCTATTTTAAATGTCTAGGTCTTGACTGCTTATGTGATGCGAATGATCTGCTACTGATTTGTATATAGGCCTATTTATTTTTCGGTTGAAAAGTAAGTATTTCACGCTGCTTGCTGGATTGGTGCGTGCTGGGTGGTGATATGTTGTGCGTGTAGGGGTGTTGCACGGGTGCTTGGTTGGTTGGGTGCTTGCTCAGAGTCCATGCATATATTGGATAGATGTGAATCAACAGAACTGTTTGTAGTATAACGCTTGAAATTTCACTTTCGCATGCCGCGCCTAGCCTTGCATACGCATGTACTTACTACAAATCCCGGAGCACCACCACTGAATAATTAAGCCCCCCCCATAGCACCAGCAAGAAAAAATCTCTGGCACTGCCCCTGGCTCATACTGTAAAACTAAACATTTTCCATACTTTTCATTAAATGTTATCAATTCTCACAATGATGCGATGACTTTTTCTTTTACTCTCATGACCAGTGGTGACAAAGATTAAATAATTGTAATTAAGTGTACCCAAATTACACAATTCTGTTTCATGGCCTTGTAAGTATTCAGTAGGCCAGTAGTGTTTGAAAATGGCCTTTTGACTTATTTGCTGCGGCTAATGTTAACTTCAAAATGGAATGTCAGGGTCCCACCCTTGGTTTACCATTACAAAGTTAACATTGGCTGCAGCAGGCATGGGACAGTTTGTGAACACGACTGGACAATTGACTACTTAGTAACAAGTTAAGACAACTATTACAGAATTTGACTTAACTATGTCTTTAAATGTTGATAAATTAATAATGTACCTCTCTGATTTAAAGCCCCATTATCTTCTACTGTGCAATAATCACAACTACTCTACCCTTCATCCTTAAAATCTAATAATTAATGGAATTTTAAAAATTGTGACCTTGTGATAAAAAAAGACTTGAGACTTGTCCTCTAAGATTTGAGACTTGACTCAGACTTGCCCTGTAAGACTTGGGACTTAACTCGGACTTTCTCAAAATGGCACAACTCTGGTGGTACCCTTATCAAATGCTTTTTGGAAATCTAAGTATATAATATCATAAGCCCTGTTACAATCAAAACAGCTGGTAGCTTTCTCAAAGAATGCGAAAAAGTTCGTCTGGCATGACCTTCCCCTGCGAAAACCATGTTGGCTATCTCTTAAGATGTTGTTATTTTCAAGAAATATTTTCAACTTGTCTTGATGACAGATTCCAATATTTTACATGTGATACAAGTTAAGCTGACAGGCCTATTGTTTCCTGGATCAGTTCGATCCCCTTTCTTATATATTGGTATTATATATCTTACACACCTTGCGTCCAGTCGTCCGGTATTTCCCCAGTTAATAGATGATCTCACCTAACTATTTGAGTACCCTTGGATATATACCATCAGGGCCTGCTGCCTTATTTTTCTTTAGTTTATGTAATTTATCTAGTACCTCTCTATCCCCCATCTCAATATCTGATAAGACATTCTGAGTACTGAATATTCTTTCTGGCCTATTAGTAACCTCCTCTCTGGTAAAACTCAACAAAGTAACTGTTTAAGGCATCAGTAATATCCACATTCTTATAGAGCAACAATTCTCCTTGTTCTTAACGCACTTAAAGGGTAAGTTCGCTATTTTGGACCTTGGACCCTATTTGCGGTCTGTCTTTCATGAACCTGACACATTGAGTCAATTTTTTCGCTGATCGGTCCAGTATTGAGTTCGCTACAGATTTCCTGTAGGCTCTCACTGGGCTACAATAGAAGTCAACGGGGCAATTATAAATGTTATGGAAAAACAACGATAAATGTGCTTTCATGTACAATAAATGAGACGGGAAGCTCAGGGTGTATTGTTACCAGTCTCAGTATGCTCTCCTGTGAAATGTATCTCAATCCGAACATTTTTACGTGCTTGGCATGGCTTGGAAGTAAGCATTTCTCTGTTGCTTGTTTTCGCTGCTCCCGCGGAGTACTATGTGTCGGGGGTAGGGGAGCGGGAAGGTGTGCCGGCCGTTTACGAAACTATCTAGGTGAGCAGTCTGCGTTTGTTTACCTGCAGCAACGTAGGCTACAATTTGCATAAAAAAACTTGGATGATGGATTACTATAATGATTACGAAGACGAAGAATTCGATTTTGACTGACGTTACTGGCTACAGATTTGAGCCAGAATACACGGACACGGAACTACAAGAGATGGATGATAAGAGAGCAAGAGAAGAGAGAGAGGCTGAAGTTGCGCAGGTAATGTTATGCGAAGTCAGTGCGAGGTAGTGCGGTCGGAGAAATAGTTCTGTTTCAAATGGAACTGTTGTTTCAACGTTCGGTTTGCGTTTGCGATAGCCTACATTTCACAGGAGAGCATACTGAGACCGTAAGAATACACACTGAGCTATAAAAGCACATTTATCGTTGTTTTTCCATAACATTTATAATTGCCCCGTTGACTTCTATTGTAGCCCAGTGAGAGCCTACAGGAAATCTGTAGCGAACTCAATACTGGACCGATCAGCGAAAAAATGGACTCAATGTGTCAGGTTCATGGAAGACAGACCGCAAATAGGGTCCAAGGTCCAAAATAGCAAACTTACCCTTTAACCTCCGCCTTAACTTTCCTTTACCTACTGCAGTATTGAAATAAATGTTTAGGAGTACTTGAGCAATTTGCCATTCAAACAGCCTTTTCGCTACCCTTAATTCTTTTTTAACCTAAGCACACATATTACAGTATTTAGCCTTATTACTCCCAGTAGTGTCTTTTTTTATATATCTTATAAAGTTTCCCTCAAACGCTTCTGTATAGCTTTATTCATCCACTGTGGAGAATGCTTTTTTCCCTTACCTTTGGAATTAATTTTGTGCATCAAGAATAACCGTTTTGAACCTGCCCCACTTTTCATTCAGTCTTGCAGTCAAGAAGTTGCGACAAGTCTAGATTACATACAGTCAAGCCGGAAATGTCTGTCTACGTTACAGACATATTCTACAATAGATTGAGTTAATTTTTTGTCTCAAAATTCTACACAAAATAGCCCATAATGACAAAGTGAAAACAGGTTTTTAGACATTTGTGCTAATTTATTAAAAATCAAAATGTAAAATATCATATGTACAGTCAAGCCGGAAAGTCTGCACACCCCTTTCACCTTCTCCACGTTTTATTACGTTACAGACTTATACTACAATAGATTGACTTCATTTTTTGCCTCAAACATCTACACACAATAGCCAATAATGACGAAGTGAAAACAGGTTTTTAGAAAATATGCTATTTTATTTTACTGACAAAAATAGGTTATTTAGGGGTTACATATCTGTACACACCCTTAGCCTAATACTTGGTTGCTGCACCTTTGGCAGCGATTACAGCTTCAAGGCGTCTTGGGAAAGAAGCTACGAGCTTGGCACACTTGTTTCTGGACATTCTTGCCCATTCCTCTTGGCATATCCTTGCAAGCTCCGTCAGGTTGGATGGGGAGCGTCGGTACAGCCATTTTCAGCTCTTTCCACAGATGTTCAATTGGATTCAGGTCTGGGCTCTGGCTGGGCCACTCAAGGACATGCACAGACTTTCTCCGAAGCCACTCCTTTGTTCTCTTGGCTGTGTGCTTCGGGTCGTTGTCATGTTGGAAGGTAAACCTTCGCCCCAGTCTGAGGTCCAGAGCGCTCTGGAGCAGGTTTGCTTCAAGGATCTCGGTGTACTTAGCTACATTCATCTTTCCCTCTATCAGGACTAGTCGCCCCGTTCCCGCTGCTGAAAAACATCCCCACATCATGATGCTGCCACCGCCATGCTTCACTGTAGGGATGGTATTAGCCAGGTGATGAGCGGTGCCTGGTTTCCTCCAGACGTGACGCTTGGTATTCAGGCCAAAAAGTTCAATTTTGGTTTCATCAGACCAGAGAATCTTGATTTTCATGGTTTGAGAGTCCTCTAGTTGCCTTTTGGCAAACTCCAAGCGGGCTGTGATGTGCCTTTTACTAAGGAGGGGCTTCCATCTGGCCACTCTACCATAAAGGCCTGATTGGTGGAGTGCTGCCTGGATGGTTGATCTTCTGAAAGGTTCTCCCATCTCCACAAGGATACGCTGGAGCTCTGTCAGAGTGACCCTCTGGTTCCTGCTCACCTCCCTGGCCAAGGCCCGTCTTCCCCGATTGCTCAGTTTGGCCGGGCGGCCAGGTCTAGGAAGATTCTTGGTGGTTCCAAACTTCTTGCATTTATGAATGATGGTGGCCACTGTGCTCTTTGGGACCTGTAAAGCTGCAGAGATTTTTCCGTACCCTTCTCCAGATCTATGCCTTGACACAATCCTGTTTCTGAGGTCTGCAGATAATTCCTTTGACCTCATGGCTTGGAGTTTGCTCTGCCATGCACTGTCAACTGTGGGAACTTATATATGCAGGTGTTGACTATCCCCAATCATGTCCAATCAATTGAATTTATCACAGGTGGACTCCAATTAAGTTGTAGAAAACATCTCAAGCAGTATCAGTGGAAACAAAATGCACCTCAGCTCACTTTTGGGTGTCATATCAAAGGGTGTGCACACTTGTGTACATATGATATTTTACATTTTGATTTTTAATAAATTAGCACAAATGTCTAAAAACCTGTTGTCACTTTGTCATTATGGGCTATTTTGTGTAGAATTTTGAGACAAAAAATGAACTCAATCTATTGTACAATATGTCTGTAACGTAATAAAACGTGGAGAAGGTGAAAGGGGTGTGGAGACTTTCCGGCTTGACTGTACACAAGAGGGCCGTATCCGTTTCTGGTTTTCATGCCAACTTCTGGCCTTAATTACCTCATTAGCCCTAATATTTACACCATCTGACATTTTAGCTACAATTCTTAATAAGCGCATGAATGACAGCCGAAGACTTGTGTCCCTATATGAAACATTTTGATGTGATCTAATCTACCAGTGTTGGTGTAAACAGCCAATTAGCTCATTTAGCTGGGGTAATTGGTGGGAACAAAAACCTGCATACACACCGGCCCTCCAGGACTGGAATTGCCCCCCCCCTGTTCTAAGTCATCAAGGGTCTGACGTATTAAACAAGCCTTAAATCATCACTCTGCTGCCAGAAATACAGTAGATATGGATGGATAACTTGAAGGGTTTCATCTCCTGACTTATTTTTCCATAGAGTTCAAAAGGAAAATTTGTCAGGAGAAACGACCCTTAAAGTGATCCATCCATATCTACTGCAGATCTGGCAGCAGAGTGATGGTTTGAGGCTTGTTTGATACCACAGACCCTTGATGACTTACAGCCATTTTACCAATCATGTATTCCATACTGTTCCAGCATAATTTGCAGCTAAATCTAGACCCACCCCCCCAATTCCCATAGAGATCCATTCAAATGCAGAGATGTTATAGTATCGCTTGTAAGAGTACCAGAAAATAAGATATCAAGAGCCTTTTGATATTGTTGGGTCAGGAAGTCATGGCATGCAAAGGATATGCAACCAAATATTAAAAATGATTACTTTATTCTACATTATGTTATACTGTCCAATATGTTTTTTCCCCGAAAATGGGGGGGGACTATGTACAAAATGTTCTATAATTTCTAAACGGTTCATCAGATATGGATGCAAATACCCTCAAATTAAAGCTGACAGTCTACACTTCAACCTCATTGTCATTGTATCCTTTCAAACTCAAGGTGCTAGAGTACAGAACCAAAATAACAAAAAATGTGTCACTGTCCAATGAATTATGGTGCTCACTGTATATCAGTGGTTCTCAACCCTGGTCCTGGGGACCCCCTGTGTATGCTGGTTTTCGTTCCAACCACAATTGCAATACCAGAATTTTAACAAGCTGTTATTTTTTCTTAATTAGGTGTTTTTATTGTATAGAGAGAACACTTTAAACTCTTTACTCTCTTAAGCCACGTTATGTTAGCAATAGCTATGCATGCTTTGAAGAAAAAAAATCCCATGTTCGTTATGCTTATTGTGTTATATTGCAAACAATTACAAAGAAGAGGTAAGAACTCAGGTGAATAGGCTCCTAATTAGGTAATTGAACACAAGTTTAAGTTCCTTCATAATTTTTTCCTTAAACTTGTTAACACAATGCAGGTTTGGCTCGTTATCATTTGCTTTGTCTTTGAATTCTTCATTATTTACCAAACGGTTAGTTTTAGTGGCCATGTGTCCACAATTTCACCAATTATGAGCCAATTGATTCACCTCAGTCTTTAATTTGATCAGTTAAAACATTTTTTACCTCCTTTTAATTGTTTACAATACAGCACAATGTGAATATTGGACTTTTATTCTTCATGGCATGCATAGCTATTACTAACATAATGTGGCTTAAGAATGTAAATAATCCCTCTAAACATTAAAAACATCTAATTAAGAAAAATTAACAGCTTGTTAAAATTCAAGTATTGCAATTGTGGTTGGAACGAAAACCAGCATACACAGGGGGTCCCCAGGACCAGGGTTGAGAACCACTGCTGTATATGAGGAGAGGTGGGGTGAAGGGGGATTTTCCAAGATTTGTTTTTCAGAACAGCTTTTAAAGCAGTTAATTCTAGTGAGTTTTGAAGGGAGAATAACACCAAGGGGCGTGTTTTTCCGTGAATATATTAGTATTAAAAAATGTAACGTGAGCCTATAGGCTACTAATAAGTTCAGTTAACCTTATCTAAATAACGTTACGTCATTGTTATAGTATATAACAGATAAAATTATGTACGGGCTACGGGATTCGTTTCAACTTAAGTATGTAGGCTAATAAAACATTGGCGTGGCTTTTATGTAATTTCTTCCATCGATTCGGACAGCCCGTGCCATGATGAACGTTTTTGTTAGAATTGTTTCTTATTTTTACCTGCCCCTCTCTCGCCAAAAACAGACCAAAAGCACAGAAAAGAGGCTTTAGAGCAGCTCTTTTATCCAATAGAGTACATTATAACCTTAGCAGCGGTATATGCAATGTCTTATTTTGTGCTTTGAAAAATTTATTGCAGGCCAGTGTAACGGCAGTTTTCGTTTTAACGGTCTGGTATTACGCCATATCTTAGAAAACGCATTGGGGATGGGAGTATTCCCTTTCCCGATATGTAAGTATTTTTGCGTCTAAAATCCTGTTGGTCTTGCTAGCTACATATGTATGTTTGTACACGCCATGCGTTGTGTACAATCATCTCCAAGTTGAGCTCCGGGGCTAGACAGTCCATTCAGTCTCTCCTGCCCTGTCGCCTACTGCTTTTTTAGCATTCAAACCAAGCAATTTCAATTTTCAAAGGTTCAATTAGAATGATCCAGAATGATCAGAATTATCATATTTTATTGACATACCATTTTCAGATAGCATTTACTCTTTAACTCCTTTGCGTAGAAGACCTTTTTGCTCAACTGAGACATTCGTTGCTACTGCAGTCAAACTATTAGTGGAAATCACAAGCTCTGTGTTTTAACTTTATTGGTAGACAGTTCGTGACGATTTCTGCTGAATACCGAGTTTCTAAGTGTCACTATTTCCCCGTAGCAAGTCCATTTAACAAGCAACACCCCACCTAGTCTATACCTACTGTTGTATATATAATATTTAGATATAAAGTACCGCCCCCCCCCCCTTCTCTCTATCTCTGTCGTTCTCTGTCTCTCTCTCACTCACTCACCCCCCACAAACATCAAAGAAAAGCCAGTCTTTGTCATAAATGACCCCTCTTCCCCCCCCCCCCGCCCACACGTTAACCCAATCAGGACAGGGATGCTCTTCCTGTGGAGGTATTTTTATTAGTGTAATGAAGGAAAGAGGTTAGTCAGTTTTGGAATTTGTTTGGAGAAGAAGTCATCCTTTGGGTTCCTTGTGCGTTTCCTTTTGTTCCTGTTCAGCTGGAGGGTAAATAATATTGGCAATTTTTGGCTTATCTCTTCTTGGATCTTCTAATTAATGTCTGGTTTAATGTCTTCCCTTTGGCAAATTATAAGGACTCAGCCTACGTTCCTTAGTGAATGGATGATTTCCAGTCATTATTCTAATTGACTGTTTTTCATTTAATAAAATTATTTAATCTCAAGACCTGATTACCACTTACCCGACACTACCCATGCCTGACATAGTGGACAATAGCGTCTATATTTGAGTTCATAAATATATTTATTCATCATATAAAATTAGAAGAACGTCATAGCAACGAGATAAACCTAACAATAGCCTGATCGTATGCCAGAAAAGCCGTGAAAAGCCCTGCTCACTCAAATTCAAAATAAACTGTCTCATTCTACCATGTATTCTACTAGCAATATATGCTACTAAATATGAAATAAATATACAATCGAGATGTTCCTTTCAAAATTCAGTAGTTATTTATTGTCTGGTACAATCGGTTTGAGAAATATACAACACTTTATTACACTATCTGAAACGTCCACGTGTAATGCCCCCAAGCCCTGTAAGCCTCTCTCATTCATTACAGTTCATTCTGGTTTAATTGTCAAATTTTTTATCCAATAGAGTATATTATAAAATTAGCAACAGTACACGCCATGTCTTTTTCGGTGCTTTTTACAATTTACTACAGCCCAGCGTAACGGCAGTTTTCGTTTTAACGGTCGAGTATTACGCAAGCTCTATAAAATACGCTTTAGGTAGGGGAGTTTCCCTTTTCCGATACGTATTTTTGCGTCTAAAATACTGTTGGTCTTGCTGGCTACATATGTACGTTCGTGTTTCCACTCGAGCACTGTCTTTCCAATATGTTTGATAGCCCTAATGTTATTTTCGCATTTTGCGTGCATTTCACATACTGTAGTGCAATTGTTAAATGTATTTTAGATGTAGGCTACCGATGTTCATTGAAGATTGCAGCATTTTGCAGATGGTGGAATACTATTTTATGTTCATGTTATCGTACATAATATAGGCTATGGCGTATATACTTGTCTCTTAGGGCATGACAAATGCTCATTCCAATTTACTATGCGCTGATATGTGGTAGATAAAGGTAAAAATTTCCTTGAAGTCATTATAAGGCCATGTAAAAAAAAAAAGTTGTTGATCGTCCCCGCCCGACATCCGAAAATGGGCCCGACGACTTTTTTATTTTTATTTTTATTTTTTTTGTGACGATGGCCAGAAGTTGCAGAAAACACGGGGAAATCCTATTTCTAAGCCATTTGGATAGAAAATCGTACTCACACCGCACTAGGAGATCCTATCCGATCCACTTGGCCTAGCCCTCTATCGACCACCATGCAAAATTGTTAGAGCGCATGTGCAGCATACGGGTGCTAATGAACAATGCACGCCATCTTTGATCAACAATAGCGAGAGTTCACACATGCGATTGTCTATGGTATATTAACAAAACGTTCTACAACAATGCCTTTTATTGTGCTAACAATAGTCCGTTCTGGGTGCAGTACACCGATTAAAGATTGGTTTGGGTGTTCGGTGGAGGTCGACATGACTTTATCGCAGGTGTTTGATGAATTCAATCAAGGAATATTGACCAAAAATACATGAAACATTACAATCAATATGAGCAAAACTGATGTTGACAGGCTACAATTAAACAGAAGCAATTTGGTCGAGAGATGCAATGTTCTATATATTCTGTCCTCTTTATTTCTCTCTACGGTCCGCTGTACCTGGTGCTTAAATTTAAAAAAAACTTTAAAAAAAACCTCCCTCCCTACGACTTTAAAAAATGTTTAAAAAAAAATGACGATCAACAACTTTTTTTTATTTTTTTACATGGCCTAAATTTAAAAAATTTAAAAAATACAGAAAAATGCAATCCCAGGACAAAAGTATACATACTGTAGAGGACAGGGACAAGTGATGTTTTATTGAGGTACAAGAGTGAATGATTAGGCAACATATTTAGGTGTATGTAACACTGTGATATCAATGTTTTTTATCTTAAGCCATCGGAAGGAGCAAATGTATATGCTTTGTAATGGACAAAACTAATTTATTCATTTTATGACATGTTTTGCATAGGGGTTTCGGACCTACCCCCCTATACTGATGAAAATATAGTAATTCCCACTTGAAAATTATGCAAAAGTGAGTTTTATGAGCCAAAACTGTTGATTTGTAGTTAAACATATCAGATTTTTGTATCTTTTATTTATAGCAGGGCACGATTTAGCCATTTGGATAGATTTGGAGACACTAATGGACAACAGGGTACACTGCTATATTTTGCATCATAGACCTTTAGTAGTTCTGCATATCATCCTCAGAATTTGCAAAACTTGTGGACATGGAGTTTATGATCCAGGAAATGCATATATACTACTCAAAAGAAGTTAAGGGTCAAAAATATTTGTGCATATAAATATTGGCTAACAAGCTAAAATGGTGACGACTAATGACAAAATAATTCTTTGATGGCTCAAGAACAGAAAACACAAAACAAAAAACTTTTGATTAGACACTAGTTTATTACCCTAATAAAAAAAGTAATGCACCCCCCCAAAATGACGTTCACATGTCGCAGAAGCTTCAGTAACTGGTGTAGCCACCGTTAGCATTCAGACATTCTTGACAACGTTGGCGCATGCTGTTGATCAGGCATTGGAAATAACCTTGAGGGATCGCTAGTCATTCTGCGACTAGTCGCTGAGCCAGTTGCTGGAGGTTGATGGCAGGGACGTGATGTGATCGAACTCGCCGCCCTAGTTCATCCCACGCATGCTCAATGGGTGACAAGTCGGGTGAATATGCAGGCCAATCCATGTACTGAACGTTCTGCGATCCCTCAACATTATTTCCAACGCCTGATCAACAGCATGCGCCAACGTTGTCAAGAATGTCTGAATGCTAACGGTGTCTACACCAGTTACTGAAGCTTCTGCGACTTGTGTGAACATCATTTTGGGGGGTGCATGATTTTTTTCATCAGGGTAATAAACTAGTGTCTAATCATTTTCTGTTCTTGAGTCATCAAATAATTATTTTGTCATTAGTCGTCACCATTTTAGCTCGTTAGCCTATATTTATATGCACAAATATTTTTGACCCTTTTGAGTAGTATATACAGTGCATCCAGAAAGTATTCACAGCGCTTCACTTTTTACCATCACTCTGTTGCCAGATATGGAGTAGATGTGGATGGAACACAAGGGTTGTTTCTCCTGACTTTTTTCCCCATAGAGTTCTATAGGAAAATGAGTCCGGAGAAATAACCCTTGCAGTGATCCATCCACATCTACTCCATATCTGGCAACAGAGTGATGGTTTGGGGCTCGTTTGATAGCTCAGACCCTTGATAACTTACAGCCATTTAGCCAGCCAAGTGTTCCATACTGTATCAGTGTAATTTACAGCTGAATCTAGTCTCACCCCCCAATTTCCATAGAGATCCATTCAAATGCAGAGAGGTTATAGTATCGCTTGTAACAGTACCTGAAAATAAGATATCGACAGTTTTTTGATGTTGATGGTCACAGACTTCAGGAAGTAACAGCATGTAAAGGATATGCGACCAAATATGAAATATGATACAAAAAAAAAAATACGTTAAAGCAAAGGGTATGAATACTTATGTAAATGAGAAATTTTATTTTTTTATTTTTAATAAATTTGCAAAAATCTCAAAAAAACTTTTTTCACATTGTCATTATGGGGTGTTGTGTGTAGAATTTTGAGGGAAAAAATTAATTTAATCAATTTTGGAATAAGGCTGTAACAGAACAAAATGTGGAAAAAGTGAAGCGCTGTGAATACTTTCCGGATGCACTGTATGACCGATTTCACTTTTGTAGCTCTCAGCAAAATTTAAAAAAAAATTAAAAATGTAAATTTTTTTTCCAAAGTTTCTTTGCATTTGTGACACTTTATTTTGACTTAAATTATGAAAATAAACAAATCTAAGTTTGTATTGTAAATGGTACACCTGTCTTGTTTCATTTAACCCATTTACCAAGTATATGTGATGCTCAACACCTGGAGTTATAAAGCCTTAAACAGAGCACCCCCTAAATAGGTGAAATTTGCCATCTGCGCCAAGGGGTTAAATAATAGATATATCAATCAGATTTTTTGAATGATTGCTATAGTAACTACTATGAACATATTGATAGCAAAAATGTAAGCAAAGCATTTATAGAAACCATTATACAAATGTTTTGTGGTATATCTTCAATGTTAGAAAATCACATGTGGGGATATTTATTCAGCCTCATAACTTTCACATTTTACAGATGTCTGTATACATTTAACGTGCAGAATGTGTCATTACCCTTATGAAATTCCTTCATGGTTAATTAAAGATATATATGGGACCTTGACCTTCAACAACCTATAGCAGATTTTCAAGCCAGAATGAGGAGGCTAACAGCACCAGAAGGCTGAGACCAACCTTTTGAAATTTAAACATGGGGAAGTTATATGTGATATAATCTTCCAGCCAAGGTCAGCCAAGTCAAAGCCAAGTGAAGGCATTTTCAAGGTCATTGCCACCCAGTGTCCAATATGTGTAGTCGTACGAATCCATCACACTGTTATTTTAATGAAATATTGCCACTGGTCACTGTTTTAATCACTAATCAAATGGAGATTAGAAAATAAACAATGACTAGTAATGGAATGTTCTGCACAACCTGGTCCTCCAAAACTGTGAGTAGCCCTGCATTGGCTCCGTTTACAACTGTTGTTTAAAATTGTTCAACAGAGTTTCAGATCATCATGACTGAACTAAAATATTGACCTGCGTGATAACTGTAGACATGAGTCTGTGTTCCTCTCGTCCAATGAAGATCATTTAGAGCCATTATTTCTGGCTATTAAGGTGACCCACCAAAACTTAATTTGGACAACGTTAAAGTCACATCGCAATTATGAAATTCAATAAAGAAAAAGATAGGATACATGGTGATTCAATGTATGTTTACTGTGAAACATGCATGCTGCTGCACACTCATCATACCGTTATCCAAGGATTTGAGGGACATTTATTAGTCATTCTTCCTCATTGAATCTGATGACTGAGATCTGGACTAGTGTTAAAGGGTAATTCCACCCAAAACAACATTAACCTTATTGAACAGATGAAGGCGCAACTAATTAAGTCTTTCTTTGTGGCTGACCAAATAAAAAATCTGTACCGAGTTATTTGAATATAAAGTAGAAAATTCGGTAGAGTTATACGTCATTTTGACGTATACCTCTACCACTTCCTTGTTCTTGAAAGACTTGTTTTCAAGTGGGCGTGTAAATTACATAGCAAGTAGGTAAATAACGTTGGAAACTCTGAACTAATTCTCAGACATGTATTGCAGCTTGATGTTACACCATAAACAATGTGCTGGTAAACTGTTCTGCTTAATTGTATTTCACAAAACTGTTCTGCTTAATTGTATTTCACAATTGTATTTCACAAAATCATTATACCTTTAGGCTTCAAGAAAAAATACTTTAAAACTTTCATACGGCTTTTTCCAATTTTAAACCGACTTGTGCTTTTCTGGACTTCATTACGAGTAGTTCGGCTGTGTTCAGTTTGGCGTTGTGAAACTCAGCCAGTTTCTGGAGTACCAATCCCGTGGCTTAGTATATTTTAGCCAAAGGGGTTTTGTACTTTATTGCAAAGATTTATGCAAAACCGTCATCAATTGGGTGTATTTCTTTGACTGATAGCACAAATAGGCCTATCTGAAGTGGGAAAAACTGTCTTCGACCCACCTCCACTCCGAGTATTATTTGCTTTCCATTGGGTTTTAAAACTGTCTGTCAAATATTCCAGCCAATAGCCAAGCCTCTTATCTTTCAGACAAGCCCTCATTCAACACAAAGCCCTCGTAAGTCAAGTAAATACAGCCCCGTGTAAGAGGAGGAGGCAACCAAGCGTAATTATCGAACCAAGATGGCGCAGTGTTTTTACCTTGTAGCGTAGCTCGCTACATTCCGTTTAGCAAAGCACAATTCATAAGGTAACTGCGCTGTTTATCTTTTTACTTTACATTCTCTTTCATACACTTTTTGGTTAGTTATGTCTAGGTTATTCAGGAGTTTCTCTCTGTAGCAGGTCCTAGCCCAAATATGGTTTTGCGGTCTCAGTGACGCAGAGTGATGTAAGGTAACAGATCATTTTTCCAGTATACCAGTGCGAATTCACTGTTATGTATAAAACGAATCCCTCTGAATTAAATGAATATAGCTAACATTACTATATTGTAACAATAGCAAGTTAGCCAGCAAAATTACACATAGCAGCTAGCTATCTATTTGTGTCTGAGACGAGCTGTTCCGAGTTTCTTTTGAATTAAATGGCGTCTGAAGGGTTTGTTTTGTTCCACATGAGTAAATTGTTCTGTATGCAGTACAGCAGGCTGTGCAGGTAAACGAATGAGCAATTTATGCATGACGTAACATGGGGGAGAGATAACATGAGGATGAGTTTGTTGTTGTTGATTATTATGCAGGGGTTTATTTTATCTAGGGTGGACATTTGATTTTATATCTCATTTGCATATCTGGGCTAATTTCTGGCTAATGAGGCTCTGGTGGAATACAAGATTCACTGTGCTGCTACATGGGTTTGGTGAGCTTTTTGGGGACCACGGGTAGGCTAGTTAGTTGTGTAATATGAAACACATCAAAAACACATCTAAAAATTAACTTTTATTGCCAATTATCAGATTTTATTGTAAAACTTAAAATAAATCATATTGAGACTTTTCTGGAACCTTGCCATTTTGCACAATTTGACACAATTTGTGCCAACTTTGGTAACCGAAAACTTTGTAGAACTTGAATGGTTTGAGATATTGACACCATATGTTTAGCAGAGATAGATAATTACAAAGAGTTATTTCCTCCATAGCTCTTGTAGCTCATCAGGTAAAAAATCTGAAATTTGAATGTAGGTATCCGTTTTTTTTGTTTTTTTCACAATTTCTGTACATAAATTGTTGTAGTTAAGTAGCAAGAAGTGTATGTATATGAATTATGACTACTTAGTTAATAGTGCAGTTCTCTGTTTTAATAAAAGCTATGAACATATTTGTAGCCTTTACAGTTTCTGAGATAAACAGCTTTGTTGGTCACTAGTGAAAACAGGCGAAAATTGGTATATTTTGCCCTTGGTAGGAAGAGGTTAAGCAGACTAACATTAGCTAGCTGACCATAATTTGTTTTGCTTTGAGTATTTGATTGAAGAAGCAATGTATTTTTTCTGGGCTAGTGCGTTAGCTGTTGTTAGCAACGGGTTTCTTGGCTATAGTAGTTAACTTTGCATTCGTTAATGGAAGGAGGTTGGATATCGGGGTGATAAATGCGTCTTTTCCATGTATTTACCAACATCAGTGTGCTGGGAAAGTTTTGGCTTTGCTAGCAAACATAGCTAAAATGGCTAACAAGCAGCCTACAACAATGACGTTTTAACTTTTAATTGTATATGTTTAATATTCTGTATCAGCATGTTGGTCGATACAAAAGCATTTCATACTGAAAAACGGGAGGTCGGCGTTGATTTTCCGACATGGGGCTGCGTAGCCTAGCTAAGTGTTACAGACTTGTGGCTAGGCTGGCTAATGTTTTCACGATACCAAACGTAGATAAATGAAGGGCCGTATTTCCCCAGATTTTCTGGAGACTGAGCTAATGATGGTGGTATTTTGTCAGTATAACTGCTACATTAGTGGCTAACTTGCCAGCGAGTTATGTGGCCTCTCTAGTCTCTAAGAAATGCTGCAGACAGGCAGGCACTACACTAGCAGTAAAATGCCCAGCCCCTTGGCCGCCGCTTCCTGTAACGTCATTCAGTGGGAGTGGCAACCAGTTATCTAAAATGTAAGTACCTTGGCTGTTGTAGTTTATCGTAAACCATGTACCTGGTACATGCGCAGTAATTTCTATATCTCTGCTCTCACTACAGGTAGAAAGTTGGTCAATAGCTCATTTTAATCAGGAGGAGAGCTACTTATCTACAAACCAAACATAATTTTTGCAGGGAATTATCCTTTAAACAACAGGTGTAAATTGGGGCCATTGGGTTTCTGAAAATAATTATGAAGTCAATTGCCACCTAGTGTCCAATATGTGTAGTACATCACACTGGCCTGATGTAGGAGTTATGATTGAACAATTATTTTCACTATGAAGGAATTTCATAAGGATGATGGCTTTCTGTACACATTAGCTACACAACACTTAAATTGTGAAAGGTTCAAGATTCTACTAATATGCCCACATGCTACTTTTTACCCTTGAAGACAAACAACAATTCTTTTTTAGATGCCCTGTATAGATGGCAGCATTCATATTTAGATAAATATGTGTTCTATGAGTTCTGTGAAATTATCCCTCCAAAAATCAGATTTTTATTTCCTTTATTGCCTGAAATACTCACATAAAGGGTTCCAACCCCCATGATGGCGGCCATTTTTTGGCCTATTTGAACCAAAGGCAGAATATTATGACCAAATGTCAGCTTTATTCATTTGAATGGACAAGGATTGTATGAAAATAATATGAGAACAATTTGAGACCTAAGAATTAAAAATCAGCAAATCCTCATTGAAATAGCTTTGTCTGACCCAGCAACCTTTTCTGCTGGTCCGTTTTCTGAAATGACTACAGTTTGTCTTTAATATTTCTGTAGTTTGGGGATAAGGGCAATGCCCTGCCTACGTCCGGCCCAGTTTCAATGTAACATTGGTGGGGATAGATAAGGCTTTCTTAGACATTGGGAGGGACGCGTCACACCCCCGTGGAAATGATGCCTATGTTGCGTAGCCAGGTCTTCGGTCTGCGTAACGGCAAGAAGGATCACTCAGACGCCGCAACAGAGATGTTGGGGGGAGCGGTTGTAGGCTACGGTAACACTATTGGACCGCAGTCACATATAGCGAGAGATGCATTCAAATTCAATTCAACTTCATTCTTATTTAAATCAAACAAAAGTTTTCACTGCTTGCTGACAGGGGGTGCGGCCGCACCCCCAGCATCCCTACTTCCTACATCTCTGGGTCAGGCTCATTTATGACAAGTACTGGCACATCTAAAAGGTGATAAATTTACTTATTAAAGTGAACTAATGTGGTTGTGCACCTTGATATTATTAAAAGCCTCTTTTTGAACAAGACCAAACATGAATATGTTAGGAGGCAATCCGGCTCAACTATTGAATACCTCTACAAAGTTGAGGTGATGGTTGTAGGCAACAATTATTAAGTCCATCCAGTAGTGATATCACCACCTTCAGGCAAAATATCCAGGTTACAAGGCCAGTCATATTACGCTGACCTCCAATTGAAGCTGAGCTCCATCCAAAAATGTACATTCCAAACTGACCGGCCTAAACATTAAGATTTTCAATTGATGACTTCAATTGAATGAAAAAGGGCTGTGGCTCTCACCCTCAAATGGTGTCTCTCAAGAGGTAATAAAACCCTCCTGGAGAGAAGACGCCAGATTTGTATGCATAGATAAGGGTCTCAGCATGGATTTTAATTGCCCACGTTTCATTTGATGTTTGTGTAGGGGAGAAGAGGCAGCATCATGGTCAGGCCAACCAGAGCAGGCTACTTAATGTGGTATTGTATGGACCATAAACAAGTTTTCCCTATCCAATTGCTGTATATTGTCGCTCTCAAAGGTCATAATCTAAAAACTAGATATCCGATAGTCCAATTCACAGTCGCTATTGTATAAGGAGATGAGGACATTCTCATTTGCCATTTTAAAAGAGCTTCAATGAGGATGTGTAAACACAGTGGTCAGTCAATTGCTCACCTTCTGGAAGAGCTCTGGTTGCCATTCCCTGCTCTGCGTCTCTTCGGCTTCTTGAAGTAAAATGCTTTCTTGCGCTTCTCCCCCTTGCAGTTCCGCCCTTTGAAGTAGCTGGACATCGCTTTGCCCTCCTCCTCTTCCTCTTCTCTTCCTCGGCTCCTCCCCAAGTCTATCCATCCTTCAGCTCTGTCTGTGGTCTCTGGCTGCTCCACTGCAGAGAGGGATTGACAAGCAGAAAAACAGCAGCCATAAGCAGGAGGAAAACAGATCAAATGCTGGTGGAGAGGGGAAGGAAGAATCTGGATCAGAGTTAACTGTCATTTGTTTGAGAGGCATGAGAAATATTTTTTCAAACCTCATCCTAATCCAAATCCAATGTGGTGTAGACAGAAATGAATAGACTACGGAAAAGATTCACCATCTAAAGTAGGGATCCCAATTTTGAAAGTCCTGGTGCGTTTCAGCCCTTATGTCTGGGGTGGGCAAGGAGGGCTGTATCCATTTCTAGATTTTGTGCCAACTTCTATTTTAATTATTGATTTAACCTAATGTATTGGATAGGGTTTTGGACCCATAGATATCTACCCCCCTATACTGATGAGAAGATAGTTATTCCCACTTGAAAATTATGCAAAAGTGAGTTTTATGATCCAAAGTAGTTGATTTGTAGTTAAATATATAATTAGTTTATGATTTATAGCAGGGCACAATTTAGCTATTTGGATAGATTTGGAGACACTAATGGACAACAGGGTACACTACATATATTTTGACAGGGAGTTAATTATCCAGGAAATTTATAGATTTACCCGTTTCACATAAGTAGCTCTCAGTATTTCATTGCAAATTATTATTATTTTTTGTTGCATTTTTCCAAAGTTTCTTTGCATTTGTGCCACTTTATTTTGACTTAAATTATGAAAATAAACAAATACAAAGTTCATATTGTAAATGGTACAACTGTTATTTAAGTTATTTGCCAAGTTTCTGTGATGCTGACACCTGGAGTTATTAATCCTGAAACAGAGCACCCCCCAAATAGGTGAGAATTGACCAAATTTGCCATCTGCGAGAAGGGGTTAAGATGAAAACATTGATATCACACTGGTACACACACCTAAATATGTAGCCAACCATTCACTCTTGTACCTCAATAAAACATAACTTTTTAGATGCGAAGCACTCTCTATAAGCTGTACTTTCACTCACTCACTCACTCACTCACTCACTCACTCACTCACTCACTCACTCACTCACTCACTCACTCACTCACTCACTCACTCACTCACTCACTCACTCACTCACTCACTCACTCACTCTCACACACGGACTCACACATCTCTGGGGAGAAGAGGAGGGTGTAATAAGCTAAACGCATAAAGAAACACAAGGCTATAAAGTTCAAATGTAGGCTATACAACAAGGCACGAGAGGTGCGAAAGTGAAAACGGATGAATTCTGAAAAATATCTAACAATTACTAGTACAACGCAAAAATGAATAACTCAGTGTTCCACCCCATAAAAGCCCCCCTCAGATGGGTCATACCATTCTTCCCTGTGCTTGAGCAGAGAGATTGGGAGAACTCATTTAAGGATATTGACAGGCCTACCTAGTTAACGTTCGGTCCCTCTAATTTCCACAGTGCAGGAAATATTACGGACTGGGAAAATGTTACATAAAAATTATTAATAGACATGCAGCGATCAAAGTTCTCTGTCGCTGCAATGGATTTCTGTCTTTTTGATTCAAGAGAGAATGTAGCCTATATGAGATCGATGTAGATCTGTGGGGGAAAGCGGGGGACGGGGAAGGTGGCTCAGAGATCACGGAAGCATGGATAAATGAGTAGCCTAGACCTCAAAAGTAATCTACAAATCAAGAATATTCCCCATAAAATAAAAACAAATAAAATGTGTGCAATTGTATTTGTTTGTGTTAATAAAATTATATGTACTGCATCGTAATGGTTTTATTTAGTCTGTCCGCTTATTAAACTAAAATGAAACATCTCCACTGCCTCTGGGTGCCACTCGCAGGCAGCACACGCAGTCAATGCATAAAAAAGTTAGTCATCAACAAAACAACAGCTTCTACCGCCTCTGCTTGCACCAAACATTCAGAGCTGAACAGCAAGCATTATACAAATCCCAATTCCAAAAAAAGTTGGGACAGTATGTAAAATGCACATAAAAGCAGAAAGCAGTGATTTCACATATATTTAATTGTACAAAGAACAGTATTGTGAAAAGAACTATACAAATAAAAGATATTTAATATTTTACCTGGGTATAAAAGGATATCAAAAGACTCTTGATATCTTATTTTCAGGTACTCTTACAAGCGATACTATAACCTCTCTGAATTTGAATGGATCTCTATGGGAATTGGGGGTGGAACTAGATTAAGCTGTAAATTACACGGGAATAGTATGGAACCCACGGTTGGCTAAATGGCTGTAAGTCATCAAGGGTCTGTATTATCAAACGAGCCTCAAACCATCACTCTGCTGCAGATATGCAGTAGATATGGATAGATCACTTGAAGGGTTGTTTTTCCAGACTTATTTTTCCATAGAGTTCAATAGGAAAATGAAAATGAGAAACAACCCTTAAAGTGGTCCATCCATATCTACTGCATGCTCTTCGTGAGTAATTTACATAGGGCTGAGCCGAATGCTTTGGAGCTCCGAAGCTTAGTTCGTTGGATTGGGATTCGGATCCTAAATTCAGATTTGAATAGTTTGTTTTTTTTCCTCAAAAAACAAAAAAAAAATTTTTCTCCCTCAAAAAAGAAGAAGAAAATGGATGGTTTACTGGATGTTTGTCAACATATAAGTGTTTATTCTATACTGATTGAGCTTTGAATCGCCTGGAAGTTTATCGAACGTACAAGGATGCGCGGTTCAGCCTTCCACGTGACTTGTCTCGACATTCACTACGCTGTTGCACTGTTGCCAAAAGCCTGAGGTGAAGTTGCAAGATTTCAAAGAAGTCAGCTGTGAGGAAACATTTTAATATTACCGCTGACAATCCAAAAAAGGTCAAATGCCAAATATGCCAGCAGAAATTGGCATACCATGGTGGAACTACGAATTTGATAAATCATTTGAAAAATGTAAGTAGCCTAATTTATATATCTTCGTCAGAGTAATAGCCTAGCAACATTAGCATTAGCTAGCCGATCTGACTAGGCTACATTTCATGATATAGCCTAGGCTAGCATAGCATGACAACCTATTACGTTTTGGAAAGAAAACCTTTCACCTTCTCCACGTTTTATTACGTTACAGACATATTCTACAATAGATTGAGTTCATTTTTTGTCTCAAAATTCTACACAAAATAGCCCACATTGACTAAGTGAAAACAGGTTTTTAGACATTTGTGCTAATTTATTAAAAATCTAAATGTAAAATATCATATGTACACAAGTGTGCACACCCTTTGATATGACACCCAAAAGTGAGCTGAGGTGCATTTTGTTTCCACTGATACTGCTTGAGATGTTTCTACAACTTAATTGGAGTCCACCTGTGATAAATTCAATTGATTGGACATGATTGGGGATTGCCAACACCTGCCTATATAAGGTCCCACAGTTTTTTTTAATTTTTATTTAAATTTGTTTCTGATTTTTCCCCATTTTTCTCCCAATTTAGTAGCCAATTGAACCCCTATTCTAATTCAATTTCCCCCTGTGTAGCAACCGCTAGAGAACCACCGCTACACAACCCTGTCAGCCGGTAGTAGGAAGGAGGTCGCCACGTCCTCTACAGGGCGCGACTCCTCGAGCTCCTGACCGTGAATCCAGCTCGCCCAGGGCCGCTATGCGTGCAGCGATTCTCTCCGAGCCCATCCCCCCACCCGGAAGCAGCCGCCAATTGCTGCTCCCACAGGGCGCCGGCCATGCTCGGATCTGGCAGGACCGGGGCACGAACCCCGATCCTCGGAGCACAACTGCACCGACTGAAAGTCGGCGCTCTTACCGTTGTACCACGCAACGGCCCTAAGGTCCCACAGTTGACAGTGCATGTCAGAGCAAACTCCAAGCCATGGGGTCAAAGGAATTATCTGCAGACCTCAGAAACAGGATTGTGTCAAGGCATAGATCTGGAGAAGGGTACGGAAAAATCTCTGCAGCTTTACAGGTCCCAAAGAGCACAGTGGCCACCATCATTCGTAAATGGAAGAACCACCAAGAATCTTCCTAGACCTGGCCGCCCGGCCAAACTGAGCAATCGGGGAAGACGGGCCTTGGCCAGGGAGGTGAGCAGGAACCCGAGGGTCACTCTGACAGAGCTCCAGCGTATCCTTGTGGAGATGGGAGAACCTTTCAGAAGATCAACCATCCAGGCAGCACTCCACCAATCAGGCCTTTATGGTAGAGTGGCCAGAGGGAAGCCCCTCCTTAGTAAAAGGCACATCACAGCCCGCTTGGAGTTTTCCAAAAGGCACCTAGAGGACTCTCAAACCATGAGAATCAAGATTCTCTGGTCTGATGAAACCAAAATTGAACTTTTTGGCCTGAATACCAAGCGTCACGTCTGGAGGAAACCAGGCACCGCTCATCACCTGGCTAATACCATCCCTACAGTGAAGCATGGCGGTGGCAGCATCATGATGTGGGGATGTTTTTCAGCAGCGGGAACGGGGCGACTAGTCCTGATAGAGGGAAAGATGAATGCAGCTAAGTACACCGAGATCCTTGAAGAAAACCTGCTCCAGAGCGCTATGGATCTCAGACTGGGGCGAAGGTTTACTTTCCAACATGACAACGACCCGAAGCACACAGCCAAGAGAACAAAGGAGTGGCTTCGGAGAAAGTCTGTGCATGTCCTTAAGTGGCCCAGCCAGAGCCCAGACCTGAATCCAATTGAACATCTGTGGAAAGAGCTGAAAATGACTGTGTACCGACGCTCCCCATCCAACCTGACGGAGCTTGCAAGGATATGCCAAGAGGAATGGGCAAAAATGTCCAGAAACAAGTGTGCCAAGCTCGTAGCTTCTTTCCCAAGATGCCTTGAAGCTGTAATCGCTGCCAAAGGTGCAGCAACCAAGTATTAGGCTAAGAGTGTGTACAGATATGTAAATAACCTATTTTTGTCAGTAAAATAAAATTGCATATTTTCTAAAAACCTGTTTTCACTTCGTCATTATTGGTGTGTAGATGTTTGAGGCAAAAAATGAACTCAATCTATTGTAGTATAAGTCTGTTACGTAATAAAACGTGGAGAAGGTGAAAGGGGTGTGCAGACTTTCCGGCTTGACTGTATATAGCCTACACTCGGGAATAGCCTACACTCGGCTTTAAACTTTTTTTCCCCATACCATAGGCAGTCTGTAGGCTACGTGAAGTCAGAGTTTATAGGCCTGCACATAACTGAAGACTGCGGCTTATATTTATCTTTTAAATGTATTTAGGCCTATGTTTCATGTCCTGAACTTCTGTTCCATTTCAATTTAATACTTTGTTGTTTCAATAAAAAAAAAACAATAAAAAAAAAAACAGCCTATGCGCACAATTACTGAAATAGATGTGAGCGCGCCCTCTACTGGACGTATCGTAACATTGTTTTCAAAGACTCAAAAAAATATATATTTTGAATAGATTATTATTAAAACTAAGCTTCGAATCTTCGGGGAAAATTGACAACGAAGCTTCAAAGTGTAAAAAATGGCATTCAGCTCAGCCTTAAATTTACAGCTTCATCTAGTTAGGGAACGCTCTACCCTTTAATTTACAAAGCTTCGTGTTAATTTCATAATGACAGAAAATGCAAAAATGCTGCAAACGAAATATTCAGGCTAGTTGAATTTAATGAAAAATACATTAATGGCAAGATATGTTTGAATAACAATAATGCCAAAGTAAACAATTATGATCTATCAATTAACGTTATTCATTAGCCCAGCATCAGAAATATACTACAGGGCAAAGCCGGGCAAAAATGTCCCCAAAATCTCTTTTGCCCCAGAGAGCACAAGGGCCGGAGCAAAAAATGCCCCTAAAATATTTCTTGTAAGATTAAAATGTATATGCATTCTTGTCACTATCTCACTATCAAATGCAGCTAAAACAGTTGTTGATCAATTCACATAGCCTACTTAACGGACGTGCACCCGCTCCTACGCCAAATCATGGTGTAGCCAAAGAGGGTAGGCGGAGAAAGAGGTCCAACTTCGGGCTGGAACGTCCGCTTTTCGGCACCAGGCCAATTATAAGCAATATTTCCACCGATGGTGAGTTATGATTTAGAAGTTATACAGACAGTTATACAGAGGGATGAACTAGTTAACCCATTTGCGCAGATGCCTAGTGATAATGACGCCGGCGTCATCATTTTGCTCAACTGAGACATTCGTTGCTCCTGCAGCCAAACTATTAGTGGAAATCACAAACTCTGTTTTAACTTTATTGGTAGACGATTCGTGACAATTCCTGCCGAATACGGAGTTTCTAAGTGTCACTATTTTCCCGTATCAAGTTCATTTAACAAGCAACCCCCCACCCAGGCTATACCTACCCATGTGTGACATAGTGGACAATAGCATCTATGTTTGAGTTAATAAATATATTTATTCATCATATAGAATTAGAATTCCGTCATAGCAACAAAATAAACCCAACAATAGCCTGATCATATGCCAGAAAAGCCGTGAAAAGCCCTGCTCATTCAAATGCAAAATAAACATAATTCTACCAAGTATTCTACTAGCAATATACAGTGCCCTCCACAATTATTGGCACCCCTGGTAAAGATCAGTAAAAAGGGTTATAGAAAATTTGGTGAATTAGCTTAATGTCACACTGAAAAAATTTGAAAAATCCAACCAAGTAAATTTATTCTGAGAAAAGAAATCCCTCGTCAAGAAATAATAATTTTTAACAAAACCATGTGTGCCACAATTATTGCCAGCCCTGCATTTAATACTTTGTACAACCTCCCTTTGCCAATAAAACGGCACTGAGTCTTCTGCCGTAACATATAATAAGGTTGGAGAATATGGAGCAAGGAATCGAGACCATTCCTCTTTACAGAATCTATTCAGATCATCCAGAGTCCTAGGTCCTCTCTTGTGCACTCTCCTCTTTAGCTCAGCCCACAGGTTTTCAATGGGGTTTAGGTCAGGGGACTGAGATGGCCATGGCAGAAGCTTGATTTTGTGTTCAGTTACCCATTTTTGTGTTGATTTGGACGTATGTTTTGGATCATTGTACTGCTGGAAGATCCAACGATGACCCAGTTTTACTTTCCTGCCAGAGGCAGCCAGATTCAGATATAAAATCTCCTGGTATTTCATGGAGTTCATGATGCCATGTACCCTAACAAAGTTCCCAGGGCCTTTGGAGGAAAAACAGCCCCACAACATCACGGAACCACCACCATACTTAACAGTGGGGATCAGGTAATTTTTGGTATAGCCATCCTTCTTTTTACGCCAAACCCACCTTCAGTGTTGGTTGCCGAAAAGCTCAATTTTTGTTTCATCTGACCATAGAACACGGTTCCAGTCAAAGTTCCAGTAGCGTTTAGCAAATTCCAGGTGCTTACGTTTGTGGTGAAATGACAGGAATGGCTTTTTCCTGGCATGCCTTCCAAATAATTTGTTGGCATGGAGGTGACGTCTAATGGTAGTTTTGGAGACTTGATAACCCCAAGATGCTACTTTCCTCTGTAATTCTCCAACAGTGATACTTGGGGATTTTTTTGCCTCTCTTACCATCCTCCTCACTGTGCGTGGGGGCAAAATGAACTTGGGTCCTCTTCCAGGCAAGTTTGTAACAGTTCCAGTTGCTTTGAACCTAACGGTAGATATGGGCATTTTTAGGTGAGTAGCTATTTTTTATAGACATTCCCTGACTTATGAAGCTCAACACACTTTTCCCTCATTTCATTTGTTCTTCCCATGTTGATGTATGAATAAGGGAATATGGCCTCTGTGTCACCTCATATTTATACCCCAGTGAAGCAGAAAGTCATGGATTACTGCTTGAAAGTTCCTAAACACTCTGATCAACTTTAAAAAGTAAAATATAAATGGAAAAAATGCTTGTTACATTTTGTTCATAAGAATTTCTAGTGGTGCCAATAATTGTGGCACACGTGGTTTTGTTAAAAATAATTATTTCTTGATGAGGGATTTTTTTCCTTACTTCAATTAAAGATTGGATTTTACTCATTTCACCAAACGGTTAATTTTTTATAACCCTTCTTACCAGGGGTGCCAATAATTGTGGAGGGCACTGTATGCTACTAAATATGAAATAAATATACAATCCTACCATTGGTTTTACACATCGAGGTGTTCCTTTCAAAATTCAGTGGTCATTTATTGTCTGGTACAATCCGTTTGAAAAATATAGAACAATATACAACCGCTATTACACTATCTGAAACGTCGACTCGTAATACCCCCCATGCCCTGCAGGCCTGTCTCATTCATTACAGTTCATTATGATTTAATTGTTGGCTCTTTTATTCAATAAAGTACATTATAACCTTAGCAGCGGTATATGCAATGTCTTATTCGGTGCTTTGAAAAATGTATTACAGCCCAGCATAACGTCAGTTTTCGTTTTAATGGTCTAGTACTATGCAAGCTCTATAGAAAACGAATTAGGGAGGGGAGTATTCCCTTTCCCGATGTGTAAGTATTTTTGCGTCTAAAATTCAGTTGGTCTTGCTGGCTACATATGTACGTTCGTTTTTCCACTTGAGCACTGTCTTTCCAATATGGTTGATATTGACTATTGTTATTTTCATATTTTGAGTGCATTTCACATACTCTAGTGCAATCGTTAATTTTATTAATATTGATGTAGGCTACCGATTTTCATTGAAGATAGAACATTTGGCAGCATTTTGCAGATGGTGGAATACTATTTTATTTTCATGTTATCGTACATAATATAGGCTATGGCGTATATACATGTCACTTAGGGCATGGCAAATGTTCATTCCAATTTACTGTGCGCTGATATGTGGTAGATTAATTTTCCCTGGAGACATTATGAATAGGAACATAAATTTATTAAAAAAAAATTTTTAAGAAAAAGAAAAATGCAATACCGGGGCAAAAGTATACATACTGTAGAGTACAAGATAAAGTAATGTTTTATTGAGGTACAAGAGTGAATGATTAGGCTACATATTTAGGTGTATGTAACACTGTGATATCAATGTTTTTATCTTAAACCACCCGAAGGAGCAAATGTATATGCTTTATAATGGACAAAATTAATCTTATTCATTTTATGACATGTTTGGCATAGGGGTTTTGGACCCATAGATACCTACCCCCTATACTGATTAAAATATAGTAATTCCCACTATAAAATTGTGCAAAAGGGAGTTTTATGAGCCAAACCTGTTGATTTGTAGTTAAATATATCTTTTTTCTTTTATTTAGAGCAGTACACAATTTAGCCATTTGGAAAGATTTGGAGACACAAATGGACAACAGGGTACACTGCCTATATTTTGCATTATAGACCTTTAGTAGTTCTGCATATCATCCTCAGATTTTGCACACTTATTGACATGGAGTTTATGAACCAAGAAATTGAACACAATCAAGTGGGCAATATAACAAACTAGGCTACTGCTATGCTACTGGGCCAGGCCAAGGGGAGGTTAACATCAGTAGGAAAATTTGAAACATTATGAAATTACTTTCTATCTGCCTAGTCTTGAAGCCAACATTCCAAGGTGTACAGAACAAAAAAAGTATTGAATTATCTCTACTAGAAAAAAAGTTATGGGCTTTTGAATCCATTGGGGTTGACAAACTTGAATTGATGCACTTTCCCCCTGATTCTATCCTATAACAATAGTCTTACTGAGCAACTATGTTTAATAAAGTATGAATAAATAGAATTTTTCTAATGATGTATCCACTTTCACATTGCATCCACTTTCATCAATCGAAAACTTTATCTATTTAAAGTGGTGCAGGTTCAATTATAAAGCTGCATAAAACCCTTGACACTAAGTGAAAAAGTGTTCCACTGTTGCCAGAATATATTTAAATACATTAATTGATGCAAACAACTGGTATATGATGTATAATGGCTGCCTGAAGAGACAAGTGAAAATGTGTCCCTCGTTACCATTTGTCAATGTCCCTCCGTTACCATGACCATCTGACTTTAAACCTCGCCCCATAAAAATTGATCAGCACAAGTGGCTTACCATTTTGCATGTTCATATTTAAGTGGTAAAAGTACAAAGAAGAAAGATAACCCTTTTCACCTCAGGAACAGTATGATATGCATATCTGAAAAGAGTGTAAAAAACAGACGTTCATTTTGCGTCCCTCCGTTAGCGCCCAGTTTTAAAAAAAAATATAGATTTTACCCCCAAGACGTTGTTTGCCCCCAAACTTTTTTCCCTCAGTTTGTAGTCTAAGGTAGCCTTTATGTAACACCAGTTGTTATTTTACTCAGCCTTGGATAGAACAGGAGTACTAGTGCAAAATACAGCAAAAGTGTCTGTCCGTTACCGCTTGGCCTGGCCCTACTGTCTCAGTAACAGGAGAAAATTACTCCCCTAGCTTTCAGTCGTTCCACGGTCGTCTGGTAAACGTTTCAGTCACGGACAGTAGCCTACCATCAATGAGTTTTATAATAGCCCTTTCCCGACTTATATTTACTAATTCTCTGATTACCACTTCCGTCCAGTTATTTCCCATATCTCCTTCAGTGACTATTGTTTTTTTGGTTTCGTTTTTAATTAGTCCCTCACACCACACATTTTAGCCTATGTTATCTTTGCCTCAGGATAACCGTTGCTGTTTGAAACGGTTGATACAAAGTAACTCACGTGGACAGCTCATTTGTACATGTCTATACAAATTACCAGTGATTATGTTTCTTGTTCATTTTTACGTATCTATAGTTATGCAAGAGCATTTTTATGGAACTGTTTTCACTATTATTACACATCACCAATGTCAGAGTAATGTTAACCAAACTAAGAAGCGCTGAAAATAAATAATTTATATTTCCATCAATATTGTTTGAAGTTGTTCTAATTAGTAGGGGTGTCACGATACCGATTCAAAATCGAAAATCGATCGAAATGAGCGTTCGATTTCGAACTTCGAAATCACAAGCTGGTTCGCGATTCTCCAAGTTTTTTTTTTCTCTCCACCCCCGCCCCCCGCGCGCTCGTCTTAGCCTTTCAAGTGATGGGTAAAATGTTTAAAAAAAAGTAGCCTACTTGGCTATCTCTAATGTAAGCGTTTCCGACAAAACGAAACTTGACGCCTTCCACTGCATTTTGTTCGTCCACGCAGGCGTGCGTCCGGAGAAAAAAAAAACAACGATATTTTAAAGAAGACACAGCTGCTAGTTGACGTTAGCTTACCGGTAGCCTGCATTACTTTTTGACACACCATGGCCACTGTCGGAGATGGAGAAACAGAACTGGAAAATCCTCCTGCTTCCCTCAAGTCACCGGTGTGGCAACATTTTGCCTTCCCCGTGAGTTATATAAACAACGAACGCGTCATTGACAAAAAAACGACAGTTTGTCGGCTATGCTACACGCGAGTACCATACGCCACCTCAGGCAACACGTCAAATATGGCAGGACACATTCGCAGGCATCACAAAGAAATAGATTTGACTGGGAAAAAAACATTGACACGCAACTCAAATGACAACCCAAATGACAGTTGTCAGGGCATGAAAAAAATGTGTAAATAGTTAATAGCGTGGTTCAACTGTTTATTATTTCAGATATTAGTTTGTTAAAGCTCTTAACTGTTCAAAGAATGTGAACACGCTCATCTTTTTAAAGAAGAATTTGAAAATGTAAATGACCATTATAAAACCAATGTGTAAATTGTTAATAGCGTGGTAAATGTTCAACTGTTTATTCTAGAGTCTAGTTTTGATATAGCTCTTAACTGTTTAGGTGTGTTTAAATATTCTCATATTTTTGTTATTATTTATAATTGTTATTATTCAAATAAAAGTTACTTATTGAGAAACAAGTATTTTTCTTTACAAATCAAGACTCGATAGTCTAACAATGGCATAGCCATTAGTTAGACTATAGTGCTGGGAAAAAAAATTGTGCTGAAAAAAAAATCGGAAATCGAATTGAATCGTGACCTTAAAATCGAAAGTCAAATCGAATCGCGGATTTGGAGAATCGTGACACCCCTACTAATTAGGGTTGCAAATTCTAAGGAATTTCCTTGATCGATAGTCGTCAACGTTAATGAACAATCAATCGATCAATCGATAACAAAACAGCTTAAAACTAGCTTATGACGTAGAAAATACAAAATGCATGTTTTTTTCCTCAATCAAAGCTTTATTGAAACATTTGAGAAATACGCCTGTTTCATAGCATAACACAAATATAATTATGAACGCTGTTTTGTTTAAGTATGATATTTTAATAAGACATGGGAAATTGCGCTCACTCTTCCGAGGCGAATCAGTGACTAACACGTACATCTATGACATACAAAAATAAGATGAGCCTTAATTAAAAACTTAAATTTGCAAAATGATTATGAAATAGATAGATAAATAACGTTTTTGAAAACAGCGCTATAATAGGTTCCCTCTTGAAATGAGAAAGCTACGACAAACTACGACAGCTCAGGCCTCAGTTTAAAACTTAAACTGCATAAGTGCAGTAAATACCTAGGCCTGCTGATTTTTATTTAAGAATATAAGCATGTTTACGTTATCAGGGGTGAGTCGTGTGCGCAGTCGGTTTACAGAGAGACCAGCTGCTGAAAATACGCGTTCCGATGGGACCGATGTCCCAGGCACGCATAAGTAGCGTGCTTCATGGTCCTGTTTCCTAATTGCAGTGCGCGCGCCCCCTTGTGTTTAACTTAATGATTGCATTTCACCAACAGCACCCATTGACACAATTAAGATGAGACCGCAAATAGTTCAATTTGATCATTAAATTTGAAATGGTCGATCGATCAAATTATTAACGGCAATTAATCGATCAACGATTAATCGTTAACACCCCTAGTTCTAATAGTGAACTGAACCAGAAGGTGTGCTATTCAGTGCCATCTATCCTCATTAACAAAAAGTTCTGTTGAATCTGTAAAATAATGCGTTTTATTAGAAGTTTGCACATTGATAAGATCAATCAAAAAATTTTGAATGTCGGCAGCCATATTGGCTTGGCACTACTGAGGCTTAGTGTTCCAGAACACTGGCATTGAATGAGATTAAGGGGAATTCAGTTTTTTTTTCCGACTTGGACTTATGTTTAAAAACAATTTCCACCATACTGATTGGTAATAATAATAATGTTGTCACATCTTTCGTTTTCGAGATTTGGTCACCAAAAGAACTGCTCCGCTAGGCTTTACAGTGGAGTCCAAAGGGGCATATTTAGATACAGGTTCAATTTACTTCAAACAAATCCAGTTTATCTAAACCTCCTATTTGGAAGTGAAAACCAGTCTGAAAGTTGAAATATATTCACTGAAATGTTTATTAATACATTTTCTTGCATGCTCTTTGAACTTGCAGCATTGACCTACCTTAGATATATTGTTTACTGTGGTGTGCAGCTCACATTTATAAGCTAATGTGGAAAATCCAAATCAAATGGGTGATTTTTCATCAGACGATTATGAGGATGTTGAGTCTTCACTTTTGAGCTAAATCAAATTGAAGAGGATAGAAGGAGAACAGAGGCTGAGACTGAAAGGCAAGACCCAGAGGGATCAGAGCATCCCGGAATACAGCGGACTTCGGGAGACTGGTGGTGTTTCTGTGGCCACTGCAAGTCCAATTCCGGCCAGCTTTCTATTCAGTAAGAAACCTTGTTTATAATTAACACAAAGCAATGACTATTTATAAGGCTAATAAATAAGCATGGGACGATATGAAAATTTCATGTCACAATTATCCTGGCCAAAATAATTGCGATTCACGATATTATCCCGATAATCAAAATATGCTTAAAACACTTAAAATGGCACGAAAACATACTGGAATCACTTTACCTTACATTTTGTTAAGAAACAAATCTTTTTATTGCATCATAGGACACAACTTTTTTTGTGAACCTTTTTAGTGAAAAACAAACAAGGACAGATTCAGACTCTCGCCAACAACTAGCAGGTAATCACAATGAGAGAAAAAAATCGATTAATAAAAAGAATCTACCTATCAACCTGTCAATCTAACTACCAAGCATTAACATGGTTCAATTAGTTGTGTTGTAACTGCACAGTAAATTAATAACTTGTTTTGTTTTCAGATCAAAGGTACAGCAAGGACAGCAGAATGAATGCAAAAACAAACAATCAATCTTAAATATGGTAATCATAAATTATAAGGTCCCCCTGCACAAATGAAGGATAAATAAAAAATAGCAACATTGTGTGAGTTTATTCTTTAAATAAAATAAAGTCCAACTGGCATTGTGGCATAAAGTCACTCGTGAGGATATTCACGCTCATGTAAGGATATTCACAATTATCCCGATAATGGAAATTCACCATGATAAAATTATCTCGGGTGTTTTTATCCCGATAAAAGAAAAAATCTTATATCCTCCCATCCCTACTAATAAATGTAGGAATTCCTCAAACCATATGTAGGCTAGCTATGTGATGGATTTTGTGCAGCCACGGATAAATCAACTCAAAGCTAGACTGTAGTTATAGAATAAGTGTAAGAGTTGGTAAGGCTTTTTTTTTTTTTTGTAAAGTGACATGTTCACCAACACTCTTATCCATCTCTGTAGGCTACAGTAGGGTTGCATTCAGAAAATCTCAAAATCGGACACTGGGGAGCTTGATGCTAGGCTGGCTACCTACCTGGACAATTGCAGCTGAAATTACCACTTCACTTCATTCACTAGAACCTTACAATAAAACTATCACTACTTGACACATAGCAGATAGCAAGCTAGATTGCAATTGAGAAAACGGTGAAATAGGGTATTCCCACAATTTTACCATTCCGTATCAACGTGACATGACAGGCAAGCTTGAGTCCTGCTGTCGGGTAACGTAAACAAGCAAACCAGGCTCCAACCTCAGTTCTGTGACAGATTAACTTTTCTCAGCTAATCTAAGCCCAGCCAAACTCTAAAAAGCATATGTTGTGTTAAATATAATTAGCTAATACTAGCATTAAAAATATGGGTTGATATGCGTCCAGATAGCATTCTGATATCGGGCCATTCGTCAATGGGCCTCAGAAGTCGTGTCGTCATTTCCTCCATATTTGTTAGCATTTTTGAGACTTCCGTATCAAGAAACTAGAAGGCCTATGGGAGAAATGAATGGGGTTTCCCTGATTCCTTCAAAATAATGACATTTGGCTGTTTGTATATGAAAAAAAAATTTTTTTCAGCCATTTTTTATAATCTAAAAAAGATTAATTTTAAAAAGCAAATAGCTAGCAGCTAAGTGGTTAGCACACTCGCAATGACCCCTGACCTGTTGCAATGTGAAAATCACACACAGGGCTGTATAGCATTTCAAGCTACTCGTTTGCTGTGACCAGTGTAATTTATTATATATTTTTCTAGTTTGTATATTACAATGGCTTAAATTGATTCGTATATTACGATGGCTTAAATTATATATTTTTCTAGTTTGTATATTACGATGGCTTAAATTGAACACGATAAAAAACCAATTCAATTTGCACAGTAAACCTAACGTTAACCACTCCGGCTAAACACCCACCTGTCATATAGCAGTAGCTAATGGTAATGTTCTGCTGTAGGCTACGTTAGCTAACTTAGAAAACGTAGGCTACGTTATAAAAAGCAGTCAGGTTTGACGTTACCGGTGGTGTCATTTTCTTTTAGTTAGCTAGCAGTTGTAATGCGTACACTCTCAGAAATAAAAGTACAAGAAGTACCTAAAAAGGTACAAATGCTTATCACTGGGGTGGTATAGGTACATAAAATCGTACCCCTTGGCAGCAATACAACTAATTTGTACCTTTTTTGCTTGAAAAAGGTACGTATTAGTACACAAATAGAACATTATTGTACTTTCAGGGTACATTTGGGAAATTTGTACCTTAGAGGACCTACCTCCACTGTACCTTTATTACCTGAAAGTGTACCGCAGATCATTTGTCTGTCTAGACAGCACTCACAGCGGCTGCTTTGTTTCTCTCTCTCTCGCTACCTCTCACTCATGTGATACAGAAAAGATACAGTGAAACATGTAACGATTCAATACGCTTCAGCACTGCTTCGATTAAATGACTCGGTTGAACAAGACGTCCAGCCTTCCGTAGTTAAAGTTACTCGCTCTGCACGTGATAGAAACTCCATTACATTATTCTTCCAAGTGAACTTTGGAAGTAGTTCCTAACGCTACCTGCTTGGGGTTGTGTGGCTCCTTTGCTAAAGTTAGCCGTTTTTTTCCCTGTGTTTCCACTCAACATCACCTTCGTAAATGCGTAGCAAGGTTGGTGGTATTTTCCGTGCATGTTATAGCATTTCTGCATTTTTTTTTTTTGCAAATGGCGAAAAACAGACTGGCTTTTAAGACTGGTTAAGATTTAAGACTAGCTGGCGCATCAAACAGCATGTCCACCATTTTTATACAGGCAGGATAAAAGTTACGTGTGTGCAGATGTGAAGAAGGTGATAGGACTAAGGGCAGCAGTGTGAGGGGTGGGGCTTAGACACACATGCGACGGTCTGGTTCCTTAATACTTCTACAGATCATTTATGACTATCGGTTTGTGAAGACTATCGATTTTTGCCGGATTTCCCTCAAAATTTCAATCGGATCAGGGTTTTTGAATTGATGCAGCCGTATCTTAGACTCTTGCATCGGTTTTCCGATGCGGATCGGAGAATCATTACACCCCTATAAGCTACGATAGGTCAATAGTGCTAGTTCAAAGAGCATGCAAGAAAATGTATTTTAATAAAAATTCTGGCAAATAAATTTAAACTTTCACACTGGTTTTCACTACCAATTAGAAGGTTTAGATAAAGTGGACTTGTTTGAAGTAACTTGAACCTGTATCTAAATATGCTCCATTGCGCGGGAGGTTATAGGAAGTGTACTCGCGTTATAAAGGGCTGTGTATCTCTCCAACAGATTGTAGGTTGGTATAGTTGCATAAAGCTACTAATAAAGCTAGACACAGGGTTTGTTGTTTCCATTCATTGTTTGGATGTAGGAGCAATGAATGTCTGAGTTGAGCAATCTCATAGCACCGGCACCATGGCCACTAATGGGTCTGCGTGAAGGGGTTAACTCCAAAGTTGTTTGTACAACTATGCTATATTTCCACAGGATATATATATGAGCAGATTCATTTGAGAATTTTTTTAACAATTTTATGATTCTGGGAGAGACCCTTGGACTGTCTTAAACCCCCGCACATGGACAATACCAGAGTGCCCCCACCTGACGTCACTGAGGCAGGCCACATCCCTTTCCTTAAAATAATGCCCACACAGCATAATATAATAGTACAGACTGCTTTTGTCTTTAAAATGTGATTAATATTTTTGCTACATTGTACAGTATATACTGGAAATAGTCTGGACACTGGAACATACATTATACACTCTTTTCCAGAGGAATAAGCATATATTGTTCAGTTTTTGAGTGTTACATTAGTAAATACACACAGTTAATGTACCTGACTGAACAGGGGAAACTAGGGTATAATGTAATATTGTCAACAGGAATTCTGGGACTGTTTGTGGCATTAATATTAATCACATTTGAAAATTATGCAGAGATGGGATTCTCATGACAACACGAACGTAGACCTCATGTTTGATATCGTTTTGATGGTCTCGGTGTGGGTGGTGCAATGGCCTATATTTCCTAAATGATCAACATGGAGGAAATATATATTTCATAACTCAGGAGTAAACTGCCGTTGTGGAATTATATCACAGGAAACCCTTTCTGCCAACCCCCCCTGGAAGGGGGGACGAAAAGTGCAATTTAGCTTTCTGGCCAGTTTATGGTTTTACGACCGTCTGCAGCCAGATCAAACACAGAATTTGGGCATATAAGCAGAGGAAACAAAGACCTAGGGGAAGCTGTAGTCAGACTCTCCCGCACATCTCACCTTGTGTCTTGTGTGTAGCGATTGCCAGGTATGACCAAGTATTTTACTCTATACTCTATTTTGAATATGTTATGTTTTAACCTGTAACTGTGATTGATTATTTTAAAGTAAAGAACCTACCTGGTAAACCAAACCGTTAAACTTGATTTGTGTGGTTTCTCTGAAATAGACATTCTATCTCTGTTAACAGGTAATGAGTTGATTAATTTCCTCAGTCTGGGTTACCCGCTCTGCTGATCCGGGGAGATTGACTATTTAAGCTTAATGTATCACGGAGTATTGCACCCGTAGAACTATGTCTTAAGTTAGATCATCTCTGCATGGCGTTTATACATGTTGAGAACTGGGGTTGCCAATATTACCTTCTTGGGTCCCTGAGCCTTATTGGATAGGCTATACCTTATGAAGTGGCCTCTTCCGCAACCTCTGAGATAAACGCAGATATCTAGTCAGCCGTGAGAGGTGTACATAAACGGCCGTAGCACCTGGTGGAACCAGCGCATCCAGTTCAGAGAACAGGCTCAAGAGTACGAGAGTACTTTAACAAATCAACTGTAAATTTTACATCGCAATTAGATATTAATAATTAAATTGGAGTCAGATACATGAGTATAGAATCAGCGTTGGTGGCTGACAGTCAATATAATGCACACAGGCTGCCTTTTTGGATAAGCTGGGGTCAGCCTGCAGGCCAGACTTAAAGCGGGAGGCAAAGTGGTACTATTGCCTCTGACACGTGGTCAATTATTAGCTGATCCCGCGAATCTAAAGAGCAGTCTCATCTGGTTGCAAGAACGGTGATATTTCAGAACTCTTACTTTTTCCCACAGCAATAGCGGAAAACATCATGCTTAAACCTTCGCTCCGAGCTATTCCCTCATTGGTCTAGCTGCGCGGGATTTACAATGTTAATACCCTGTCCAAACGACACAATATTTTTTTAAAATCAGCACATGCAGAGGCATTAGATGAAGGAAAGGCAACTATTGCAATTCAATTTTTTTGTGGAAAAAATTTATTGACTGAGTATTTTGACCACATTGCTGCCATTGTCTTTCATGGGGAAAGACTAGGGGTGTCACGATTCTCCAAATCCGCGATTCGATTTGACTTTCGATTTTAAGGTCACGATTCGATTTTCGATTTTTTTTCAGCACAATTTCTTTTCCAGCACTATAGTCTAACTAATGGCTATGCCATTGTTAGACTATCGAGTCTTGATTTGTAAAGAAAAATACTTGTTTCTCAATAAGTAACTTTTACTTGAATAATAACAATTATAAATAATAACAAAAATATGAGAATATTTAAACACACCTAAACAGTTAAGAGCTTTATCAAAACTAGACTCTAGAATAAACAGTTGAACATTTACCACGCTATTAACAATTTACACATTGGTTTTATGCCCTGACAACGGTCATTTACAGTTTCAAATTCTTCTTTAAAAAGATGAGCGTGTTCACATTCTTTGAACAGTTGAGAGCTTTAACAAACTAATATCTGAAATAATAAACAGTTGAACATGTACCACGCTATTAACTATTTACACGATTTTTTTCATGCCCTGACTGTCATTTGGGTTGTCATTTGAGTGGCCTGTGTCAATGTTTTTTTCCCAGTCAAATCTATTTCTTTGTGATGCCTGCGAATGTGTCCTGCCATATTTGACGTGTTGCCTGAGGTGGCGTATGGTACTCGCGTGTAGCATAGCCGACAAACTGTCGTTATTTTGTCAATGACGCGTTCGTTGTTTATATAACTCACGGGGAAGGCAAACTGTTGCCACACCGGTGACTTGAGGGAAGCAGGAGGATTTTCCAGTTCTGTTTCTCCATCTCCGACTCCGGCAGTGGCCATGGTGTGTCGAAAAGTAATGCAGGCTACCGGTAAGCTAACGTTAACTAGCAGCTGTGTCTTCTTTGAAATATCAGTGTTTCCCCTACCATTATCTTGGCCGGGCGCTCACCTGCCGCCCGGCTTGGACAAGAGGGAAAATAAATAATTTTAATGAAAATAAAAAATAAAAAATATTATTCTATTTTTTTTTTTTATATAATCTTTTTTTTTATGTAGCTGCAATATTTCCCTTACCGCAGAATGCGGGAATGACCAAAATAGCATCTGGAAAAACCCAAAACAGCTTCGGTTTCCCGTTAGGCCTAATTAAAATTTTCAATGGCAGCGCTGATATTATCAGGGTGTAATTATAGTTTCCGCCTCTACGCAAAATGGCGCACTTTCACCGCCCGGCCTGAAAAAAAACTAGGGGAAACACTGAATATCGTTGTTTTTTTTCTTCGGACGCACGCCTGCGTGGACGAACAAAATGCAGTGGAAGGCGTCAAGTTTCGTTTTGTCGGAAACGCTTACATTAGAGATGGCCAAGTAGGCTACTTTTTTTACATTTTACCCATCACATGAAAGGCTAAGAAGAGCGCGCGGGGGGCGGGGTGGAGAGAAAAAAAAAACTTGGAGAATCGCGACCCAGCTTGTGATTTTGAAGTTCGAAATCGAACGCTCATTTCGATCGATTTTCGATTTCGAATCGGTATCGTGACACCCCTAGGAAAGACCTATACTGGAGCCAACCGCAGTGGCGCTAGTGAGCAACAGCACAATTGCCGCTCCCAGCCCAACCAGGAAGTGAGCTTCAAAATGAAAGCCCAGTCTTGGCCCCTTGTGTTATGTCAACATTGATGCAGCAAGTGACATTACCATGACATATGAAGTGAAACGACATGACATCCTTATGTCAAGTACCGTAAATAGGCATAGTCTCTTTTATGCCAATACAGATGCAGCAAGTGACATTAGCATGACATACCATATCCTATTAGATAACAGCTGTCATCTGTGATGTATCCACGTGTGTCAGGCTCATACCTCTCTGCTATAAGCCTGGTGAAAGCAGTGCCGTTCAGAATGATAAACCTGCCCACTTTTTGTATGTAAAAGGTGAAAGCAGAGCTTAAAACAAGAAAACACTTCCATGAACTGCCCTCTGAGAATGACCAATGTCTAAGCCACCACGTACCCGGTGTATTGCAGTGCTGTTCCCAGATGGTAAAGTGAGAGAGGCTCATTCTACTGTCTGGGTTCTGAAACGTCCTGTGATCTACAGATAATGGACAAAAAAGTGGAAAACCAACATAAAGTCTCTATGATAGGGGCATTGGCATCCTTGAAGACATCGCTCCAATCAGAAAAGAAATACTTCATGGGATGAAGGTGATCACTCCGTATCATGTAGTGATTAGCATTGACCTTGCCCTCTGAGGGGACCTTATCCTTGGTCATTAAAAGCAGCATCATGATGGTTAACTGACTGCCTTGGCAAACTGGTGGTTTTCTCTCAACAAATAGGATCAATTAGATTGAATATGTTACCTTCAGGAAAAACAGGGTTGCTTCTAGAAGAAATGGGTGGCAAACATCACCGTGAACCACTGAGCCGTTACTCAAGTCTGGTTGTCATTGCGGCAGGTTCTGATTTGTTCATTGGCTACTGCACATCATCTTGGTTCATGTGTTGAATGTGTGTACAATACAATTAATATAAACTAAAGACTGATGGAGCAATGTTGAATACAGTATAGACTACAAATTGAATAGTACAAAATCAGGTTTCTTTATCCCTGTTATGAAGACTTTGAGATACATTTATAATAGGCATATGAAGGAATTTTTGGCCATATGATCTTCAATTGATAACAGTGAAACCATATTCCTCCATCATGAAATGGTTATTTGTACATTAAGACATATAAAGTCCTTAAAGGATAACAAAGCACTAAAACCACTTATTTTAGATGAGAACTGATACATTTGGTTTTTTCTAAGTGTTACTGATTGATCCTGGTCCAAATATTAACATTTTATTGCAGTAAGCACAAAACAGCATAAACCCAAAGGATCTGGCTCAAAAGTGTCTCTAGTGGTAAAATGTTAGGTACTGCACGCTCAGTCTGTCTCCCGGTGACAAAATTGAAACCTGTATAGCTATGCCCTGAAGCTTGATAGTCCCTCGTTTTTCAGTCTAGCTTAGTAAGTAGCTAGCTAGTTTATTTAAAAAATATATACATATACTTTATTAAAACTAAATATATAAAGCAAATTTGAGCCAGGAGTTGTATTATATGCATGCTACACGTTTACCTTTGCAACGTCCCTATAACAGACATTCTCTCTTGGAGAGTTCAGTGCAGTGACCACATGTGCTCCCGTTGAAATGGAAAACAGTATTGTTGATATCTTGCAGGTGACGTTAGTGTGATTGCCTAGAGCCTGTGTAAAATGAGTAGCCTACATGGCATGGGTAACTATTTGTACAGCGTGTGATTTGTTGTTTGCATGCCGCCGACTACCACTCCAAAACATTGCCCATCCTCTCATTCCCCACCATTGCGTCTGCCTCGGCTATTTGGGGCTCGGCAGCAGCTGGAGCTAGCGTGTTTGTATGAGTGAGAGAGGTAGCGAGAGCGAGTGGAACAAAGCAGCCGCTGTGAATGCTGTCCAGTGTAGAAATTAACTTTTGGCTACTCGTAAAAAAATTGCTGGGGTGTGGTTTGATACCTGCAGCTCAGCCCCTATAATATGACCTTAACACGCCCAGATTTTGGCATTTTTTCTAATTTCAAAAGGGGGCGGGGTCTAGCTAAACCAGCGTGCTTTGTTACCCTTAAAGACATATTCCTAACAGCTTATTAAAGGACTTAAACTAAAGTGACATATGATTCCTCGTTCATAACAGTATTACGAAACCACATTCATCCCTTATGAAGTAATGTTTGGTTCATTATCCCTTAATACATATTCATAACACCTTTATAAAGGATCTTGGGCCCTTAAACTAAAGTGACATATCTTACATATAAGAGAAATATATTATTTCGATGTGACATTTTTATGATTGGCTGAATCGTCTGTAGCTATAATAGCCTAACGCCGACTTCATATTGTCGGATTACATTTTTTCTGGATTTGGCATTGGGGGGGAAACGGCCCTGTTGTGCACATTTCGGATAAAGTGACAAAGTTAGTCATTTTGACTTCTGGACAAGCGGGGGTTCACAGTTATTGTGTGTGATGGACTCACGAGAAGACAATTTGTGTGATGTCGAGATCACGCAATAAGAAACCAAGCTTGTTGAGAACGAAATAATAAATAAATAAATAGTTAATGATCTCAAGAAAACAACCTTGTTCCGTCGAAGTCACAAAATAATTATTCGAGATCACAAAGCATAAAAAAACAAAACAAATGTAGCCTACCCATGTCCTCTCCGGTATTCCGTATGAAAATACCTTTCTAAACTCGCAGTGATGTAGTAACGTTGTGCAGTATAGGCTAACGTTAGCTAGCTACTGAATAACGTTAAGGTGGTTAACGTTAGGTAACATTATCAACAATAAACAACTGGCATTTCTTTGATAAGCTAAACTCACGGACACCGACTACGGTCAGCTGAAGAGTTAATGAAAAACATGCATTTAATCGATTGTTGGCTAATGTAACTTACCTGCCAATAACCTGCTGTCTGCTGCAATAGCTATCTACAGTCTACTAGCCGATTGAGGGGGAGCGAGAGCGGAAAGATTTCCGAATTTACATAGACTGTTATGGCAAATCTAGCAGGCCATGACAACAACAAGAGTCAAAGGGCGCGAATTATTGGATTTTGAATCACTAAGGCCGCGATCACACCGGCTCCGCTTTAAAAGCTGGGGGCGCCTTTTTTCTAATGGTTTTCAATGAGTTTGAAGCATTTTCCACGCTGCTTTTGCCCCCCGGGCGCCTGAGGAAAAATGCGCGCCACATCACTGACATTCTTTTCTCCTCTGTCCAATCGCATGAAAGTAGAGGTGGGCCTTGATTCTGCCGGTCGGTTCCGTGTAAACAAAGACGATTGAAAGAGAAATCGGTAACATTCGTTGGTGTTTCAGCCCACCTGGAGTTACATGATTTCAATAATCGTGAATACCATGATAAAAATAAGCGATCCAAGGCAGTCCGCTTATACACAACTTTTTAAAGACAAATAACGAAGCAAACTTTCGGGTAAACTTAGTTTGCTAACACCGTTAACAACGTAAGCTAAGTGATTGACAGGAGCGGAGTTCGGTTGCCTAGCAATAGCAAAAAAGACGCCTCCAACTGCTTTTTCAGAGTAGGCTTTCGTAAAATCAAGACAGGCAGTGCTCCTCGCATTTTGAAGCCTACAAAGCGCGTTTGGTGTGATCGCGGCCTTAACGTTAATTCACGTTACACATCCAAAAGTGCTCAGCTACGCGCTGAGCGGCTCACAGTGAGCGAAACTGAGCAACTCATTAAGTGCGTTCTTCGCTCTGAGCGAAGCTGAGCCACTCAGTTAGTTAACACGCCCAAAGAGTCATTCTGATTGGTCTTAACAACTTGAACTGAAAAGTATCTGATGTGCAGTAAAGTTACACGCACAGGATGGCAAATCGAAACGGGGTGTTTTAAGTTTTTTCCGTTTGGAGGAAAAAAAACGGGAACATTTCCAGGGACTGGTCGAGCCGGGGACAAGGCATCGAAAACAGGGACTGTCCCCGGAAAACGAGGATGTCTGGTCACCCTAGCCTTGTTATATTATGGTAGAGCAGAACACACGTGTATGATAGCATGTTATAGTTTGTTAGCTAGTCGGTTACATACATAACTAGTGCGAGGGGGTAGAACAAAACGGTCTGCATGTTATTTAGCTAGTTAAGTTCTTCTTCAACCATCATAGAGAGTACTCCAAATAGCTTGTTGATACCTAATAGGAATAAGTGCTCTGCTATTGCAGGTATGTGTTTTGGTGCACGTCATTTTGTGTATTATTTATGTATTTTCTGCTATGAGAATTGCATGGCTTTTGTCATATTCTGTTATTTATTTATGTTGTGTTTATTCTATATGTTTACTTCTGGTGTTGCACTCAGTGTGAGTGTGCACTCTCCCATGCTCTCTTTTGCTTTGGCTATTAATGAAGAAGGCTTTGTAACTCGTTTTTTGTAACTTTGTAACTCATTTGAATGTTATTTGACTCATTAAATGTAACATAAATCTTGTGGTCCATGAAGGATCTGTTCTCTGTTTACATACAAAATTAAGTGTCACATCTTGTTTATTGTTGTAAAAACTAACATTAAAATAACAGTTTTGTCAAATGAGTGAAGTTGATTCCTTTTTTGTTTATGAGTAGAAAGGAAATACACCAAATGGCCATGTGTGTTACAGGCATTGTGTCGCTTGGGAAGAAAATTTTTAAGGACTAATGTACCACTAACTACTTCATAAGGGATGAATATCGCTTCATAATACTATGATGAATGGTGAATCACATGTCACTTTAGTTTAAGGGCCCAAAATCCTTTATAAAATTATTATATTTATTAAGGGCTAATGTACCACTCCATACTTCATAAGGGATGAATATGGTTTCATAATACTGAAATTATGAATGGTGAATCATATGTCACTTTAGTTTAAGGGCCCCACATCCTTTATAAAGCTGTTATGAATATGTATTCATGGATAATGTACCACTCATTACTCCATAAGGGATGAATATGGTTTCATAATACTGTTATGAATGGTGAATCATATGTCACTTTAGAATAAGGGCCCAAATTCCTTTATAAAGCTGTTATGAATATGTATTAATGGATAATGTACCACTCATTACTTCATAAGGGATGAATATGGTTTCATAATACTGTTATGAAAGGTGAATCATATGTCACTTTAGAATAAGGGCCCAAATTCCTTTATAAAGCTGTTATGAATATGTATTAATGGATAATGTATCACTCCCTTCTTCATAAGGGAAGAATATGGTTTCATAATACGGTTATGGATGGTGAATCATATGTCACTTTAGTATAAGGGCCCAAGATCCTTTATAAAGCGGTTATGAATATGTCTTAACTCTTTAATGGCCTCTCAACCGTTTGGTAGAGCGCGTTTTGAGTCTTGATATCTTGTTGAAAAATATGTTGGACTTAACTCCACCTGATTGAGCCATCTCTACCATGTACACCGATAGAGATGGCTCAATCAGGTGGAGTTAAGTCCAACATATTTTTCAAGAAGATATCAAGACTCAAAACGCGCTCTACCAAACGGTTGAGAGGCCATTAAAGGGTTAAGGGCTAATGTATCAATAACCATTTAATGAGGGAGGAATATAGTTTCACTGTTATGAATGGTACATCATATGGCCAAAGAGTCCTTCATAGGCTTCATTGAATACAAATAATTTGTAGTCTATGCTGTATTCAACATAGTCTATTGACCTATTGCTCCCACACTAGTTTATATTAATTGTATTGCACACTCATTCAACACATGAACCAAGATGATGTGCAGGAGCTAAGGAACAAATCTGAACCTGCAGCAATGACAACCAGACTTGAATAATGGCTCAGTGCCACCCATTTCTTCCAGAAGCAACCCTGTTATTCAATCTAATTGATCCTGTCTTCACCTATTTGTTGAGATAAAACCACCAGTTTGCCATAAGATGTAGAGCTCATAGTACAGGGGGTGGACAAAATATCTGAAACACCCCTGAAAAATTGCTTTAACTTTGAAGCATCTAAACCACAATTACAAAAGCATCTACACAGGTGATTCCTATTGATTTGAATGCTAATTAGCAACATGTGTCTGCTTAAAAGTGATCTAACCAGCAGCACTTTGCTACGTAAGTCTCCAAAGCAAGATGAGGATACTAACAGAGCTCCAAAGGGGCTAAATAGTTGGTGCCCGAATTGCAGGTGCGTCGGTCACAAAAACGTGATATGGTCTGATGAGTCATCTTTTACTCTTTTTAATACATCTGGATGGGTTTATGTCTGGAGAAAGCCTAAGGAGGCATTCAATCCACAATGTCTGCTGCCAACTGTTAAGTATGATAATGTTTGATAATGTTTCCTGTTTCCTGTTTGGTGAGCGACTGAGCTGTGCTACTGAACTGTGCTGTAGAAAAGTTTGGTGGTGATCGTTTTTGTGCTGGCAAATCTGCAAATTGCGATTGTTCTCAAAAAACAAAACAAAATATATTAGGCTACAAACTAACGTTAGGTAAGACGAATTCGCTGCTGAGCAGGCTTTTAACGGGCCAGCAGTATCACTTAGAGCCCGCATAAACGGGGCATAGGTGTTTACTGTGGAAGTCTGTGGAAGTCCTCGCTTACAAAGACAAATCTGCAAATTGCGATTGTTCTCAAAAAACAAAACAAAACAAAATATATTAGGCTACAAACTAACGTTAGGTAAGACGAATTCGCTGCTGAGCAGGCTTTTACCGGGCCAGCAGTGTTAGGCTAGGTAAGACTAGGTAAAGCAAAACAAAGTGGCTGGCGAGCCGGCTTCTACGGAACCAGTAGTGTTGATCCTGCTTCCGACGAATTTTGTATATCTTCTAATACAAGGGTAAGCTATGGCTTCGTTTGACCCCTCAGTCTCTCCCATTCCTTGCTTGGTTTCTCCTTCCTCGCCATATTGGGCTATCTCTTGCCCGGTATGTGACATGTTTACCTATTCCTTCTCCGCCACTAGTGGGAACTTTACTTGTGATAAGTGCAAATTAAATGCTAGGTTGACGGCGAAGATAGCCGATTTGGAATCTCGCATCCGTACCCTACATGAAATTAGAGAAACCGAAAAGTTCATAGAATCCTTCTCGGTTTCGGGTGCTCCAGCTAGCCCGTCCCCAACTAATGTTAGAATTCCGAAAATGCCTCCGCAGCAACAGCTAACAGCAGGTGGATTACAGTTCGCGAACGTAGTCGTAAACCACCGGTACTCCACCAACCACCAATTCGGGTTTCGAATAGGTTCTCTCCCCTGAGCAATGCACCTTCGGTAAAACCGGCTGAAAAAGCTTTGATAATCGGTGATTCTATTCTACGAAACGTAGAAATTGCGAGTCCAAAGACTTATTACTCTGCAGTTAAAATTAGCCCATTCTGTAGAATCTGAACTCAGAACGTATATAGGTCGCACTATCACTACCTCCACTACTAGAAACTTTATGCATGTGCTACCCGATTACCTTGATTTAGACACTTCATCCAGCTCCCTGTCAACCAATGATCTGGCAGAGGAATTAGCTACTGCTCTACGCAAAACCCTTGAAGTAGTTGCTCCGTTAAAAAGCAAAAAAGTAATTGAGAAGAGGCTTGCCCCTTGGTACACCGACCACACGCGGGCTCTTAAACAAAAGTTTCGGCAGCTTGAACGCAAATGGCGTTCTACTAAACTGCAGGTATTCCACTTGGCCTGGAAAGAGAGTCTTAGTGCCTATAAGCATGCTCTCTCCAATGCTAGGTCCTCTTACTTTTCAAAGCTTATACAAGAAAATAAGACCAATCCCCGATTTCTATTCAGAACAGTTGCTGAACTAACTAATAATCATGCAACAACTAACCCTCAAATTCCAGTCTCATGTAGTAGTAATGATTTCTCTAATTTCTTTAGTGGTAAAATTATTGAAATTAGGGAAAAGATCACACAAGTTAGTGACCATGGTTTTGACGATATAGAATTGCCTCCTAGACACACTGAACGTCTTGAATCATTTACTCAAATACTTGAGTGAGCTAATTCAGTTAGTTTCTTCTTCAAAATCATCCACCTGTCTTCTAGACCCCATACCCACAAAGTTATTGAAGGAGATATTGCCTATGCTATGCTCATCAAACCAATTATTCATTTAATTAACTCATCATTGCTATCGGGCCATGTTCCTACATCCTTTAAATTGGCAGAAATCAAGCCACTACTTAAGAAACCAAATTTGGATCCCACTGTCCTGGCCAATTATAGACCCATTTCAAACCTCCCATTTTTATCAAAGATTCTTGAGAAATGTGTAGCGCAACAGCTTTCTTCATTTTTACATACTTATAATGTGTATGAGAGGTTTCAATCTGGGTTTAGGAAGCACCATAGCACCGAGACCGCCCTTGCCCTAGTAATGAATGACTTGTTCCTCTCTCTGGACTGTGGCTGTATTTCTATTCTTGTTTTACTTGACCTGAGTGCTGCCTTTGATACTATAGACCATAATATTCTCCTCTGCAGGTTAGAAAATTTAGTTGGTCTTACCGGGCATGCTCTTATGTGGTTTAAATCTTATCTCTATGATAGATCCCAGTTTGTTAGGGTAAACAGTCAGTCCTCTGAATTTTCTAAGGTGAACTTTGGAGTACCACAAGGATCGGTCTTGGGTCCTCTGCTCTTTTCTTTTCTCTTTACATGCTCCCTCTTGGGAACATTATAAGCAGACATGGTGTTAACTACCACTGCTACGCAGATGACACACAACTTTATATATCAGTTAAGCCAGGTGAAGTTGACCAGTTGTCTAAACTAGAGACCTGTCTCAAAGATGTAAAGGCCTGGATGACCCAAAATTTCCTCTTATTGAACTCAGATAAGACTGAGATATTAGTATTAGGTCCCAAATCCCTTCGAGATAAATTCTTACAGCTTCCCTTAAATTTAGATTGCTTCTCTGTCTCCCCTAACAAGGTTGTTAAAACCTTGGTGTAATTATTGATTCAGATCTCTCCTTTCAGCCCCATATTAACAATATCACAAGAATGGCCTTCTTCCACCTGAGGAATATATCTAAATTAAGGAAGGTGTTGTCCCTGGAGGATGCTGAAAAAATGGTTCATGCCTTTGTAACCTCTCGACTAGATTACTGCAATGCATTATTGACTGGTTGCACTGGCTCAGCCCTGAATCGCCTCCAACTTGTACAGAATGCAGCTGCTAGGGTTCTTACTAGAACCAAGAAATGGGAGCACATCAGCCCGGTGCTCAAAACTCTTCATTGGCTGCCTGTCAAATTCAGAATTGACTACAAGATTTTACTTCTAGCGTTTAAAGCTTTAAATGGCTTGGCCCCTGAATATCTGAGTGACTTACTCATTCCTTACTGTCCTCCTAGATTACTTCGCTCTCAAAATGCTGGCTATTTGAAAATTCCTATTATATCTAAAATTACAATGGGTGGCAGAGCCTTCTCTTACAGAGCACCTTTTTTATGGAATAATCTTCCCATGTATGTACGGGCTACAGACACACTTTCTGTCTAAGTGTAGGCTAAAAACGTACCTCTTTAGTCAATCCTATAGTTAAGGATGGTGGGGGGCTAACCTTCTCTTTTCCTCTTTTCCTCTCTCACCCTGAGCTGCAGATTACTCCGGCCCGTCCCCCTCTCACCCTGAGTTCGCAGACTGCTCCAGTTATGCCCCTCACCCTGAGTTTGCAGACTGCTTCGGACCCGTCCCTCCTTTGGTTTATCCTCCCGACTTCACGCAACCGGAGTCCCAGATGCATCATCCCGCCCCCTTTGAACTGATGATTGAACTGATTATTGAATTGACTATTACCATTCAGTCCACCTTTAGTCTAAACCGGGCCGGCCAGCGAAGGATGGGCACCCCCTCTCTAGCCGGGTTCCTTCCGAGATTTCTTCCCACTGGGGAGTTTTTTCTCGCCACTGCTCAGTGTTTTTTTCTCCCCTACCGGGGAGTTTTTTACCTCATTTTGCTGGTTGGGGGCTAAGGCCTGGTTTTTTTGCTCAATTTTCCTTCTGTTTCCCTGTGCAGCGTCTTTGTGACAGTTCTCTGTAAAAAGCGCTATACAAATAAAATTGAATTGAATTGAATTGAATTGAATTGAAGTATGGTGGTGGTTCGGTAATGGTATGGACAGCCATTTCATGGTATGGGCAGCATGATGTCAAATGCCGTCCATGGCCTGCATAATCACCAGATCTAAACATAATTGAATCTTGATGGGAAGTTTTGGAGCGTAGAGTGCAAACTATATTTCCACTTCCTTCATCCCTCAAAGAACTGGAGACTGTCCTTCTTGAACAATGGGCCAATATTCCACTACACAGTTTTTTGTCCACCACCTGTATATGTGCAGGTAGACAAAGAATTATTGAAAGCATAATGGAGTGCTTTTTAATGGCATGATTTGGATCCCCTCGTCCCCTCAGAGGGCAAGGTCAATGCAAATCACTACATGATGATACGGAGTGAAGCATTTCTTTTCTGATAGGAGCGATGTCTTCAAGGATGCCAATGCCCCTATCACAGAGACTTTATGTTGGTTTTCCACTTTTTTGTCCATTACCTGTAGATCACAGGAAGTCTCGGAACCTAGACAGCAGGGTGAGCCTCTCTCACTTTACCATCTGGGAACAGCACTGCAATACACCGGGTACGTGGTGGCTTAGACATTGGTCATTCTCAGAGGGTGATTCATGGAAGTGTTTTCCTGATTTAAGCTCTGTTTTCACCTTTTACATACAAAAAGTGGGCAGGTTTATCATTCTGAACTGCACTGCTTTCACCAGGCTTATAGCAGAGAGGTATGAGCCTGACACACGTGGATACATCACAGATGACAGCTGTTATCTAATAGGATATGGTATGTCATGCTAATGTCACTTGCTGCATCTCTAGTGGCATAAAAGGGACTATGTCTACTTACGGTACTTGACATAAGGATCTCATGTCGTTTCACTTCGTATGTCATGGTAATGTCACTTGCTGCATCAATGTTGACATAACAAACCATATGCCTATTTGCGGTCATTGACATAAACACTTATGAATGTGTTATGTAGTGCTTACGAAGACGTTATATAGCTCTTATGAAGGACCCTTCAAAGGAAGTGTTACCCAAGTTTTTATTTAATACAATAATACTTGAGTAAACGAGTACTTGCCAGCAGATTCTTAAACGTTTATAAAAATATAATCTGAAATATTTAAACATTTAACCCCTTTGCGCAGATGCCTAGTGATAATGCCGCCGGTGGCGGCAACATTTTGCTCAACTGAGACATTTGTTGCTCCTGCAGTCACGATTTGTGACAACTCTGCTGAATACAGTTTCTAAGTGTCACTATTTTCCCGTAGCAAGTCCATTTAACAAGCAACCCCACACCCAGTCTATACCTACCCATGCGTGACATAGTGGACAATAGCGTCTGTGTGAGTTCATAAGAATATTTATTCATCATATAAAATTAGAATTTTATAGCAATAGCAACAAGATGAACCCAACAATAGCCTGATCATATGCCAAAAAAGCAGTGAAAAGCCCTGCTCACTCAAATGCAAAATAAACATGTGAAATTATTGTCTCATTGTACCACATATTCTACTATGAATATCTGCTACTAAATATGAAATAAATACATAATCCTACCATTGGTTTTACAGATAGAGATGTTCCTTTCAAAATTCTGTGGTCACTTATTGTCTGGTACAATCCGTTTGAGAAATACACAACACTATACCGCTATTACACTATCTGAAACGTCAACTCGTAATACCTTACATGCCCTGCAAGCCTGTCTCATTCATTACAGTTCATTATGATTTAATTGTCGGCTCTTTTATCCAATAGAGTACATTATAACTTTAGCAGCAGTATATGCAATGTCTTATAGGGTACTTTGAAAAATTTATTCCAGGCCAGCATAACAGCAGTTTTCGTTTTAACGGTCTAGTATTACGCAAGCTCTATAGAAAACGCATTAGGGAGGGGAGTATTCCCCTTCCCGATATGTAAGTATTTTTGCTTCTAATATGTGGTGGGTCTCACTGGCTACATATGTGCATTCGTTTTTCCACTCGAGCACTGTCCAATATGATTGATAGGCCTATTGTTATTTTCGCATTTTGAGTGCATTTCACATACTGTTGTGCAATCGTTAATTTTATTTTTGATGTAAGCTACCGATTTTCATTGAAGATAGAACATTTGGCAGCATTTTGCAGATTTTATTTTAATGTTATTGTACATAATATAGGCTATGGCATATGTAATTGTCACTTAGAGCATGGGAAATGCTCATTGCAATTTACTGTGCGCCAGTGGCGTAATGTCGGCTGTAAAATAGGCCTTCGGTAACCTTACCTTTATACGGATATTACTCTCAACCTGTTTCTACTTATAGTTCTTCATTATCAATCAAGCAATTCAATAACTGAATAACAAACATCAATGAATATATCAAGTTTTTCTGTGCTAGTATTTTTCTTTGCGTCATAAAATGGGTAGCACTTAAATATATGTAGCGACGGCCTGCGCGTTGGAAAAAGTGGGGATTACTTGTTTCCGTTTATTTAGATTCAGTAGCCTAACAATCAATCCATTCATTCTCTGAATAATCAAGACCAATTTGTAGCCTATAATGATTTAGAAATGATAACGACAAAGAGAAAATTTAAGATTGTTTAACAAGGATCAGGCAATAATCTGAATGCGTTAAATAATGTAATTAATTTTAAGACGACACTAAAATTAGTCAAAGCGATTTAAACATTAGAAAGCATAAATTTAAAGAGGACAGTGTCTCGAATCGTTGAGAGCAGCGCATAATACAGGCTAGAAATACTCATTTACGAAAATCTACGTTGAACATTTAAACATGGAGCATTTAAAAATCAGAATCTTCGCATGATATCACAACATCATAAATGTCGATATACAAAAATGCAACATTTATTTATGTTATGTTGCACAGAACAATAATGATAATCTCAAAATAACTTGGTAGCCTAATAATTTACTTCTTGTTCTTGGTTATTGAGTGAATCAATTATTTGATTGACAATCAGGAAAAGTAAACGGAAACAGATTGAGAGTGATCATCCGTTAAAGTTTACAGAAGGCCTAGTTCTACTCCCACGGTACGCCACTGCTGTGCGCTGATATGTGGTAGATTAATATAAAATTTTCCTTGGAGTCATTATGAACGGGAACATAATTTTCTTTTTTCTTTTTTTAAATAGAGAAAAATGCAATCCCGGGGCAAAAGTATACATACTGTAGAGTACAGGGAAAAGTGATGTTTTGTTAAGAGTGAATGATTAGGCTACATATTTAGGTGAATGTAACACTGTGATATCAATGTTTTTATCTTAAAGCTTTTTATGTTATACAAATGTTTTTTTTGGATAGGGTTTTGGACCCATAGATATTTACCGCCCTATACTGATGAAAAGATAGTAATTCCCACTTGAAAATTATGCAAAAGTGAGCTTTATGAGTCAAAACTGTTGATTTGTAGTTATATATATCATTATTCTTTTCATTTAGCACAGTGCACAATTTAGCCATCTGGATAGATTTGGAGACATTAATAGACAACAGGGTACACTGCCACAGCATCATAGATCTGTAGTACGTCTGCATATCATCCTCAGATTTTGCACACTTGTGGACATGGAGTTTATGTTCCAGGAAATGTATAGATTTATCCGTTTCACTTATGTAGCTCTCAGTATTTTGTTGCAAACTAAAGAAAAAACATTTTTCTTTGCATTTTTCCAAAGTTTCTTTGCATTTCTGGCACTTTATTTTGACTTAAATTATGAAAATAAACAAATCTAAGTTTGCATTGTAAATGGTACACCTGTCTTGTTTCATTCAAGCCATTTACCAAGTTTCTGTGCTGCTCACAGATAAAGCCTTAAACAGAGCACCCTTTAAATAGGTCAGAATCGACCAAACTTTATATAGTTTTTATATTGTACCTGTACAGCCTTCCTTCTCAGTTCTCAAGCAGCTCCAGTGCTTCACTCCCTAGGACCTCACCACTGCAAAGCTGGCAGGAAAGTGAACTATTCCTTTAAACTTGCAGCAGCCACTGCAGCCCTCCAGAACCGGAGTTAAACTTGCAGACAGTGCGCTTGATTTAAACGCTGCTTTAATCTTATTTTCGGTGGGGACAGAGGTAAATGTGATGTCACTCACCAGGGAGCTGCCATTGGGAATATTTCTGTAGGATCTCCATCAGCTCCGCCCCATATTTATCCAGCTTGTCCTCGGTCACACCATCGATCTGCAGCAGCACCTCCTGGTCAGCAGACATGGTCTCTGTCAACAGTTGCCACAGTTACTCATATGCGATTGAATGGTTTCCATGGTTACTCACATTTCATTGGCCAAACACCTTTTTCCCCTCATATACGCGTCTCTCCAATTTAAAATAGTAAGTTGTTCCTGTCGAGTTACCACTGTGAAACAAGACTTAAGAATGTGACTATACGGCCTGCTTTTACCAACAAACCTATTACAGGTCTGATCATGAGGCTTTTATTTTCAATTATTAGCCACATAAGAGCAGAATTGTGGTTCACCTGCAATCTTCTTGAGTGTGGCACTGGAAAAGATGTTGTAGTAGTGAATGCCAAACACCTTCCCCAGCTTCTTGCATAGATCATTCAGTTCCTGTAGACATGTGTGCACCATCCCCTCCCTCTGAGACACACTCTTAGTCACAGCAGCCTTGTGCTTCCTGATACTGGGACACACTCTCAGTCTCATAGAACTCCACCTGAGAGAGACAATTCGGGAATGAGAGACAGAGGGAGGGAGAACAAAGATGACGACAAAACATTTTTCATAAAGTGAAAATGCAAGGGTGAAAGGACAAAGAATCAAATGACAGCGAAACAAGAGAAAGAGGTATCTCCAAGGGACCCAAAAGGTCATTCTTTAAGACAAAAGTGAGCAAGGAACAGAAAGGGTTAAAACAAAACTGATAAATATCAAGTAAAACAGATCTGATATGACCTGCGTGAAGCCGCACAGGACGCTGTTGGCCTTCGGTCCGATGGAGATGTAGCCACAGCTTGGCCATTTGCAGTGATATACAGATCCTCCTCCAGGATGTGATCAAGCACCAGCTTCTTAAACAGCCTATCAGCATTGTGCCTGGAGTAGGCTGCACCCACCCCAAACAGCCCTGTCTGGATACGGGCACCTTTAGCTCCTGCAAGCAGAGTAGGTGCCACAGTGATCAGCACACCTGTCCTAAAAACTACTATAGCATCTGCACTACAAATCTGTAGAGCAGATACTGTGATAGGCACACTTGTCTTAAACTATAGCATGTCACCTGACAGCTGCAAGGCATGCACTGTGATGAGCACATCTATGATAAAACTACAAGGTCCAGAATTATTGGACAATGAGCTATATTTCATGCCCAAATATGTGGAAAAATCTATATACCTTATTATATATTTGATTTTCATTATTTAAAAATAAATAAATTTAAAAACTTGCGGGTACTGTCCTAAGTGTGTGTGTTTGTATGCGGTTAACTCCGCCAATTAACCACCATGGGAATCATGATGAAACAAGCATGATAGCAGGTGATAAGCTGCGACCATAGTATCTGTATGTGCGGGTATAATCTATTGCAGAAATATCAGACAGACCATCCTAATTACCGACAGTGACTTCAACTAGCTCCTGGTCACAGCTAAAAAGGACTCCAGCAAAAGTAGAAAGGTCCCCCATGCAAACACCAGTTGAGTAAAAGTACAAAAGTATCACATTTTAAATGTAAGTACCAAAAGTAAACATAACATAACCGGTTTAACAATTTACAACCTTAACGTTTGCTCCATCACCCAGTAACATTAGAGGCTAGCTAGCTAGCTAATATTACATGGGCGAATGGAAACGCTTGCTAACACTTAGGGCCGAAACATACTTCACGCAAATACGCGAACATGGACGCTTCAACCTACGCAAATAGTTTTTTCTTTTGCCATGACAGCGACGGACGCTATAGCAGGCAACAACAGTAAACAACTTTCTTGTTCGATCAGTGCTTTCCTCAGGTTTGTCTTTCACAAATGTCATGGCAAAACAAAAAACTGTTTGTGTAACTCGAAGCATCCACGTTCGCGTATTTCCATGAGGTATGTTTCGGCCCTTAAGGTTAGCTAACGTTAGTTTAGCTATATCAGGCAACACAAAATCACCGGCCAAATTTTACGTTAACGCTAGCTAGTTAAAAGTAACATAGAAAACGTGCTCAATTTAACAGATAACGTTAGCTATAACGTGGTCAGTTTACCAGATAGCTAGCGCTAGCTAACTCAAAATACCAACGTCATAATTTTATCGGTAACAGATAATCCGCGCAATGTAATGTTACGAAAAGGCCAGTTCAAACCAAAGATTCGCGATGCAACAAATCCATTTTAGAATGTTGCAGAGAGGAATTGCAGTGACCTATCCCGTCTCAGAACGTCCCATGTTGGCGCTTCTTGCAGGCGATTCACCTCATCTAATCGCAGGTAGCGAGTTTTAGGACACAACGTACGTCAGTGCTAGGTTAGTTCGTTTTTTTCTAGCAAATCAGTGCGCAGTCTTTCCCCAGAAGTGATGCCGTATCTGTAATTCGCATTTTATCTCAGAATCAACAATGACACCAGCTGTTCACAATCGCTACTTTCATATATTTGAGATCAATATCGCAACCAGGAAGTAACAACGCTAACTCTGGGTAACCAGGATCATGCTTACTACAAAACAGCAGCAGGCTTTGGACAGACAGACCGACCGGCCAACAGACAGACAACCGACCAAAAGCTAAAAAATAGTTTTTCTTTAGTTTGCAATGAAATACTGAGAGCTACATATGTAAAACAGGCAAAACTATACATTTCCTGTATCATAACCTCCGTGTCCACAAGTGCGAAAAATCTGAGGGTGATATACTGAAGATCTATGACACAAAATGTAGGCAGTGAACCCTGTTGTACCTTAGTGTCTCCAAACCTATCCAAAATGGCTAAATTGTGCAATAAAATAATATTCAACCATCAGGAAAATGTTCTAGCTTCAGGGAAAATCAAACATAAAACATGACTGAGCCAGACTTACACTACAGTATGTGAAATCCACTCAAAATGAAAAAATTACAATATCAATATCTGCCATATGGCACAACTAGGGATGAGACGACTACCGGTTATTTCAATATATCGTGATAAAATTTCTGACGGTTATCATACCGTGTCAAATTTTCATAATCTAATTTACCGTGGTACCGTGTCAAATTTTCATAATCTCATTTACCGTGGTTTTATACGACTAATCAGAATGTTTGTAAACAAAGGTCGCCAATATACTTCTGGGTGGATAACTGACATCCTGTCAGCAGCGGAAGTAGTTCATTTACGTGGTAAATACGAATCAACTGAACAAAACATTAGCGATTATGCCAAAATCGTGTTGTGTTTGGGGTTGTAATGCCAAATGTACCCAGGCACATAATGGATTAGGTTTAGGCTTTTTCCGTTTTCCCGCTGTAAAGTCTAAATCGACCCAACGGAACCTGTGGATACAGAGATTAAGACGAGAGGATAACGTTAACACAGATCCTACAGCCTTAGTACGATTACCGGGTGGTGTCGCTAGTTGTTCTTTTACTACTTGAATTTCACGTTCACTACTTGAGTTTACAGAGGTTAGAATATTTATCCAAAAAAGTACATAATGCTTCTGATAATTGAATTGTTTTATTTATTTGTTGTTTATTTATTTAGTGTTAACCAGAGGTTAATATTTTAACAATACCGAAAACCGTGATATCTGTGGTCACAATAACTGTGACATGAAATTTTCATACCGTCCCAACCCTAGGCACAACACTGTGGCGGAGTGGAAAAACTATCATGCATATTTGGAATATCACAAGCTGTCATACTTACATATCGAGGAGGAAAATCTCCCCCATGTTCGTAGTCACATTCTCTGATAGAACCAATGGTATGTTATCTATGGTATCTTGGTATCTTCTTTTGATCCACTCCCTAAAAGTTGTTTGCGTACAACTAATAAAACTAGATATGCTGTTACGCCTGGCTGTAATTTATTGTCCAAAGCATCCAATAAGACATTGCAAACACCATTGTGGAGGTTATAATGTCCTATATTGGATAAAAGAGTTGTGAAACCAGAATGAACTGGAATTCATGAGGTATAATTGCAGGTGAGACTCAGTGGGGGCTGCTTGTTAAATGGACGAGCTACGCAACAATCGTGGCACTTAAAAACTCCGTATTCGGCAGAGTTCGAACCGTGTACTAATAAAGTTAAAGTTTATTGGGAGTTTGTTGTTCCCACATAGTTTGGTTGCAGGAGCAATTAATGTCTGAGTTGAGCAAAATATTGGCGTTGGCGCCATGACAGTCTCAGCCTCAGCCGCTTTGACGCACTTTGTACGCAGCGTCTGATGCATAGGCTTGCAGAAGCTGGACAGGACTGTGGGAAAACTCAGTTAGCACTCATTGGCTAGTAGCACTGTCAATCACAGGAGTATGAATATGAATGAATATGCGTATTTCCGGTACGACGGGATGCATTGGGTTTTATCACTCCGCCGGGAAACAAGTTATGCTAAGTTCTTCTAACTAATCGGTAGCTAGTGAATGCTGCGAATCCATCAAGAACAATGAGTGTTTCGGACCAAGAGCTTAACGCTGGATTGAAGAAAGTTTTGGAAGTTAAGGACATTCCATCTCTGAAAGATATTCAAGAGTTTGTTTTGAGGCAGATAATTAATAAACGAGATATACTCGCATGTTTGCCGACAGGATACAGGAAAAGCCTTATATTTCAGCCGACCCTCTGCAAACACATAGGCTACCAGGCTTCCCAACTTAACCTACTTTGTTAGTCGTCTGTCCCCTTACATCGATAATGGAAGATCAGGTTAAGTACCTGACAGGCAAAGGGTTGTCTGTGGCATGTGTTGGGAAGAGTGAGGCCACCGATGTAGAAATCGCAACAGGGCGATTCAACATAGTGTTTGGATCACCCAAATTACTTGTGGGCACCAAGAAATTGAGAGACGTGCTACAAACAGAAGTTTATCTGGAACGCCTCATCGGAATGGCAGTTGATGAAGAGCACACCATAGTGCAATGGTAATAGCCTATATAATTTTCTTATTTCAACTACAGCGGAAACAATCTCGAATATGTTACAATTTTTTAGTCAGCTAGCCAGCTAACGTTACTCGTTAGCTTAAATTGTTAGAGGGCAAACGAATACAACGACCGGTTCTGTGCTCTGCATGTAGGCTAGCTAGTGTGAACATTTGGTTTTAATATTAGTTTACAATAATGTTTACAAGATGGAAAAAGTCTGAGAAGGTGCCGATCATACTTCAGCAAGAGCACTTTACAAGACGTGCAAACAGCCAGGCTCGTGTCATCCAGTTTTCAGACAAACTCCTCCAGTACAAGAGTAAATTCTTTTTTGACTAAAGAATTATGTCCTTCAAATATTATATATTTATTGCTTTTCGACGGGTGGAAATTCTGACTGCAAAGTATACAGACATCTTGGATGATTTTCTTCGGTGAGATAGGGGTGGGAATCGAGAACCGGTTCCAAGTTGTCCGATTCCTCGGAATCGTCCGCCTTCGAGCTTATCGATTCTCTTATCGATTCCAGCATGTATTCCCGACAGCTACGCATAGCAAAACAACGTCACGTCATGCACGCCGTCGTTTTTCATTCAGTCAGCATGATGGCAGGCAGAGTTTGGCGCCCCGTCTAAAAATATAAAATGTAAACGTCATTTTTTAAAAACGAATACTACTGCTACTATCATTTAAAAATCAGTAGAAAAAGTGTTCGCATAAGCTCCATTTTGTGATCCGTCTTCGGAAATGATCAACTATTCAGAACTATAACAGATTTGTGGAGTGTGTGGACTTCGCTCCGGAGTCTATAACCAACTACAAGTGTAAAACTACAGTGTTTTGATTGGCGGTAGACTAATCTGACAACGATTGCCTGCTTGGTGACGCACAGATGAGTAGCCTACATTTATAATGCCATTTCAATTTACAGAATTATACAATTCTGACTGTTTTATTGGATGCTCTGCCACTTGTGCAGGCATAAATATAGCAGATAAATATTTTCCATGATATGACTAAGAAATATGAATGAAAAACGAATGCATTATACTTTATAAATATTGTGTCATTGAATCAATTTTAGATGACCACCCAATAGTAATAGTTGGTCTTTTAATAGCCTGGGAGCAAATAATATTTCAGGAATCGATAAAGAATCGGATCGATAAGCGGAATTGATAATGGCATCGGTATCAATAAAATCTAACGATTCCCATCCCTAGAGATAGACTGTTTTAATGGAGATCGCCGTGCCATTTTAGTACATCACATTTGTTTCATTCGGGTCTGTTTTTCTTGTAGCGCTGTTTCTGAATTGACCGCCCTCTCTAACGCCTCAATACGTCACGGAACATAGACGGTCTGTGGTTGGTTATCTTGCATGTCAATCAAATGCGCCATCTTGTCAAAGTGGGTGGCTCTTTACCACGTTAAGCAAGTCTATGGACCAGACTTTGTGTTCATCACAAAGTCTGGCCTTCGCGAGACTAGCGCCATGGCCACTAGGGGGGTCAATGAAGGGGTTAATGAAGCCAAATTTGCATAACGTCACTGAACAATATACAATTGAAATGTATTGGGTTGGAGTAAAAAGGGCATTGCTTTTGAGGGCATAACAAAGTATATCTGTAGCTTATTTGTATCCACCAAGCATACTTTGGACTGCTGTTAACTGCCAGCTAACTTTCCAATAAATTCCAAGCAACGTTACATCACAAAGAAAGTGACAGTTGCTGGGATTAAGAACTCAGCTACTTTAATTAAGGGCAGAACAATGCAATTTTTCTCAAAAATCCTGAAGACTTTGAATTCTTCTTATGTTCATCTCAGACTTCAGGAATGGTATGGTAGCCTTCCATCACTTTCTATATCACTAGGTGGCTATAAAGTTCTGTAATGTCTACATGCTGAAAACAAAATGCACAAAAATACCCTTTAACCTCTTCGCGCAGATGCCTCGTAACCAGGACGCCGGTGCCAAGATTTTTCTCAACTGAGACATTCGTTGCTCCTGCAGCCAGTGGAAACAACAAACTCCATGTTTTATCTTGATTAGTACACGATTCATGATAACTATGAAGAATACGGAGTGTCACTAAGTCCATTTAACAAGCAACTCCTCCACCCAGTCTTGCCTGCAACTATACCTACCCATGCATGACATAGTGGGCAATAGCGTCTCTGTGAGTTCATAAATATATTTCTTCATCATATAAAATTAGTATTCCGTCATAGCAACAAGATGCCAAAAAAGCGTGTGAGCCCTGCTCACTCAAATGCAAAATAAACATGTAAAATTATTGTGTCGTTATACCACGTCATTCTACTACCAATATCTGCTACTAAATATGAAATAAATATACAATCCTACCATTAGTTTTACACAGAGATGTTCCTTTCAAAATTCAGTGGTAATTTATTGTCTTGCACAATCCGTTTGAGAAATAAACACCAGTTTACAGACGTCACGTGGCGCTGTAATGGCGACGTAGTCCAGCTGTCTCTCGTGTTCGTGTCTGTTAATTTGAATGTATTTTGTTGTGTCTGGCTTTTGTCTTTTGTTTTTTTCATGCGCTGTGTGTCTATTGTGGGACGGGGAAGCGGGCTGGAGATTGTTCAGGGCACTCACGCTGCTCGTTTTGATAATATTAACGAATTGTATATTCGGGATAATTTTGTTTGTGGTCGTCACCATGGAGACACATTCACAACATATGCTCGGGAATGTCCGTTGGATCTGCAGCTACAAAGTTTACCATCGTTCTTCACTGGAGTTGAAGATGTCGGGACTGATCTAGGACTGCAGGCAATCTTCAAAAGGCCACCAGAGAAAAGAAAGGAGAAGATAATGCGGGGGAGGAGTGAGTTGACGACTGGGAAGGCTGACGCAGTTCGGTGCTCCGTTTTCGACAGTGTAGAGACCACAACACTGCGTGTATGGAGTCGTGGAGGCGGAGTTTGTGTTGGACTGCTTGATAACACTGGACATCTCGGGACAGCGGGGGCTATTTTTAATCATGACATTTGGCTGTAGGCTAATTCACTTAAGTAGTTTGATTATTGCAATGATGATATTGAATGTCTTTGTTTGATATGTTTGTGTGTTGTGTGTCTGCCCCCCACTGTCTATGTCTTTTTTGTTGTTGCTGGGGCTACAACTGAAGTTCCCTTGCGGGAAAATAAAAGTTATTCTATTCTATTCTATTCAGCACGTTATTACATTATCTGGAACGTCCGCGCGCCGAAACCCATATGCTCTACCTGCAGCTCTGAAGTATTTACATAATAACATTGTAGGGATTCTCTGCTACTTGTGTAGGCAACAGCAGGCAGTAAAGAGAGGCAGGGCAGAAATGAATTTTATTGAGGTGCCTACTCAGTATACTGTAGCCTAGAGTGGACAAAATTAAAACATAGGAAAATGGGAGTAACATTAAACGGGTTGCATCAGGGCCAGTGCTAGTCAAAATAAATATACAAGTGATAGTCCGCAATCGCAGAACCCATACAACCCCACCCCCGCCTACAAAGACATCTTGGGGGGAAACACTGACCTGTTTCACAAATGTAGCTCTCAGTATTTCATTGCAAACTAAAAAAAAACATATTTTGATAAATCAAAGTCTTGGCAATTAAATCCTGTAAAGGGGCCACCTCCCAGTGATTTATTTTTTTCTGAAATACAGGGATTTTCCTGGCTCAAAAAGAGGCTTAGGTGGTGCCTAAGCACGACTGGTCTCAGCTTTTACTAAGGGTATTTTCATACATTTTTGTTTCACGAAGTAGAAATTACAGCACTTTTTATGCATAGCTTCCCCTATTTCAGGGCACCATAATGTTTGAACAAATGGCTTCACAGGCATTTCTGATTAGCCAAGTGTTGTATGCCATGACTTTTTTTATGTCTGTGACTCTTGATATCTTATTTTCAGGAACTCACACAAGCGATACTACCCCTCTGCATTTGAATGGATCTCTATGGGAATTGGCGGGGGGAACTAGATTTAGCTGTAAATTACGCTGGTACAGTATGGAGCACATGGTTGGCTAAATGACTAAGTCATCAAGGGTCTGAGGCATCAAACGAGACTCAAACCATCACTCTTCTGCCAGATATGCGTGGATGAATTACTTTAAAGCTGGAAAGCACAACTTTTCTTTTAAAAAATATCAGGGAACGGTCATGCTTAGTTGGTAGCAATCATAGAAAGAACTGTTGTGAGAGAAATCCACTGTGTCTATACCCTCAAATTCTCAAAGTGGTTTAAGACATAAACCAATCGAAGAGATAGGCCAGTTCACGTTGCAAACCAATCAACAATAAGATTAACCTTGCCAGTTTACCAGGTAACGTTAGACGGAAGATTCACTATTTAAACTACTTTTCGGTGAGTTTTCTGGAAAGATATTTTATGTACATTACGAACAGGTAACAGAGAATTCTTTGGAGCAACAAAACTTGAATACTCGTCGTTCCAGGTCATTACATACAATATATTGTTGTCCAGCGCTGTTACTATGTGGCTGGCCATCTAGTAAATGCTGTTATTTTCCGAAGTTAATAACTATGGACTTGTTTTATCTTATGACTAAAGTTACCTTGACTTGATGAGGTCCAGACAGTCACGTTATTTTGGGGAATCGCATCAGCTTCGGAGCTGTATCGAGGGCTGCACTGAGTGGAATGGTGCAGCGGCTGCTTTGTTCAAGCAGTCAAATACGCTGCCCTGCTTCAGATTTATGGCATGTTGTATTTCTAAGTGTTTCATTAGATTGCTAGTATTACTCCCCATTACATGCAATAGATTTTTTTACATAAATTGCATTTTGCTGTGTTTATGTTCGCTTTGGTAAAGTCTTAACCTGTCTGCCATCAGTGCCACATGACTGGAGTGCACAGAATATAAACGTAATCGCCTGACGCGTGCAACTCCTTATCATTAGAAGAAAAAAATAACTTGTCATCGTTAGGACCCGAGTAGAAACATATTTTACGGTAGGCAATTTGAAAATTCCTGCTAGCTATGTTAGAATGAATTAAAGTGAATTAAGTTCAAATATCGATAGCAGCACCATTTGTCCAGGAGCTTATCTGTATTTTGGTCTGGACCAATCAGGAGCCGGTACCAGTTTAATAACGGTTCTTGATACCCATCCCTACCCATCAGTGAGAACAAAAAGATGCAGACGCCTTTTGCCGTTTGCTCTGGCGGTTCTAGACCCTGAAAAAAGCCTGGTGGTTCTAATGTTAAGCAATTGTTGTTATGAAATGCAATCTTCATGAGACACTAGATGGGGTAAAAAGCTGTATCTATAGCCTTTAATGAAGAGAAAATATCTGAGCGGTGCTCAAAAAAGACAACTAGCCTAAAACAAAATGCAGAGCTGAATAAAACAAAGCTACCAAATATATCATCACTCTAGTCACTGCTGAATCAAGGTGGAGTGAGTATACTAGTGGTTTATTTCTTGTAAGTTTGTTTAAGTCTCTTAGTGGTGCCCAATTATTCTGAACAATTATTATCGACTGAAAAACGCAATCACAGGTAGCTACCCCAACAGATTCAGGCTGTCCTCAGAGTTTCCTACCTTACAAAGTTAATCTCTTTCTGTAACACACTGAGGCCAGCATTTAAGGAGAATAACGGGTTCAATTAAAGATCTTTCTGAACTACGGTATTAAAAGCACATGTCCCTTCACAGTTTTCCTGATGTTGCCTCTATTTGAACAATTCCTGTGACTGTGGCTTCTGCAGAGAGATCATTTTGAAAACTGAAACTTTCTTCTACCTTAGAAGCAGGGTGATGCAACCGCTAGGCTACTAGTAGTATAGTAGTAACCTACCCCACCACCACCACTGCGTCTGTGCCTAAATAGTTTTGATTATTGATCAGGGCAATGTGGTAACTGACTGACAAGAAAGCTCTATCAACCTCTTGCTGTGAGATTACTGAACTGTAGGTGAGAAAACTGCCCTGGATAAACTGTTGGTCCTAACTAGGATGTTACTATTTGTGCAAATCAATGTGTTAACTCGTTTCCCTGTATTGTTCATGTTGAGCTGTGTATACGTACAGTGAGCACAATAATTCATTGGAGAGTGACACATTTTTTGTTATTTTGGTTCTGTACTCTAGCACGTTGAATTTCACAATGAGGTTGAAGTGCAGACTTATTTTCATCCATATCGAATGAACCGTTTAGAAATTATAGAACCTTTTGTACATAGCCCCCCCCCCCCCCATTTTCTGGCATCAAAAGATATTGGACAGTTTAACATAATGTAGAATAAAGTAATCATTTTTTATATTTAGTCATTGTATCCTTTCAAACTCAAAGTGCTAGAGTACAGAACCAAAATAACAAAAAATGTGTCACTGTCCAATGAATTATAGTGCTCACTGTATATCCTTCTATGAAGGACAATGACTTTTTAAGGAGAGTTGCAAAAACCTTTTGGTTTTCTCTTACCCAAGAAAATGTCGACCAGCATGTTAAGAGTCAGTCTGCTCTGCTGTGCAGATTTTCGATGGCGAACTCCAACCTTTTCACAGTAATCCTGCACAAATCTCACGATCTTCTTTACGTCTTCCGTGACAATTTGGACCTTGTATTTCTGAAAGTGCATAAAGAGGGCCTATGTATCCCAAGAAGAGCGTGGTGCAGTTTGACATTTGACATGCACAACAGTGTTCCAGTAGCAGAGGATTCTGGCAGCTCCACAATGGGGCCCGTTTTTCTGGCATGGTTCAGGTGAACTCGTACCCTTGGAAGACAAGGTCTTTTTTAATGTTACCAAGTGATCATCCACAACTCATGGTACAGCATTTCTTTCAGAGAGGGTTGCCTTTCAAGATGACAATGCCCCCACCCACAGAGCACAAGTGGCAGAGAACCTCAGGGTGTTCAAGTCCAGGCTTATAACAGTGCTGGATGCTCAATAGACTGGAGGTTAATTACGAACCTAGATGGGCACAAAATGGCCTGTTCTCCTCATGATGTATTCATCTGTTCTTACATTCTTAAATAAAATCAATTGAGATGCTGACGACAGGGAATAAACTCACATTTGGACGTGCACAGTTGTCACAGATGACTTCGGGGTGCTCCTTGCAGAAATTGGGATTAAACGTGTGCTCCCCAAAATATCCCAGCAGCTGCATCCTCCTACAGTCCATCAGGTTCTCACAGAAGTGTACCATGCTGTGGAGGTTGTTGTAATGGGTCGATTTTGACTGGTGGTTGCCTTCTCTGTCCACTACAGAGGAGAGAGCCAGAAAGAAATGGGAGGGAGAGGGAAAAGGGAGTTCTTAGTAAAAACACCCCTTATTCACAGGCCTAGGAATCAGGACCCACAATTCACCAAGTGGCCAAAAAATGGTATAGCTTCTTTTTAACCCTTCTCAAGAAAAGGCCGAAATGCTGACCTTATGATTAATTGATAACAAAAAACTGTGTTTAAATTGTGAAGTTTGGCTTGCTCAAAAGCTGCAAAAGACAGGAAATTCAAAGGAGCACAACCAAGCCAAAACTCAGTGTTTCCCCTGGTAACACCAGACCGTGGCGGCACGGTAAGCTCTTGGCAATGGTGCTGAGTGATTAAATAACTAATAAATAAATAATAAATGACTAATTGATTGTCACCAGTTCGATTATTTGAATATTCTTAATTTGGTGGATAAACGGTGTTCTTTTCTGAGCTCAGTGTGATAGTTTTTTCAAGTTGTAGTCTTCAAAAGACAGCTGAAATAAGTGTCACAATAACTACAATGACCATAATCCATTGCCCCTACAGGCACGCAAGTAACGCAACAGTTCAGAAACACACGGAACACAGAAAGCAATATTCACACATGAATGACACTCGAGCTGGATGAGCGAGTGTCATGAATAAAAGGTATGATATGTACTGTACGACCGTAGCCAACAACACATATACTGTATATTTAAAGAAATTGCCAACTCAAATCGATGATTCAGCATTTCAATGGTTAATTGTTGTCATCCTGGGGTGGAATAAACATAACCCAATTATCAGTACTAAGTAATATGAATAAATTGACATATGCCTTTTTTTTCACGATTGCCTTTAATTGATAAGGCAAGGTTTTGATCAGGGCGGGATCAAAACCCAACCAGTAAACGTCATTTGGTCCTCTCAGTCAATGATTCACTATCCGGAAATTCTTTACTCCCTCCCTTTCATCAGTTGTTATACGCCCCCTTTTCTCACGGATCCTCCCGCTCTCTGACTCGGAAAGTTGTAAACATGGCGAGTAGGTTTTGCGTTTTTCCTGGGTGCAATATCAAAAACACCCTTTACAATTTTCCAAAAAAATAACCCACGAGCCACGGACAGCCTTCATCTAAAATAAATAAAAAAATAAATGCAGGTCTGCAGTGCTCATTTTTCAGAAGAGAGTTTTGCGAATTTACAGCAGAAGAAGTTGGGATTTGCAACTCGTTTCATTTAGAAGGATAAGCGGTGCCTTCTCTCCCTGTCCCCTCCAACTTTGCGGGCTGCACAGTCCAAAACAGTTGTTAGTACATGGTTACAGCTAACTTGCTTCTTAACTAGGGAAGACTGGCTTCCAAGACTTAATTCTTAGCTAACGTTCATGTGAGCAAGTGGTTGCAGGCAGGTGAGCATGTAGCTAACATGTAGGCTAATGAATGAGCTGATATCACAACGAACATAAATTTTTTTGAAGAAGCATGCATAACCTGGCCCTAAACATGGGTTGTACACGAGGTCTAACATTAGCTTCGGGCATCGGTGTGCCAAAAGTACGTATACCGCCGCAGCTATTTGGGCTATTACTATAATAACTATGTATATAATATTGATAATGTAGTAGCCTCGTACTAGTAGGCCTACTACTAATATGATAACTGTTGTTATACCATGGTATGGGTGAATACTCGATTCTGATTGGTCAATGACTGGTCGTTATTCTGTATAACCGGTCAGTCATCCGGGTCACAAGTTTAATCACAGTTCTAAATTAATGCGCTGCCTGCCTGGCCAGCTAGTACTACGCAACCTGGGAATGTCAAACATGACCGGTCAATTCAGAGTCCAAGACGTTCTAGAAAATAAGTGGAATAAATAAAGTGAATTAATAAAGTAAACGAATGTAGCCTACCTACTTTACATTATACATTATAGGCATTTAGCAGACGCTCTTATCCAGAGCGACTTACACAACTTCTTATTACATTTATCCATTCATACAGCTGGATATATACTGAAGCAATTCAGGTTAAGTACCTTGCTCAAGGGTACAACGGCAGTGTCCGGCTGGGAATCGAACCTGCAACCTTTCGGTTACAAGTCCTGTTCCTTAACCATTATACTACACTGCCGCCCTATTTTCCTTTATTTTCCTCAGTGACTAACGTTACTGTAGCCTATGGCAGACGGCTACTTCGCCTCGTAGGTATGCTGCAAATAGTAGGCTAACTTTGGCTACGATAAACTTTTGTCATTGTTTTTAAGATAATGCAAATGCAATACGTGGCGAGGTAACTATATAGCTAGCCATAGTTACATTATCACGGAGTTAGCAAAGCGCATTGTGTTTATGTGTATAAAATAGCCTACATTAACATTTCTCATTTTGCATAACATATAGAATAGAATCTGGCTGTCGATAGACTTTTTGAAGCAATGCCTTAATGTTCGCTTAAAGTACCGGAGCCAGGTTAAAAGTTTAAACGATCCAGTGACTCATTTGCGGTCTTTTCATTTATTTTAAGAGAGGATTTCACAACACAACCATCCAATCCAACGTTTAACCTGCCACAATGTAGCCTATCGTAGGCTACTACCAGGTTTGCAGAGGTGGAAATTCCAGGGGTCAGAAAGTAAAAGTCGTGCCGTGTTTCTTCCACCCATGAACTCACGATTTCACTAATTAGCCTAGTTAGCTCCTACCTCTTGGCTGAAGAATTGTGATAATTAGCAAATCCAGGTGATTGGAACAAATGATTGGGGAGGACTTTCACTTTCTGAACCTGGATTTTCCACCTCACAGGTTTGACCTATAGCCTACACAGCGTAGCACTGGCTAGCTAGCTCCGTTTCTTTCATAAAACAAGAATACTTTATAACACTGCTCAGATTCTTCATCATTTCATACATTAAAACGTATGAGTGCCCTGAGAGCATAGTATCAAGCATAGACTGTTACCCATCCCTATGCTATGCTCCCTCTAGCGTTCATTAAGTGCTACTGCACTAAACCTGTATGAGGCCCACCCTGCTTGCTTGACCATACCCCCTCATTTACATATAGTACAGCTCGAAAATGAAAATGAAAATGAAAATGATAATGAAAATGAAAATGAAAATGAAAAGATTTTAATTTTAATTTTGGGCTGAATAATCCTCCATTTTCATTTTCCATTTTCGTTTTCATTTTAATTTTGGGTTGAATAATCCTCCATACCATGGTGACGTAGACGTGAAACCTCAACCAATACATACTTTGATCTCATTACATAACTCCTCCCATAGTTTGAGGCGAATAAAACCGTCCTGTCCCACTAAAAAATCCTGTCTGAAGTCTGAACGAAACGCTTGTTTTGCATGCCCTTGAGAATAGTTGGCGTTATCAGCATTTGGATTTGGAATAGTTAGTTAGCTAATGTGTTTATTTTTTCCCGCTCTCCTTATCCCTCTCCCAATCTTTCACCTTTAAATAGACTAACGTTAGATCAAATGGTTGCAATACTCTGCTTAGCGTTGTTAACTTAACTTTTTAACTTTGACTGCGAGCTTGCATGTGATATTTATCTCTTGATAGCAGCCGCACTGTATTTTACTTTGAATTGATTGCATTAATTCCTCGCTGGGTTCAAACCTATTGTTCAAAACACAGAACTGTATAAGAACAGTTCTGTGGTTCAAAGATGTAGGTCTGGATGACGTCGATGGCATTCGGGTGTCCTTTCAAGACCGAGTTTATTATCTGACTGAGATGTATACTAAAATAAAATAATATTAAAGTGATGTATATTAAAATTATTATTAAAAGTTTGATGCACATTCTTGCTGCAGGATGTCTATGCAAACATTTTTCCTGAGTTTTCTTCCCCCAGGAGTACAATATGAGTTTTGTTGGAACACTTCAAGCAGGCGATGATGATGATGATGATGATGATGAAGACGAGGCCTGTGCGGTACATACTGCTTATGAGTCTCTTGATGCGAATGACGTCGATGTAAGAGTAGAAGAGCACACACTGGGAGATCTCCCCATCTCGGCCCGCACGTCCAGATTCTTGGTAGAAACCCTCCACAGACTTGGGCAGGCTGGCATGGATCACATACCGCACATCTGGCTTATCAATGCCCATACCAAATGCAATTGTTGCACAGATCACCTGGGAGGCAGGGTGAGAGGGAAACAAAAGAGCCATAAGCAAGAACAAAAAAAACAAATGTGAGCTGTAACCAGCGTTGTAGTCCTTAAGTCCAGGACTTAGCTTCAAGTCTGACATGAGTCAGGATTTGCGTTACTTGTGACTAATTGGTGGCATTATATCACACGAGAGAACTTGTGACCCGAGACTCAACTTGGAATTGCAGTCTCAGATTTAGTAGTTCCAAAAAATGACAAACTATCAATAAATGTGACCAAATTTTGTTTCAGCGCTACCTGCTTTGAAGCAAATTTGAAGCCCATTTCAGTGCATATTAAACAATTTATGTCCTATGAATTCCTGCCCTGAAATAATTTATTTAGTGGCAAAAACCGAACAAGAATCTCCCTCATTCTGCTATGCTGAAATACAGTGCAGCCAAAAGTATTTGCTATTGTGGAAACTAGGTTGCATTTCCAATTTCAATTTCCGTATGTTAAAGCACACCTTCAACGACATTTGTGAACTTAAAGCTGCATCTTTACCATCCCGTACGCCCTTATCTGTGCTGACTTACGTGGGGAAGGGGTGGGTGCCGTGAGGGCATGGGGGCGTTGTCAATTTGCATATTCATAGATTCTGGCATTCTCAATGAGGGTAAAAGTATAGAGATGCTACTATGCCATTTTCAGTAGTTTATTGAACATTTTTTGGTGGAAAAAACATATTAAACAAATTATTATTCAATATAGATATATACGGTTTAAAATGTGTGGAGGGGTACTTTAATGACACGCTATTCATTCTTCTTTTATTGTGCAAAAATGTGTATTTTTTCCCCCGCTGTTGACGCCTTTGCTATGCAAGGTGTGTCAAACCTGGGGTACTACAAAACAGGATTACTTAGCTTGACTTAGCTGGATAATTGCACTGAGTAGAAACCAGAACAGTTCTTTTTACTTTAGTCCATGTTCCAGATTTTACTCAGTGCAGTTATCCAGCTAAATCAGTAATCCTGCTTCATAGTATACCCTTCCAGGTTCATAGTATAAACACCCCCGCGACCCTGACCAGAACAAGCGGGTTAGATAATGGATAATAGAGATGGATGGCTGGATGAATGAAGGGAGTTTCTATTGGCTGAAATAGCATCACATGTGCACCTCCGTTTATGTCCAAAAGCGTACACATTTGTGCACATTGTTCATTTTGCCTGTGTATACTGCAATTGGGTACTTTGACCAGATGTTGTTATTGGCAGATGTATAGCTAAATCTTCGATGGGGATAATTGTTGATTGTGGCACTGGAGCATTTGTGATGATGAAATTGGCAGGAAAAAGAAGAAGATGAAGGAAATAAAATAATAAAAAATAATGCAAAAATAATCAATAATATTAACTAATTTATATAATAATAATAATAACAGCCAATGAACTAATTTAGCCAGGGTATTTGGTGGAAACAAAAACCTGCATACACACCGGCCCTCCAGGACCAGAATTGTCCACCCCTGCTCTCGTCCGATGAGCTTTGCACTAGGGCTGAGCCGAATGCTTCGGAGCTCCGAAGCATCGTTTGTTGGATTGGGATTCGGATCCTAAATTCAGATAAGAATAGTTCGTTTTTTTTCCTCAAAAAAAAACAAAAAACATTTTCCCCCTCAAAAAAGAAGAAAATGGATGGTTTACTGGATGTTTGTCAACATATACGTGTTTATTCTATACTGATTGAGCTTTGAATCGCCTGGAAGTTTATCGAACGTACAAGGATGCGCGGTTCAGCCTTCCACGTGACTTGTCTCGACATTCGCTACGCTGTTGCGCTGTTGCCCAAAGCCTGAGTTGAAGTTACAAGATGTCAAAGAAGTCAGCTGTGTGGAAACATTTTAATATTACCGCTGACAAAAAAATCCCAAAAAAGTCAAATGCCAAATATGCCAGCAGAAATTGGCATACCATGGAGGAACTATGAATTTGACAAATCATTTGAAAAATGTAAGTAGCCTAATTTATATATCTTCGTCAGAGTAATAGCCTAGCAACATTAGCATTAGCTAGCCGATCTGACTAGGCTACATTTCATGATATAGCCTAGGCTAGCATAGCATGACAACCTATTACGTTTTGGAAAGAAAACAATATAGCCTACACTCGGCTTTATATAGCCTACACTCGGGAATAGCCTACACACGGCTTTAGACTTTCTTTCCCATACCATACGCAGTATGTAGGCTACGTGAAGTCTGAGAGTTTATCGGCCTGCACATAACTGTGAAGACTGCGGCTTAGATTTATCTTTTAAATTTATTTAGGCCTATGTTTCATGTCCCGAACTTCTGTTCCATTTCAATTTAATACTTTGTTTCAATAAAAAAAACAACTATCAGTAATATTCATGTGCATATTACTGAAATAGATGTGAGCGCGCCCTCTACTGGACGTATCGTAACATTGTTTTCAAAGACTCAAAAAATATATATATTTTTAATAGATTATAATTAAAACGAAGCTTCGGAGCTTCAGGGAAAATTGCCAACGAAGCTTCGAAGTGTAAAAAATGGCTCAGCCCTAATTTGCACTAAATATCTACAGTGTAACTGCCTGTTCAGGTGCTTGTAATTCTCCTGGTTATGTGCATTTGGTGTTGCTTGCTGTAATACGCTTGGCAGTGGCTCTTTGGGTGAGTGAGTGTGGGCGTTGGGCCCATCCCACCTGGCAGCCGTCCTGATTGATCCACTTGTTCTGGATGTACTCCCGGTCACTGTCGTTCAGCCCAGCATGGTAAGCCAATGCTGCAATGCCCGCTCTCTGCAGGCTGTCTGCCAGCGTGTCACAGTCATTGCGGGACAAGCAGTATACAATCCCAGAATCCCCTGTGTGTGCAAGGGTTGCAACAAAGAGAGCAAGAGTTCACTATGAGTCTACAGTCCATTTGCAGTAGAGCATCACAGCCTGTACAGCAGCAATGTGATGTAGCAGGGGCGGCAGTGTAGTATAACGGTAAGAGAATTGGGCTTTTAACTCAGAGGTGGCAGGTTAGATTCCCAATATTCTGGTACTAATAAATTCAGTGTTTGGCAGTAATCAGCAGTAAAGAATCATGCACAGTTCTGTTGGACCATCAGGCACTGATGTTACCCTTGGGCAAACAATAAGTAACATTAAAAACAAAAGACTATGTGTTAAGTGAGAAGTTTGGCTTGGTCAAAAGCCGCAAAAAACAGTAAATTCAAATGAACACCACCACCACACTTAAAACATAGTTTTTTGATATTAATAAATATGCATTTGTAAACTGTATGTGATGCAGGTTACTGTAGACTGAATAAACCAATGTATAATTTATCAATAGAGAGGGCATGCTGGAAAAATGTGAATGTGGGTAGAGCATGCTGGGAAAAGGACGTACGTGGGTAGTGCTTCTTTATCCAGTCAATGCAGTCCTCATCAACCTTTTTTGGTTTCTTGGGCAGCACAGCATACTTCAAGTTATGTCTGTTGAAGCTCATGGTGAAGCTGAAAAAAAGTTAGTGTGAGAAGAGAAAAGGGGAAAAAAAATGAAGAAAAAAAACACTGGATAACAGTCAGGTTTGTAAACGAGCACAGGGCCAGACTGTCTTGTTTGGCAGACACTCAAACCGAGAGTGACACAAAAGGCTTGATATATTGAACACATATCACAGACGTGATGACAACAAGAACAAATTGGCACAGAACAGCCAGAATGAAGAACTACAAGAGAATATTAGTTATGCAACTAAATCTGTCACAGTGCATTGCTGAAAATGTTGACAGGTTGATAACTACACATTTACCATTTTTACTAATTACAATGAATAACAATAATAATAAAATAATAAATTTAACTGCGTCCTGTGTACTAGCATACCATGCCAAAAACTATGGGGACAATGTCGGCATGTCTTGATTTCCGGGTGGAGAGGACGCTGGCGTTGTTTGTTTGCCACTTCTCCATCTGAGTTTAGATGAGATTAGATTAGTTTCTTTCTTGCCCTCCAGCAAGCTCTACTGTTTCGATTTTAACTAACGTTACTTTCTAGTTTCTTTGAACATATTTTTGTCTCCCGCCTGGATACCACTGGATTGCTATTCTGTTACATCTTTTCTAACACATTGGATGGCACTTTCCTGCAACACCGGCTTACGTGATCTCCTGCCATGCTGTGGGCTATCCTGTTGTGTCTGCCACTTCTCCATCTCTGGTTAACAAGTTCGAGGCTACCAGCGAGTGACTCCAGGCTACCATTTTCCGAATCTGGCATGACGCTGAAATACTCCATCCCGCAACTCCTCGAACTCAAAAGTCACACCACTTCACCATGCATCACAGCCATAAAAAAACACCGGCTGTTACATCGACCCAGATATATCCACCAAGGCTCTCGACGAAAGTATGTTTACTCGCGGTCTGATTATTCCATCCCATCCCTGTGGTCAAACAAGCGCACTGTCGCAGCTTCACTACGTCACCACCACAACAATCTACACGTGCGTTCTGCCTGCCTACGAACTTTGGTCAGAGCACCGCAGCCCGTCCAAAATCAACCATGCCTCAAGTTTGCTCTGTTCAATACCCGATCCCTTAACAATAAGGGCCTTATTCTCAATGAATTCATAACCGAAAATAATCTGGACTTTCTCTGCCTCACTGAAACATGGCAAAAACCCCTGGAATATTTCTCTCTCAACCAGGCTACACCTCCCGGATATGCATACATGGATAAACCATGCCTTGACCGGCGTGGTGGTGGAATAGCCACATTACATCAACAACACATCAAAACCAGCACCATATCCATTCCTGCCCTCTCTTCATTTGAGCACCTTGTTTTTAAACTGTCTGGATCTAAACCCCTGGTTACTGCAGTCATTTACCGCCCCCCCAAACCAAACCCTGCATTCCTTTCTGACTTCTCTGAATTCCTCACACAACTCTGTGCTATCTCACCATCTGTTTTGCTACTGGGTGACTTCAACATACACGTTGACTCAACTGACTGCAAAACCGCCACTGAACTCCTGGACATTCTAAACCTTTTCAATATCACCCAACATGTTGACTTCCCCACCCACAAAAAAGGACACACACTGGATCTGGTTTGCACCTCCGGCATCTCCATCAGTAACCTGACCAGCTCTGATATTACCATTTCTGACCATTTGGCCATCACCATGGAACTTAATATCCCCATCCCCCTCATCAAGCAGAAGCGCTCCATAACTTTCGGGAACCTCAAGTCTATCCACCCCTCCTGCCTCTCCTCCCTACTGGCTGACAACATTTCTGACTCCGCCCACATCCAAAATGCTTCCTCCACTGACCTGGTCAACATTTACAATGATGCACTCTCCTCCTGTCTCAATCAACTCGCTCCCATAAAAACTAAGTCTGTTTCCTTCACTCACTCTGCTCCCTGGTACACTGACCAGCTCCGTCACCTCAAATCCAAGGGCCGCCAATTGGAACGGCTCGCCAATAGAACTGGTCTCACTGTTCACTCAGATGCCTACAAACTACACCAACAGCAATATAAAAATGCCCTGAACAGTGCACGCTCCTCTCACTACTCCTCCATCATTCAAGCTGGCAGCAATAACCCAAAGACACTTTTCTCTACCATAAGCAAACTCCTTAAACCTATGGACACCATCTCCAGTTCTTTCACCGTCAGTAAATGTGATTCATTCCTATCGCATTTTAAAACAAAAATCGATAAAATACACAGCCAACTGGCCACCTCCTCCTCCACCACCATCTCTGGTCCAGAACCCATCTCCCCTCTACCTTTCAATAACCCACTCACATCCTTCTCTGAAATTACTGCACCTGACCTATCCTCCATAATTATTGGCATGAAGACCTCAACCTGTGTCCTGGACCCTATCCCCTCCACCCTAGTTAAGGCCTGTCTCCCCTCACTTTCTCCTCTTATTACCAAAGTCATAAATTCCTCTTTATCCACCGGCTACATCCCCTCCGCCTTAAAGCTCGCTGCTGTCACAACTATACTGAAAAAAACTGGACTCGACCCCAACACCCTTGACAACTACCGGCCTATCTCCAACCTCCCCTTCCTTTCAAAAATTTTAGAAAAAACTGTCGCCTCCCAATTAAAATCTCACCTGGACGCCAATAACCTCTTTGAACCTTTCCAATCCGGTTTCCGCTCTAGAGACAGCACAGAAACTGCTCTGTTAAAAGTCACCAACGACATTCTCCTCTCTGCTGACTCTGGTTTCCTCTCCATCCTCATCCTCCTTGACCTCAGCGCCGCTTTCGACACCATTAACCACTCCATCCTCATCACACGCCTCCAGTTCTCCCTTGGTATAACTGGCACCGCCCTCTCCTGGTTAAAATCATATCTCTCTGACAGACACCAATTCATCTCCATCAACAACTGCAAATCCTCCACTGCCCCAGTCACCCACGGTGTCCCCCAGGGCTCAGTGCTTGGTCACCTTCTTTTCATTTTGGACAGATCCTCCGCCTCCAATTTCACTGCTACGCCGATGACACACCTATTATACCTCACCACCAAGTCCATCACTGCAGCCACCCATTCCACCCTCACCACCTGCCTCACTGAAGTAAAAACATGGATGCAAAAGAACTTTCTCAAACTCAACTGCAATAAATCAGAAATCCTCATCATTGGCCCAAAATCTCTCACCCGCTCCACCCAGGACTTCTCAATTAACATCGACGGCTCCATTGTCACCCCCTCCACTCATGTCCGCAACCTTGGAATCATCCTCGACCCCTCCCTCTCATTCCTCCCTCATGTAAACCAGATCACAAAAACTGCCTTTTTCCACCTAAAGAACATTGCCCGCCTCCGACCCTCTCTATCTTTCTCTGCTGCTGAAACACTGACACATGCCTTTATAACATCCAGGCTCGACTACTGTAACAGCATCTTATATGGTTCATCAAACAAAATCCTCAATAAGCTCCAATATGTACAAAACTCCGCTGCCCGACTGCTCACCTCCACCCGCCGCACCGATCACATCACCCCTGTCCTCCACGACCTCCACTGGCTCCCAATCAAATACAGGATAGATTTCAAGTTACTACTCATCACCTTCAAAGCCATCAACAACCTGGCCCCCCCCTACCTCTCTGACCTCCTCCAACACCACACCCCTACCCGTCACCTCAGGTCCGCTGATGCTAACTTACTCCAAACCATCAGGTCAAAGCACCGGACCTGGGGTGACAGGGCCTTCGCTGCAGCTGCCCCCTCCCTCTGGAACGCTCTCCCCAGCCACATCCGAAAGGCAGACACTCTGCCATCCTTTAAAAAAGCCCTCAAAACCCATCTTTTCACCATTGCTTTTAATAACTAACCTGTTCTACCCCTCCCTTCTATTTCCCTTTTTTCTTTACTTCTCTATTTTAAAATCTTTTATATTGTTCTAATAAACTTGTTTGTAAATAAACAAACTGTGTGTAAAGCGACTTTGAGTACCTTGAAAAGCGCTATATAAATATAATTTATTATTATTATTATTATAATAACACAGCATCAATGTGAAAAACTGCCAAGAAGACAAAAGCATATAACAGCGACCTAGTCCTTTATTGGTCACACATCTATGCGTCACGATTTCATAGGTTAGTACTTGGCATGAAGGCAAAAAATGTATTAAAATAATTTCAAATCCATACTGCTACCAAAAAAAAACGTTATTTTTTAATTCACATACTGTATGCCTTTGCGGAGAAGTGAACAGTTTTTTTGTGAACTTTTATTGGCTAATAACTCGGCCATTCTTTACCCATCTAGACCACCTCGTCTCACAAGCATATAAGCTAGTCAAGCAATTAATTCCTATGAAAATATTGGAGGGGACATCCAATCCTTGCCCATGGTGACAGAGGTTATTTTAATCATAATCACAAATAAAATCAGTAATAATAGACAAAGGATATATTATAAAACCAGGGCTATTCAAAATAAACAAATTAATGGAGGAGTGTACGTACATCTGGGGCCGGCCCATCTGCAGCTGGTGCAGGATGTCCTTCTGCACACGGGGTGTGGCTGTTGCTGTCAGTGCCATGATGGGAACACCTGGAAATTTCTGACGCAGCTCCTGCAGTCGCTTGAAGTCTGGTCGGAAATCATGACCCCACTGGGGAGAGCAACAGGCGTGTTATGTTCCGAGAGATGTTAAATAATGATACCACCACTATATCGCTGGGCGATATACCCCATCAATAATTATCGACTGCAATAACCCACCATGTGGGTATTGCCTTTCCCCCCCCCTCTAAGTATACCTAATATGTGACAGACAGTAAGAATCCAAATTTCAAAGGCCGCGTGAAATGCTTCCGGAAAGAAAAACATCACCACTGATATCTATTGGGTGTTGATAAGACAGTCATACAGTTTCCATGTGATTTGTTTTTGTCAATGACATGAAAGCTGTAACGCCCTGCTGCCGATTGGCCCGATAGATAACAGTGGTGATGTTTTCCCCGGAAGAATATCACCTGGCTTCTGACGTTTAGATTACCACTGCAACAGGTATAATTAACGAAAAAAAAGACAAAAAGAAAGGCAGTACCCGACATGGTGAAGATTTTTAATAATTATCTTTGCGCTATATCGCCCAGCCCTAACCACCACTCCCCTAACACAAATAGCAGACATACACTACCTGTCAAATCTTTTAGTACATTCATAATTTTCAAGCAAAAAAATAAATAAAATAAAAAAAATTTTTAAAAAGCTATAAACACCTTTTATTTTACAAAAAATAAATAAATAAATCTTAGATGCATTAAAATGGCCACTTTCTGCAGTGATAACTGCTGAACATATTGTTGCCATTTATTCTTGCCAAGGACAGTTACAGTCAAGCCGGAAAGTCTAAACACTCCTTTCACCTTCTCCACATTTTATTACGTTACATACTACAATAGATTGAGTTAATTTTTTGCCTCAAACATCTACACACAATAGCCAATAATGACGAAGTGAAAACAGGTTTTTAGAAAATATGCAATTTTATTTTACTGACAAAAATAGGTTATTTAGGGGTTACATATCTGTACACACCCTTAGCCTAATACTTGGTTGCTGCACCTTTGGCAGCGATTACAGCTTCAAGGCGTCTTGGGAAAGAAGCTACGAGCTTGGCACACTTGTTTCTGGACATTTTTGCCAATTCCTCTTGGCATATCCTTGCAAGCTCCGTCAGGTTGGATGGGGAGCGTCGGTACACAGCCATTTTCAGCTCTTTCCACAGATGTTCAATTGGATTCAGGTCTGGGCTCTGGCTGGGCCACTCAAGGACATGCACAGATTTTCTCCGAAGCCACTCCTTTGTTCTCTTGGCTGTGTGCTTCGGGTCGTTGTCATGTTGGAAGGTAAACCTTCGCCCCAGTCTGAGGTCCAGAGCACTCTGGAGCAGGTTTTCTTCAAGGATCTCGGTGTACTTAGCTGCATTCATCTTTCCCTCTGTCAGGACTAGTCGCCCCGTTCCCGCTGCTGAAAAACATCCCCACATTATGATGCTGCCACCGCCATGCTTCACTGTAGGGATGGTATTAGCCAGGTGATGAGCGGTGCCTGGTTTCCTCCAGACGTGACGCTTGGTATTCAGGCCAAAAAGTTCAATTTTGGTTTCATCAGACCAGAGAATCTTGATTCTCATGGTTTGAGAGTCCTCTAGGTGCCTTTGGAGTGCTGCCTGGATGGTTGATGAGCTCTGTCAGAGTGACCCTCGGGTTCCTGCTCACCTCCCTGGCCAAGGCCCGTCTTCCCCGATTGCTCAGTTTGGCCGGGCGGCCAGGTCTAGCAAGATTCTTGGTGGTTCCAAACTTCTTTCATTTACGAATGATGGTGGCCACTGTGCTCTTTGGGACCTGTAAAGCTGCAGAGATTTTTCCGTACCCTTCTCCAGATCTACGCCTCGACACAATCCTGTTTCTGAGGTCTGCAGATAATTCCTTTGACCCCATGGCTTGGAGTTTGCTCTGACATGCACTGTCAACTGTGGGACCTTATATAGGCAGGTGTTGGCAATCCCCAATCATGTCCAATCAATTGAATTTATCACAGGTGGACTCCAATTAAGTTGTAGAAACATCTCAAGCAGTATCAGTGGAAACAAAATGCACCTCAGCTCACTTTTGGGTGTCATATCAAAGGGTGTGCACACTTGTGTACATATGATATTTTACATTTAGATTTTTAATAAATTAGCACAAATGTCTAAAAACCTGTTTTCACTTTGTCATTATGGGCTATTTTGTGTAGAATTTTGAGACAAAAAATGAACTCAATCTATTGTAGAATATGTCTGTAACGTAATAAAACGTGGAGAAGGTGAAAGGAGTGTTCAGACTTTCCGGCTTGACTGTATATGGTTCTGAAAACTCACAGCATTACTGCTGTAGAATTTCCCACATACGTGCTGCACTTGTGCCATTTGAGGTTATTTACAAAAGTTAAACTGCTTAAATTACACTAAAAACAGAGTAGAAAAATACAACTAACCGGTAGTGTACATAAAACATGAGCTAAATGTACAATGGGACATGATGATTGCAAAGACACTGCTGGATTTATTTCCTGTAGTTGTGAAATGTGGTAACAGTGGGAGATGCACAATCCTTGATGAGCGCTGCACTGTTAAGACCCAAAGCTAAAAACATCAAGAAGTGAATCCTGCAGGAATCTTGTGGCTAGTTTCATCGAATACACTACGTCTGCAAACACACGGACCTGGCTGACACAGTGAGCTTCATCTATGACAAAGCGTGCAAGAAGTCCTCTCTCATACAGGTTCTGCAGGGCACTGATCATCCTGCCACTGGCACATACCTGAAGAAAAATAGAGAAATAGGCACCTGAGTAAATGCATGGATACAGGTAAGACCCAAAAACCCTAGGAAATTTAGAAGGTTTAACATCCAGTTTCAAGTTTAGAAATCCCTAACATAAGTTCCATGATGGTGAACAGACAAAAAACTGTATATTCAGTACACTCCAAAAGTGTTAGGACAACAACGCTTTTTTTGTTGTTTTGGCTCTGTACTTCAGCACATTGGATTTGAACAGTGACTATGAGGTTAACACTCTGGGGTCTAAGCCTATTTTCCCCATTGTTTGGTACCCTCGGATAGTTACTATTACATATACAGTTGAGGACAAAATTATTAGCCCCCCTACAAAAATGTCATTGTTTTAAAAGTATTTCCCAAGTGCTTTTAAACAGAGCAACACATTTTTAACACAGCTTTTTTAGACATCCTAGTTTTATTTTGGATGCTTACATTATTTTAGTTTGCACACAGAAATGAAAATATTCCACAAAAAACAAAAACTACCAGGGTCAAAATTATTAGCCCCCCGAATCCTAATAGTCAATTGTGTATCCTTTTTGCTGGATAACAGCCTGCAGTCGTTTGTTGTAGTTTTCAACAAGTCTCTGACACTTCTTTTGAGGAATCCCAGCCCATTATTCTTTGGCAAATCTCTCAAGCTCCTCCAGATTTGATGGCCTTCTGGCATGGACGTTCTTCTTTAGGTCACCCCACATATTTTCAATGGGATTTAAGTAAGGGCTTTGTGCAGGCCACTCAATTACATTCACTTTGGTCTTCTGGAGATAGTTCTTCACCAAGAGAGATGTATGTTTTGGATCGTTGTCATGTTGAAAGATGAAGCGACGACCCAGACCCAGTTTTACTGCTGACTGCTTAAGGTTTTCTTTCAAAATCTCCACATATCTTTCTTTGTTCATGATTCCTTCCACCTTGACAAGATTTCCAGTTCCACATGCACTGAAGCATCCCCACAGCATAATACTCCCACCACCGTGTTTCACTGTGGGGACGGTGTTCTTTGGGTTATATGCCTCTCCCTTTTTTCTCCAAACATAAGCAGTGTCTCTATGGCCAAAGAGCTCTAGTTTAGTCTCATCAAACCATAGGACACGCTTCCAGTATGCATAATCTTTCTCCAGGTTGTCCTGAGCATACTTAAGTCTGGCTTGAAGGTGTCTCTTCTTCAAAAGTGGAGTTTTTCTTGGTCTGCAACCTCGCAGTCCATTCCTGTGCAGAGCTCTAGTGATTGTCTTCTTAGAGACTACGATTCCTGATGTGGCCAAGTCATTCACCAGTGTCTTGGCAGTTGTTCTGGGGTCTTTAGACACATCTCTCACTAGTTTTCTTTCCAGGGTCTTTGAAATCTTTCGCTTCCTACCTATGCACAAAAGTGGTTTGTGCAATGACTTAATAAATGGTCATTTCTTAAAGGGGGCTAATAATAATGTCCCTGGTCATTTTAGTATTTTCTTAAATAATTCTGTTTTGTTGTGCAAATATAAATAATTTGTGCCTTCTAAAGAAAACTAGTATGTTCAGAAATGCTATGTTGAAAATTCCTTGCTCTGTTAAAAAAGTACTTGGGAAAATCTTGAAGAAACTTCAAATTTCATAGGGGGGCTAATAATTTTGTCCTCAACTGTATGTAAGCCCATATGGTGTTGGTTAGCTAGTGCATTTAAAAAGCAACCCCCCACCTGCAGCTGTACCTACCCATGCGTGACACAGTGGACAATAGCGTCTATCTGCACGTTCATAAAAATATTTTTTCACCACCAAAAATTTGTATTCCGTCATAGCAACAAGATAAACCTGACAATAGCCCAAGTGTATGCCAAAATAGCTGCGAAAGGCCCTGCAAACTCAATATATATGGAATTATACCATGTCATTCTACTATCCAATATCTGCTACTAAAAATTAAATAAGTTACACCAAGCCTCCTTGTGATACACTTCAGACGCTGGTTGAATAAGCTATCATGGCGGCGCCTTGCAAGTAAGCCGATTTCAAACTGCAAACTGCAAAGAAACATCGCAAAAGCCTAAGTAAACTGGAACACTTTATTGACAACCGCTACAACGTGTTGGTCAGAATGTCTGACCCGGATTCCCACGAACCAATGGACAAAGAGAAAATCTAGATGTTCATTGACCGACACTGATGACCTCTTAACGTCTACTGCTACCACTGTTATAGTGATGTGCAGTTCGTGAACGAATCGGTATTTTGGAACGACTCTTTATGCTGAGTCGACTCGACAGTTCGAGGGAATCGTGCTTACCCACGGCTCTAGCTCTTGACTCTGCTTTCTTTCTATTTGCTTTTTCTTATTTAAAAGTGGTGGCATTTTTATTTTAGAACTCTTGACCAACAACAACAGTGAACAGATAAATACAATTTTGTATAATATATAAATAGCCTAATGGTTCAAATAAACATATTTAATGGTGTCCAAATAAATCTTTACCAAATCTACTATTTAAAAGTAATAAACAAAACAGGCTCCTGTAGCCTACACACACACACACACACACATCAAGATCTGGCTTGTTTGTCAGATTTGGCTGGCTATCTGTCCTACACAGCCATCCATCCACCACATTTTCGGTAGACTACTGGATTTTAGGATCTGATAAAAAAAATAAAAAAAAGATTTATATTTGCATAGACTAATAAAATAGCTATAGCCAATGCAAATATAACCATTGAATGTCTATTCTTACATGTAATATCTAACGTTACAATCAATGACCGACAGCGATATATTACACTTCTGCTAGAATAACGGAGATGGGAAAGTCGTAGCCTAAATAAATGTGGATGCGATTGCAAACTATCTTGAAAAGTAAGGGGGAGTGAACAGAAAACATTGAGCATAGGCTATTTGAAAATTAGTATCAATCAGGTGATGTAGGTCTGAATAAAATATCAAAGCTGGTTTATAAACTTCATTTGCTACCAGCTACTCTGCTGTCTGAAACAGCTTCAAATTCCAGCTCGCGCTGCTGGAAGAAAAAGATGCAGCTTGGGTAGTTTGAAAGAATCAAACAAACGAACGGTAGCCTACTGCATTAACCGGAAGTACCAAAAACTCGCGAGTCCGACTCCGATCCGACTCTTCAAACTGAACGGTATGGAACGAGCAGACTCAGAAAAAAGAGCCGAACTGCCCATCACTACACTGTTACAGTGGATGTGAATCTCCTCAAGTCGATAAATGAAAAGCTACTTACCCTGGATTTGCTACGACAACATGTCCTGGAGATAAAGTCAAGCTTCGCTTACAGCCAAAATCTAATCGATGAGCTAAAAAAGTACCTGAAAGGTACTGTCGTTGATTAAGAAAATAAAATTAAAAACTAATTGGGGAAAACAAGATTCTGAAAGAAAGAATCCTTGATGTTCAGACACATAGTATGCGCGGAAATCTGATCATACCTGGACTAACAGGAAAACAGTCCCGATAACCCAGAACTTGTTTTGAAAGACTTTTTCCTGAATTCACTAAAACTGTCTGCCGATACTGTAAACAGTATAACATTTCATCGTACACAAGGGCCCAAGGCCGATCATCGCTAAATTTGAACATTACAAGCAAAAAGAATTAGGGTAAACGTCCCTATTAAGCCCACGTACCATATAAGCCCACTTGCAACTTCTGAGTAAAATTAAAAAAAAACTGCATCATCATTTTGTGCTGTGTAATGTTTCTTCCAATGAAGCTGCTTCTTACCTACATGCCGGTTTTTTTTGTAAGACAATCAGATTTGCTGATCTTGAGTTAGAGAAGTACATGTGTGACATGTGCCGGCTGAGCTGAGACGAAGCTGCAAAAAAACTTTGGTCTTGTGGGTACCTTCAGAAGAACACTTTTTTTTACATATTTCTACTCCTGTTCTTGGTAAGTACTCATTTGTAATAAAAAAATAAGAGATTAATGTTTTGAATAAGACATATGTTAGAATATTACTTTAAGTATTAATATTGTTTATTTTGAAATCAAAATATGAGTTTTCGCATGCTAACTAACCGACCACATAGTACTACCATACAGTAGCTGCATAGTATGGTTCATTGCAATGACATAAAGCATGATAAGCATGCATAGTTAACATTTTTGTATGCAGTTTATATTATTATACAGTCCAATGGTCAATAAATGTGTATGTTTATCTTAATTGTTTTTTAAATTAACATTTTGATCAGGTGGGCTTAAATGGGACACTAGCAAAAAAAATCACTGTTTGGGGTGGATGTAAATGAGTGTAGTTAATTACTTCTCTGCATGATCAATTTTTACTTTTCATGTTATGTTAGTGCACCATATATAGAATTATCTCATATCATTGTTTTTTTAATGTCATGTATGTAGAATAAAATATTCTGTCTTTTATCCATTAAATCACTGATGTTCCCTTTAAGCCCACCTTTTCCAATTAAGCCCAATTGACTGTTTCAATGGGGATGTTCTCCCTTGTGACCATGCACACGTGCACTTTCAACAAGCTGGCTCGACCAGAAATTTTGGGCAATTTCAAATGGCAGCAGCACACCATAGGATACAGATACAGACAAAATTACAACACATATTGAAAGATTAAGTATTGAAGAGTAATTTCCACCATAGTTTTGATTTTATACGTAAATAGTTTTTTGGCTACATTCCAATGAAGACATGTTGTAAGTTTAGCTTTTTCTGTGATGACAACACAGCAAATAGGCTGGTCACGCCTATTTCAAATACCATTTACAGGCCATAGGATAAGAGTGGAGACAAAATGAAAATAGCTATTGAGAGGTAAGAGATTACAGATTTGAATGGATCAAGTTTGTATTGTTACATTTAAAATATATATTTATTTATTTATCAATAAATCATGAAGTGGGCTTATTTGGAACACACATGGGCTTAAAGGGTACATTCGGTACCCATTAAGCCCATGCCAGACATATTTCCTTAAATTAAATAATAAAAACATTAAAAAGTGGTATAAATGAATTATCAAAACTTCAAATGAGAGATTAATGTTCAATTTCATCTATAATTTTCTTACTTAAATTCTGGCAGTATATATTAAAAATAGTGGTGTAACGGAACGTAGTTGATCCGTGATCCGTACGGATCGCCCCCCACGGTTCGGCACGCATGTGAACCGCGGATTAATTGCAAAATTTAACCATCATAGTGAATTACAGTTTTACTGCCGCTGGTACTTTTAAAAGTATTATACCATGGCTTGGATAAATACTCGATTCTGATTGGCTGGAGGGTGGGCATTTATTTCGTTAAACCGCCCGGCAATTAAGTAGCGCTGGCAACATTTTAATCACCGTTCTAAATTAATACGCCGTCTACGTTATCTGCTGCCAGCGCCATTAGAGTCGACCCTTATATGAATGGTATCCATAGCAACACCAACAGCTGATTAATAAAGCCGGCAAATAACGCTAAATCCACTGATTTGAAAAGTTTGTCTTCGCCAAATATCTTAGTTACAACAACTTTAATCTAGCAAAGACGTTTTGTGGTTAGAGGTGCAGTATTTATTCAGTTTGGAAATATGAACGTAACATAGAAGGGCTTTACCTAATGTAAGGTAACGCTGACGTGAGCAACGCTGGTTGCGAATGCGAACAAGTTACTTCACAAAGCACATTAATCTGTATATTAAAAAAAACATTTTATCCAGCGAAATGTCTTAGATATGACACGTTACATCTAACAGTAACAAACTCTGTATCTACAGTAGGCTATTTTTTTCAGATGTTCCCATCTCATGATGCAGATCGTGAAATGCAATTTCCTTAGCCTGGGCTGTTTAAAATAGGCTGCGTGACCAAAGCATTTTTAAAACGCAAGACGGAGAGAGATGGGTAAATTGAGTTGCGGTTTCATGCAATTTTCTTAAATAATCTAACTAATGACAAAAATAACCAAAATTGGTGCCAATTTTATGGTATAAAGTTGAGAAGGAACTATTTGCTTCCATATAGAATCAATTGTTTTCAGAACTACCAACGAGAGGTTTTTGCATAACTACGGACAAAATAGAACTAGTAACGAGAAATAGAATTGAATGTTGTTTTCATTTAAGACCATGGGCAAAAGTTCCTTGCTTTAAGTGTTTTACAGAATAAATGGAAAGCAAAGATATAGGCTACTTGTCTCCCTTTTTTTTTTTTGCTGATCCGAAAAATGATCCGATCCGTGACTCAAAACCGTGATACGATCCGAACCGTGAGTTTTGTGATCCGTTGCACCCCTAATTAAAAATGTCTGCAAACAGGTTTTGGTGGGCTTAACAGGGACTTTTACCCTAGTGGAAAGCAAGGGAAGGGAGCTGAAGGGCACCAATTTCGGCATGAACGACCAGTTCCCTAAGGAAATTGCGGAGAGACACAAGAAATTGTACCCGCTCTTTAAAGAGTATAGATTAAAAGGCAGATGCGTTGCACTGACGGTGGACAAACTATACGTTGATTGTCAATTGTTTCAGGACAGCAGGATTACACCCTGGCTGCTCTGAAATTGGACCTCGAAAGTTAAACATGACACATTTCTTTCAAATTTTAAAGCAAGATTACTTTTTCTTAAAATGATTTACATTTTCAAAATAAAAAAAAAGGAAAAAAGCCTTGTGAAAAAGTTTTGGAACCCTTTTGGATTATTTTTATTACTTTTTAAATAGATGATTACTAAGGCCCAGGCCCAGGCCCAGGTGATTTACTCGTTAGGGCTTCAATGGGTCAGGTGAATAAAATTCCAGGGCTGAACAGAAGTAACTATTTATTCTGAAGTAACTCAATTAAAGCAGCCGATAACACAGTTAATTCACCACACCTTGTTTCTTGGGTCTGATTTGGTTGCCGATATTAACTCCTTTGCATAGAAGGTGACGCCGGCGGGACCTTTTTGCTCAACTGAGACATTTGTTGCTACTGCAAATCACAAACTCTGTGGAAAATATATATATATATTGTGGAAATCACAAACTCTGTGTTACTTTATTGGTAGACTGTTCGTGACGATTTCTGCTGAATATATAAATGCAATAAATATACAATCCTACCATCGGTTTTACACATCGAGATGTTCCTTTCAAAATTCAGTGGTCATTTATTGTCTGGTACAATCAGTTTGAGAAATATACAACACTATTACACTATCTGAAACGTCAACACGTAATACCCCCATGCCCTGTAAGCCTATCTCATTCATTACAGTTCATTCTGGTTTAATTGTCAGCTTTTTTTATCCAATAGAGTACATTATAACCTTAGCAACGGTATATGCCATGTCTTTTTCGGTGCTTTGAACAATTTACTACAGCCCAGCGTAACGGCAGTTTTTATTTTAATGGTCTAGTATTACGCAAGCTCTATAGAATACGCATTAGGGAGGGGAGTTTCCCTTTTCCGATATGTAAGTATTTTTGCGTCTAAAATACCGTTGGTCTCGCTGGCTACATATGTACGTCCGTGATTCCACTCGAGCACTGTCTTTCCAATATTTTTGATAGCCCTATTGTTATTTTCGCATTTGGAATGCATTTCACATACTATAGTGCAATCGTTTAATGTATTTTTGATGTAGGCTACCGATGTTCATTGAAGATAGAACATTTGGCAGTATTTTGCAGATGGTGGAATACTATTTGATGTTTGTTATCGTACATAATATAGGCTATGGCATATATACTTGTCTCTTAGGGCATGACAAATGCTCATTCCAATTTACTGTGCACTGATATGTGGTAGATTAAGGTAAAAATTTCCTTGGAGTCATTATGAATAGGAAAATTTAAAAAATACAGAAAAATGCAATCCCAGGACAAAAGTATACATACTGTAGCGTACAGGGACAAGTGATGTTTTATTGAGGTACAAGAGTGAATGATTAGGCAACATATTTAGGTGTATGTAACACTGTGATATCAATGTTTTTTTTATCTTAAGCCATCAGAAGGAGAAACTGTATATGCTTTATAATGGACAAAACTAATTTTATTCATTTTATGACATGCATTTTATGACATGCATAGGGGTTTTGGACCCATAGATATACCCCCTAAACTGATGAAAATATAGTAATTCCCACTTGAAAATTATGCAAAAGTGAGTTTTATGAGCCAAAACTGTTGATTTGTAGTTAAATATATCATAATTTATTTTATTTAGAGCAGTGCACAATTTAGCCATTTGGATAGATTTGGAGACACTAATGGACAACAGGGTACACTGCTATATTTTGCACCATAGACCTTTAGTAGTTCTGCATATCATCCTCAGATTTTGCAAAACTTGTGGACATGGAGTTTATGATCCAGGAAATGTATATATATTACCAATTTCACTTATGTAGCTCTCAGCAAACTAAAGAAAAACAATTTTTAATTTTTTTCCCCCAAGGTTTCTCTGCATTTGTGGCTCGTTATTTTGACTTAAATAATGAAAATAAACAAATTAAGTTTGTATTGTAAATGGTACACCTGTCTTGTTTCATGTAAGCCATTTACCAAGTTTATGCTCACACCTGGAGTTATAAAGCCTTAAACAGAACACCCCCTAAATAGGTGAAATTTGCCATCTTCGCCAAGGGGTTAAGGCAAAAACAAAAACCAGCATACCCTGCGGCCATCCAGAACCATGGTTCAGAAACACTGCTCTATACAGTTGTCCAAAGATGCCAGAATCAAGATAGTTCACTTCCACCAACAAGGAGAAGGCTAAAAAATATATATTTTTTTTAATTCAACATTTAAAGCTACCCATTTCCACTGTCAGAAAATGGAAGATAAATGGAACAGTTGAAGTTAATGCAAGATCTGGAAGACCAAGAACAATTTCAGATAGAATGGCCCGAGACCTGGTGAAAAATGCTCAGAAGAACCCACACATCACTGCAAAAGAGCTGCAAGAAAGAATGGCAGACGCAGGTCTAGTTGTTCAGAGGACAACAATACAACATACTTTAAACAACAACGACGACCTACATGGCAGAGTTGCCAGAAAGAAGCCTTAAATCGTCTGAAGTACGGAAAAGAAAACCTTGAGAAGCCATTTTGCAACAATGTGCTTTGGAGTGATGAAGCCAAAATTGAACTTTTTGGCCACAACCAAAGAAGGTATGTTTGGAGAAAAAAGGGTGAAGCATTTGTAGAGAAGAAAAACTTGCCAACTGCTAAGACTCTTAGCTGGCTACAGGGAATGTTTGCAAGCTGTTATAGTTACAGGAGGAGTTACAAAGTACTAATTTACAGGATTCCCAAACTTTAGCACAAGGCAGTTTTCCTTTTTTTTATTATTTTGAAAATGTAAAAGATTTAAATAAAAAGTAATCTTGCTTTAAAACTTGAAGAAATGTGCCATGTTTAACTTTGTATCATTTAGAGCAGTGGTCCTCAACCCTGGTCCTGGGGACCCCCTGTGTATGCTGGTTTTCGTTCCAACCACAATTGCAATACTTGAATTTTAACAAGCTGTTAATTTTTCTTAATTAGGTGTTTTTAATGTTTAGAGGGATTATTTACATTCTTAAGCCACATTATGTTAGTAATAGCTATGCATGCCATGAAGAATAAAAGTCCATATTCACATTGTGCTGTATTGTAAAGAATTAAAAGGAGGTAAAAAATGTTTTAACTGATCAAATTAAAGACTGAGGTGAATCAATTGGCCCATAATCGGTGAAATTGTGGACACATGGCCACTAAAACTAACCGTTTGGTAAATAATGAAGAATTCAAAGACAAAGCAAATGATAACGAGCCAAACCTGCATTGTGTTAACAAGTTTAAGGAAAAAATTATGAAGGAACTTAAACTTGTGTTCAATTACCTAATTAGGAGCCTATTCACCTGAGTTCTTACCTCTTCTTTGTAATTGTTTGCAATATAACACAATGAGCATAATGAACATGGGATTGTTTTTTCTTCAAAGCATGCATAGCTATTGCTAACATAACGTGGCTTAAGAGAGTAAAGAGTTTAAAGTGTTCTCTCTATACAATTAAAACACCTAATTAAGAAAAAATAACAGCTTGTTGAAATTCTGGTATTGCAATTGTGGTTGGAACAAAAACCAGCATACACAGGGGGTCCCCAGGACCAGGGTTGAGGACCACTGATTTAGAGGTCAGGTTAGATTCTGTTCACTTACATTTTACAAGATATTAATTGTAAAATGCATTTTGACCAGGGGTGCCCAGATTTTGTATCCCACTGTACGTATGTTAGTTTTTCCACTCGACCACTGTCTTGTAGGGGTGGGAATCGAGAACCGGTTCCCGTTAGGAACCGGTTCCAAGTTGTCCGATTCCTCGGAATCGTACGCCTTCGAGCTTATCGATTCTCTTATCGATTCCAGCATGTATTCCCGACAGCTATGCATAGCAAAACAACGCCACGTCATGCGCGCCGTCGTTTTTTCATTCAGTCAGTCAGTACATGCCTAGGGGCGTAACTAACTCATAAGTAAAGTTTGCGATCTTCGTTAGAGAATGAAACCACTAAATATCCCAATCACAGAGCAGCGGTTAAACAACAATATTTTAGCCATCTTTTTTGACATGACGTTAAACTGATAATTTATCCTCTCCTCTTGCGTCCTTTTTCATTATTTTCCGGTGTCTTATTTTCTTTGATGTCTGATATTTTTAAACACTCGTATTGATCAAGCCAAATGACATTTATAATGCCATTTCAATTTACAGAATTATACAATTGAGACTTTTATTGGATGCTCTGCCACTTGTGCAGGCATAAATATAGCAGATAAATATTTTCCATGATATGACTAAGAAATATGAATGAAAAAACGAATGCTTTATACTTTATAAATATTGTGTCATTGAATACATTTTAGATGACCATCCAATAGTAATAGTTGGTCTTTTAATTACCTGGGAGCAAATAATATTTAAGGAATCGATAAAGAATCGGATCGATAAGCGGAATCGATAATGGCATCGGTATCAATAAAATCTAACAATTCCCATCCCTACTGTCTTGTCCAAAGTTTGATATTATAATTTTCTAATTTTGAGTGCATTTCACATACTGTAGTGTTAAGCATTCATTGGAGGCCCAGTCATGTTTTATGTTTGATGTACTGATTTTTATTGAAGCTCGAACATTTGGCAACATTTTGGCCTAGTGTCCATGCCGCTGGCGACAAGATTTTTCTCAACTGAGGCATTCGTTCCTGCTGCAGCCAAACTATTAGTGGAAATCACAAACTCTGTGTTTTAACTTTATTGGCAGATGATTTGTGACAACTGCCGAATACGGAGTTTCTAAGTGTCACTATTTTCCCGTAGCAAGTCCATTTAACAAGCAACCCCCCACCTAGTCTATACCTACCCATGCTTGACATATAAAATTTGAATTCCGTCATAGCAACAAGATAAACCCAAAAATAGCCTGATCGTATGCCAAAAAAAGCTGTGAAAAGCCCTGCTTACTCAAATGCAAAATAAACATGTGAAAGTATCGTCTCATTCTACCATGTATTCTAGCAATATATGCTATTTTTTGGATAGGGTTTTGGACCCCTATACTGATGAAAATATAGTAATTCCCACTTGAAAGTGATGCAAAAGTGAGTTTTATGAGCCAAAACTGTTAATTTGTAGTTAAATATATCTTTTTTTTTTTTTTTTTAGAACTTTGTACAATTTAGCCATTTGGATAGATTTGGACACACAGGGTACACTGCCTATATTTTGCAACTACTATTTTAGTAGTTCTGCATATCATCCTCAGATTTTGCACACTTGTGGACATGGAGTTTATGTTCCAGGAAATTTATAGATTTACCTGTTTCACTTATGTAGCTCTCAGTATTCTGTTGCAAACTAAAGAAAAACAATTATTATTTTTAGCATTTTTCCAAAGTTTCTTTGCATTTGTGGCACTTTATTTTGACTTAAATTATGAAAATAAACAAATCTAATTCGCATTGTAAATGGTCTAAATTCATATTGTAAATGGTAGATCTGTCTCGTTTCATTTAAGCCATTTACCAACTTTCTGTGATGCTCAAACCTGGAGTTATAAAGCCTTAAACAGAGCACCCCCTAAATAGGTGAGAATTGACCAAATTTGCCATCTGTGCGAAGGGGTTAGTACTGTAAATGGTACAAGTAAAGTTAGTACTGTAAATGGTACAAGTACGGTACAAATGCTGGTAGCGTCCCCCTAAATTTGGTGTTGGTAGCAACTTACATGTTAAAACCCAAATTTCACCTGTCAATACCTCAGCAATTACCTAGCCATTTGGCAGATCAATATCTCATCAATATCTCGCCAAAAAACAACTACGGGAAAGAAAAAAACAACTACGGGAAAGATTTGTTCAGGCATTTTCATATAGTTACGTAGTTAAAAAAATTTGAATTAAGATTAAGAATTATTTTTTCCAACAACATAGCTAAAATTCTACAACTCTAAAGTAGACATCGGAATATGTTGGACAGGACATGGACTAATGCTTTTGATGGGTGACATTTCTCTTTATTGTATGGTTTTTAAATAAACCTTTATAATTCTACGATACTGGAAATTAATTGTCATTGACTTAACATTAGGGCGTACATTTTGTAGCAACCGAAGGCTAATTTAGAGTTTGAACGACCGTTGAACAACAGTCTTGTGCAATACGAGTCTATTTTTATTCGCTCTGTCTCAGTCTGACACTCTCATTAAACATCCACAGCACAGAAACCGGCCGTATTAACGTAACCTATTTCTAACCTAAAAGTACAAAGCGAATTTAGAATTTTAAGGTATCGTTTAACATTTTTCTGAATCACAAGTGTGGGAAAATCAACTCGAGAGAGCAATTTGTATAGTTTGCGTAAAAGATATTTAGCCATGTCAGAGATCAGCAGTTCCACAGAACTCCAACTGCTAAGCCACTTGTACTCACTGGATATCTAAGTTAGCCTACTTTTCAGTTTTATGAACTAAAAAGTGGCCCGTTTAGTCCCAAAGTTATCCTACTCATAGGCTACGTGTCGCCTACGTTTTTTTAAAGGGGTTGCCACGCTATTATGGTTTTGAAAGCTCTGTGCTACGATGGCTATGATGCAGATTTGCCAAAAACGGATATGCAGAAACAGCATTGCCCTTTTCTTTCTTTTTTGTTTTCATATTTTTATGGCTATGTATTTTTATGCGTAGGCTATTATGTAGCTTATATAGCCTACTATGAGGATTCTGACAATTTTTTTCTCTTGCAAATTTCTGAATGGTACAGCCCCTTCTTCAATTCGAGCTTTAACCTCTTCCTACCAAGGGCAAAATAGGCCAATTCTCGCCTGTTTTCACTAGTGACAAACAAAGCGGTTTACCTCAAAAGCTATAAATACTATAAAGGCTACAAATATGGTTCATAGTAGCTGTTATTAAAACAAAGAACTGCACTATTATGACTAAGCAGTCAGAATTCATATACATCCACTTTTTGCTACTTAATTACAACAATTTATGTACAGAAAATATGAAATAACTAAAAAACGGGTACCTACATTCAACTTTCTGAATTTTTACCTGATGAGCTTCAAAGGCTATGGAAAAAAATTGTGATTCCTCAATATGCTGCCTATCTCTGCTAAAAATATGGTGTCAATATCTCAAACCATTCAAATTCTAGAGCTTTTTTCAGGCGAACCATTTCGGTTTCGGTATTGAAGTTGGCACAAATTGTGCAAAATGGTAATGTTCTAGAAAAGTCTCAATTATTTCTTTTAAGTTTTACAATAAAAATAAGATTATTAATTATATAATTATATTGGCAATAAAAGTTAATTTTTAGATGTGTTTGGTGTGTTTCATATTACACTAACTAGCCTACCCGTGGTCCCCAAAAAGCTCTCCAAACCCATGTAGCAGCACAGTGAATCTTGTATTCCACCACAGCCCCATTAGCCAGAAATGAGTCCAGGTATATGCAAACGGGATATAAAATCAAATGTCCACCAGTTTCCTAGATAACATAAAAACACCCCTGCATAATAATCAACAACAAACTCATCCTCATGTTATCATGTTATCTCCCTCATGTTATGTCCTGCATAAATTGCTCATTTGTTTACCTGCGCAGCCTGCTGTACTGCATACAGAACAATTTACTCATGTGGAACAATAACTCTACTAAACAAACACTTCAGATGCCATTTCATACAAAAAGAAAATAATTTAAAAAAAAACTCAGAACAGCTCATCTCAGCTACCTGCTATGTGTAATTTTGCTGGCTAGCTTGCCATTTTTACAATATAGTAATGTTAGCTATATTCATTTAATTCAGAGGGATTTGTTTTATACATAATAGCGAATTCACACTGGTATACCAACAAAAAATCTGTTACCTTATACCACTCAGGGCTCTATCTTGGCGATCTTAGCGCTTTGTCTAAACATATGGCGTAAAGTGCATTTAGGGCGTGTCCAAGTCCACTTTTGCTAGTTTGACGGCTTGTTTTTTGAGCATTTTAAGCACGGCGCAACCTGTAAATGGGATGAACCTAGTCTCTTCAGTAATTATAGTTTTGTCTTGGGTGTGACATGCAATAAACCAATCAAAATGTCATATCCCATTCCCTTTAAAAAGCCTGCTTTTCCACCTTGGCAGATTGCTTATATGATGGCGACATGCTCATTCTTGTTTAGTGCGATCAAGGAATAGGCTATATGGATCAATAGTATGATCAATATTATTCGGACTAACCATTATGAGTTCCGGTAATTCCCGACAGTACAATTTAATTAAAAGCACCTGCAACAGCTGAGACAGGTACTGTACATTATGGAAATGTAACCAACGCGTTTTACTAGCAGCTTAATGCTTTAAAAGCGAGTCCACTCTGTGGAAGTCTGTGAAAAGTGCAATTTAAAGCAGGTGAAACAGACCTGCCCCTGCATGAAGTTAAAGCGCACATGCAGAAAATGGCATTAAAATGAACTGTGAATTGATTTTTCTCTTTAAAATCGTTTTGTTTAGTTATGGTATAACAGGTGAAATCAGCAGGGTTTTAATAAGCTGAGAGTATGGAAGCCTGGTCACTGTAATTAAAAAAATATGAAGAACGAAGAATAAGGCTAAAATTCAGTTAACATGGTGAAATTTATCTTAATTTTTTAACCGGAGACTATCGAAAAAACCATATGCACAGCGAATCCCGGGGACTGTAGCCTAGGCTATTTGAAAAAACAATAAATGCAGTGTTCACTGGACAAGGTCTTGAACTTTTTTCAGTCAAAACCATTCTATTTAATTATAGGTTGTAGGCCTAGATGAACATAGCTGTATTGTAATGACATCTGAAGCGTATTTTCAGAACTCAAATGTCCGTCTATTGCAGTGCGCGAGTTTTCCACTTAATGACAATTCACGCATTAGGTGTAAATGAAAATTTGCGCATTAGGCTTGATATAGGTGTTATCAGCTCCTTTTTAATGGATAGCCATTGTCCCGTAACAGAAGATTGTCCCCCCAGGACAGGAATTATTGGCAAATATAGGCTAAGTCATAGCTTGATCCAGGATAATTGCGAATAGTCTATACATATAACCTTACACGTACCATCGCACATCGCCTGGATGTTGATGGAGTGGGCTGAAAGCAATTTAATGTGACATTACCCTTCGATGAGGGACAGGTACTGCATGTGGTCTTTCACCTATGGACCTTTTTATTATTATACATTTTTTGATATAGCCTACACAATAGTAATATTTCACATTGTAGCCTAATCTTGTTATTTTTAGTCATGCTTGTGCGTGCCCCCGTGTGTAACAGAAAAGAGGGAGTACGCGCGTTGTGAACATGCCTATGTAGACGCACTTATATGCGCCGTTAAAATAACATGTAAACAACTGCGACATGACCTTAGACCAGGTTTGTGGTGGTTTTAGCGCAAGCGCTTTCTGCTGGCTTAAGATAGCAATACGCCAACAATTATCCTGGCCACACCTCATCTTAAGACCAACACGCCCAGTTTACTTGAAACGGGCGCAAGAATACTTGGTATTTAAACGACGCGAGTGCTAGGCGCTATAATGAACCATGCGCCGGGTGTAAGATAGCAAAGACACTTGCATTTGTGTTAGTGCTGCTTAGCGCCGGGTGTAAGATAGGGCCCTCAGTGTCACTGAGACAAGACGGCAAAAAAATCTTCGGGCTAGGACCTACTGCACGGAGAAACACATGAAAAACCTAGATAAAGATGCAGCCGTTACCTAATGAATTATGCTTTACTAAGCGGAATGTAGCTAACTACGCTACAAGCTAAAAACATGGGTGCGCCATCTTGGTACAGTAAATACGCCCCGGTGCCTCTGCCAGTTAGGCAGAGCTGCATCTACGTGACGTCCAAAGGGGTTGTGCTGAATCAGGGGCGCCATATGGGGGGGAAAGGTTAGGACGATTCATTTATTAGAACATTAGGTACATTTTTTTCAATATTAAATGATTAATATTGGATACAAGGATACAATGACAATGAGGTTGAAGTGTAGACTGTCAGCTTTATTTTGAGGGTATTTCCAACCACCGTTTAGAAATTATAGAACCTTTTGTACGTAGTCCCCCCCCCCATTTTTGGGCATCAAAAAATATTGGACAGTTTAACATAATGTAGAATAATGTAATCATTTTTAATATTTGGTCGCATATCCTTTGCATGCAATGACTGCTTGAAGTCTGCGATGCATAGACATCACCAGACGCTGGGTATCTTCCCTGGTGATGCACTGCCAGGCCTGTACTACGGCCATCTTCAGTTCCTGCTTGTTTTGGGAACTTTTTGCCTTCAGTCTCCTCTTCAGCATGTAAAATGCATGTTCAATTGGATTCAGATCCGGTGATTGACCCTGCTGGTGTAGTCGTCTACATATGGTAGAATTTGACACATCTACACCTGCATCCAGGAGTGTTTTTGATCTGTAGGGCCGTTGTCAGGGGGGTTTTCTTCACCATAGAGAGTATTCTCCAGTCATGCACTACAGTGGTCTTCCTCTGATTGATTGTTTTTCATTTCTGAGCCTTATGACGGCCAGCTTAATTTGCAAATAAACCAGGTTCTACTGACTTAAGAGACATAAAGGGGTATACAAATACACTGCCCGGCCAAAAAAAAAATTGCCATTGCACCCGTCATGCATAGTGCCCACGGTACAAGCCTCTGGAGGCAGTGTTATGATCTGGGGTTGCTTCAATTGGTCAGGTCTAGGCTCAGCAACATTATGCAGCAATAAAATGAAGTCAGCGAAGTACCTGAATGTACTGAATGACCAGGTTATCCCATCAATGGGCATATGCCAGGATGACAATGCCAAGATTCATCCGGCTCAAATTGTGAGAGTGGTTCAGGGAGCATGAGGAATCATTTTCACACATGAATTAGCCACCAGATTCCTGACCTTAACCCCATTGAAAGTCTTTGGGATGTGCTGGAGAACACTTTACGGAGTGGTTCGACTCTCCTGTCGTCAATACAAGATCTCAGCCAAAAACTTATGCTACTCTGGATGGAAATAAATGTTGTGACATTGCATAAGGTTGTCGAAACAATGCCACAACAAATGCGCGCCGTAATCAAAGCTAAAGGCGGTCCAACGAAATATTAGAGTGTGCGACTTTTTTTTTGGCCGGGCAGTGTATATATATGTTTACTTCCTCCATCCTCATAACTACATTACAACTTTTTTTTTCTTCTGTGAGATCAGTATGGCTGACTTTTATTAACTACTTGTGTCATATTAATGCTATAAATCTCTGGACCAATTTTGGAATTCAAGTCTAAATAAACAATTCCAAACCCATTGAGCCTGCAGCAGAGCAAATATAGGCTAATTGTGCTTATGAAAAGTGCATTGTGGTTATTGTGTGAATTTATTTAAAAATCATACTTAGCTAACAAGCTAGTGGAAGATCGATGCATTCATAACCATCACTTTTATATTAAAGTGATATTGCAGTCAAAAACCGACTTTTCCCGTTGAAAACCGATGTTTTGGGTTTGATTATAATCATACACAACTGTCTATGTCCGAAAATCTCATGTTTAGTCAAAATAGTTTTATATGAGTTTTTGTGAAGGCTTACCAAAACGCTGGTTTCCGGGGATTCGCGACGTCACAAGATCCTTAACATAAAAATGGGTGGAGTTTAGGTGGTCCTAGGGGTGGTCTCGTCTGGGCACGTGGTATAAAAGCAGAGACCAACGGGTTTTTTTTTTCCTCTTTGAGACTGAGACCCTTGTACTGTTAACTAGTTAGTTCAAGTTCAAATGCGAATTGCTTTGAATTACTGCTAACGTTAATATTACGACTTCTATCGAGCTACTAAGGCTACGTTCACACTGCAGGCCTTAGTGCTCAATTCCGATTTATTGCTCAGATCCGATTTTTTTTGTTTGGCTGTTCACATTAATTTTTTAATGTGGCCCATATCTGATTCCAGTGTGAACCGATTGCTCTCCTCAAATGACCCGTGCAAATTAACAAAAGCAAAAGACATAGCGCCTGTTACACAGCCTGCAGAATAAACAACAAAAAGGAAGTCATCAAAGTCACAGCTTCTGTGTTAATTTTAAAGTTGATGTGCAGTGGAGCTAATGATAAGGGTGAGGAGACGGGAAAAAATCCAAGGTTTTTACTAGCTTTTTGTGCTGCCATGGCTGCTACTGTGCAGAGTGACTCGTGAATGCGAGATCGGAGCCAGGAATGGGGGGACCGTGACATGGGCGGTTTAAGTGAAACTCAAGCAAGGCATGAAATTAACCTCGCTCACTCGCCTGGGCGAGGACGGGCGAGTTAAGAAAATGGAGCGCTCGGCCGTTTGGCTAGTGAGACTAGTCGATATACATATATAAAACGGATAGTTCCGGGATGCAGATTGGTCAATACAGCGTTCCAGCCGTGTTAAAATACACAATATAAAAAAGCTATAGTATCACACGACACATCTGTTCAACTTCATGTGTAACATATAGCCTAGCATGCGCACCCTTAGATTAAACTATTGACACACTATTGGACCGACAACCATAACGTTCGGTAAGCAGCTACATGAGAAAACCGTGAATAATGAATACCGTGCAACAAACCAAGACAACAATATTGTGGCGGCCTGGGGGTTGTCAACTGGCCAGCTAGGACCGGGTAGTGAGCCGCTACCCGGTCGATGTGTAGATACTTGTAAATAACGTGCTGTGTGTGTTAATTGTGTTGTTAGCTTGTTAGCCGCGTATTGTGTTATCGCAAACTTTAAACGTAACTGTCATTTAACTGTCACCTTCACTTTAAACGTAACTGTAAATTTTAACTGTCGTTTAACTGTTATGTGTGGCTGTGATTGGCTAGGAATGTGTAAGTGTGTGCGCCAATCACAGCCGACTAGTTCTGATATAAGGCAGTACCTGAAGCGATTCGAGTTAGTAAAAAAGTGTGCTTCCAACTGTCAACAACGCTGAGCTGGATCCTGTGATAAACCAACGGCTCTTTTCAGAGCTGGTAAGGTAGCGGCTAAATAAAACGAAGCTCGGCAGGAGCGATTCGGTACTGCAGTTGCTGTCTCCCTCCCTCATTCTCCACGCTCGCTACAATATGGACAGTTCTAACATTATTTTAAATCACAAAACGGGTAACGCAGCTGTCCGCGAATGATATAAAAACATTGCCTACTTCCGACTTATTATGGTGTATCGTTTGGCCAAAAAAAATCCACTGCTTTGCACGTTTCCCACTTATCTAAAATGACAACACATGATAATATAATGTGAATCTGTTGATAACCTACCTTGTACAATAGTGAGTTAACTAGCCCGTGCGCTAACGTTCTAATCCCCTGCTAGGTGCATCAAAAATGACGTAAAAAGTCACATTAATTCCGATCTGACAGACTGCGGTCTCTTTGACACAATCGGTTATGTATCGGCATCTAATACCACATTCAAAAGTGGCCCAAATGAGAATTGTAAATGTCAGATTCAATGTGATTTTTGCATGCACTTCTCAAACCAGCTGGACAGGATGAACAGGACAGCGGCCAATATGCTGCAACCCTGCAGCACATGAGCCACCTGTCTGCATCCTCTCCCTCTGCTGATGTGAAAGGAAGGGCTAAGAAGGTAATATATTTCAAAATAAATGCTTGCTTCGGGTTGCTGAATCTTTTCTTAACCATGTTGTTTCTAGAAATAATGTAATTTGCTGCACTCTCTGAAATTATTTTTTAGATCAAGTGTGAGATGGAACGTGCAGAGTTCTGCGCCTTCAGCCACTTTATGGCTGACGTTTTTGCAGAACTAGGGAGCCTTAGCCGGATCCTTCAGGCAAATGACTTGATCCTACCCAAGGCTTCTGCTGAGCTACAGAGAACAGTGTCTGAACTGGAAGGGATGAAGTTGAGGCATAAGCCAGGAGGGATGTTAGAGACGTTTCTGAGCAGTCAGCCTGAGGGAGAGAGTGTTACCTTTCAGGTGTGATACAATAGCAAATAAGAGAAAATATTTAGAAAATACATTTTTCAGTTCAGTTATTGGTATTTCAATTTTGGTGTTAACATGCTTTTCAGGGCATGGAGCTGAAAGGGCAAGTTCCCTTGACTGATGGTGTTTTCAGTAAGCTGCATGTGGCAGCAACTGTTGACATTGCAGTAGAAGAGATAAGATCACGCTTCAGCTGCTTGATGAGTCAGTCAGGGGAAGGTGTAGTCAACAGCTTCAGAATATTCAACCATGACGCATGGCCAGAGAGTCAAGGTGCACTACTGGACTATGGCAGGGGAGAGGTTCAGTCTCTTCTCCAACATTTTGGAGAACATCTCAGAAAGTGAGTAGATAGGGCAATATTGCAAATTCTCATTTTAGTATGGTGGATTTTCAGCCCAAATTCGTATTAAGAACACTACCCGCAGCAGCCTCCATGTCTCCACTGCTGAAGACTTGATCCGTATCAGCACGGAAGGCTGCCCATTGGAGCAATTCAACCCTAGCCATGTAGCAGCGAAATGGTTGTCGTCTTCTAAGAGGGCCAGGAGGCCAAATATGAAAAAGTGGCCAGCAGACATGCTAGATCTGTGACACGTGCGCACACACACACACACACAGTTTGTTGTTTTTGTTCTCTTAGTGATTTACACACTTTCTCAATTTAAAAAATATTGTATGACGAATTTAAACAGATTTGCACTGCTAATTTGAAGCGTAACATATTGATGTCTTGTATACAGTTGTTATGTCCCTGCAATTTACCATTATGGGCAAATAAAGAAAAAATGTTTGTCTGAAAACATTTCTTGTTAAGGTTTGGATTTTGTGTGCCCTGTATGCAAGATTCATGTCCTTTGCCAGTCACATACCTGTTTAAGTCATGAACTGCACTACTTGTGGTTGTTTTTAGAGATTTTAGAGACGTTTCATACTCATGCTACAAGTTTTTTCAAAACTATCAACCTCTGTAGCACCAGTGCTATGTGCAAAAAAAGTTAACGTACAGCCCTGCTAGAACACAGAGATTTTTCGTTCTATCCATAGATTGGTTGCAGGAGCAATGAATGTCTGAGTTGAGCAGTCTCAGGACACCAGCGTCCTGGCCAGTAGGGGGCCTGCGCGAAGAGGTTTCACCTTAAGTTACCGATGAAGTTAGTAAAAAGAATTGAAAAACAAACTTTCTTAAATTGGTTGACAGACACACAAACGCGCACACACAAACACGATGCAGTTTTGCTAGCCCACCTTCTCTGGGGTGGAATACAGCAGTTTAATAATGGGGTCCTTCTTTGACAGCTGCATGTATATCCGCCCAGCCTCACTGTCACTCTTATTGCCTGATAAACTGGTGGCTGGAATCTGAAACGGTAAAGAACAGGGATTCGCACGCATCAATCTATATATCCATTGGGAGATGAATAGATAAAATGGACAAATCTACTTCAGGTAGATTTACTTACATCCAAGGTTGTGAGTTTCTGCACTTGGTCTACGATAAGAGATTTCAGTGGCGAGATCACCATGGTAACCCCAGCTGACACACAGGCAGGCAATTGATAGCACAGGCTCTTCCCCCCGCCTAAAAGACAAGAGATAACACATTCATCTTGTACACAGACAACAGTTGCACATCCTCTCTCATTCATTATCTTCCTCATGTGCTTTGTCAGGATGCCATCTTCCTTTTTCTCATCCAGTAGATCAGATGTGATGGGCTCTATAACAGATTTCAAAGATCAGTGTGGCCAGACATTCTCTTATGTTGTTATTAGGGGTGCACCGACTGATCATGGACAGGAATTGATTGATTTTCGCTCTAAACACATGATCAGTCGATTTATTTTCAGTTTGACCAAAACCATTTTACGAAAAAAGGATATTATTCTAATTGTAATAATAATAATAATAATGCATGGCATTTATATAGCGCCTTTCTCAATACTCAAAGCGCTTTACAATGATGAGGGGGAAACTCGCCCCTACCACCACCAATGTGTAGCACCCACCTGGGTGATGCAACGGCAGCCATTTTGCGCCAGTATGCTCACCACACATCAGCTGAGGTGGAGAGGGAGAGAAGAATTTTTTTTGCCAATTAAACTGGGGGATGATTAGGTGGCAGATTGAATGAGCCTGGGTTGGGAGTTTAGCCAGGACACCGGGGAAACACCTACTCTTTACGATAAGTGTCATGGGATCTTTAATGACCACAGTGAGTCAGGACCTCGGTTTAACGTCTCATCCGAAAGACGGAATCTCCTACAGCACAGTGTCCCCATCACTGCACTGGGGCATTGGGGTTTATTTGACCAGAGGGAAGACTGCCCCCTACTGGCCCACCAACACCACTTCCAGCAGCAACTTGGTTTTCCTCAGAAGTCTACCATCCAAGTACTAACCAAGCCCACAACCTGCTTAGCTTCAGCCATTCAGCAGGCGCAGATAGCATAGTGGTATGGCTGCTGGCTAAAAAAATTGTACTCAAACTATGTGTCTTGATGTCGTTTGTAACCTAACAAAAATAAGATGTTGGTTGTAACTTCAACATAATTACTGAATTATGTTAACAAAATTGCATAAAGTGACTGAAGGATGCATGTAAATTAAAGGGGAACGCCGGGTTATTTCTTAAACTTCTATATCACTTTTACATGTTTAAGTCCTGAGGCTTACCGCACTAGAACTGTGCCTCCTGGTTCCCTTGTTTCCAGACACGCTGTGTTGTGCTGATCTACGTCAGTGGTGGTTAATTGCAGCTGCATATCTATACTGTATACTGGAAATTTCTAAATTAATAAAGGCACACGAACGGTGGTCACGGATGTAGGACTAGACTGATCGCAATGGGTCATATAGAACTGAGAGAAGTAAAATGAAATTGAGCCTTTTAAAACAATTAGGCCTATGACATTTTAAAACAAGCACAAGTTTTAAAATGTTTATGCACATGTTTATGATGGTTAACTAGAATTATCATCCGACGGCTATTTAAAAGTAAAAAATCACATGGACGGTCGTGCACCGTGGGTGTATGTCTGTGGGGGTGATATAAAAATAAAAAATAAATAAATTACCCTATAAAATCATTCATAAGACAATTTATTAGTTGAGGGATATAGGCCTAATATCATTCTTCGTTTTATTTGGTGCACTGATAATGATCATTTTAAAAAGATCATTTTTATAATTTTTTTTTACTATTAAAGGGATTGCCAACTCTGGTTTTCTTTATTTGACATTACTCCTTGTTATTAAAATAATCATCCACCAAGATTTCAGCCTTTAAAAACATCTACAGCTGAAAAAAATGAAGATTGAATAGTGTCACTTTCTTCCAATTATGCAGTTCTCAGGACTAGGTGGGCGTGAAGGCTAGTTAATATTCAGGCCACGCCCAAGAGCCTCTAGGCAAGTTATGTGCAGACTCGGAAATGCGAACACCGTTTAGCAAAACAAACGATAGCTAAATAGTGCGTGGTGCAAGTTGCAACCGTACCATATGTTTGAGCCACTGAACTAAAGAAGATCCGTTCAAATAATAATACTAACGTTAAGCTCAGAGACAAATAGTAACTTTACCGGTATTAGCTAACCTTAGGTAGCTAGCTATCTGGGCTATATACAGCTAGATCCTTCTCCTTTCAGCAGTCAATCGGACGAATGCAATGACTTCAGCTTCAAAACATACCACGGCGAACGTGGACGCTTCAAGCTACGCAAACAGTTTTTCTTTTGCCATGATATTTGTGAAAGACAAACCAGAGGAAAGCACACATCGAACAAGAAAGTTGTTTACTGTTGTTGCCTGCTATGGCGTCCCTCGCTACAACGCTTTGTTCAAAGCCCATAGAGAGAGATCTCTGCCCTGGTGAAGGGGAGGGTGTAAAGAATTCTGATAATCATTGGCTGATAGGGCTGTGTTCGATACATCGATACAGTTGAGTATCGCAATATTCTCTTGCACGATTTTTTTTTTTGTATCGATTCAGTGACTCCCCTATCGATATTCTGTGTTTGGGTTTTTAAGCGCGCAAAAACGTATGTACACCTTTAACAGCGCTGCATGCCAGCGGACTGCGCACACACGGTATAGCCCCAACCCCTGGCTGAGTGGCTGGCAGACACCGGAGGATGTAATGTTAACGTTACACCGACAAGAACAGATAGGACGCAGTTGACTCAATTATATCTTTTATAAAATAACATGTTCTATAAATATGCCGCGATATTCGGCCATACAGCGTCGTAGATAATGAGGGATTATTCTGAATTCGGAATCCCTCATTATCTACGACGCTGTATGGCCGAATATCGCGGCATGTAAAAGATATAGGTTCTGCACCTGTTCTAAAGTCAACTGCGTCCTATCTGTTCTTGTCAGTGTAACGTTAACAATAAGCTGTTACCTCCGTGCTGTGGAGGTAACACAGCACCATAGACTGTATAAAAATAGCACAGCACCCATTGCCCATGATAAACCATAGCGCGCTTAGCCTACCATTTATCATAGCGCTATCTAGTGGTTTTAAAAACGGAGATGGGGCATGCATATACAGAACGTCTTAGTCCATTCTGTAGCCTGCACAAACATTTCCTACTATCCATAGACGGGCAAGACTTATTTCTATAAAGGGAGGCACGTTTAGCTTTAAGCTTTTTTTCGTTAAATTTGTTTGTGTGATCTGAAAAAAATCACAATTTAACCAAATACCTAGATATTTGACTGTTTGACTGATTCAACCCCTTTTTTTTAAATAAATAGGTGAACATCTGTGAGTTGAATGTTCTATGAAGAAAAAAATCATATATTTTGTTTTACTCGAATTCAAGACTAGTTTCAGACTGGTAAGTAATCTAAAAATAGATTGACTCTGTTTAACATACTGACATTGTTAGAAATATAATATAATCATAAAAAAAGCTATTTTACCTCCATTGTTAAACAGAGTCAATCTATTTTTAGATTGACTCGCCATGTTCTCTTGTTCAGGAAAGGGGTTTGCAAAAGAATACCATAATTTGTCAGTGTTTCTGATATTTGAATAATAATAATAATAATAATGTATGAAATGTTCAAAATGAAATTAATTTAAAACTTAATTGAAACCCTCATATTATCCTTATTTTTGTACTTTGATTAAACTAGCGTAGATTGTGATGTTTATTGCCATATATTTAATATTATGATCCACATCGCATTGTAATTCACATTGTACACGTGAATCGTATCGTATTGTAATACGTATCATATTGTGACCCTTGTATCGTGATATGTATCGTTTCGTGAGGTACATGGTGATACCCAGCCCTATTGGCTGATAGGAATTTTATGACATCCCAAAGTCAGTTTTAATCACACCCGCTCAAAACCTTGCCTGATCAATTACAGGCAATGGTGAAAAAAAAAAAGGAAGGCATATCTTAATTTCGGCACATCACTTAGTACTGATATTTGGGTTATGTTTATTCCACCCCAGGATGACAACAATTAACCATTGAAAAGCTGAATCATCGATTTGAGTTGGCAGTCCCTTTAAAAATAAGTGCCGGAGCGGTCCTCCGATGCGCTCTTATAGCACTACACCCCTGCCGCAGCTTAATATGCGCTCTTATAGCACTACACCCCTGCCGAAGCTTAATATGCGCTCTCATAGCACTACACCCCTGCCGAAGCTTAATATGCGCTCTTATAGCACTACACCCCTGCCGAAGCTTAATATGCGCTCTCATAGCACTACACCCCTGCCGAAGCTTAATATGCGCTCTTATAGCACTACACCCCTGCCGAAGCTTAATATGCGCTCTTATAGCACTACACCCCTGCCGAAGCTTAATATGCGCTCTTATAGCACTACACCCCTGCCGAAGCTTAATATGCGCTCTCATAGCACTACACCCCTGCCGAAGCTTAATATGCACTCTCATAGCACTACACCCCTGCCGAAGCTTAATATGCGCTCTTATAGCACTACACCCCTGCCGAAGCTTAATATGCGCTCTTATAGCACTACACCCCTGCCGAAGCTTAATATGCGCTCTTATAGCACTACACCCCTGCCGAAGCTTAATATGCGCTCTCATAGCACTACACCCCTGCCGAAGCTTAATATGCGCTCTCATAGCACTACACCCCTGCCGAAGCTTAATATGCGCTCTTATAGCACTACACCCCTGCCGAAGCTTAATATGCGCTCTCATAGCACTACACCCCTGCCGAAGCTTAATATGCACTCTCATAGCACTACACCCCTGCCGAAGCTAAATATGCGCTCTTATAGCACTACACCCCTGCCGAAGCTTAATATGCGCTCTCATAGCACTACACCCCTGCCGAAGCTTAATATGCGCTCTCATAGCACTACACCCCTGCCGAAGCTTAATATGCGCTCTTATAGCACTACACCCCTGCCGAAGCTTAATATGCGCTCTTATAGCACTACACCCCTGCCGAAGCTTAATATGCGCTCTTATAGCACTACACCCCTGCCGAAGCTTAATATGCGCTCTTATAGCACTACACCCCTGCCGAAGCTTAATATGCGCTCTTATAGCACTACACCCCTGCCGAAGCTTAATATGCGCTCTTATAGCACTACACCCCTGCCGAAGCTTAATATGCGCTCCTGACGAATTACCTCTGCATCCACCGTATGTCTAGCAGAAGACGTTGCACAACTATTTGACTGCCATATAGGCCTAGTTTCAGTAGTTTGCACAATGCTATGACTGCTTCAGTAAGCAGCTGCAACCCTTTTATTTAGTGCTGGTGCTCCGGAATTTGTAGTAAATACATGCATACGCAAGGCTAACTGCAGCATTTGAAAGTCAGTTTCAAGCATTAGGCCTATACTAAAAACACTTATGTTGATTCACATGTACACACAAAGGTAGGCTAAATCTGAAATTGAGCATATGCTACCAACCAGCCCTGCTGCATGGCTACTGTCACGGTAAAAATTAGTTGAGACACTAAAATTGGCTACAGAGAGCCGGTAAAAAAATAATAATAAATCAGTACTGTGCCTCAGCCATTAGGCTACTTGTAGAAGTAGTCCAAGGCCAGCAAAATAGCTTTAGTTTAATTGAACCAGTAGCAATCTAACTTTAGTTAGCTGACAGTACAAGCTTACATAACCTCAGTCATGAAGCTCGCCAGAAGGCAACCTGCTAGCTAACTAGCTAGCAAACGTTAGCAAACTCCTAGCTAGCTTTAGGAGACAGTAAAATAAGCGTTAACCTGCTGATTCGAATCGGCCCATGTTGCAATTCAAGAAAATTTAATTGAGACTTAGTTTAGCCATTGTGTGTGGAGATTACAGCTGTCCGAAATAAAAAATAAAAAATTTCTGAAATCGGAAAAAAAATGTGTGCTTTGCGAGTGAGCCGGTTAAATCAATTGATCCAGCAGCTTTTGCTCATCAATATTTTGGTGAATACTGATTGGTTGCGAAGTTCAAATACATCTTATGTTTTGACAGTTTATGTTTTCCAAGGCAAAAATTAAATTCTGCATGCATGTTAAACTTCAGTTAATTGCTTGGTGGTGATATTGCAATTTCTGCGCGTGCCCCCTGTTTTAGAGTGTAATTTTGTATTATTGAGAGGGGGCGGGATGTGGAAGAGCCAGAGCGGGGGTTTTTTGCGCAACTCACCTTCGAACGTAGACATATTTTTATGAATGAAACTATCCCATCCTGTGGGTTTCCGCCCTCTTCTCATTGTAACATAGTAGCTCTTGTATTTTATCAATGAAAGGCAGCGGTAATTTGTGCTGTTTTTTGTGTTGCCATAGAAATTTTAAATTCCCCACAAATTTTTAGTGGAGTATGGATTGTTGGTATTAATTGTACATTTTATAAAAATAGCAAAGGAGTGTACATAAATGTTCTTGTTTGTTTCTGCAAGGGAGTGGGTTGTCATTTAAATAATAAATTAGTGATAGAAACTATTGTGTTTTCTACTTTATTTAATTTAAAAGGTTTTTAATTACAAAAGTATATAAGATATCAGAATCTGAATGTTGGCAAAATGTAGATATTTTGTGAGGTCAATACAGTGGTCTTAAAATACTGGAATGGACTAATTAAAAACTTGCACAAAAAAAGAATCAGTAGGCAATTCAATTTGGCTATTTCATGCCATTGAAGCCTCTAGATTGCAGGAAATAGCTATTTTAGGTGTTTGAAAAACAAAAAAGGGTGCCCCCCTCCTGACCTACCCCCTACTCGCCATGGAGCACCACCTTGTAAGAAAATCCTGGGAGAGCAGAGGGATATGTGAAATATCAACCAAATAATACCAGTGTTCTAGGACACACTGTGTTGACATAAACCCCAGAATACTGGCTTGCTTTGGTTGATACTTTGCACGGATATACACAGTTGACATAATTCGGTAGAAAGTAGTTTTTGAAAAAACCAGTACAACACTGTGGATGTTTGTGAGTAACCGTGTCATTATATTTGGAAAGGGTGTGCATTTCGAATGTGCATTTTTGGAACTTTGAGCGCCACAAACTTTGGACCCGTTGAGGTCCGTTCTATCAGGGTGATATCACGGTTAGCTGCAGCAGATATCTTCAAAACTAGTGAGTTCTCAGTGAACCTACCTGAATGGTTAGATAACACTCTGAGTATGTAGAAACATATCAAAATTGAATTTTGGGGTGAACTGCACCTTTAACATAATGGGTAAATCCAGCGTAATGGCAAACTACATTGTATACGCTAGCCAGCTGGCTATCAAACCAGCTGTATTAGCAGGAAAAAACTGAAGGTGTACAGAGGTACACTTGGGTCTTTTGTGCACGGTGAGGCCCCAGTACTTACCCGTGACCATAGTGTGGTGTGAATGGTCAAACACAGGCTGAACCTGTGTTCAATATCCAGTGTCAATCGCAGGTTTTGTGTGTGAAAGGGGTATCAGACACTCATCAATCTGAACCTGCTCTCTCTCAAAACTCCAAGTAGAATCTTATTTCGGTCAAATTTGATCAACAGAAGTACCCATAACTTTTTGTTGCGTGCCATACTGTGAACAATTAATATTCTTTGTCGGGTCAAATTTGATCCACAGCACCATAGATGTGACAAATTTAAATGGTGAACACTGGTTTTGAAATGTTCAAGTATTCTTGAGGACATCATGCATTCTGACTCAAATAAAACAAAGTATATGGTTTTTCTGACATAACTTAACTTGAAAACAGGTAAAAATTGACGCTAATACAATAGGAAGGTAAAACCTGTGCAGACCCTGTTCAAACCTGTCTCATGCATTCCTGTTCATTCTGGTTTGATTGACAACTCTTTTATCCAATAGAGGACATTATAAGCTTCCCAACGGTGTTTTACACATCTCATTTGATGCTTGGAAGAAAAAAACTTATCCCAGCGCAAGAGAAAGTTGGAAACCGTGATTCTTCTAATCCTGTTCTATGCATTCCTCAGTGGGCATCAGGACAGAATCAGCTTGTGCTGCGCACTCACCTGTGGGCATTAAGATGAAGGTGTCCTCCCCCAGCAGAGTGGCATTTATGGCCTCCAGTTGGTTGAAGCGGAATTGGTGCAGGCCAAAGCGCTTGTGGAAGATCTTCATCATTTCCGAAGACTGGGGGAAGCCGAACCCCCGGAAATGATCATGGGTGGGGTTTGTGGAAGTAGGTAGGGCTGTAACAATATGGAATTTCCCATACCGCGGTGGCAGAGAGATTTCATTGCGATTAGCGATGTACATTTTAGGCTATATAGGTACAATACCATACAGGCAGAACTTCACCGTATATTTTTTAAAATGTCCGCCAATTTTACAGTCAAATGCCCTATTCGCACTAGTATTACCTGTGGACCTCATGTGATTTGTAATAATTGTGCAGGTTGTCTTTATCCTGTGCGAATCTGCCACGTCCTTAAGTAAGAATTCCATCGCAAATTACCTACCATATTTCGCAAAACATAGGTCATCTGTTAATATTAGTCCCATGCGAATCGGTATCTCAGTAATTTTTTGACATTTTTTTACACCGCAAGAATTCATTATTTTTTCAACGCCTTTTTCCTTTATCTTTCCGGGTCAAGAATTATGGATGCTGCGGTGCGGCTCTTAAAGTTTTTAAATGTAGTCCTACTCCTGAATTTACTGAATTGAAAGTGAATTATAGCCTATATCCAACCCTGTAGCCACCTTCAACGCACCAATTTGTATAGTCTATGCTGTGCCTTACACGTGCTGAAAATAACACTTTGCGAACTGCCGATATGGAAGTATAGGAATGTTACGTTTCAGTCGTAGTATCCGGTGATAATCCTTGGGATTTGATCAGTAGCCTAAATTAGTGTGAAATGCAGACTTTGTTTATCCCGTTTGAATGAATAGCGAAGGTACGAAATTATAAAACAGCAGAAATGTAAATATGCCTAATTGTATTATTTGCAGTGAAACACTGCAATATAATTGAAAGAGAGACTGCTACCATATGCTCAACATATTGGTCTACATAACAAGCAAAATCAAACCGACATTTTTTAGGAATTTAGAATGCACTAGACGGATATTTTTCGTCCCAAAAAGATTATGTCCAGGAAAAAGCCATAAAAACAACATAGCATTTGATAATATATACCATTTGATAATACGGAGGGAATTCTGAGTTGACTGCTGACTCATTTGTAAAAAAAAATGTATGCACTTAACGCAAAATCATATTGGGATTCAGACTGGCGCGCAATTTAAAGCCTGACACTCCCTCGAAATATTGACTGAATATTGATGGCACATACCCTGTGATTATCCTCGAGGTAAAGTACACCCGTCCTGGCTATGGTTATTGGGATGATACATGGATTCTGTCAGTATTATTTTCTTAAATTAGCTGCGTGAGGATGGAAAGAAAAAAATGTGAAGATTGACTCAATGTTTTATTAGCAGCGGCCTTTGGATTAGGCTACACTTTATTTATTCCTGATACTCCCAGAAAACAGCGATCGTACGGGCGTGGTATCGTGAGTAACATTAAAGTCTAAAACCAGCCTATCAAAAATCTGATTGTTGGCTAGGAAGCAAAGTCGAGTTAGCTATGTGCCAATAAAGGATTAACGCTGCACAGTATCATGCGCCATAGGTCTATATGTCTCTGTGCGATTAGCAGTGGTGCAGTGGGACACAGATAACACGTTACCAGAGAAGATGGATCAATGATGTTAAAGCAGGAAGATGTTTTCATTGAGTTATTCATAATTCCATTGACAATTACCAGTGTTTCCTCTACCATAGATATTAGTGGGTGGGCCGCCCACTAATGAGTAGCCGCTCACCAATCGCTATTATTTACATTGTATCCGTCCCAATTACAGTAGGCTATTCATGTTTGTCTGAAATTATAAACTAAGCTACAAAAAAAGGCCCATACATTGTGACGCATGCAGGATTGCAGAAACCTCACTGTACATAAAATTAGATTTTATTAGCACTTTGTGTTGTTGACAAAGGGTCTAAGAATTATATTATACTTTCCTTTGCTCCCCCCCCAATTCTTAATCATCAAAATAAAAATAGTGGAAACTTGCCTGGTAAATTCACTTTTGGAGGCCGAGCAGCAGGAGTTTGGGGTGTGGCCTTATTTTCCCACATTGCCTTGCCTGGTCCCCCATTTCTGATTGGATCAACAACAGTTTCAGGCTGCCGATTAGTGCCAGAAGAGGCATTGGTAGTGATGTCAGGGCTGCTTTCAGAGTAATCCAGAAGGTTTGACTCATCAAAGTGGTCAATGTCGAAATCGTCAATGTAGAAGTCATCCATCAAGACGTCTGAGCTGCTGCTGGGACCCGCTCTCTCGCAGAAATTGTTGCTCAGAGCATTGCTTCTTGGCCTATTTGGCAAGTAAAAGCTTCCAGAGGTCTGCTCCTGGTCAGAACATCCAAGGGAGGGTTTGGAGAAATGGGAGTTAGACAGCGACTCGCCAGAATGGCTTCTGGAGGACAAGTCCCCGCCCCCTCTGGTCAAATTGAGATTAAATTGGCCACTCGGCCTGGATATGGGACCGGGGGTCTGGAAGTCGCTGATAATGCAGTCAGAATTGTGGAAAACGCTACTCTCGTAGCTAACTATGGAAGACTTCTTGAGCTGTGAGTGCTTCTCAAAATGCCCTCCATTGTCTGAAGGTGGGCTGAAAGAGCTGGGGTCACAATGGGTGGAAAACAGAGATTGGCTCATTTGGGACTTGGCATCTGCTCCCAAACTTGCCTCTGAATGGTGAATGGCCAGCATCTTCTTTCTGTTAGGCAAAAGAAGAACAAAGCCACATGATTCACTCATCAAATAAAGAGTGAGATGGCCTACACGGGTCTGGGTTTGGTTCAGGTTTGATTTGGTCCAGGCCAGTGGTTAAAATAAGTTTACCCAGTTTACCAAGCAATGATGCCATGACCTGACAGCATCAGGGGGCAATAACACATTTCTGACCATTACCGCCCGCTCCTGCAGAGGTTCTGTTCCATTCCCACCCACTTATGCAGAGGTTCTGTTCCATTCCCACCCACTTATGCAGAGGTTCTGTTCCATTCCCACCCACTTATGCAGAGGTTCTGTTCCATTCCCACCCACGTATGCAGAGGTTCTGTTCCATTCCCACCCACTTATGCAGAGGTTCTGTTCCATTCCCGCCCACTTATGCAGAGGTTCTGTTCCATTCCCGCCCACTTATGCAGAGGTTCTGTTCCATTCCCGCCCACTTATGCAGAGGTTCTGTTCCATTCCCACCCACTTATGCAGAGGTTCTGTTCCATTCCCGCCCACTCTCGCAGATGTTATGTTCCATTCCCGCCCAGTCCAGCGGTTTGCTATTTATATTTTGCCCGCTCCCTTCCAGCAGTATAAATTAATTAAAATGTACACACGTGTACAAAACAGAAATGAAGGCAGGTCTGGTAGAAGAATGGGAGAGCGTGCCGTTTCTCTTCAATCTTTTTTTACACATAATATATATATATTTTTTTTTAAAAGGCATACAATGAGCCAAAAAAGCTGATTAAAACAATGTGCTGCCCCTTAACATGGTTTTGATGTAATGTTTACATCAGCAATATGGGCCTAAACAAATTGCATCTATAACAGAATGGGCAGCCTCACCCACAAGACGCAATTCAAACAGGCCAACATGATTCAACAAAGTCCACTAATTAATCAAACCATATAGCAGTCGTAAATGAAACTAACCAGGTGATCAGATAATGATGAATGTTCGCCAACTACGTCTTTACATGCAAGATTAAAACTGGATTACACAACTTTTTTTTTTTTGAAAAACATCGGGGAACGATCATGCTTAGTTGGTGGCAATCATTGAAAGAACTGTTGTGAGAGAAATCCAGCACCATACACTGTGTTTATACCCTCAAATTCAGCATTCTAAAACCAATGATTAGGCCCGAATGTTTTCAAAACATAGTAGCTCATGACATAAACCAATCAAAGAAAAAGGCTGGTTCATATCGCGAACAAATCCACAATGAGATTGACCTTGCGCTTTCTCCAGCTAGACAAGCACTCGTTACACCGGCACCGTGTCATGCAAAGAAAAAGAAGAGAATTGGATGAAGCTCGCTTGAAAACTAGAGTAAACATATGTTCTCATTTTAGAAGGTGGAGAGTTGTTCGGCAGCGGATTGGTTTAAAGACAGACTCAACGGTCTCATTGTTTCTACTGGACAGGTAGGTCAGGACAAGAAGACAATTCAGCACCCCTGCTCCCCACTCAAGTCTGGACAGCTCCAACCAGGCCAATTATTGAATCAGGCAGCTGGTTATCTGGAACCACAACCACCTGAAGCATGTTCTGATAATTGGCTGCCTTCCTACAAAAGGCCCTTAGTTTCACAAGAGAGGCAGTTGATCAGGTTGATTTTAAGATGTCTGTCCTCCAAACCGCGGCAAGTTTTTATGATGCTTTGATCGCCAAATCTGACAGTGGGACAAACCTAACTTGTAGCCCGAACCAGGACAATAGCGAAGCCTAGACTTAGAACCTAACAAAACCATCAGTTCATTAGCGAATTTGGTGACTAAATAATAAATGTTTCATTTATAAAATCATACTGTATATTTTGCAATATGCCATTTATCATCCCGCAAATTTGATTCTGACCGCCCACACCAGAGTAAACACGTCCTGCGAGTGGAACAATTGTGTTGAATCCCGTGGGACCAGCGGGATTCCAATCCTGTTGCAGGGTTCTACAATAAAACATTAATAGCACATAAAATATTTCAAAAATTAGTGGATGTTTCACAATTGATGAACACCCTGGCTGCGACAGACAAACAGACAGACATTCACTCACCTGTGAGCTCTGAGCAGCAGTAGCTCAGTTCCGCAGGTGAGTGATATGAGCTGGTGTTCTGGGATAGAATCCACCAGCCCACAGATGGACTCCATCACACTTTGTACAGCCTTGCCTGTCAACAGCGTAACACAGAGGTTAGGGAATTGCACTCATAAGCAGAAAGCCGCAGGTTTGAATCTCAGGTCGGTAGCTGAGCAGTTAACATCTGTGCACCGGTACCCAGGGGCGTAACCATTTTATAGACATTGGGGGGGTCTGGGGGTCGTCCCCCCCCCCCCCCCAGAAAATTTTGCCATTTTTTAAGCACATTTCCCACAATCCTGTGAAACTTATATATGAAAATGAGCACATTTAGAACACAGTTTTGAGGACTACATTGACATTTGAATTCTTATCAGGAGTGGAAAGGTCAATGTTATATTGAAGTGGATAGAGGATTTTGTTCTAACTTAAAGAGACAGTAAATATCTTTTGCATGCTTTGTTTACACATTTTAATGAATAATACCCATTAATTCTCAAGGAATATAACTTACAAATGCCTCATGAGTTTAGCACAACTCTCTATCTTATAATAACACAAAATACTCATTTCACTCGTTTATTTTGTTTAAGTTATCTGAGCAGATCGATGTATCATAACTAGGGCTGGGCGATATATCGCTATGATTATCGATTGCAATAACGGCCGTTGCCAGCATGTGGGGTATTGCCTTTCTTTTCATCTTTTTTTCTTTAATTATACCTGATGCGGTAGTAATCTAAACTTCAAAACCCGTGTGAAATTCTTCCGGGGAAAAAAACATCATCACTGTCTACTGCGTGTTGATAATACGGACAATCACAGAAAGGCGTTGCACCTTTCATGCGATTGAAAAAACACATCACATGATCACGTGAAAGCTGTACGACCTTGCTGCTGGTTGGCTGTCTTATCAATACTCAACAGATATCAGCGATGACGTTTTTTTTCCGGAAGCATTTCACACGGCCTCTGAAGTTTGGATGTTTACTGCTGTATATTGGGTTTACTTAAAGAAAGAAAGACGAAAAGAAAGGCGCCCCACACGGTGGCAACGGCCGTTATTGCATTCGATAATTATCAGATGTTGTATATCGCCCAGCCCTAATCATAACCATGTTGTTTACAAAAAGTATGGGTTACTGAATGCTGAACGGCACTGTTATAATCACTAAGCCATTGTAAGACCTCATCTGTGTCCCTGTAACACATCTCTCACTCTCTGCCCTCTGTCATCAAAAAACATCCGTATGTCCGTCTTTATTTTTTTTTCGGAGGCATGACTATAGCTGAAAGATAAGAAAAGGAATAGGCACTTTAGATAAATCATGAAGCATATGAAAGGGCCTGCAGAGCTGACGTCACACTACAGCTTTCTCTAGATGGCCACCGTCACCAGAGTAACATGGGTGTGTTCAGTAACTGAGCGCTCATTGTGAGAATTTTCAGAATGAGCGCTGAGTGAATGTTTTGCTCCCAACAAAATGGCACCATGACAACATAATATTAACATAGCCTACTCGCTAGCCAGTATTGATACAAGAATGATAATGGTGGACATTTTTGAGCTGAAATAAATTTCATATCACATCCATGTTTTCTCCCCAGATTGTTGTGACAAAAACGATAGTAAACAACACTGACGCTACATGTCCACATCACTCGCTGAAGCATTTATATACTTCCTTTATATACCAAACTGACTATCTGTCAAAAGCGCTCAGAAACTACATCTAGCTAATCTTGTAAGATACATGGGTAAATTAACGTATTTTGTTTTCAGACAAGACTTTGGTAATGTTAATGTTAAAATAATAAAAAAGGAAAGGATTAACCATTACAGGATGACAACAGCGGTTAACGTTGTAAAGCTAGCTAACTGGCTTTGGTGAAAACCACTGTGGTTAGGCTATGCCAGTTCAAGTTCACGCGCAACGCATATGATGATGGGGTGGGTCAAACACTTATGTTTTATGAAAATCAGAAATAACAAGAGACGGATCCGTAGGCAGTGCTCATATATTCAGGAAATGTTTAACGTTTTTATTTTAAATATATATATATTTGATTCAACATTGGGGGGGTCAAATTGATATTTTTCCAACATTGCGGGGGACATGACCCCCCCAAAGAATGCGTGGTTACGCCCATGCCGGTATCAAACTAATAATATGTAAATTCATGAGCTATGCAAATCATCCAGATACCTAGCGACTACAAACATCACTATTATTACTAATAATCATTGTACCATTCGGGTAAGGCCAGTAATATGAATTGTGGTTGCAGGGTATCATTTTTTCATACCATGGTATTAGGGCTGGGTAGTATACTGGTATTTTAGGTATACCGGTCGGTCTGAATTCCGACAATGGTATGTGGTTTTGTGATGAGTACATGTTGTTTGAAATACAGTAGACTAACATAGCTACAGAACCGTCATCTAGTGACGCCCCATATCCCCCATAATGAACCCACCGCTACACTGTCGTCCCTCAAGACTCTGGAGGACACGGATGTACTCCAACTTGTGACACACCATTGTGCAACCACCTGTCCACTGGACCCCATCCCATCAGCAGTCCTCCAGTCTACATCCGGTGAGTCCTTCCATATCTGTCCTCCATTATCAACACCTCCCTAGCCTGTGGCAATGTTCATGCTGTTTTTAAGACTGCCCGTGTTACCCCACTCCTTAAGAAACCTAGCTTGGACCCCTCGGATGTCAGCAACTATGATCTGTTTTTCTCCACCAAAACAACCTGCTTGACCCTCATCAGTCCAACTTCAGAACTGGGCATTCAACTGAAACGTCACCACAATGCTTGTGCGTCGTTGTGCGTGTCTGAGAAGAACACGTGATAAGCAATTTTCAGGGAGCCTTTTTATCCTACGTGCTCTATATCGCCATCTAGTGTTCTGAAACTACATAGTACACCTTTAAGTTTTGTTCGGTAATACTCATTTGAGCATCAAGGGGCAATACAAAAAGACCGTCTGTGCGTTTTTTGTTTTATTTTTTCCTCACAATACATTGTTGAGCTCACTGAAAGTCAGCTATTCTCCCATAGTAATACATTGAACAGCTCAGACCAACTAACCTAGTGACGTCATGACCGCAGTTGGTCCAAGATGGCTGCGCCGTAGTGGAAAAAAAGCGAATTGTAACTTCTTTTTCCAGCAAATACGGGTCAGTTTGAGATTTGAACGCACGGTCATATCTAATCTAAGGTAAAAAGCTAACGAACCAGAGCCACTTTCCCTGAGTGCTTCATGTCCCCTTTAAGTAGGACCACCAGTTGATTTCAACTTGTTTTCTCATGAACTTCAGTCCTCCGCCAGCAAGAGGTCGATAGAACTTTTTGTCAAGCCACGTGCCAAACAATTATCCCGATTTCATCTCCCAATCATCTACGTTGAAAAAGTAATTGGGTCAGACCAAGCTATTTCAATGAGGATTTGCTGATTTTGCATGCTTAGGTCTGAAATTGTTTTCATATTATTTTCACACGATCATGGTCCATCCAAATGAATAAAGCTGAACTTTAGTTGTGATATTCTGCAAAGTTGTAGAGATAGAGGGGTCTAAGGCTGTGACCCAATACGCACTAGCGCACTTCAAATGCGGGTGCTCGCGAGAACCTCCAGTGTGTCCCATTTCTTATTTTGTGTTTCGCAAGGGTACTCTCAAGCACCACCATGAGCCCTTGATGCTCCCCTCTAGCAAGTCCGCATCAGACCGCACTTTTCAGAGGGGTATTACCCCAAATCCCCTGCAAAATCGTGATGTTTCTGTTTCTAACCAATCACAGAGGACTTGAAGTTGTTGCCAAGCAGTTAGGCTACACACCTGATTCTACTAATTAACCACTAATTTGATTAACCACTGTTTGATTAGTAGAACTCCTGTGTGTAACTGCTTGGTCTTGAACAAAAGCATGCACAAATACCGGTAGTTTCACCCATAACTTTATTGAACAACAGGGGATTTTGACCGAGCTTTTTCATGCAGTGTGTCCCAATTCTTTCCTTTTAAACCCATGCACCCTCGTGCACTTGCACACCTTGAGTGCACACCCTCTGATGTCAACAAAGTGCGGTCCTGAAGGAGGACCTTAGGGAGAATTGGGACGCAGCCTAAATGGGCCATCATGAGCGTTCATACTTTAACACTTTATGTGAGTGTATTTCAGGCAATAAAAATCTGATTTTTGGAGGGATCATTTCACAGAACTCATAGAACACATAAAAGTATATATACACATAAGTATTAATGCTGCCAGGGCATCTAAAATTATGTTGTGGTTTGTCTTCAAGGATAAAAAGTTAATTATGCGGGCATTTCAGTAGAATCTTGAAACTTTCACAATTTAAGCGGTGACATGTAGCTAATGTGTTCAGAAAGCCATCATCCATATGAAATTCCTTCATAGTGAAAATAATTGTTCAATCATAACTCCTACATAAGGCCAGAGTGATGTACTACACATATTGGACACTAGGTGGCAATTGACTTAATTATTTTCAGAGACCCAAAGGCCCCAATTTACACCAGTTGTTTAACACTAGTTTAGATCTCAGTCATCAGATTCAAAGAAGAATGACTAATAAATGTCCCTCAAATTCTTGGATAACTGGTTATGACGAGTGTGCAGCAGCATGCATGTTTTACAGTAAACATACATTGAATCACCATTTATCCTTATCTTCTTCTTTATTGAATTTCATAACTGAGAAGTGACTTTAAAGTTGTCCAAATTCAGTTTTGGTGGGTCACCTCAACCCCTTTGCGTAGATGGAGAATTTGGTCAATTCTCACCTATTTAGGTGGTGCTCTGTTTAAAATAAAGTGCCACAAATGCAAAAACTTTTGAAAAATGTTTGTTTAGTTTCTTTTCTTTAGTTTGCAACAAAATACTGAGAGCTACATAAGTGAAACAGGTACTGTATACCGATACATTTCCTGGATCATAAACTCCATGTCCACAAGTGTGCAAAATATGAGGATGATATGCAGAACTACTCAAGATCTATGATGCAAAATATAGGTAGTGTACCCTGTTGTCCATTAGTGTCTCCAAATCTATCCAAATGGCTAAATTGTGCACTGCTCTAAATAAAAAAAGAAGAAGATATATTTAACTACAAATCAACAGTTTTGGCTCATAAAACTTACTTTTGCATCATTTTCAAGTGATATCATTGATATCACAGTGTTACATACACCTAAATATGTTGCCTAATCATTCATTCTTATACCTCAATAAAACATCACTTTTACCTGTACTCTACAGTATGTATACTTTTGTCCCAGGATTGCATTTTTCTGTCGTTGCCCTGAAAGGCAAGGTGAAAGATTTTTTATCTCGTACGTACGAGATTATATATATTTTTTTTTTTACCATGCCTTTCAGGGCCTCCGCCGTTAAGTCGTACGTCTAATTCTATAACTGGATCACACAATTCTCAGTAAAGCTGATCTCCTGGATAACAAAGCTATTTTTCCCCTGCTACGAGTAGGCTAACCATAGTAAAATTGCATAGCCTATTTGAAACGTAGGCTACCAGTTGGTAAGAAAAGCGAAGGTATCTAAACATGTAAAAAGCCACGTGGAATAGGCGACTGCAACTTGCTCTAAGAATACCAGCTCATTTTGTAGGCTAATTATAACTGGGTTATATTTCTGCAGAATGCGATGTCCTGGAATAAGAAACTATGGATGTGCGTTCATTATTAGGCTACCCCTTGTTAATGACGCTTAACCTATGCACGGTGGCCCCCTAGTGTTAGTTGTTGACATCCCAATTATTGTAGCCAATTCATATTTCTCTGAAATTATAAATTAATTTACAATAAAAAACCTCTACATTTTGACTCATGTAGGCTATAATCGGTAAAAGGCCATTTGCAAATATGCTAGCTGTTCTGGGAAATTTGGCAATAAGGTAACCTGTGTTACGCAGATAATTCTGACGTTTATAACACGAAAATTAGTTCAGCATTAAGGGAGTTATAGACCGAGCATATTTTCTCAGGGGAAGTCTGCATCTGTCAATACACTACAAAAATACGCTGATCTGTATGTGACTTAGCCTATATATGTATTATATTCGCCTATATGTAAAAAAAACTATACATAACAGCTTGTTTAGCCTGATCTTCCAAGAAAAAAATCCAAGCGTGATTTTGAGGTTATATGATTACAAAATGGGCACTTTAAAACTAAATAACCATTGTTTTTCTCTGTTACCCAGTGAACATTTTTGTGTTGAAAAGTCGGCAAAACGCCGTGTAGCGTTCAGGTGAATGCTAATAATGGTTAGTGTCTGTTTATGTCAAAACGTCTCTCAACCTAGATTTCCCCACCCGACGTCTAGATTCCAGATAATTTAGGTTGGTTTCATGAGTTTGTTTTAGGCTACGGAAATCCTGCTCCAATGCCAGTGCTAAGTTGTACGTACGACGTAACGGCGGAGGCCCTGAATGGTAAAAAAATAATTTTTGCGGCCATAAAGTTTATCTTGTACGTTTTTTTCACCTTGCCTTTCAGGGCCTCCATATTTCCCATTCATAATGAGTCCAAGGAAAATTTTTACATTAATCTACCACATATCAGCACACAGTAAATTGGAATGAGCATTTTCCATGCCCTACGTGACAATTATATACGCCATAGCCTATATTATGTACAATTACATGAAAATAAATAAATAAATAAATAAATGTTCTATGTTCAATGAAAATCGGTAGCTTACATCAAATATCTAATTAACGATTGCACTACAGTATGTGAAATGCACTCAAAATGTGAAAATAACAATAGGCCTATCAATCATATTGGAAAGACAGTGCTCGAGTGAAAAAACGAACGTACATATGTAGCCAGCGAGACCAACCGCATTTTAGAAGCAGTGCTACTTACATATCGGGAGGGGAAAACTCCAGTTGTGGAACGCGTTTTCTCTAGAGCTTGCGTAATACTAGACTGTTAAAACAAAAACTGCCGTTACACTGGGCTGTAATAAATTTTTCAAAGCAACCAATAAGACCAATACCATTGCTAAGGTTATAATGTACTCTATTGGATAAAAGAGCCGACAATTAAACCAAAGTCAACTGTAATGAATGAGACAGGCTTGGAGGGCATGGGGGTATTACGAGTCAATGTTTCAGGTAGTGTAATAGCGGTATAAAGTGTTGTATATTTTTCAAACGGATTGTACCAGACAATAAATTACCACTGAACTATAAAATGAACATCTCTAGGAGTAAAACCAATGGTAAGATTGTATATTTATTTCATATTTAGTAGCAGATATTCATAGTAGGGGCGGCAGTGTAGTATAATGGTTAAGGAACTGGCCTTGTAACCGAAAGGTTGCAGGTTCGATTCCCAGGTAGGACACTGCCGTTGTACCCTTGAGCAAGGTGCTTAACCTGAATCGCTTCAGTATATATCCAGCTGTATAAATGGATAATATATAAAAAATGCTAAAAAGTTGTGTAAGTCGCTCTGGATAAGAGCGTCTGCTAAATGCCTATAATGTAATGTAATGTAAATAGTAGAATACGTGGTATAATGAGACAATAATTTCACGTTTATTTATGTGTTTGAGTGAGCAGGGCTTTTCCCTGCTTTTTTGGCATACGATCAAGCTATTGTTGGGTTTATCTTGCTCCTATGACGGAATTCTCAATTTATATGATGAATAAATATATTTATGAACTCAAACATAGACGCTATTGTCCACTATGTCCCTCACAGGGTAGATATAGACTGGGTGGGGGGGTTGCTTGTTGAATGACTTGCTACAGGAAAATAGTGATACATAGAAACTACGTATACGGCAGAAATCGTCACGAATCGTCTATGAATAAAGTTAAAACACAGAGTTTGTGATTTCCACTAATAGTTTGGCTGCAGGAGAAACGAATGTCTCAGTTGAGCAAAAATATTTCTGCCAGCAGTATGGTCACTAAACATCTGCGCAAAAGGGTTAATAGCCAGAAATAATGGCTCTAAATGATCTCATTGGACGAGAGGAACACACACTCAAACAATCATGTCTACAGTTATCACTCAGGTGAAGCTTTTAGTTCAGTCATGATGATCTGAAACTCTGTCGGACAATTTTAAACAACAGGTGTAAACAGAGCCAATGCAGGACTACTCACAGTCTTAGAGGACCGGGTTGTGCAGAATTTCCATTACATTCCTAATCATTGTTTATTTTCTAAGCTCCATTTGAATAGTGACTAAAACATTGACCTCTACTGACCAATGGCAATATTTCATTAAAATAATAGTGTGATATTGGCCATTGACCTTAAATATAGCCTTCACTTGACCTGGCTTTGCCAGCTTCAGAGGAAGCTTATACCAACTTTCCCATGTTCACATTTCAAAAGGTTTGTCTCAGCTTTTTGTTAGCCACCTAATTGTGGCTTGAAAATCGTATCTGCTATAGGTTGTCGAAGGTCACGGTCCCATATACAGTTGAAGTCGGAAGTTTACATACACTTAGGTTGAAGTCATTAAAACTCATTTTTAACCACTCCACAGATTTCATGTTAGCAAACTATAGTGTTGGCAAGTCAGTTAGGACATCTACTTTGTGCATGACACAAGTAATTTTTCCAACAATTGTTTACAGAGAGATTATTTAACTTTTAATTCACTATATCGCAATTCCAGTGGGTCCAGTGGGTCAGAACATACACTAAATTGACTGTGCCTTTAAACAGCTTGGAAAATTCCAGAAAATGATGTCATGGCTTTAGAACCTTCTGATAGGCTAATTGATATTATTTGAGTCAATTGGAGGTGTACCTGTGGATGTATTTTAAGGTCTACCTTCAAACTCAATGCCTCTTTGCTTGACATCATGGAAAAATCTAAAGAAATCAGCCAAGAAAATTTTGGACCTCCACAAGTCTGGTTCATCCTTGGGAGTAATTTCCAAATGCCTGAAGATACCACATTCATCTCTACAAACAATAGTACGCAAGTATAAACACCATGGGACCACACAGCTGTCATACTGTTCAGGAAGGAGACGCATTCTGACTCCTAGAGATGAACGTGCTTTGGTGCGAAAAGTGCAAATCAATCCCAGAACAACAGCAAAGGACCTTGTGAAGATGCTGGAGGGAACAGGTACAAAAGTATCTATATCCACAGTAAAACGAGTCCTATATCAGCATAACCTGAAAGGCTGCTCAGCAAGGAAGAAGCCACTACTCCAAAACCGCCATAAAAAAGCCAGACTACAGTTTGCAACTGCGCATGGTGACAAAGATCTTACATTTTGGAGAAATGTCCTCTGGTCTGATGTAGCTGAACTGTTTGGCCATAATGACCATCGTTATGCTTGGAGGAAAAAAGGTGAGGCTTGCAAGCCGAAGAAAACCACCCCAACCGTGAAGCACAGGAGTGGCAGCATCATGTTGTGGGGGTGCTTTGCCGCAGGAGGAACTGGTGCAGGAAAATTATGTGGATATGTTGAAACAACATCTCAAGACATCAGCCAGGAAGTTAAAGCTTGGTCGCAAATGACTCTTCCAAATGGACAATGACCCAAAGCATACTTCCAAAGCTGTGGCAAAATGGCTTGAGGACAACAAAGTCAAGGTATTGGAGTGGCCACCACAAAGTCCTGATCTCAATCCAATCGAAAAATTGTTGGCAGAACTGAAAAAGCGTGTGCGAGCAAGGAGGCCTACAAACCTGACACAGTTACACCAGTTGTCAGTAGGAATGGGCCAAAATTCCAGCAACTTATTGTGAGAAGCTTGTGGAAGGCTACCCGAAACGTTTGACCCAAGTTAAACAATTTAAAGGCAATGTTACCAAATACTTACAGAGTGTATGTAAACTTCTGACCCACTGTGATGAAAGAAACAAAAGCTGAAATAAATCATTCTCTCTACTATTATTCTGACATTTCACATTCTTAAAGTCGTGATCCTAACTGACCTAAGACAGGGAATGTTTACTAGGATTAAATGTCAGGAATTGTGAAAAACGAGTTTAAATGGATTTGGCTAAGGTGTATGTAAGCTTTCGACTTCAACTGTATATCTTTAATTAACCATGAAGGAATTTCCTAAGAATAATGACACATTCTACACATTAAGGGCTTGATTTACTAAGACATTTATCAGGTGCAAAACCATTTAGCACATGCAAGACCAATAAAATAACCAATGATTGGTGCAAAACAAATTCCATGACCAATCATTGTTCATGTTATTGGTTTTGTGTGTGCTAAATGGTTTTGCACCCGATAAAGGTCTTAATAAATCAGGCCGTAAATGTATACAGACATCTGTAAAATGTTAAAGTTATGAGGCTGAACAAATATGTTTTTTATTGGTGTTTTTCCACACTGTAAACAGAAGTTTCTCGAATTGTTTCAACATGTTTTTTTAAACATACAGTGGTGCTCGAAAGTATTCAAACCCCTTCACTTTTTGCACACTTTATTGCGTTGTAGATTTAATTTTAAATGGATAAAATTGCCCATCAATCTACACTCAATAATCCATAATAACAAACTGAAAACATGTTTAGAAACTTTTGCAAATGTATTAAAAATCAAAAACTGAAATTTCTCATTTACATAAGTATTCATACCCTTTGCTTTAATGTATTTTTAAAGTATCATATTTCATATTTGGTCGCATATCCTTTGCATGCTGTTACTTCCTGAAATCTGTGACCCATCAACATCAAAAGACTCTCGATATCTTATTTTCAGGTACTGTTACAAGCGATACTATAACCTCTCTACATTTGAATGGATCTCTATGGGAATTGGGGGGTGAGACTAAATTCAGCTGTAAATTACACTGGTACAGTATGGAACACATGACTGGCGAAATGGCTGTAAGTTATCAAGGATCTAAGGTATCAAACGAGCCCCAAACCATCACTCAGATATGGAGTAACATATTTTATTTATTTTTATATTTATATTTATTTATTTTATCTGATGTATTAGTGTATAGGTCTTCAATTGCTTACTCATTTTAGTTTACGGCTGGCAAAATGCATCCATCACAGCCATGTAATTGTTGAATAAAGTCATTTCTACTCTCAGAATTAGAATTAACCATTTAACTAGTGGAGCATGCCACCGGACCCCCCTAGAGTCAGTTATTTTTCTCTCAATTGTATAATTAGTCACTTGATTGTGTCGATCGAGTGCTTACTGGGGTCACCGGAGGTTAACAGTTGAATTACAAGTTTAAATTCTTGCGAGTCACATGGTCACGATAAACTGGTGGCCCTATTTATAAGAACCATGTTCTAATTAGAATACAAACATGACTTTAAACTCTGAATGGCTGACATGTTTGGGGGATTTTACAATATATTTCAAGAAAAATAAACTTATTTACATTTGCTCTTTGTCGAATGGACTTCAGAAAATGTAGGACTTCCCAGCATAGTAGAGTCTGATCTTTCAGGTGAAGTGCGGCCCACGACACTGGAGTCAACAACATCTGCACTGCTGGGGGAAAAAAACAACCTGCTCAGTTAACCTCAGGACAATTCAATAAGCTGCCTTATTCTCTACAATTTCAGTGTTAGCCATGATGAAGACTTTACCCGGGTGCCTTTCCACAGAGAGACGAACTGAAGACTTCAGCTTCCACCGAGGCAGAAATTAATTCTTGTCTCATATCTTCATCCTCCAGTAAACACTTTTCATCTTCAATGTCTATGACATCAGCTTCAATCCCTTTACATTGATCACCTGCACAGAGCACTTTTAATATGAAACAAAGTACTAAACAAGACCACTTTCATTTACATAACATTAATGTCCCAAGCATTATGGTGCCCTGAAATGTGGGGGAGCTATGTATAAAAAGTGCTGTAATTTCTACATGGTGAAACCAAAATGTATAAAATACCTTTTAATAAAAGCTGAGAATCTGCACTTTAACCACATGTGAAGTGCTTGATTACAAATCTAAAATTGTGGAGTACAGAGCTAAATCAAGAAATATGTCTTGGTCCCAGACATTACGAAGGGCATTGTATGACATAAACAGATGCAGACCACTGATATCTTTCATCCACAAGCAACATTAACACCAGTCACAGTGGGTCTCTTTCTCAATTATCACTAGCTGGGGGAAAATAAAAGCACAGATGCGACACCAGCTCACCTGTCTTTGCATCAGATGACCTGGGAGCTTTTTTGTGATTGCCCTCACTGTCACTCAGTAAGCACTGGGCCTGACTGAACAAACACTCATGGGTTGCTTGAACAGGAGAGTCATCTTGCTCCTTGGCTGCTGGACTGCTGTTCCTGTGACAGCTAGAAGCAACTGCATTCCCCAAAGCATTGTCCAAATAGTCCTCCTCTGTTGTGTGCAAATCTTCTCTGTTCTGATGTATTCCATTTGCACCACTCCTCAGAGCTCTATGAAGAAATCTGCCTGCTCCATCAGTCCTTGTGTCCTTCTCTGAACCGATGATGCTCTCCTTGTTACTTCTCTTGTCTGACTCGCCCAGACTGGACGAGAAACCATTTATCCCTCGCACAGGAGTTTCAAAGTCATCCAAATCATCCCAATCGTCAACACTCATGCCAAAAGAGGCATTAAGGATGCGGTCTTTAATGATTCGGTTTGATGTGACTCCTGTGTCGTATTTCGTAACTGGTGGAGGAATTTGAGGTGTGCACAGTGCTGACGTTAACTTAATTGGAGTCCTTCTTTCCAGAGTGAAATTCTGCATCTTGGTATTGGAGTTTGAAATGATGGAACTGGTGACTTTTGAGCATCGTCTTTCGGGCTTTGTTAAAGATGTCAAAGGTTTAGACACCATGCTGTCAGGAGAACCATTGACCTTCCACTCTGCTAAAACATTTGTGTATGTTACCTTTCGCACAGCAACATCAGTGGTGCCTGGTGATTTCTTGAACGAAAAAATCCTGTGAAAATTATGACTAGAATTACAAATGAGCATCTGAAATCAAACAAGGTTACGACCAAGTTATCCAAAAAAGAGATGTCTACTTGCCCAGATAGCAGACTCAGGCAAAGTGTTGGCGCTGACGGTCAACAAGGGCTAGATATACACGCCCTAATTCTGGCCCAATATCAGCACTAGAATTCCACCAATATGTATATTGCAAGGTTGATTTAAGCATTTAAGAGAGCAGGAAGGCATATTAGCCAATATCTGCAAGTTTGTATTACTGTTATTCCTTTTTTTTTAAACTTCAGCCGTGTTTGAAAGGAGAATTCACATCAAATATTGTACTTAAATGGATTCTGAAAAATGACTTCTTCAGGGCTAATCATAATAAAATGATCTTCCATTTAACAAATTGCCATTGAAAAACAGGTATATTACTTCCATGGCTGACAGTGACTCATAGATCTTGTGCAATAATACTTTGGGCAACTGAATAAGTGGAAAAATGAGGCAGAGAAGAACATTTTAAATTAAATCAACATTAATATAATTTTTTTTAACGACCAATAAAAAATATTCCCAATTTACCATGCTTATAGGGGTTGATATGTAAACTAAGAATGCAAACAAATCACAAATAACCAGGGTAACAAAGTGGTTGTGACATGTGACTGTCTAATTTTGGATTGTATAGATCACCTATGTGGGAAATGAAAAGAATAAAATTGCTATTTATAATAAAATTGCCCTGGAAGTCCAAAACTAGAAGCTTGGATTTTTTTTAAAGTTTTTTATGAATATTGTGTCTCGTATAGCAATACAAAACGTTTTATTTTGTATAGCAGGTTGCACATAGGGTTATACATGTTTACTATCCCACTTTTTGAAATGTGAGTGAGTCCATGTCAATTCAACACAATTTTTGACCACATCGACACAGATTTGAATGAGATTTGTCATGCTGATTAGGTTTTATAAGAAACCCCTGGAACAAAAATTACACTTGTCCCAGATCATTAATCTTGGAGATATGGGTTAACAAGATTTGGGATAATGACCCCCCAACCCCCCCCCCCCCCCCCCCCGCCCCGATTTGACTTTGGTCTATCTCCATTACCATAAGTCATACAGAAATTGTTCTTATATCATATTTAAGGTATCTTGGAACTCCATCTTTTATTTATATATTTTATTTGTAAAAATTGATCAACAAAAAATATATATACATTTTTCATCAAAATTAGGTTATAATCCTGTAAACACCTCCAGAAGATTTGGTCTTGGCTTTTCCAGTGGTTGCTGAGATATTATTACATATCTGAAGTGGCATCTCATCACTAATTCCTTATAATATTGTTGAACAGTAATTGATGAGCAGAAATAGCCAGGCATATGCAAAATTACAATGCACCACCTTCTTGGTGGGCCCTTCTTGAGGTAAGGAAGTTGATAAGAAGCAGACACTGTTTGTTTGTTTTTGTTTGGAGGAACCTAAGAATTGCAAAAACAAAATAATGCTCTAGCACTATACTCTCAATTTGTGCTCCTTCAGAGCCTTTGATGAAAGGACTGTGTCTCCGCCATAGACTGTATAAAAATATGGACAAAGCCACTGTGACGTCACACATTGCCTTTCCACGGCCTCGTAAAAACTGAATTGAGGCTCCGGATGTCTTTTTCGCCGCCCGTTTGTACAAACTGCGTCTGCTCCGTAGAGCCGAAGAGGACTCAACCTGTCCCTCTGATTGGTGTTTTGCAAGAGTTAGCAAAGCAGTTTGGTGTTTAATCTTTTTTACTGCGAGCCTTAAACGTTAGATTCGTCTCTTCTATAAATTACCGTGGCAACAGCATAGCCTACAGCTGACTTATAAAACCGGTACACAACATTAATCTGCAGATTTAAAAAAAGTTTGTATTCGGAAAATATCTTAGTTACAACAACTTTAATCTAGCAAAACATTTTTGTAGTTAGAGGTGCAGTATTCATTCAGTTTGGAAATACGAATTTATCATGTAGGCTAAATTAACGTCAGCAACATGCGGACTGCTTGTGAATGCAAGTCACTTCACAAAGCACGTTAATCTGTAGGCTATAGAAAACTCTTTATCCAGCGAAATTTCTTAAAGGGTAAGTTCGCTATTTTGGACCTTGGACCCTATTTGCGGTCCGTCTTCCATGAACCTGACCCATGAAGTCCATTTTTTCGCTGATCGGTCCAGTATTGAGTTCGGTACAGATTTCCTGTAGGCTCTCACTGGGCTACAATGGAAGTGAACGGGGCAATCAGAAATGTTATGGAAAAACAACGATAAATGTGCTTTTATAGCTCAGTGTGTATTCTTACGGTCTCAGTATGCTCTCCTGTGAAATGTAGGCTATCGCAAACGCAAACCGAACGTTGAAACAACAGTTCCATTTGAAACAGAACTATTTCTCCGACCGCACTACCTCGCACTGTAAACTTCCGCAGTCTAGCTACGTTGTAGAGAGAGGGGGGGGGCCGCTTGAAAAGCAGTTGATCACAAATCCTGACCTCCCGTTGGAGTTTACTAGCTAGTAGCCTACAGCAGAAATATTTGTAACGCAGTTTTTGTAATCATTTGTAATAATTCATCACAGCAATGGTGCGCGAATGTGCAGTCCCCGGTTGTGGGAATAAAATGTCTGGACGCTCAAATACCAGTTTTCACAGGCTTCCGTTCTCTGACCCAGAAAGATTGAGACTTTGGCTGGTTGTCTTACGGATCGACATAAACACTCCAGTCAATCAACTCCGTTTGGCAGACTCGCGAGTTTGTGGAGCGCATTTCGACGCTACTGATTTCTGTAACCGCAAATCAGAAGCAAAACACTGGTTTCTAAAGAACACAGCTGTTCCTCGTGTCGGACCTGCAGCACTATCAAGCACCGGAGCGGAGGTAAGTTATATTTAGCTATAACGTTACTAACATTTTTATTTTTTTTGAGCGCGTCCTCTGACCCAGCACTCAATACCAACTAACAAAATCCGAGCTTGACATAAGTTGTTTTCTTGTAACAAAACTGTCGGAAACGTTCATCAACTATAACTTTTTACAATTCTATAATGTTTTATTTACAAATGCTTGACGCATGGTGTCCTGTCCAAAGTTCTCATCTATCACATATCTGTTGGCAGTCATAGTGTAATGGTAATCAATGGAGATGATCCAGTGTCATCCACGGATACATCCAGGTTTTCAATGGCATTCGGTAGCAACAGATCCCACTCCCTACAACACAAACTTTCCTCCTCTCTGGGCATCTGCTTGCACCTCTTGCAAGAACACCAAAAGTCCCCCGAAATTCTTGGTCTAGCCTCGGCAGCGACTTCGGATAACATTACCTGCGCAACTTCAGCCTCTCTCTCTTCTCTTGCTCTCTTATCATCCATCTCTTGTAGTTCCGTGTCCGTGTATTCTGGCTCAAATCTGTAGCCAGTAGCGTCAAAGTCAAAATCGAATTCTTCGTCTTCGTAATCATTATAGTCATCCATCATCCAAGTTTTTTTGTGGAAATTGTAGCCTACGTTGCTGCAGGTAAACAAACGCAGACTGCTCAACTAGATAGTTTCGTAAACGGCCGGCACACCTTCCCGCTCCCCTACCCCCGACACATAGTACTCCGCGAGTGCAGCGCAAACAAGCAACAGAGAAATGCTTACTTCCAAGCCATGCCAAGCGCGTAAAAATGTTCGGATTGAGATACATTTCACAGGAGAGCATACTGAGACCGGTAACAATACACCCTGAGCTTCCCGTCTCATTTATTGTACATGAAAGCACATTTATCGAACATTTCTGATTGCCCCGTTCACTTCCATTGTAGCCCAGTGAGAGCCTACAGGAAATCTGTACCGAACTCAATACTGGACCGATCAGCGAAAAAATGGACTTCATGGGTCAGGTTCATGGAAGACGGACCGCAAATAGGGTCCAAGGTCCAAAATAGCGAACTTACCCTTTAAGATAGCTAAGTTACATCTAACAAACTGTAGTATTTTTCTGATGTTCCCATGCATATCATAATGCAAATCTGAAATGTAGTCTAACTATTTCCTTAGCTAGCCTGCATAGGCTATTTAAATAGGTTACACTGCATCGTCTGTGTGACCAAACCATTTTTAAAAAGCAAGCCAGAGAGAGGGAGCCAGGTAACGTTAAATCTGATTGAGTGATGGTTTCATACAATTTTCTTAAATAATATAATGACAAAAATAACCAAATAAAGGAACTATTTTTTCCTTATAGAATTGATTGTTTTCAGAACTAACGACGAGAAATAGAACTAGTAACGAGATGATTTCGATTAAAAATAGAACTAGCAACCAGAGTTCTGCTTGACAACGCAAAAACATGTCAAAAGGGCCGCTGAATGATATTTCAATTTCAGTTGATTAAGTCGATAAAAATCTATAAAAGTAACTATATATAATCCTTGTTGGTAACCATGGTATAAGAAATATAAACCACTCCATACCAGTGTATATATACAAGAATATATGGCACTCCAGGGTGGTTAATAATCACCACCCCTGTCGTGCCATATATTCTTGTATATATATATACGGCATGTCGTGGTTTATATCTTACATATAGTCAGGACATTAACTTCTCTTCAACAACTCATTGTAATGCAAATGGTAATAAAATTTCTTGTTGTAAATTCAAATCAAATCAAATTTTATTTATAGAGCACATTTCAGGCAGAAAGCAACTCAATGTGCTTTACACAAGCAAATTACACAGAAACCATACAACAAAGAAAATAAAAGTAACATAAGTACATTAATATCAAAGTAAAACAATTTAAAAATGTTCTTAATCAAAAGCTGCACTGAAGAGATATGTTTTCAGTTTTTTCTTAAAACTGTGTACTGATTCCGTATTTCTAAGGTCGACTGGCAGATTATTCCAAAGAAAGGGTGCGTAAAAACTAAAAGCTGCTTGCCCTATAGTTTTGGTTCTGACTTTTGGAATAATTAAAAGACCTGTGCCAGATGATCTAAGGGATATAATAGGCTCATAATCTAAGAGCATATCTAAATATATAAGATTTGTAAACCAATAAAATTATTTTAAAATCTATTCTGGACCTAACAGGTAGCCAGTGTAATGACTTTAAGACAGGTTTAATATGTTAATTCTTTTTTGTCTTTGTTAAAACACGTGCTGCTGCATTTTGAATTAGCTGCAGACGACCAATCATTTTCTTTGAAAGACCTGAGAAAAGGGCATTACAATAATCTAGTCTGCTTGAAATAAAAGCATGCACAAGTTTCTCTGCATCGGCCTGTGAAACAAAGCTCCGCACTTTAGCAATGTTTTTTAAATGATAGAAGGCTACCTAGTCTAGGATTACTCCTAAGTTTCTTACTTGCGCCTTGCTATTAAGGGAAAAAGAGTCTAGATAGCTGCAGAGTTTTACTCTCTGAGCCTTTGCACCAAGGACTAAAATATCAGTTTTATCACCATTTAGTTTTAAAAAGCTGTGGGGCATCCACGAACTTACATCTTCCAGACAATGGATCAAAGAACTAAGAGGACCGAAGTCATTGAGTGATAAAGAAATATACAGTTGAGTATCATCAGCGTACTTGTGAAAATTTATGTTATGCTTCCTAATAACATCCCCTAGAGGAAGCATATACAAATTAAACAATAAAGGCCCAAGAATGGACCCCTGGGGGACCCCACATGATAACTCAAATTGGTTTGACATATGATTTCCCAGGGCAACATAAAAACTTCTCCCAGTCAGATATGACCTAAACCAGTTTAGAACCGGGCCTGAGAGGCCAACCCATTTCTCAAGTCTGTCAAGAAGAATGTGGTGGTCAACCGTATCAAAAGCGGCACTCAGATCCAACAGCACCAAGATAGAAAGCTTGTTTGAGTCTATGTTTATTCTTAAGTCATTGACCACCCTAACCAATGCAGTTTCTGTGCTATGGTGAGCACGAAATCCAGATTGGAATTTGTCATGAATACAGTGTGTTCAAAAAGTCATTTAATTGCTGGAACACCACTTTTTCAAGTATTTTTCCAAGAAAAGGTAGATTGGAAATGGGTCTATAATTACCAATTACTGAAGAATCAAGATTACTTTTCTTTAATAATGGCGGTTTTGAGTGAGCTAGGAAAAGTACCAGTTTGTAAAGAGCAATTTACTATAGTGAGCACATCCTCAGAGAGACAGTTAAAAACAGTTTTAAAAAAGGTCGTGGGAATAGGATCAAGGGGACAGGTTGAAGACCTCAAAAGGGATAAAACGTTGCTAATCATTTTTGAGTCAACCATGGCAAAATGTGTCATATGGCTATCAGAAGTACCCCCACATAATGATGATAAGAACTCAACATTTGTTTGTGTTGTTTTAGAGATGTTTACTCTAATGTCTGCAATCTTGTCATTAAAGCATGCCGCAAATTCATTACACTTGGCAGTAGAAAGAAGTTCAACAGATGTTATGGACGGGGGATTTATCAGACTTTCAATGGTAGAAAAAAGGGTTTTTGAATTATTTTTGTGGTTATTAATGTTAGAAATAAATGTTTGTCTGGCATACTTCAATTTCCTATTATACCTATTAAGGCCCTCTCTATAGATATCAAAATGCACTTGGAGGTTTGTTTTTCTCCATTTTCTCTCTGCTTTACGGCAGTCCCTTTTTTGCTGTCTTATTTCATTTCCATTTCTCCATGGAGCTTTTTGTTTAGAATCTTGGTTTTCATCAGAGCAACACTGTACTTTTTAAAACCTTAGAGTTAAAACAATCTACTAAAACATCACAGGAGAAGGAATAATTGGGTGGGCCAATTGGTGACCTAGACAAAAGATTCATGAACACTTTAGCTGAACTGGCATTTAGATAGCGTTTTTTTATCACCTTATCAGTGTTGACTTCATCAATAATTAAGCCCATATCAAAAAAAACACAATAGTGATCAGAGATAGCTACATCAAGAACAGAGCTGACATTGATATCAAGACCATAAGTGATAACCAAATCTAATGTATGGCCATGTTTGTGCGTGGGCCCAGAGACATGTTGGGTAAAATCAAAAGAGCTTAAGAGACTTAAAAACTCACTGGCTTTAACATCAGTGGGATTATCAATGTGTATGTTAAGGTCCCCAGATATAATCACACTATCAAAGTCAGTGGACACTTTAGACAGCAGTTCAGCAAACTCATCTATAAACCCTGAGTTACACATCTTGGTGGATGATAGATGGTGATGAGCAGAACAGATATGTTCACAGCAAGGTGTTCAAAAGTTGAGAATTCACCAATATTAATTTGTTTACAGGAACCAGAGTATAAGGTTGCAATACCACCACCCTTTTTGCCTACCCTATTGGAAAAATAAAAGTTATACCCTGGGGGGCAGGCTTCAATTAAGGTCGCTGGGGCATCCGATTTTAGCCAGGTCTCTGTTAAAAACAGGCAGTCAACCATATTATCAATAATAAGGTAATTTATAAGAAAAGTTTTACCTGAGAGAGACCTAACATTCAAAAGTTCCATTTTTAGGTTCAATGGTTCATTAGAAACAGACTTAGGTTTAAAAGTAGTCTGAATTGTATGTAAATTGTAAGTAGATCTGACAACATCAGTATAGTTTTTACTAGGCCTGTTATCAATAATCACCGGAATGGCTGTATTATACTGTTCAGTTGTTCTAATATTGCTCTTCGACAACATAAAACATCCGGGCCTGCCGGGGGAGCTGGAAGTACGACAGTGAACTACGGACTGAAAAGAAGAAGTAGCTAAGGCAGGATTACATCTGGTGGAGTATTGAAACCGTCATGCACATGGGGTAACCAAGGGGCTAATGAGGGTGCTGTAATGTATGTTTGCGGACAACATACGTGAGCCCAGTCGGTTTGGGTGGAGACCATCCCCTTTATAAAGTGCAGAACGCTCCCAAAAAATATTAAAATTGTCAATAAAACCAAAGACCTGTGACCTACATTGAGACTGAAGCCAGGAATTAAGACTCAGAAGTCTGCTAAAACGGCCAATCCCACGGCCTAGCGTAGGGATGGGGCCGGAGATAAAAATGTATTTACCACTTTTCTTTAAAAAATTAAAAACACTAAGAAAGTCATGTTTCAGCAGCTCGGATTGTTGCCGAGGAATGTCATTTGTACCAACATGGATAATGACATTTTTAACAGTGGAATACTTTGTGAACAGACCAGGAAGTTCGAACATTAAATCACAGACTTTAGCCCCCGGATAACACACAGTTACTGCCAACTTTGTCTTTATGTCTCTAACAATGGAGTCACCGATAATCAACATTTTGGGAGACGGGGATGGTGAGGTCAGTGGTGGCGATCCTCCAGCCCGTAATGCCGGAGCAGCGTCCCGGGAGCTAACCCGACAGCAACCCCGCTTGCGGTGCAGTGTAGACTGAGAGAGAAGGGTACCTGGTGGTGGCCCTGCACGACGGACAGCAGGTGGTGGAGATCGCCTGGCTACAGTCAACTGTGATCCATGTTGCACAGGAGGTAGGGAAGGTTGTGACTGACCGGCCAGGGAGGGGAAATCCTGTTCGCCCAGGATGTCAAATTTGTTCTCCAGCAAGACGTCCTGAGGAGGAGGGAGATAGACAGAGCGCTTGCCACCGTGTTTCCCCCTGCCAACAACCGACCAGGACTCAACTCGACTGGGAGTCGAGCTAGCTGCAGGCTTGGGTCTAGCTTCTTGGAGGGTCCAACGATTATCAGGCTGGACTAGGGCAGCATCAGGACACACAGCGATGGAGTTTGGACGGTTCCATGGGACAGTGGTGTCAAACTCCCCTCCTGTAACGTTTGGGGCGACGGTACCAGGACCCGCGCCGATCAAGGAGTCGAGGAGCAGCTCATCATCTTTAATCTGGTAGAGCACGGATATTCTGCCCTCCAACTCAGCGATTTTATGGGTCAGACGCCGGCAGGCATCACATCCAGGCGGAGAGGTGAGTGGTGGCATATTCAATTGTATAGGCTAGTCAATCGGTCGAACAGTAAAATAAAATAATATGATAAAATAATAAAAAGCTAAAATCGTGCTAAAATAATAAAACGATAAAATAATAAAACGATAAAACAATAAAATAATGATAAAATGCCAAAATCGTGGAGATTATTTAAAACTCAGAGGTCTGTCCCGCGCAAACTGTCAGTAGACTCTGACGTGTTAGAGGTGTCACCACGGTTTGAAGTGTCGGGTAAGATTATTTCATGCCTGACTACAGTGAAAATTGATTTTCAATAAGTGTGTAGTGGGTTAGACACTTGGTACTCAATAACCCTTCCTCAGTGTATTCCTCCTGATCATACTGCCCATAGTACTGCATCAACGCAGCAAACTCAATTTGAAGGACCCATGGGTTAAGACAGACTGCCTCAAAACCGGGATTCTGAGTCAAGCAGTGTGGCTGAGGCTCAGCTTCAGCAAATTTGGCCACAACCTGTATTACATAAGTGTATTATTATATTAGTACAAGGCATATCTGATTGTAGCCTAATCTTATTTCAACTGTCTTTTTCTAAAATGCCTTGCTTTTTCTAAAATGCCCTTTGCTTTAACGTATTTTTAAAGTATCATATTTCATATTTGGTCGCATATCCTTTACATGCTGTTACTTCCTGAAGTCTGTGACCATCAACATCAAAAAACTGTCGATATCTTATTTTCAGGTACTGTTACAAGCGATACTACAACCTCTGCATTTGAATGGATCTCTATGGAAATTGGGGGGTGAGACTAGATTCAGCTGTAAATTACACTGGTACAGTATGGAACACATGGCTGGCTAAATGGCTGCAAGTTATCAAGGGTCTGAGCTATCAAACGAGCCCCAAACCATCACTCTGTTGCCAGATATGGAGTAGATGTGGATGGATCACTGCAAGGGTTATTTCTCCGGACTCATTTTCCTATAGAACTCTATGGGGAAGAAAGTCAGGAGAAACAACCCTTAAAGTGATCCATCCACATCTACTCCATATCTGGCAACAGAGTGATGGTTTGGGGCTCGTTTGATGGTTTGGGGCTCGTTTGAACATGTAATACATTAGCCTAATTCAAATATAAGTGATATCTCAGCTTAATAAAAATCCAATCCAAAAAGTCTAATCGATTATTATTTCATAACCATTTTCTTTTACAGTGTGCTATTCTCACTGTGACTGTCGTAGGCTCGTGCCTACGACAGTCTGATCTGGTGCTGATCTGGTGTCGGCTTTGAGAATTGAGTGAGGTGATATAGGCATGGAAAAAATGTTCCCCGATCAACTCTCAAAGTAATAATGTTGGCGTCTGCTTGCGCGCATTCCTCAAAATGCTTTGCAAAGAATGGAAGAGAAACGGTGTCATTTTGTCTCAATGTAAGGACATTTCATAAAATAGTCAAATGTAAACTTTACGACCATGAACTAACATGCTCCAACAGCAGCCTGTAACAATTCAAAATCATGTAAGATATAAACACTTGACAGAGAAAACCGTGTAGCAGCCGCGTTATCAGCTGGAGTTGGACCGCATCAAATTCTCAGTAGCTAAACATCAATATGAGAGCTTTCATTTCGAAAAGGTGCGACAAAACTAGGCAAGAAAATACTGTGTCCATCGGTGTTACTGTTCTTATTAAAAGAAAGCTTTCTGGACATTTCTTGTTGTTACTGAAAATATATTAATTTAATATTTTGCCTTTGATAGCCTACCGTTGTAGCCTATCCTCTCAACATATTTTTCTGCTCTGTAGTCTACGCCTTTTCATTATTTGCGCTCTTCTAGAGATCACAGTATTTGCGTTTGAAGTGGTTGCTTTTACAACTTTGTATTTAAAGGCACGTCATTGCTATAATTTGGGTAGTGTCGGTTTAAATTGTAATACAGCAGGTTTAGAGGAAAAAAAATTCCCACTAATATATGGTAGGGGATGGTAGGGGAAACACTGAGTAAGCTAATGCTGATGAATCTTCACTGTCAGATTTAGAAACAGCTGACTATCTGAGCATCACTGTTCAACACATCGTTCAAGTCGATGACTTCATTTGCATGCTTCCACCTGTTCTCTCTAGTGATCGGACCTAGCGTGAATAACAACCTCTGAGAGAAATAAATAACGAGACGGTTATTAAGAAAAAATAATTAATGAAAAAACAACAATCGGTTTTTTCAGCTCTGATTCCCAGTCGCAAAAAACCAAAGTAAACACTTTCCATTCGCAAATTCATTACTGCAGTGCAGGGTCCATTCGAAGCGGTTTGCTTTTACTGAAGAACCTCTGAGTTCGGCAAAACACAGAAGATCACAGATCAACTTCCCAGTCCCTCTGTGAAACTAATCCAACTGGAATAGGGCTAAAGTTGTTGAAAATCACAGAAACTGAAAAAACATTAATTTATTAAATTAACAAATAGATAACATGTGCAGCAATGGGGGACACGCAATTGTAGCAGCAGCAACAAGTGCTTAAAGGGGAAGGCCGGGTTATTTCTTAAACTCACATTAAACATATAAAATCGATATAAGTTTAAAGGGTAACAAAGCAATAAAACCACTTATTTTAGATGAGAACTCATACATTTGGTTTTTTCTAAGGGCCGAAAGGGCACATGGAACCGCGACCGCTTCACTTCGGCGTCCATTATAAGGGCCGAAACATACCACAAGCGAAGCGCAGTAAAAAGCAATAAGACGACAAATAAGAGGTCACTTTTCACTTTGTAACTGTAATTCACCTTGCAATTCACTTTGACAATGCATTCACAAAAACATTGCTAAATCAATTTGTATTCACATGGACGTTTTCGTGTATCGCTACCCAATTATTAATTAATTGATAAAAATCAAATGTACAATGACGTACCCAGCCACAGCTGTTAAAGACTTGCATGTAATTGCTATGTTTATAGCACAATAAAGAAGGCCTAGCCGAATCGTCTGTGCTATGCTTGCTCCCCCGTGGGGATAATAAACTAAGATTGCAGCTACCTATGTGTGCGGACCACTTCCTATGCAACACAAAGTAGATATAATAAGGTCTACGGACTTATAGCCAATAGGCTATTTAAGTAGCCTAATCAAAGCGGGTGAGTGCAGTAGGTAAACTTTACCTACTTCACTGTTCATTAAGGCGGGCTGAGAATGGTTTACAAATTAAAAAAGAAGAAAAGGCTAAAAAAAATTTAACTATTATTGTAAAATTTAAATTTTTGTGCTATAAAATAGCTACCTACAAGAGAAAATGACATCACAGTTGATTTTCCTTATCAAATTTGATGAAGTAGCTTCAATGTAGTTAGCTACTTTTTCTTAGTAGCTTGTAGTGTAGCTTGCTACCTTCATCAAAAGGGTAGCTTTGCTACTTTAAATCATGATTAGCTTGTAGCTTGGCAAGCTACCATTTCAAAGTAGCTTCCCCAACACTGTTAAAATAGTAATAATAATAATGATAATGCCTTGCATTTATATAGCGTTTTTCTCACCAACCGGTGACTCAAAGCTCTTTACAATGATGAGGGAGAAACTCGCCTCTACCACCACCAATGGGTAGCACCCACCTGGGTGATGCAACAGCAGCCATTTTGCGCCAGAATGCTCACCACACATCAGCTGAGGTGGAGGGGGGAGAGAAATTATTTTAGCCAATTAAAAATAGGTGTTCAGGTAGTTTTGCACCTACAGCCATCATCATTAGGTGTGGCTATACATGTGTTAATTGCTGCTATATTGTTATCAAAATCTATTTTTAAATCCATGATTTAATATATCTAAAAATTAGACCCACCCGGACTATCACCAAACCGTGGTTTAGAGAAAAATACTTCTGAAGTTCCCAGAATTTTGTGTAAGCTACATTAATAACATATGTTCATTTTATGTCTGATTTAAAACTTTCCATTGCAGGTTTGACAAGTGTGCTATAGCCTAGCTTCTTGTTTTGTTTTTTTTGTTTTCTTTTATATCTGAGAAAGTTACGAGATTATGTGAGTAATGTAGCACATTTTGTTCCAAAAAAAATTACTGTATAAATCCATATCTGAGAAGTGGCACACCTCTTCGGTATGTTCTCAATGTCGCCAGCATTCGCTTCTGGCGCGTGTGATTCCTGAGAATCGTACTAGTCATTTTTTTGGAACAAAATGGGCTACATTACTATACATAATCTCATAATTTTTCAGGTACAAAAAAAATAAAAAATGAAGCTATAGCACACTTCCCGCCACGGTCACACGGACAGTCACAGTGAGAATAGCACACTGTAAAAGAAAATGGTTATGAAATAATAATCGATTAGACTTTTTGGATTGGATTTTTATTAAGCTGAGATATCACTTATATTTGAATTAGGCTAATGTATTACATGTTCAAACGAGCCCCAAACCATCAAACGAGCCCCAAACCATCACTCTGTTGCCAGATATGGAGTAGATGTGGATGGATCACTTTAAGGGTTGTTTGCAATAAATCACAGACAAAACTAACGTATATTATTAACGTAGCTTTATTTGTTTGGCCTAATAACTGGCCTAAAAATGTGAATATTCTCAATGTTGCATTTTTATAAACAAATAAACAGGCAAACCAGAATTCTCCGACGCCGAAAGTATCGCAAGCGAAGCTCGGCTGGTATGCTCTTTCAGGTAGGTTATAATGGACGCCGAAGTGAAGCGGTCGCGTTTTCCGCGTGCGCTTCGCTTGCGGTATGTTTCTGCCCAAACCTACTAGAAAGAACATACCAGCCGAGCGCGCTGTGAAGCGCCATTTCCGCATGCGCTTTGCTTACGGTACTTTCGGCGTCGGGTCTATTTATCACAAAGAATTCTGGTCTGCCTTGTTTCTTTGTAGGCTATTTCAATTTACTGGATTGGATTCGGACTACACTGCGTGTTATGTTTGCATATGTATGTGGGTGTTTATAGCCTATATATGCACATATGTATCTATTTATTTAATTTATTTCCATTATTATTATTATTTCTCCTTCCTGTATAATTGTCCACCTACCTGAAATAAAATAAAAAATTGATCACACACAAAAAAATATATGATGCTGTGTGTTTTTATCTATCCATACAGTACCCTACAACAAGCAACTCATATGCCTTCCCCAGTGTCATGGAATAAATCACCTTAATAAAAAAGCACATTGAGAATATTCACATTTTTATGCTAGTTATTAGGCCAAACAAATAAACTATCCAAAGAGGAGTTTTCTAATAACCATGTCATTAAATCAAAATTTATAGCCTATGTAATTGATCACCAACCTATAATCTCTTTACTGTAGTTATTGGTAATAGCTACTTGCTTCACTGATATTCATTTTAAATGGAGATGGGATATTAATTAATAATTAATAACCGATAACATCGGTTATTAAAACTACATTAAACATGTATTATCACTTCAGTGTGCATGGATAAGCAATGCATCCGTTACTGCCAAATAAATAAGAATAGGTTATATAAGCTTATGAATCAAGTGTCAAACTTGCTGAAAAAAACGCAGCCCTAAACAACTGCACGTGACACGAGACTGGATGCGGACATAAATTGTGAAGAAAGCAAATAGAGAAGATGGACGATTGTACATTGATCTATTAAGTGGAGAAATACATGGAGCTGTATGACGCACTGGATTATTTCTACAGGGACAATATAAGAAAAGAAAGAGCTTGGAATGCAATTGCCTCGGCTGTTGGAGCAGATGGGAAGTATTGTTTTTTATTGTGATAATGTTTACTTCACTAAAAAACTGTACAAAAATAATCAATTGCCGAAATTGGTATGCGATACTTTACTGAAAAGGACGACGTTTCTATGCATGACTATGCATAAACAAATCCCGGAGTTGTTCCAATATAGTTCTCAGGGCTAGTTTTGCATGGGCCTACCTAACCTATTTGAACAGCAATCATCATAGGTATTCATGGTGCAGGGATTGTTATCAAAATCTAGTTTTGCACCTACAGCCATTATCATTAGGTGTGGCTATACATGTGTTAATTGCTGCTATATTGTTATCAAAAACTAGTTTTGCACCTACAGCCATCATCATTAGGTGTGGCTATACCTGTGTTAATTGCTGCTATATTGTTATGAAAATCAATTTTTAAAACCTTGATTAAATTTCTCTAAAAATGAGACCCCCTGTTACACCTGGACTATCACCAGTGGTTTAGAGAAAAATGCTTCTGAAGTTTCGCAGACTTTTTTGTGTAAGCTACATTAATAACTTATGTTCGTTTTATGTCTGTGATTTAAAACCTTCCATGGCAGGTTTGACAAGTTTGACAAGTTTGCTAAATTATGTTTTGCTGAATATAGCATATGAATAAAAGATGGAGCTGGAAGATACCTTTAATATAATAATTTCTCTACCACCTATAGTAATGGAGATAGAGCTAGTAAAGTCAAGGTGGGGGGGGTGGGGGTTTGGTCATTATCCCAAACTTTGTTAGCCCATGTCTCCCAGATTAACAATCTGGGATACGTGTCATTTTGGTTCCAGGGGTATTTTATAAGATTCAAAAAGTGTGTTGAATTGACATGGACTCACCCACGTTATAGAATATTTCACACGATCAGTGTTCATGTTCCTAATAGAAATAGTGAAATATAACTGCATTTTGATTGATCCTTATTTTTGATACAATTACAATATATTTTGAATTAGAATATGAATCTGTAATCCCACCCCAAGTGCAGCAGCTATCTGGGTCATGTGCACCACAAAACACTTGTCAACAGTAAAGAGCGTTGAATGTTATGTAGATATCCTTGACATGAAAGATGACCAGCTGCATTCCAGAAACCTTAGAATTTAGCTTCAATATAGAAGAGAATAAACTATGAGAATTTGACCAAATTGACCCGTTTGTCGGACTAAATTTTCTCCAGGGGAGTATGCCCCGGTCCCCCGCACCAACTAAAATCTCACTGGACCTCCAGTCAAAGTAGTCTAGAACTGGGCCTGATGCGACCTAGTTTAATTTCGGCAATTTCAGACTGATCATACTTTGAACACGTTTGCATCCATTTGTAACCTATGCAATGGCTTACATGCCCCATCATCTTCCAAAACCGCGAAAACTTTCTAAAACGTTGCAGTTCCTCTTTCGAAACTATTTCACCAACATTAAACTCAAATGCACTGTTACATGTTACTCGAATCCTACATTTAACTCAAAATCCAATTTGAAACTATTTTTATGTTTAAAATTGAGCAAGTGTTTTTCCGAGTTCCATTTAAACGGCTTCATAAAAATTCATAATGCATAAAAAGAACTTACCCGGGCTTGGCTTTGGAGAGCGATAGCTTGTTTTGGCGAGCAGCATTAATATTTGTACCGCTCGAGTTGTGCGTTCAGATTATTTTGAGGAACAACAGACATCGTGAAATTAAAACAGTGTATTCAGCTAGCTGGTTAACTACATTCATATGCACATACGATGGATGGATGGATGGGCAAGCTAGCTAGACAGGTCTAAAATAAAGCGAATAAAGCGGCTAGTAGTCTACGTTGGCGCTCAAAAACTGTAAATAAACGAAACGTTACCCAACATGCTTCCAACCTCTGACTATACAACGCGGATAACGTCAATAACTAACGTTGAATGACAAACAACTGAATGAGTTACTATTTTCAGCAGCTTGAGTAACGTACGTTGACAGTCATTTATATTGCTTTATTTACCATTAGCGATAAAAAAAATTAAAAAAAATTAAAAAAAAATATGTGAATTCACGTTATATCACTAGCTAATAAGCTTGCCATGAGGCTTAGCCAATGTGACAACGTGTTTATTTTTTTTATCCTACTATAATGGATGGCTAGCTCCAAGTTGCTTTACATCAGTTTGCTACACAGAGTTCTGTGGTTTTGTTTTCTGGCGCTTTTTTGCGAACGACTTAAGGTTCAAGGAAATGTTTCCGGTACTGGTGTCATGAAAAATAAGTTTCCTCCCCCCATATACTGTAGAAAAAGGTTCCCCCCCCCCCCCCCCCCTTCGAGAGACGGGGCTGTTACCTTTTGGCAAAGGAGAAATTAAGGCGATGCTCAAGAAAGAAATAATGAAGAAATGGCAGGACAGATGGGACAGGGACAACAGCGGAAGGAAATATTATAACGTGCAGCCCACAGAACTATATACGAACTAGAACTTGCCTTGTCAGCTCCGCGCAGCGCGCTGTTTGTGTGTATTGTTGTTGTGTTGTGATTGGCTAGTTAGCTAAGCCGCTCATTGGTGGAATCAGTTGCACCGTTAATTTGCATATGAATGGCATAAAAATCTCAGCCATCGGAGCCATAGTTGTGTCAGTCATTGCTTTTCTTTCTGTAACATTAAACAAGATCTAATAAAGCAGCATGAACGTTGGTCATGATCCGCCCGACAACGCGCTCGCTACAATATGCTCAGAGGATAAAATCAATAAACAATGAAATATGCGTCTAAAAGTAGCATAGCTTCTCTTCCTTTATTTTTTTACTGGCAATAGGAGGAGCTCAGCTGTTTATTCGTTCACGTCACCCTCTATCTCATTCCCTTCTTCCTTCCTTCCTTCCTGCTACACAGCGAGACCAAAACGCTGGAACTCCCTGGTTTTCTACGAACAAAACACACTACAAGCTTTCACTGTCAAAATTGACGCTTTGGGAACAGGGTGAGTTGAATATCGGGTTGATAAGTTCTAAAAGTAAAAGAAAATAAACCGGTCAAAACAATGAAGAATGCAAATCGGGCTGACCGGGTACAATTTCAGGCGAAATCCCATTCTGTAACGTTATACAATGACGAATCTGGTAAAACATTAAAAACAGTTTTTTTGGCGTGCTTGGAAAGGTTCCGGTTTTGTTTTGACATTCAGGTCTTGGTTTTGTCCCGTAATTTTGGGGAAATGTCTAACCAGGTCAGTAACTACAACCAATGTCGTCTTTTTATTTAACTTCCATAATTATCTAATGCTACAAACAGATGGCGTCGGGGAGATAGAGAGAAAGGGAAAGAGCCGCATGAACGAATGCAGTCGTGCACTCCACTTCTGTCCATCACAGCGCCATGCTGTACAAATGGCGTGTCGCGCTCGCTGAGCCAGAACAGAAGCAATACCAAACCATTCCGGCTGTAGCCTGAAGAAAGTTCCGGTTCAAGTTCGCTTCCCTTTTAAGTTATCTAGGCTATACGTGCTTGTGGGATAAGCAGTAAATGCTTGGTAGACGTAAGCAATTTAATTAGAAGTGGAAATATTTGCCAAATGCAATCAGTAATCCTGCTCCATTTCAATTCCGTAGCCTATCATGCAGTGTTTCGCAGTAGCCTAGGCTATAACAAGCAAGTCAACAGATGGAAAAAAAAAATTTTTTAAATGGACCTGCAAAATGAAGATATAATTAGATAGATACAGTCGCCACAAATGGCTTGCTTGCGATTTGATGACATAATTTTGGTTAGATAGCTGGTTATTTGGTTAAAAAAAAAAAATAGGCTACTTGCAAGTGGAGTGCTTTTCAAGGCGGATAATCTATAATGTAGGCTAAATCGTGAACAGTTCAGTTTAATTTCATAGAATTTATAGTTCGTAGTGTAGTAGCCTCAACAAAAAACTTAAAATATGCCAAGTTACTCACGCATAGCACACAAAGCACTGTCAGTAAGTCATTAATTAAAACTTGTGTAAAGGACCTTTGTGTAGGGTATGGGGCTTTTATGCATGGTAGCTACCAGCGCCCTCAAACGTTGAAAGTATTGATATCAAAATGAGGCCAAGTTACAACAAACAATATTGCCTATCGTAGCTCACACTAATTAAACTAGCTCTATTCCAACAGCATAGCAATGCAACCCAGTCTTTCCTAAATTATTTCGTGTAGCTTGACTTGCCCTGTGTTTTTTCATCTTACCATCTGAAGGAATGTGGTCATTCAAACTATGTGCCACATCAAAGTTTCAGATGTCAACCATTTATAGTGGAAGTAATCTGCAATTGAGATGTGTTACACTTAGAATTGTTAAAAAGAAAGCACTAGATGTTTGAACAATTGTCTGCATCCACTGTTTTGGGGCTATGAAAAGCACCACATGAATTCAGTGCATAATACGAATTATTACAAAGTCAAGATATTCTTTTGTTTACAAAATTCTGTTCACAAATAACATTTTTATTATTTGACGTTAAAATAATTAGTACTATTTTACTTATTTGGCATCATCTTACCCACAAACATACAGTAGGCTACATGGGGCAAACGTGTCAGGATAGGTTTGTAAAATTCAACATTTAGGCTATTTACTAGGTCTAAATATTTCAAATATTTCCGTATTTGTTTATTCATCCCCCCTTTCTCTATTGTAAATGATGTTTCTTGGTATAAATGTCGTATGTTATGTGCTGCTCAAAACATTTCTAGTAGCATTGAACATTTTAAAACCTGTACATTTTCTAAATTTAACTTGACAACCAAGTATAAACATATCCTTTCTGGAGTGTAATTTTCGTCAACTGTTTAAAACATTCATTGAAATGATGTGTCGTTCCATGGGGCAATTTTTGTTATTTGACTCTTCAGATGGTCAGATGAAAAAACACAGGCCCAAGTTACATTAAATAATATAGGAAAGATTGGGTAGCATTGCTTTGACATAGAGCTATCTTAATTAGTGTGAGCTACGATAAGCTATATTGTTTGTTGTAACTTGGCCTCGTTTCATTTTTGTACGCTGAAAATAAGGGTTTACTCCAGCTCAGTACACTGCAATTGACCCGTTGTATTTATTTCTGGGAATCTATGATTTGTTTGAAAAACAATGAGTGCTCTGCATTTTCCTGTTGCATTGGGGGATGTTTGCACTTTAGTAGACGTTGACCTTTCCTGTGTGTCCTTGGAAAGTGCGTTCTTCAAAAATCACAATCATTTAAAAAAGTAGGACTATTGAAATGCACGTCAATAGACCTAGAATTTCACATGGGTCAGTACAATTCTGTAAGGTGCAACATTTAAGTGTTTCACCTACTATAGATATTAGTGGGCGGGGCCCCCCCATATCAACAGTTTCTAGCAGGAATGCGCAAAACTCTGGGAATAGTTTTATATATGTTGAGAGGATGAGCTACAACGGTAGGCTATCAAAGCCAAGATATTAAAGGGATTGCCAACTGTGCCTAAAATGTGGTTTTCTTTATTTGACATTACTCCTCCTTATTAAAATAATCATCCACCAAGATTTCAGCCTTTAAAAACGTCTACAGCTGAAAAAAAAGATTGAATAGTGTAATTTTCTGTCGACTATGTAGCGGGTGTAGCTCAGCTAGTTCGCTAGTAAGCACAGTGAGGTGCAGTAAAGTGAAGGCCTTGTAGCAGGTTACCGTGACAACACTCTGGCGGCACTACCCTCAGGTTCAAAATAACGTCGGTGCCCTTAGCTTTTGGCAATTTCGCCTTTAGCTGACTGGTAACACGTTCGTCTTGGAATACTTTGGACGAGTGAGAGAAGCGGGGTTCAAATCTCATCTTGAGCTAGTAAGCTTCTCTCTTTCCATACTCGTTACATTGGTGCCTGTTGACCCGGATCAGAACCGAATAAAAAGTGGTTGCTGCAGAGTTTCAAATGGAGGGGGAGTCAAAGGGGGTGAGTGTAGCGGGTGTAGCTCGGCTAGTTCACTAGTAAGCACAGTGAGGTGCAGTAAAGCAAAGACCTGTGTAGCAGGTTACCGTGACAACACTCTCTGGCGACACTACCGTCAGGTTCAAAATAATGTCGTTGCCCTTAGCTATCCGCGATTTCGCCTTTAGCTGACTGGTAACGCGTTTGTCTTGGAACACTTGGACGAGCGAGAGGAGCGGGGTTCAAATCTCACCTTGGGCTAGTAAGCTTTTCCCTCTTTAAATATGCAGTTCTCAGGCCTGGGTGGGTATGACCGCTAGTTAATATTCAGGCCACACCCAGCTAGTTAATAACAGCCTCTAGGTAAGTTACCACGCATTCTCGGAAATGCAAACACCGTTTAGCAAAACAAACTAACTAAATAGCCTAAAAAAGAAAGTGCGTGGTGCAACCGTACCATATGCTTGAGCCACTGAACTAAAGAAGATCCGTTCACATAATAATACTAACGTTAATCTTAAGGGACCCACGTCTTTCAAATAGTAACGTTACCGGTACAGCGTTGCATGCACATTGCATATCAACTTAATGGGATTGCCCTGAGACACAACAATAAAATCCTTGTATAAATAAAAAACAAAGACAAACAATGAAGGATATGTTTTGTAATGTATATAACTAAAATGTCAACCGATTCTATTTCATCACTGCCCAGCTAGCCATGAAATGTCAGCCCAGTTCCGGCCCAGTGTCTGCTGGCTGAGCCTGCCACAGTTGGCCCAATGCTGGCGGCCGGAGTTGGTTCGGACTCTTTTTGAATGACTGCCCAGAATCGGGCCGAGCATACTAGCCCGATTCTGGTTGCCAGAACTATGCCGACTCTGCCGTCACTGGGCCCGAAATAAACCCAGCATCATTGTTATCATTTAATATTTTATTCCCTTTCTCCTCTTCCTATATTCTCATATATACATATTTTATGCATATATAGTGCATATTGCACATCAAAGCTTTAAAAAAAAATAATAAACCACAAACACTTGGTTTTAGAACTGTGATGCAAAAGATTTATTGGTATATATTGACACGATGTTAAAGGGATAGTTCGGAATTTTGGACATAATGTCTCAATTACGACTTACCCATGATGTAGTTGATTGATGGAAACAATTTTCAGCTAATTCCATGCTGTCCCTTCTTTTGGACATACACAAGTTGCTAATGCTAGCGCAACTCTAAGGTAACCGGTAGCATTCACTACCAAACGCGCCTTAAACACTCCACAGTGCACCCAAAGCAAATAAAATACGACGACAGTCTATCGGGTTATTTTGAGTGTTTATACCATCATCTTTGAAGTCAAACTATCGTTGAATCCTTTACTTTGTGCTGACCTATATTCTCTGTGGAAGTACGGTGATGGAGCGATACTTTACGTTACCTACGAATGTAGTGCCGGCACTGGTCGACTACAACAACAAAGAAGAGCAACAAGTTGCAATGGCCACGTTTGCTCCGCCGCCGTACTTCCACAGAGAATATAGGTTTTTTATGTTTTTGAAATAAATTGATACTTTTATTCACCAAGGTAGCATTAAATTGATTTCTATTTCATTCTATTTCTACTTTAGCAATTGTAGCCATTTTTATACATAGTCCCCCCATTTTAGGGCACCAAAAGTAATTAAGATAAATTTAAATAAGGGTACTCTTACATGCAATACTATAACCTCTGTATTTGAATGGATCTCTATGGGAATTGGGGGGGTGGGACTAGATTTAGCTGTAAATTACATGGGCATAGTATGTATTGGCTAAATGGCTGTAAGTCAACAAGGGTCTGAGGTATCAAACGAGCCTCAAACCATCACTCTACTGCCAAATATGTAATAGATATGGATGGATCATTTAAAGGGTTGTTTCTCCTGAGTTCAATAGGAAAATGAGTCAGGAGAAACAACCCTTAAAGTGATCCGTCCATGTCTACTGCTTATCTGGCAGCAGAGTGATGGTTTGAGGCTTTTGAAATAGAAATAGTAGTTCATAACATTATCAATGTCTTGGCTGTGTTTTTGATCAATTTAATGCTACCTTGGTGAATAAAAGTATCAATTTCTTTCAAAAACATAAAAATGTCTCAGTGATTACAAACTTTTGAATGCTAGTGTACATTGCACTGTATAGAACAACATTTGGAAAATTAACCATCCATCCATTTTCTAACCGCTTGATCCAAGTCAGTGGCAAAATTAAGCAAATTTTTTTCAAGTATTTTTGAGATAATTGGATTATTAATTTTAATTAATTAGCACTGGTCCAAGGTTACATTATGGGTGTCAAATATCAGAAAGACTTGAGAGGTCAAGGTTAAAAAGGGTAAACTTTCCCACGGAATAGCGCTAATATTTAAATGAAATTAATGAAGTTAACAGCTACTAGTTAACAGCTTGATTCTTCGGGTTCTGCCCTGCCTTCATTTTGTTGTCTTCTGCCTGACTGCATCTGCAGGAGTCGAGGGGTGGAGGCAGGGCTTACCTTAGCTAACGTTAAATTCAGATTGTGAAATAACTAACTATTACGCTTAAAAAATGAAATCTGGGACGAAAGTCCACTGGTAGTAGCATGAACACATCTAAATACAGAATGTATGCGGAAAAATAGTGTAATTATTTGCACTTTAGCGACATTTATTTTCTAACTGTCTAGATAACTTAAAGGGTAAGTTCGCTATTTTGGAACTTGGACCCTATTTGCGGTCCGTCTTCCATGAACCTGACCCATGAAGTCCATTTTTTCGCTGATCGGTCCAGTATTGAGTTTGGTACAGATTTCCTGTAGGCTCTCACTGGGCTACAATAGAAGTCAACGGGGCAATTAGAAATGTTATGGAAAAACAACGATAAATGTGCTTTTATAGCTCAGTGTGTATTCTTACGGTCTCAGTATGCTCTCCTGTGAAATGTAGGCTATCGCAAACGCAAACCGAACGTTGAAACAACAGTTCCATTTGAAACATAACTATTTCTCCGACCGCACTACCTCGCACTGTAAAACTTCCGCAGTCTAGCTACGTTGTAGAGAGGCCGCTTGAAAAGCAGTTGATCACAAATCCTGACCTCCCGTTGGAGTTTACTAGCTAGTAGCCTACAGCAGAAATATTTGTAACGCAGTGTTTGTAATCATCATTTGTAATAATTTATCACAGCAATGGTGCGCGAATGTGCATTCCCCGGTTGTGGGAATAAAATGTCTGGACGCTCAAATACCAGTTTTCACAGGCTTCCGTTCTCTGACCCAGAAAGATTGAGACTTTGGCTGGTTGTCTTACGGATCGACATAAACACTCCAGTCAATCAACTCCGTTTGGCAGACTCGCGAGTTTGTGGAGCGCATTTCGACGATACTGATTTCTGTAACCGCAAATCAGAAGCAAAACACTGGTGGCTAAAGAACACAGCTGTTCCTCGTGTCGGACCTGCAGCACTATCAAGCACCGGAGCGGAGGTGAGTTATATTTAGCTATAACGTTACTAACATTTTTTTTTTTTTTTTTTTGAGCGCGTCCTCTGACCCAGCACTCATACCAACTAACAAAATCCGAGCTTGACATGAGTTGGTTTCTTGTAACAAAACTGTCGGAAACGTTCATCAACTATAACTTTTTACAATTCTATAATGTTTTATTTACAAATGCTTGACGCATGGTGTCCTGTCCAAAGTTCTCATCTATCACATATCTGTTGGCAGTCATAGTGTAATGGTAATCAATGGAGATGATCCAGTGTCATCCACGGATACATCCAGGTTTTCAATGGCATTCGGTAGCAACAGATTCCACTCCCTACAACACAAACTTTCCTCCTCTCTGGGCATCTGCTTGCACCTCTTGCAAGAACACCAAAAGTCCCCCGAAATTCTTGGTCTAGCCTCGGCAGCGACTTCGGATAACATTACCTGCGCAACTTCAGCCTCTCTCTATTCTCTTGCTCTCTTATCATCCATCTCTTGTAGTTCCGTGTCCGTGTATTCTGGCTCAAATCTGTAGCCAGTAACGTCAAAGTCAAAATCGAATTCTTCGTAATCATTATAGTCATCCATCATCCAAGTTTTTTTGTGGAAATTGTAGCCTACGTTGCTGCAGGTAAACAAACGCAGACTGCTCAACTAGATAGTTTCGTAAACGGCCGGCACACCTTCCCGCTCCCCTACCCCCGACACATAGTACTCCGCGGGAGCAGCGAAAACAAGCAACAGAGAAATGCTTACTTCCAAGCCATGCCAAGCACGTAAAAATGTTCGGATTGAGATACATTTCACAGGAGAGCATACTGAGACCGGTAACAATACACCCTGAGCTTCCCGTCTCATTTATTGTACATGAAAGCACATTTATCGAACATTTCTAATTGCCCCGTTGACTTCTATTGTAGCCCAGTGAGAGCCTACAGGAAATCTGTAGCGAACTCAATACTGGACCGATCAGCGAAAAAATGGACTTCATGGGTCAGGTTCATGGAAGACGGACCGCAAATAGGGTCCAAGGTCCAAAATAGCGAACTTACCCTTTAACATTAGCAACAGTTTTTTACGTTATGTTAATTCATGTAATGTTACTCGCTGTCTCACAAATAAATCCTCACTGTATTGAGATGACATTGTGTGACCGTATTACGTGCCGTTAATTTTGTCGTCTCAATTAATGTTACAAATGTTTTTAATAGAATAAAAATTGTAGATTCGACTGAAAACTTAACCTGAAGCTGATGGTCTGCACTCTGCACTAAACCAGCTGAAGTTTGTTAATGACGTATTCAAATCAGGAAGGCGTCTGTTGCTATGGTTGCTACTTATGTTCCGTTTGCTGACCTGTTGCCAACACAGGCCCTGAATCAAAGATTGGGGGCTGGGCCACCGTTGGCAAGCAGAATCGGGCCACACTATTTCCTAAGACTATTAGGTGAGCGCTCCTTTGGCAAAATCGGGCCGGCTTTACCCAGATTGATACTGGCCACATCTGACACTCTGGCGATTGTGCCGATGGTAAAGTGGACGCTGGGCCAGATGATTGTGCTAGCTGGGTACCTAGCATCGAGCGGGCACAATATTAAATTTGACTTGATCTGGCAACATGCCTCTGGCTTCAGTCTTCCAGCAAAATAAACATCAACAATTTTCTTTTCCTTTGGCATTTCAGTGTGGTAACGTTAACGTTACTGAGACCACAAAGTAGTTATTTCTTAAGCTACATGTGTATTTACTACATATAACTATTTTGAGAAGTGTAAAACAGGTCTCACGTGCTAGTTTTCGTTAGCAGGTCTATGGGGTTTTCCATAGTAGTTGTTAGCATTAAGCTAATCGGTAGCTAATTACCTGGAACAGCAAAACTGTATTTCTGTGTTTGATTACTGAGAGGAATAGCTGGTGTTGTGTTGCATGCCAGTTATCATCAGTAAACATGTAAAATTTACCGTTGGCCTCTGGATGTTTCTTAGTTAGCTAGCTATATCTCCAGCTACATTTCGCCTAATGAGGGCATATTAAACGCACTGACCCGATCGGAAAAGTGAGCTCGAGTTCAGGGCGAAAGTTATTGTTGAAGCCTGTAGTTGTAACTATCCATATTATGTGATGGGTATTTACCTGTTAAAAAGTGCTTTCTGCAGACATGTGGAGATGCAGGACACCATGTTTCCTTCTACTTGCTCTCTTGTGATAGCATGTAGCCACAGGGCTCGTCTTTTGGGATTTCCAATTGGACATGGCAAACGTGCAAAATGCAAGTCTGTTTTTTTTAAAATTGCATTGGCTGTGCAGTTCAAAATACAATTTTCTAGGATTTTTTCCCCGATCTTTGTTGTCTTCTTCCTGCACCGTTGTTTTCTATGGGAGCGAGTCTGAATTATTCATAGACTGTATAAAAATATGGAAAAAGTCACTGTGACGTCACCCATTGCCTTCCCACGGCCTCGTAAAAACCATTTTGAGTCTCTGGAAGTCTTTTTCGCCCCATGTTTGTACAAACTGCGTCTGCTCCGTGGAGCCGAAGTTGTCAGGAGCAGGGTCAATTGGATATGGTCATCGAGGTTCCGGGACAGTATGATTGACAGTTTGGGATGGAAAAGCCCATGACCTGACCTTAACCTTAAACACTCCACAGTGCACACAAAGCAAATAAAATACGACGACAGTCTATCGGGGTTATTTTCAGTGATTATACCATCATTTTTGGTCAAACTATGGTTGAATCCTTTACTTTGTGCTGACCTATATTCTCTGTGGAAGTACGGCGGCGGAGCTAGCTGTAGATTATGCAGGGTATCTGCCTGTAGTCAGGCTATCTGCTGTACTCCACAGTTGCCGACACAACCGTTTTTCCGAAAAGTTACATATTTGGTAGACAACAAGTCAGCTAAACACAAACATGCTACAGTATAACACAGCATATACAAGCAAGCACACTGGCTACCAATTTGCAGGAAAAGTTTGACCACTTCCATGACTTCCCAATCGTGGCAACTAGTTAGCTAAATTGAATAGATAGATCACGCATGCAATCATTTATTAGTTACCTGCTCGTCAGTTGTTTTCGGTGCATGAAGAAAAACAAATGGCACAGCAGTCTCCTTCCGTAGAGGTTATCCCAACCGTCCTTTTTTGATTTTCACATAGTCATCCTGAAATGGAAATGGTCACTACACACTTTTAATTTTTTTTAGAGTCTCAATTGGTGTGTTGACATCCATGCGAGCAGCAAGAAGCCACAGCTGTTTTCTTTGTTGATCTTCCATAGGAAATCAGTGAAAACTTTGTGGTGCCCATTTTTTTTGCATGATTTGAACAACCTTGAAATACACACCGAAATACCATCTTACCTGAACGTTAGCTAACAATACTACTAGTCTGAATCTTTCACACGCGCGATATTGTTGTTGGCCGGCACTACACTTACCTACTAACGTAAAGTATTGCTCCGCCGCTGTACTTCCACGGAGAATTTATGTGAGCACAAAGTAAAGGATTCAACGATAGTTTGACTTCAAAAATGATGGTATAATCACTGAAAATAACCCTGATAGACTGTCGTCGTATTTTCTTTGCTTTGGGTGCACTGTGGAGTGTTTAAGTGCGGTAGTGGATGCTACTAGTTTCCTTAGAGTTGCGCTAGCATTAGCAATGTGTATATGTCCAAAAGAAGGGACAGCATGGAATTATCTGAAAATGGTTTCCATCAATCAACTACATCATGGGTAAGTCGTAATTGAGACATTGTGTCCAAAATTCCGAAACTATCCCTTTAACCAAACCCACCATTTTCTATCGTAAAACAAACTTGCGGTAAACTTCCTTAAGTAGCTGATGTTTTATAGTATAGGCTAATATTTCATTTTCATCCTCAATTTTACTGTGTTATTCGCATTGAATGTGTGAAATTTGTCAATTAACGTTCATTCATTTATCTTAAATTTATATTCCGCTAACATCAGCTAATTTGATTAGCTAGATAGCATAGCCTACCAGCTGAGCTCGGTAGCCAAGCTAGACACATTGCATCACCACCACACATGGACAAACATAGGATAACGCTATAGACCCTTTTCACATGATGTCAGACAACTTCCGTTCTGACTCGAAGCAGGTTATGCTTACTTCCAGAGCATGGAGTTAATCATATTTTTATACAGTCTATGAGTTCACCCAGTCCCTTGTAATCTGCCACAAATACGGCTAGATGATGCATAACAACTTGCAGACAAATGTTCGCTTACGACACATTCCAAATTCTACAAATTCTTCATTGAACGGTACCTGTTTGATTATGAAGGTAAGTGTCTTTTCTAGCCCTTAGCTAGCTACATTAGCGAAGGTGCTGGGATAACGGTAGCTAGCTAGCTAACGTTAGTTGATATTATCAATCTGTTAGCTTTCTGTTTTGCAAATAGAAAGTCTTTAGGTCCTATTCTGTATTAGGTTACTGTAGTACAGACCGCAAACCTTTGTTGCAACCACTTTTCCATATTATTGCTGTTAGCTACAGAGTCTGGATTGTAAGATAAAAGTCAGTAGCTAACGTATTCATGGCTAATGTTGCGCCCTTTCTACCAAACATTGGAACAGTCTCGAATGTAGTTGATGATGAGGTGACTGAGAGGACGATGTCACAGGTCAATGAAGAAAAATGAGGAGGCTCATTACCTTCAGGTTTCTCAGACGAATAGTTCTCTAACATTATGATTAGAGAGTTAAGTTTTCTTTTTGTTGTGTTTTACTGTGGTTGCAAACTAATTCGCAGAGAATGATAACTTGAATTGACAACTGAGGGGCTGATAAGGATATAGGCTACACTAATGTCTTTGTAAGCAGTAACACTTTTCCTGTGTCGCAAATTTGGGGTGTTCTTAAATTCGTTTTAATTTATAATTTCAGTGAAATACGAATAGCCTACTATAATTAGGACATTAACGACCCACCACTAGGGGGGGCACCGTGGATAGAGAAACAAATGCGCTGTAGTAGGCTATATTACCGTTGCAAAAGTCACACAAAGCCATGGTTGTTCATACTGAAGTGTTCTGGCTATCACTGCTAGTAGGCAGACTGTTTTCTTTGTTATTCTCTAGGCTATCAGTGATTGGGAAATCTACACAGGAGTCAGAATGTGTTTTTATTGAAAACTTTACACTTTTCATTTGCCATGCATACAGACAGCTGTGCAGCAGCTAAAACTCCCCTTTTCACTCCTCCCACGGTGGCTGTCCCTGGCCAGCCCGTCTCCAACTGTTATAGCCTAACATTACAGATCACACGTAGGCTACCGGGGCTATCCCTGGCCTGGGCATATATCCACGTAACAATATTTCATCTTTATTGATAAACTTAATTTGTCGCCGAGAGGGGAATCTTGTTTAGCCACAACATGATAAAAAACAATTAGAACTAACGTTACAATAGCCTAGACTGAAGTATTTCACCTTACGTCCGATAATTAGCTAGCGGTTAGCTTTCGTTCTAGTTCTCACCAAGGCAAACAATCCAGCGAGTGATTATACATTAATATAAAAAGTAAATGCTTAACATGAGGCGTAAGTAAACTTGTTACAGCACAGGCAGGCAGCAATGCATATTTTACCTGTTGCTAAAGTTGCTGCTAGCTAGCCTACTTTCCCAACCATCCAAGGCAGCTACAGAATGGTAAATTGAAAATGACCGATAACGTTACCAAGAAAAAACGATTGTAAATACGTAAACATTATTAGTTTACTTTACCTTTCGAAATTACCTCGAGTTGTTGAGCATTCCTGCATTTTCAGAAGTCTCCGGTGCGAACGGAAGTAAAGATAAATTGCTTCGCGGAAAAGCAAAAGTTAACTGACGTCATTGTGAAAAGGGCCTATTGCCATTAAAGGCGCTATATGTAACATTGACACCGAGCGTTTAAAATGGGTACTGCAATCCAAATTCACAATATTGGAGAGTCGAGACACTGAATGAGCACGAGCGCAAGACGAGCCGAGCGCAACATTATATTTTGAGACGAGCTTATTCTATTTTGACAATGACAAGCGATGACGAGTCCTACACTGTTGATCAGCTAATGTATACGTTTGCAATTTGTTAATTATTTAATAATGGCTGGCTATGTTTATGGTCACACAAATATAAGCTAACATTACTGGTATGTTTAGCGAGTAACTATATACATATATATATTAAAATCTTTAGCTAGCTAGCTAAATGGAAACGATGTTGAACTTAGCTTAGGCATTCGTAAATCGGCTGTCGGAGTACATCTGCTTGTTCGTAATGGGCAGTGGACTCGGAGTCAACTCAGAGAATAGTGAATCACACATCACGCCTTTTCAACGGCTTTTCAACAACATTTTGTGGCATTTTGCGCACTGGGCTAGCGCCGCTAGAAAGGTAGCAAGCTGACCCCATAGTCTGTTAAATGAGCAAACCACCACCGTCTTTTTGGCTAACCGCCAATGAAACAGTTTCCCGCAGCATCCGATGAAACTGTTCCAGATAAAGTCGGCATTGTATGTTAGTGGATGTAGCCTACACGCTAGCAAAAGCATAGTAGCTACATTAGCTACATCGTAGCTGGTATTAAATTTAATCTGACTGCATCCTGTAACCTAATCACAAACGCACAAACTCCGTATTCTTTTCTTTTCCAAATAAATTACTGGTTTTATTTTAAACATCCCCGTATTGAGTCAATACAAACATACCGCTAACACTTTGACTACATATGCTGTATTCCCCGCACATTTTCTTAATTTTGGGACGGAAGAAAATCTACCCAGGCGTTGGTTAATTTTATCGTTCCATAGACCGTATATAGGACTAAACAACCAAATAATTTAGCCTAACGTTAGGCTATGTTCATAATACCCGCCAAAATCTGTCCTCTTATTAAAAAATTTGAATACCCACCAGTTACAGTCTATGGTTAGCTGCCGTTTGTGGCTACATTTTATTTTATGAGCAAAATAAAACGTTCATGTTAAACTAGCTGCTCTTAGTCTTAAGCCGCCTTTCCACTGAATACGACTATGCAAACAGACAGTTGGATTGCGCCCCCTAGTGTCAGTCGTTCCACACTATTGAATAGGTCGTACTGAGTCAGTCATTCTGTCGCAATGTGAGAGAGCACCCGGTACTAAATATAGTTGCCCTGGAGGGGTACAGGGACATAAACCATAAAATGGAGCTTTAAAAAGTTCAGGGAGAATAATTTAAACTATTCTATAGAGCATTTAGTCAGAAGTATGTGAACAACCTAGCTGACATTAGCTCATGGTGCACGAATGGATGACAGAACCCCAGAGTTTACAGTGGGCAAATGACTGCAGGAGGGAACACGTTAACATAAAAACTTTTAGGCTACAAAACAACAGAGTTAGACACATAGCATAGCTAACCCACCTTAGTTCCATTTAACGTTGTCTCAAGTACGCTAACGTTATACGATACAATGCAAAGAAATGTTCAATATTCAGTGGCAGCAAACAGTTGGGCAAAGCTAAAGGATAGCATATGCATTGTCTGTAGCTACTGTATTGATTCACTGTAGCTAGCAAGCGCCAGCCTGATAGCTAGGCTACTTGTAACGTTTGGTGCTTATAACAGCTCACGTTTTCATTTAAAATAACACACATGGAAAATCGATTAAAATATCCTTATTTATTAACCCAGATGCTCATCAAAAACCATCAATCAATCAATCAATAATTATCGTGCTTATTTTGCTTACTGTATTTTGTTGTAAATACGCTACATTCACCATTGACATCTATGTTAGCTAGCATCGTTTCGTCATTTCCTGTCTGGTATCGGAGTGAATTCTGTCGGAAAATTTGTAACGTATCCGTAGCCTCGGTCGGACTGAAAATTCCCGCAGTGCAGTCCACTGGAGCTCCTCGCATCCGATACATGACTGGCCATAGAAAATGAATGACTTCCGGTACGTTCTTATACGTATATCGTATTCAGTGGAAAGGCGGCTTTAGGATCTTCCTGTAGCTAGTTGGAGCAGCGGGCTAGTAACGTTAGCTAGGCAAATTCTTATTCTTTATTTAGGATCCCCATTAGCAGCACACAGTGTGCAGCTAATCTTCCTGGGGTCCGAACATAAAATACATACAACAGACAATCACGCATTCAAGATTGTGTAGTGAGACATAAAGTCAAATGGAACAGACAAAATAATAAAAAACAATAACATTAAAAAGAATAAAATGAGAATAATAGTAAATTAGTGTCCAGTCATTCAGCCATTTTTCCCAGATGTTTTTACATGCTTTTTAAAAGTATACTTGCTATTGACACTTGAAATTATGTATTTTGGCAATGAATTTCATATTGAGATTGATCTGTAACTGATGGTATGTTTAAGTAGGTTAGTTCTTGGTCTGGGTAGTGCTAGGTGACCATTGCTTGCGCCTCTTGTGCTATAACCATGTTTGTTAGATACGCTTACTAACCTTTCAGCAAAGCCAGCAGGTTTATCAGTGCTTATAACTGATCTAAGGAACATCAGGAGACTTATTTTTTTATTTTTAAAGATTTATTTGTTGACAACGCACCAAACAAGTACATTTGGGGCATTCCGTGTCAAAATCAACCAGTGGTCCCTGCATGACCCTCTCAGATTTAGATGAAACTCCATCATAATAATCCATTGTATGAAAAAATGAACACACAAAAAAAGAATTTGCCTCATACGACATGTCGTTTCCAAGATATGGTCTCCTGAAATTTGCTCTCAACTTCCGTCTTTCGCGCTCGCGAGTCGTGAACACACGCGCATGTGATTTTTTCCAACTTTGGAAGCTTATAACTTGGGATTGGTAACAGCTATAGAGCTGAACCTCGGTATCCTAACTTACTTTCTTCCAAATTGCAAGAATATGGTGATTATCGAGGGTCACCCTGTGCCCATACGAGTGGACATATACATCCCATATCACAGATGTATTATCTATAGGTGTATGTCTATGGTCACAAGCAAGTACAGGCTAATCAATTCATTTGTAAAGGAATGACATCCATCCAAAGTTGGGTTCGGGTGGAAAAAAAGTCAAAAACACAACCGTCCGTCTTGTCAATGGATCACCATGTGGACTGTTAAAACTTTTTCTGAAATTTACTCCAGTTAAACAGATATATTAGATCTACTCATAAACAAATTTCAGCTTTGGTACATGTTCATTTTTCACCCAATGGATTATTATGATGGAGTTTCATTAAAATCTGAGAGGGTCATACAGGAACTTTTCAGAAAACTGGTTGATTGACCACGGAATGACCCATTTGTCATTTTTTATACAAAGTGTAAAAATACAATAACAGGAGAAAGAAAACAATAATAATAATTCAAAAATTTAAAAAAAGAATAGAAAAATTAAACAAAAATAAACATACACCCTCCCCCCACCCCAGGAATGGTACAATGATCTACATCATTCGCGACACCAAGTCCTTTAAGGATATGTTAAAGAGAAAATAGAATAGCAGGTCCACTAAGTGAAGAAATATGGTATCAACTAAGGGGATTTATTGAAGGGAAAGAGACCAGAAAGGAGCCCCAGATTTTGTTATGTATTGCAGGTTTCCTCCTGACATTGTACAGAATCTTTTCTGGAGTTGCAATACGATGAAAGTTCATTCAGCCAGTGTTTTTGTGATCGTGAGTTTTCCGATTTCCAGTTTATAAGAATTATTTTTTTCCAGCTGTGCTGGCAAGTAACACAAAATACTTATTATGGTGAGTTATGTTAAGCATATCGAGATCTCCCAATAGCCAAATCCTGGGGTCACATGGTATTTCGGACTCTGTGATATCCGAAACAGTGGCTATAACGAACTTCCAAAAATCTTCCAGGTAAGGGCAATTCCAGAGCATATGGAGCAGATTGCCTTCAGCTATCTTACACCTCTGGCACATGGCGGATATATTCCCATCAATTTTGTGTAGCCTGTGTGGGGTGAAATAAGTTCTGTGAAAAATATTTAATTGCATTTGCCTATGTTTTGTAGAGACTAAAACTGTCTGAGATCTTTCCAAGATAATTGCATTCTATGTCTGACTCCCACTTGTGTTTAATAGACAGCCTGTCATAAATTGGTAGATTTTTATTTAGAATGTTATATCTGGAGGATATCAGCCCCCTAGTGGAGGAGACTAATATGTTAAACAAATAATCCTCCAGGCGGGATTTATTTGGAATAAATGGGAAATCCAAGAGTTATCTTGGACCCAGTGTCTGATTTGAAGGAATTTAAAGAGATTGTCTCTTGGTAAATTAAATTTGGAAGATAATTGTTGAAAATTAGACAGTATATTGTTACTATATAGGTCTCCAACTGTTTTGTTCCCATTATTGACCCATTTCTTTAGTGTTCCGTCAGCTATGGGATACGGAATGTTGGGGTTATCCCACAAGGGGGTCTTTCTCAGCAATGAGATATCTATTCCCAATATTGTGTGGGATTCCTGCCATGCCCCAAAGGTGTTGAAGAGAGGTTTTTTCTTCGCGCCCAAGAAAGGAATCATTTTTAGAGGAGGAGCGTTCAACTCATGTTGTTCGATAGAAAGCCATCTAACCTCACTACTAACCATCTAACCAGCGTGCAACCAAGTCCATATCGGACGGAACTGAGATGCCAGATAGTAGCATCTGAAATTGGGAAGGTTTAAACCTCCTTTAGTATAGGGGGCCTGGAGAGTAGTAAGTTTTACTCTGGGAATTTTATTTTGCCATAAAAATGAGGAGGTAGCTTTGTTGAGCTTGTTAAAAAAAGCTCTTGGGGACATTCAAAGGGATACATTGGAATAGGTAAGTAAGCTTTGGTAACACATTAATTTTAATTATGTTCACTCTACCAATTAGGGACAGTGGTAGGTCAATCCACCTCTACCTTAATTTTCTCCAAGAGATTCAAATAGTTGTCTGAGTACTTTGTCATGGCGTTCTTTAATTTTATGCCCAGATATTTAAAACCACAAGGACATATGTACCTTCAGCGGTTCAGTGAGTGTTCTAATATCCAAGTCCTGTGCGTTTAAGGGCAGAACCTCTTTGTTAAGTTTATTTTGTATCCTGAGGCTGCACTATACTCTTGTAGACATTGAAAAACAGCCGGGTCAGTTAAGTATATCAAAACATCGTCCGTGTAGAGAGAAATTTTGTGCTCGGAAGTACCGAATTTGACACCAGAGATGGCTGGGTTAGCTCAAATGGCGAGGGCAAGCGGTTCAATGGTGAGCGAAAATAACAACGGCGAGATGCAACAGCCCTGTCGGACTCCTCTAGAGAGCAAGAAGGGCGTCAGACAGGACCCCATTAGTTAAGATTTGAGCCTTAGGGGCTTTAAAAAGCGTTTTGATATATTAGATGAATATCTCCAAAATTCATGCCTTCAAGTGTCTGGAACAGAAAGCTAGGCTCGATCCTGTCAAACGCCTTCTCAGCGTCCATTGACATTATCAGCATGGGCTCCGTTTTCCTCTGTGCAGTCTACTATATGAAATAACCGGCGGACATTGTTAGAGATACCTTTTTTAACAACTGTTAGCCACGAAAGGCATGAGTGCATTTGTTTGGTACTGGTATGAATGGAGCATCTCAGTGCCAACCGGGCTGCTTTATTCTAAGCAACCTGAAGTTTTTGCAAATCTTTTTTTGTTGCTGATGAGCAGAGGACTGGACAGTACTCAAGGTGCGACAAGACCAGTGAATGTATAACTTGTTTAAGTATAGTGGGAGTGAGAGAGGATGAGCATTTTCTTGTCATTCCAATCCCTCTACCCAATTTACAGACTATGTTGTCTATGTGATCAGACCAAGAGAATGAACTTACAAATGTGAGACCCAAAGGTTTTATTATCTTAACTTGTTGAATGATTGTGGTACCTATTACTAAGTTTAACTGTGGTTTGTTTACCAACAAATGTCTTGATCCGAACACAATAGACTTTGTCTTGGAAATGTTGAGTACCAGTTTGCTGCTTTCAACCCAGTTATACACATCTGTCAGTGTATTATATAAAGTAGCAGTTAGCTCATTGCCCGATGTGGCAGCACAGTACAGAGTGGTGTCATCAGCGTACATCACAACATTAGTATTCTTTGTACACAAAGGCAGATCATTGGTGAAGATGGAAAACCGTAATGGCCCCAGGCAACTGCCTTGTGGAACCCCACAATATATGTCCTTTGTATCAGATAGACTGCCATTAAAGAACACTCTTTTCTTTCTTTCTGTGAGGTAGTCCTTTATCCAGGAGACTGCAGTACGAGAAAAGCCATAGCACTCTAGTTTCCGAATTAGCAAATCATGATCGATTACATTGAATGCTGCACTGAAATCTAGCATGACTGCTCCCACTAACTTCCTGTTTTCAATGTATGTTATCCAGTCGTCAGTCATTTCTGCAAGTGCGGTATATGTAGAATGGCCTTCTCTAAAAGCATGCTGAGAATTGGATATCAATTTATTGCTGGAGAAATAATCTTGAATTTGTTTGAAGATAATTTTTCTAATTTACTCAGCGCTGGTAAAATACTTATAGGGCGACTATTGGGACCATCAAAAATACAGTTTTTGTCTTTTGGAAGTGGAATGATTTTAGCTTCCTTCCAAAGAGTTGGATGAACCCCATGGATTAGACATTTATTGAATATATGGGCTATAGGAGTAGCGACATAGGTGGCCGCTAATTTGAGAAATTTACCATCAAGATTATCTGTGTCAGAAGAGTTATAGTCGGGGAGTGACATTAACATTTCCATAACCACTATGCTGATCTGCTGAAACTCAGTGGCAATTATTATTTTCCATTATGCCATTACTTATTCATTTATTTGATACTGCACCATCACTAGATTGCATGTTATTCCTGAGTTTGTTAACCTTACCTATGAAAAAGTTATTAAAGTAATTTGAAATTTCATATGGTTTTGACCATACACGTGTTACATTTCGCTTTTATTTAATTTTGTCACAAGATTCCTTAATTTACAGTATTCTTGTCTCGCTGATAGGCTACATAATGTTACGTCCACCGCCTCCCAGTCCACCTTCCCCATTGTTCTCCGTGTTTTCCCCCTTCCTTTCGTTTCTCGTCATGTTTTTACGTTTCTGTGTTTGTCTTCTGTGTTGTGCAGGCTAGGCGTGGTTTTCCTCCGCATTTCCCCATTTCCCCTCTCATTTTCCCCCAGCCAATCACTCACCCCTCCATTCACATTCCACACGCTCCCTCAGCAGCTCACGCACTCCAGTAGACATTTGCACGCTTCAGCACCTATTAACTCATTTTCCCGTTTATATATTCCCCCTTCTCTGTGTGTTGCGTTGCCAGTTTGTACTCTTGTCTTGCTTTGTTATGCTCTACTCAGCCTGTGTATCTCATTTTCTCTTGTGATTTAACTATCTGCAGTCTTGTTTCCCAGCCCGCCAGCCCAACCCACCATTACCTGCCTCCACTCCCGCTGCTAGTTCTCACCGGTCTGTCTGCCACCTCTCAAGCCCCTCTCCAGCTCCCCCAGCATTCTGTCAGCCCTAGCAGCCCAACCCCGTTCCAGACCCTCACTTAGCACCCCCTCTTGCTGTTCACATGTCACAATAAAAGTGCTCCACGGAGCTTGTTCTGTCTCCGAGTCCTGCGTTTGGGTCCACCGCAGTTGAAGGGATCGTAAAAGAACGAACTGGCCAAAAATGGACCCATCGGAGCAGCTCCACCGCGCCCTCGCCTGCAACCTGCCTCCTACTCCACCGACTCCAGCAAGGTTGCATTTGTCATGGCCTGCCTGGTGGTGGGAAGAGCATGGGAGTGGGCTACTGCTGTGTGGGACTGCCCGCCTGTTCCCACTTCGCCACCTTTGTCTCGGAGATGCGCGCGTGTTCGACCACCCAGTCTGTGGGCGCGACGCCACCCAGCGCCTCCTCCAGCTCCGCCAGGGGAACCGCAGTGTGGCGGAGATGGCGGTGCAGTTCCGTACCCTGGCAACGGAATCCGGGTGGAACGACTCCGCCCTCCAAGGGAGGAATCCAGCTCGCTGGATAGCCTGATATCGCTCGCCACCTCGTTGGATAACCGTTTGAGAGCCCACGCCCGGGAGAAGACGGGCCGACGGGTCGCCAAATTCGCTCCCCGGTCTCCAGTTTAGTCTCCATCCATGCCTTCTGCGCCAGACCTGCTGGGAGAGGAACCTGTGCAGCTGGGCACCACCATGCTGGATGCAGACAAATGCCGCCGGAGAGTGCTCACCGGTTCCTGTTTTTACTGTGGCCGGCCTGGTCACTTCCTGTCCTCCTGTCCCGTTCGCCCAAAAGGGGCGGCTCGCCGGTAAGTCTGGGCATTCTGGCGAGCCCAATCTCCACCACCTCTTCTGCCCAGTCCCGGTTCCTGCTAGGGGGCATCCTCCTGTGGGACTCCAAGTCCGTTACCCTGTCAGTGTGGGTCGACTCTGGAGCCGATGCCAATTTCATTGACGCAAACTTCGCCGCCCAATCCAGAATCCCCATCTTTCCACTCTCCAACCCGCTCAACGCCCTCACCTTGGATGGTAACCTTCAATTCAATTCAATTCAATTTTATTTGTATAGCGCTTTTTACAGAGAACTGTCACAAAGACGCTGCACAGGGAAACAGAAGGAAAATTGAGCAAAAAACCAGGCCTTAGCCCCCAACCAGCCAAATGAGGTAAAAAACTCCCCAGTAGGGGAGAAAAAACACTGAACAGTGGCGAGAAAAAACTCCCCAGTGGGAAGAAATCTCGGAAGGAACCTGGCTAGAGAGGGGGTGCCCATCCTTCGCTGGCCGGCTCGGTTTAGACCGAGGTGGACTGAATGGTAATAGTCAATTCAATAATCAGTTCAAAGGGGGCGGGGTGATGCATCTGGGACTCCGGTTGCGTGAAGTCGGGAGGATAAACCAACGGAGGGACAGGTCCGAAGCTATCTGCAAACTCAGGGTGAGGGGCATAACTGGAGCAGTATGCAAACTCAGGGTGAGAGGGGGACGGGCCGGAGTAATCTGCAGCTCAGGGTGAGAGAGGAAAAGAGAAGGTTAGCCGCCCCCCCCCCCCCCCCGACATCCTTAACTATAGGATTGACTAAAGAGGTACGTTTTTAGCCTACACTTAAAGACAGAAAGTGTGTCTGAAGCCCGTACATACATGGGAAGATTATTCCATAAAAAAGGAGCTCTGTAAGAGAAGGCTCTGCCACCCATTGTAATTTTAGATATAATAGGAATTTTCAAATAGCCAGCACTTTGAGAGCGAAGTAATCTAGGAGGACCGTAAGGAATGAGTAATCACTCAGATATTCAGGGGCCAAGCCATTTAAAGCTTTAAACGCTAGAAGTAAAATCTTGTAGTCAATTCTGAATTTGACAGGCAGCCAATGAAGATGTTTGAGCACCGGGCTGATATGCTCCCGTTTCTTGGTTCTAGTAAGAACCCTAGCAGCTGCATTCTGTACAAGTTGGAGACGATTCAGGGCTAAGCCAGTGCAACCAGACAATAATGCATTGCAGTAATCTAGTCGAGAGGTTACAGAGGCATGAACCATTTTTTCAGCATCCTCCAGGGACAACACCTTCCTTAATTTAGATATATTCCTCAGGTGGAAGAAGGCCATTCTTGTGATATTGTTAATATGGGGCTGAAAGGAGAGATCTGAATCAATAATTACACCAAGGTTTTTAACAACCTTGTTGGCCGAGACAGAGAAGCAATCTAAATTTAAGGGAAGCTGTAAGAATTTATCTTGAAGGGATTTGGGACCTAATACTAATATCTCAGTCTTATCTGAGTTCAATAAGAGGAAATTTTGGGTCATCCAGGCCTTTACGTCTTTGAGACAGGTCTCTAGTTTATACAACTGGTCAACTTCACCTGGCTTAACTGATATATAAAGTTGTGTGTCATCTGCGTAGCAGTGGTAGTTAACACCATGTCTGCTTATCATGTTCCCAATAGGGAGCATGTAAAAAGAAAAGAGCAGAGGACCCAAAACCGATCCTTGTGGTACTCCAAAGTTCACCTTAGAAAATTCAGAGGATTGACTGTTTACCCTAACAAACTGGGATCTATCATAGAGATAAGATTTAAACCACATAAGATCATGCCCGGTAAGACCAACTAAATTTTCTAGCCTGCAGAGGAGAATATGATGGTCTATAGTATCAAAGGCAGCGCTCAGGTCAAGTAAAACAAGAATAGAAATACAGCCACAGTCCAGAGAGAGGAACAAGTCATTCATAACTAGGGCAAGGGCGGTCTCGGTGCTATGGTGCTTCCTAAACCCAGATTGAAACCTCTCATACACATTATAAGTATGTAAAAATGAAGAAAGCTGTTGCGCTACACATTTCTCAAGAATCTTTGATAAAAATGGGAGGTTTGAAATGGGTCTACAATTAGCCAGGACAGTGGGATCCAAATTTGGTTTCTTTAGTGGCTTGATTTCTGCCAATTTAAAGGATGTAGGAACATGGCCCGATAGCAATGATGAGTTAATTAAATGAAGAATTGGTTTGATGAGCATAGGCAATATCTCCTTCAATAACTTTGTGGGTATGGGGTCTAGAAGACAGGTGGATGATTTTGAAGAAGAAACTAACTGAATGATGCGTGTGATCTTTTCCCTAATTTCAATAATTTTACCACTAAAGAAATTCAAGAAATCATTACTACTACATGAGACTGGAATTTGAGGGTTAGTTGTTGCATGATTATTAGTTAGTTCAGCAACTGTTCTGAATAGAAATCGGGGATTGGTCTTATTTTCTTGTATAAGCTTTGAAAAGTAAGAGGACCTAGCATTGGAGAGAGCATGCTTATAGGCACTAAGACTCTCTTTCCAGGCCAAGTGGAATACCTGCAGTTTAGTAGAACGCCATTTGCGTTCAAGCTGCCGAGACTTTTGTTTAAGAGCCCGCGTGGTCGGTGTACCAAGGGGCAAGCCTCTTCTCAATTACTTTTTTGCTTTTTAACGGAGCAACTACTTCAAGGGTTTTGCGTAGAGCAGTAGCTAATTCCTCTGCCAGATCATCGGTTGACAGGGAGCTGGATGAAGTGTCTAAATCAAGGTAATCAGGTAGCACATGAATAAAGTTTCCCGTAGTGGAGCTAGTGATAGTGCGACCTGTATACATTCTGAGTTCAGATGCAACAGAATGGGCTAATTTTAACTGCAGAGTAATGAGGAAATGGTCAGACAGAATAGGATTATGCGAGTGAATTTTAACATTAACAATGTCAATACCAAAACTTAAGACCAGGTCTAAAGTATGACTATGATAATGCGTGGGGCCAAAAATCATCTGTATTTTCAAAATGCAGGTTAAAATCACCCAATATTAACACTTTGTCATGACTTACAGCTAAACGAGGAAGAAAATCTGCAAATTCATGAATAAAGCCAGCATATGGGCCAGGAGGTCTATAGACAGTTACAAGTAAAATAGGCTGAGAAGAGGGGCGGTTTCTACCAACCACTGCTGACTGAGTGTTCATAACTAACATTTCAAATGAATCAAATGCATACTCTAATTTTGGAATTGACTGAAAGACAGATTTATAAATAACAGCAACCCCACCCCCTCTTCGACAGAGACGGGGGTTTTGGCTATATATGAACCCAGGTGGAGAGGATTCATTTAATGTAAAGTTCTCATCCACTTTCAGCCATGTTTCAGTTAAACATAGTATATCAAGAGAGCAGTCTGAGATTAATTCATTCACAAGAGCTGCCTTGGAATTAAGGGATCTTATATTTAATAAGCCAACTCTCATGGTAGTAATATCACTTGAGCTAATAGGATTGTGTTTTGTTTTAATCTTAATAAGATTATTAAAACAAACTTCACGGTTTTTGCCAGATTTGACATGGTTTTGTATACGGGGGACAGACACAGTTTCAATTTCTAAAGGGTGAACCCTAGCTGACAGTTCTGGGGAACAAGCAGACAAGTAGTTCTGCTTCCTGGCCTTGGCTCTAATTAGTCAGGGACTTGAATTTCTAAGACTATAGGCCAGTTTTTTAGAGATAAGAGCTGAACCCTCCCACGTGGGGTGAACACCATCTCTTTTTGAAAGATTAGGCCTCCCCCAAAAAGTGTGCCAATGATCTATATAGCCGATATTATTAGAGGGACACCACTCAGATAGCCAACGATTTAGTGACGTTAGTCTACTATAAGTTTCGTCACCACGCCTAGAAGGAATGGGGCCAGAGCAACCGTTAGACATCCGTTTTGCTACTTCACATGCTGATTCAAAATTACTTTTTGTTATCTCCGATTGCTTCAACCGGACATCATTTCATTTGCGCCGACGTGAATAACAATGCTAGAAAATTTACGATTAGCTTTAGCCAGCATTTTTAAATTTGCTTCTATGTCGGTCGCTCTAGCGCCAGGAATGCACTGAACTACGGTCTTTGGACTCGCAATTTCTACGTTTCGTAGAATAGAATCACCGATTATCTAAGCTTTTTCAGCCAGTTTTACTGAAGGTGCATTGCTCAGGGGAGAGAAACTATTTGAAACCCGAATTGGTGGTTGGTGGAGTACCAGGGGCTTACGACTACATTCGCGAACTGTAATCCACCTGCTGTTACCTTGCTGCGGAGGCATTTTCGGAATTCTAACATTAGTTGTGGACGGGCTAGCTGGAGCACCCAAAACCGAGAAGGGTTCTATGAACTTTTCGGTTTCTCTAATTTCATGTAGGGTACGGATGCGAGATTTCAAATCGGCTATCTTCTCAGTCAACCTAGCATTTAATTTACACTTATCACAAGTAAAGTTCCCACTAGTGGCGGAGAAGGAATAAGTAAACATGTCACATACCAGGCAAGAGATAGCCCAATATGGCGAGGAAGGAGAAACCGAGCGAGGAATGGGAGAGACTGAGGGTCAAACGAAGCCATAGCTTACCCTTGTATTAGAAGATATACAAAATTCGTCGGAAGCAGGATCAACTCAGGATCAATACTACTGGTTCCGTAGAAGCCGGCTCAGCCGCCACTTTGTTTTGCTTTACCTAACCTTACCTAGCCTAACACTGCTGGCCCGGTAAAAGCCTGCTCAGCAGCGAATTCGTCTTACCTAACGTTAGTTTGTAGCCTAGTATATTTTGTTTTGTTTTTGAGAACAATCGCAAATTTGCCAGCACAAAACGATCACCACCAAACTTTTCTACAGCACCGTTCAGTAGCACAGCTCAGTCACTCACCAAACAGGAAACAGGTTGCATTAGCTTGTAGTGTCTGTGGGATGGCAGGGTATTTAGAAGCAAAAAACTACTACCTTCTGGCCCGAGTCAAGCACACCATCATTCCACTGCAACTGGTTCTGCCCGGCAACCACCGAGAATCCATTCAGCTCCTATTCCGCCTCCCAGTCTTCCGTGGTCTTGGGCCAACACTGGCTCCGCCTGCATAACCCTCACCTTATCTGGGAGACCGCTCGTGTACAAGGCTGGACCCCCAGATGTCATTTGTCTCCACTCTGCTCTGCCTCTGTCTGGAGATGCCAGAACACCCTCCAGCGTTCCCAATCCTGACCTAACCTATGTCCCCAGCCTGTATCATGACCTAGAACAGGTTTTTTGTAAATTCCTTGCCATGTCCTTACCTCCTCATAGACCCTACGACTGCTGCATAGACCTGCTGCCCAGTGCGCCACTTCCGTCCGGCCGCCTCTACAACCTGTCTGCTCCTGAGAAGGCCTCCATGGAGACCTATATCCACAACTCACTGGCTGCAGGTATTATCCAATCCTCCTCTTCACCCGTGGGAGCCAGGTTCTTCTTTGTCTCTATGAAGGGTGGCTCCCTCCGCCCATGCATCGACTACCGTGGCCTCAATGCCAACACCACCCATAATAAATACCCTCTGCCTTTAATAAATTCTGCATTTGAACCCCTTCACAGTGCCACTATCTTCACCAAGCTGGATCCCCGGAACACCTACCACCTGGTCCGGATCCGGGAGGGAGATGAGTGGAAGACCACCTTTAACACCCCCCTTGGGCACTTTGAGTACCGGGTGGTCCCGTTCAGGCTGTCTAATGCTCCAGCCGTATTCTAGGCCCTGGTGAACGACGTCCTCCGCAATTTCCTCAACTGGTCAGTGTTCGTCTACATTGACGTTATCCAAATTTTTTCTAAGAACCCCCAGGATCATGTCCTGCACATGCGTCAAGTCCTCCAGAGGCTGCTGGAGAACAAACTTTATGTCAAGGCGGAAAAGTGCGTGTTCCACGCACCTACCATGTCCTTCCTGGGGTTCGTCATTGAGGAGGGGAGGATCAAGCCCAACCCCGCCAAGATCCAGGCCGTAACGGAGTGGTCCCACCACTTGTAGACACCTGCAGCAGTTCCTGGGGTTTGCTCATTTTTACCGCCGCTTCATTACAGCCAAATCGCCACACCCCTCACTAACCTCACTTCACTCTTTGTTCCATTTGTCTGGTCTCCTGAAGTTAACCAAGCCTTTTCCACCCTCAAGTCCAGATTCTCCACTGCACCCGTCCTCTGCCACCCCGACCCCACCCGCCAATTCATCGTCGAGGTGGATGCATCCGACACTGGCGTGGGCACCGTCCTGTCCCAGCACTCTTCCTTGGATCATAGGGTTCACCCCTGTGCTTTCTTTTCCCACAGTTTAACCCAGGCCCAACAGAATTATGATGTTGGGGATCACCAGCTACTCGCCATCAAACTTGCGCTGGAGGAATGGAGGCACTGGCTGGAGAGGGCGGACACTCGTCATCCTGACTGACCACCGCAAGCTCCAGTACATCCAGGCTGCCAAGAGACTGAACTCCCGCCAAGCTCGCCGGTCACTCTTTTTCACCCGGTTTAATTTTTTCATAACTTATAGACCCGGTTCCCAGAACACTAAGCCTGATGCCCTCTCACGGGTATTCTCCCTGCTTGCCAGACCTATTGTCCCGGATCCCATCATTCCTCCGTCTTGTGTGGTGGCTGCAGTCTCTTGGGAGATCAAGAAGATGGTGAAGGCCGCCCAGGTAAACCAGCCTGACCCCCGCAATAACCCCGAGACTCACCTGTTTGTCCTCAATTCCGTCCGCTCCCAGGTCCTCCAGTGGGTCCACGCATCCCGCCTGTCCTGCCACCCAGGGGTCCACCGGACCAGCGCCCAGGTGAGGAGGAGTTTCTGGTGGCCCACGCTGATGGGGGATACCCGTGCCTACGTCCTCGCCTGTCCCGTCTGTGCCAGGAGCAAGGCCTCCCACCAGCCACCCGCCGGTTTCCTTCACCCCCTCCCCATCCCGGGCCGTCCGAGGAGCCACATTGGGGTGGACTTTGTGACTGGTCTTCCCTCCTCCGATGGTAACACCGTCATCCTCACAGTGGTCGACCAGTTCTCCAAGGCGGGCGGCCCACTTCGTACCCCTGCCCAAGCTCCCCTCTGCATCTGAGACCGTGGAGCTCCTGGTTCAGCATGTGGTGAGGCTGCACGGGATCCCCATGGATGTCATCTCGGACCGTGGGCCCCAGTTCTCCTCCCAGGTGTGGAGAGCCTTCTGCCGGGCCCTAGGCACCTCCACCAGTCTGTCGTCCGGATATCACCCCCAGACCAATGGACAGACCGAGTGGACCAACCAGGACCTGGGAGCTGCCCTGCGGTGCGTGTCCGCCCACAACCCCTCCTCCTGGAGTAAGTTCCTCCCCTGGGTGGAGTACGCACACAACTCCTTGAAGAGCTCCGCCACCCAGATGTCCCCCTTTGAGTGCTACTTGGGGTACCAGCCCCCCCTGTTCCCGGTCCAGGAGGAGGAGGTTGGTGTACCATCCGTCCGGGTCACACCTCCGTTGTCGCAGGATTTGGAGGTTGACGCGCACCGCACTCCTCTGCACCTCATCCCGCAACCAACGCCTGGCGGAACTTCACCGGACCACAGCCCTTACATCGGCCCCTACCCCATCCTCACCGTCATCCACCCCTCCACTGTCAAGCTCCAGCTAGCTCCGGCACTCAATATTCACCCCGTCTTCCACGTCAGTGAAGTGAAGCCGGTCGCCTCCAGCCCGCTCAGTCCTCCCGCCGAACCCCCCCCACCTCCCCAGATCATTAACTTACACCGTCCACTGAATCATGGACATCTGCCGCAGGGGACGCGGCTACCAATACCTGGTGGACTGGGAGGGCTACGGCCCAGAGGAACGTAGCTGGATCTCCCGCAAGCTCGTCCTGGACCCCTCTCTTATCCGGGACTTCCAACTCAAGTTCCGGCCTGGTGGGACCCTGAAGGGTGGGGGGGGTACTGTTACCTCTGCCGCCTCCCTTCCAGTCCATCTTCCCCATTTTTCTCAGTGTTTTCCCCCTTCCTTTAGTTTCTTGTCATGTTTTCCGTGTTTGTCTTCTGTGTTGTGCAGGCTGGGCGTGGTTTTCCTCCGCATTTACCCACTTCCCCTCTCATTTTCCCCCAGCCAATCACTCGCCCCTCGATTCACATTTCACACGCTCCCTCAGCAGCTCACGCACTCCAGCAGACATTCGCACGCTTCAGCACCAATTAACTCATTTTCCCGTTTATGTATTCCCCCTTCTCTGTGTGTTGCGTTGCCAGTTCGTACTCATGTCTTGCTTTGTTATGCTCTGTACTCTGCCTGTGTATCTTGTTTTGTCTTGTGATTTAACTATCTGCAGTCTTGTTTCCCAGCCCGCTAGCCTGCTTGCCCAACCCGCTAATGCCTGCCTCCACTCCCGCTGCCAGTTGTCACCGGTCTGTCTGCCACCTCTCAAGCCCCTCCCCAGCTCCCCCAGCATTCTGTCAGCCCTAGCAGCCCAACCCCATTCCAGACCCTCACTTAGCACCCCCTCTTGCTGTTCACATGTCACAATAAAAGTGCTCCAGGGAGCTTGTTCTGAGTCTGTCTCCGAGTCCTGCGTTTGGGTCCACATCAGTTGAAGATCGTAAAACATAATCTATTAACTGTTTTCTTTGCATTGTTTCTTAAAGTCATCAAATCCTTCAGCTCTTTGTCAATCCATAGGGCATTGTTAACTTTTACTGTAAATTTTGTCAACGAAGCATGGCCATTCACAATTTTCATGAATAAATTCGTGAACATTGTAAGTGCAGCTTCAGGATCATTCTCATTGTATACTTTAGACCATTGTACCTGTTCCACTTACTGCAGAAATGTTTCAGTTTTAAAATGTTTGTACGATCGCTTATAGAACCTTATTACCCCCTTTGGGGATTTTAGTCTTTCTAGACAAAGCAACCAAGTTGTGATCACTGAATCCAACTGATCGAGAAACTGCCTTTGAGCAGTGCTCAGGATTATTCGTAAAAATATGATCGATACATGTAGAAGAGGTTTCACCGAACTTATTAGTAACAATTCTTGTTGGAAATGACATGACTTGAGTTAAATTACAAGCCTGAGTCATATAATATACAGTGCATCCGGAAAGTATTCACAGCGCTTCACTTTTTCCACATTTTGTTCTGTTACAGCCTTATTCCAAAATTGATTAAATTCATTTTTTCCCTCGAAATTCTACACACAACACCCCATAATGACAATGTGAAAAAAGTTTTTTTGAGATTTTTGCAAATTTATTAAAAATAAAAAAATAAAATTTCTCATTTACATAAGTATTCATACCCTTTGCTGTAACGTATTTTTAAAGTATCATATTTCATATTTGGTCGCATATCCTTTACATGCTGTTACTTCCTGAAGTCTGTGACCATCAATATCAAAAAACTGTCTATCTTATTTTCAGGTACTGTTACAAGCGATACTATAACCTCTCTGCATTTGAATGGATCTCTATGGAAATTGGGGGGTGAGACTAGATTCAGCTGTAAATTACACTGGTACAGTATGGAACACATGGCTGGCTAAATGACTGTAAGTTATCAAGGGTCTGAGCTATCAAACGAGCCCCAAACCATCACTCTGTTGCCAGATATGGAGTAGATGTGGATGGATCACTGCAAGGGTTATTTCTCCGGACTAATTTTCCTATAGAACTCTATGGGGAAAAAAGTCAGGAGAAACAACCCTTAAAGTGCTGTGAATACTTTCCGGATGCACTGTAACTTAAATTTCAATGGGCACATAGTGTCTAGCCAATCAATGTTCATATCTCCCAATACGTACAATTCTCTATTTTCATCAGAGGCTTTATCTAACATGCTGCACATCTCATCAAGATATGATGAGCACTCGGAGGCCTGTAGCAGCAGTCAATAAGAACAGGTTTTAGATGGGATAGGTGAACTCCAAGTTCCTGATTATTAGGTCTACCCTATATACTGCTGGAATATGGCTTTGGATGTAGACAGCTTCACCTCCACCAAATCTGTTTCTGTCCTTTCTAAAGATATTGTACCCGTGTATTGATATCTCGTCATTTTCAATTGATGAGTCCAGGTGGGTTTCTGATATAGTTAAAATGTGGATATTGTGTAACTACAAGGAAACCAATCATGTATTTTGTTCCGCAGACTACATACATTCAGATGAGCCATTAACAAGCCTTTAGTTGGTCATTTCATCATAGCATCAAGGTAAAATCATACAGGGCCCCCTGCCTACAGTTTGTGTTAGTGTTCTTTGTTGATATTCAGCACTTTGTTTAGTTAAAGACCAAAGATGGGAAAAATGTCTCATAGTTCTTTTCCTTTTTTTATGCAAATTAACCGATAGATTAACATACATTTTTGAGGTCAATTTCATTAAGTTATTGTATTCTTGAACTATAATGTTGGCTAAAAGGTTCATGTGTATATATTTTTTTTTTCCTTCGTTTCTATATTCTTCTCTCTTGCTGACGACCAGCGCGAGTGATGAGCTTGTCATATCTTTTGCAACACTGCATAGTCTTCGTTCTTTCTGGCTTCCAACATCTTAGGTATCAGCTCCCTTCTCTTCTGTCTCAGCCTCAGGATAGTCTTCATTTATAAATATTTTGGTCCCCTTGAATTTGTTGGCATTCCACAGGTCTCTTTCTCTATCCTTGAACCGAAGGAATTTGACTACAATGGACCTTAGCCTATCAACTTTCCTTCCAAGCCAACTAGATCCATTCCTTGTGTTTGACTGGACATTGCTGGGGACTTTTCCAGTGCGATGGGCTCTCTTAATTTCTTTAATTTTGGTTGGGTCCAAATCCAGTTTTTCACCCAATAATTTAAGTAATTTCTGTTCAGTATCAGACAATTTTTGATAGTCTGACTCAGACACTCCATCAATAACCAGATTATTGCGTCTGGACTGTCCCTCAAGGTAATCTGATTTGTAATCCATTGTGAATAGAGACTCAGCTTGTTTATGGATGTCACCCTCAAAGGATTTACCAGTTGCATGACTCCTTGAGTTGATCCACATCCTTCTGTGTGTATTGGAGACTGACTTTGAGGTCTTCCAGATCTTTCAGAATACCATCCAATCTACTGTTGGTATTATTCATTATAGTCTTTACAAAGCTCTTGTAACTATTCTCCATCTGTTGCAAGGATTCTTTAAAAAATGCTTTTTGTTGATCCAGCAGCTTGTGTACTTGAGCTAATGACACATTCTTTGCCATACTGAATCTACAGAATATCCAAATGCTTCCAGATACAGTCAATACAATCTGTAAAACTGTTGAAGTTTTGTCTGTTAAAAAAGAAATAAAAAAAATACCGTAACTGGTTCGCAATGAGCTCCCTTCCATGAATTAACATACTGTGATGAAAAAATCAGTTTAGACCTTTAAATGGAACTCTGTTGTTGTTGGATTACCACAGCCAAAACTTTAACTTGTTTGCACCATGCCCAGCTAGCTCAATACTACATACACTCACGCGTTTTCATGGGAGCCCCTTGCCCCGTCAAACGAACCTGATAGCATAGAGACACCAACCCTAGAAGCAAATAGCGTAACATCCATTTACCACAACTGCTGAGAGTTATCATCACAGACCGCAAAGTAAAAACTGACCGTCTGTACTTCAACTGAAGTTCCGAGCTCGATAAGCATAAGGAGATCTACTAACCGGCAAGGACACACCGCAGAGGGAGGGAGGAAGAAAGCTATGCTACCTAGTCAGGTACTTTACAACAGGCCGAAATTAGCTTTATATTAGCACAACCATAAAAACATATGGCATTTTGTGCTTGTAAGGCCCCCAAACCTTTATTGAATATTCCGGCTCCTATGAGGTTAATCTGGGGAAGAAAAACGTTAACGTCGCGAAAACTTTTTCTGTTTTTCGTTTAAATGTTTGCCACACTGCTGCCAAGCTAGATAGCGTTGACAGTGTATGTGCACAGAGAGGAGCGGGTGGTCTGCGTGCGTCTGGCAATCACGGTAGCTAGCTAACTTATATGGACAGCCAGCTAGTTAGGAGGACTTTAAGGAAGTCGAATAACTGTTCAATTAAAACTGCTTGCCATGAGCTATCGTTAGCGTGCTAGCTAAATGTTAAAACGACTTGCCATGAGATATCGTTAGCTTGCTAGCTAGCTAACCCAGCATTACTAAGCAATGGTAACGTTCATGGCAGGGAGAGTAGCTAAATTAATATCTAAATTGATAAAGTTATACAGGTATGGAGCAATTGATTTCAGATACTTAACCCACAGTTTGGCTGCTTACTCCGAGACGCTGGGCCGGTAATGTAGCTGCAATATCCCCTGCTGCCTCATCTCACAAAACAGTATTTTTTTTTCGTAGTAGATACATCATAGCTCACTCCAAAATGAATATGTGATGACAAACATGTTGAAGATGAGCGACAAGGCAGTCAATTTATTACATTACGAACTGCTTCCACAAAACAACAGCTTGTTCACGGTAGGCTACTAAAGGATGTTCTCCATCGACTTCCACTCAAAAATACAGCTGTCCCAAGCATAGACTGTACAAAAATAGGTCCCAAACATAGGTCCCAAGACGCCAGGCTTTACACATTTTAGACCAATGACAGTTGTCTCTCCCTTCTGGTCCCGCCCCTCAGTGAGAACACTATAGAACCTATCTATGGCAGTGACCCCAGTGACTCAACCTGTCCCTCTGATTAGTCCTGAACAAATGTTAATACCCTGTCCAAACGACACAATAATTAAAAAAATCGGCACATGGAGAGGAGGTAGACGAAGGAAAATAACCTATTGCCACTACATTTTCTTGTGGAAAAAATTTATTGACTTAGTATTTTGACAACATTGGCTTACATGGTGAAAGACCTATACTGGAGCCAACCGCAGTGGCGCTAGTGAGCAACAGCACTATGGCCACTCCCAGCCCAACCAGGAAGTGAGCTTCAAAATGAAAGCCTGGTTTTGGCCCCTTAGAATTATTCCCCCAAAGTGGGACATGGCATTCACAGAAACGCTTCAGTGAAGTATGACCAGTTCTCTATTGGCTGAGAGGACCAGATGACATGTACTGGTCGTGTTTTAATCCCATCCGCTCAAAACCTTGCCTGATCAATTACAGACACTGGTGGGAAAAAAAGAAGGCATATCTCAATTTAGGCATATCACTTAGTACTGATATTTGGGTTATGTTTATTCCACCCCAGAATGACAACAATTAACCATTGAAAAGCTGAATCATCAATTTGAGTTGGCGATCCCTTTAAATTAATACATTTTCAGTAACTACAAGAAATGTACATCAAGCTTTCTTTTAATAAGAACAGTAACACCGATGGACAGGGTATTTTCTTGCCTAGTTTTGTCACACATTAGCTAAAAATCAATAGCCTAACTTAATGTATAACGTTGCAGAGTTACAATGCAACAAAAATAATTATCTTAGCCAAGTTAAATAGCGTTAGCTAACGTTATATCTGCCATTGCCATGTGGCGCTAGCCAGCTTGCTAACTTACATAGGGTACAATGGAAACTTAAAACTGGAAGCCTTACATTGACAGATTGTATAAGAATTGTATGTGTCCTTCCCAAGGCATTTTTGGATGACGACGCGAGGCCGGCAAGCAGGCGAAGTGACCAGAAGAGATGGGGAACGTGGCGTGATAACTTGATAACGTGATCAGATTAAATATTTGACGTATAAATTGTCCTCCTTTTCTAATTTAATTTCCCCATTCCTAGTTCTGTCATGGAGGATCCGTTAATTATTGCTGTGTTGTTAAAACAAGTAACTGATATTTATTCATGTAAACTTATACATTGTTATTGGTAAATGCAAATTTAGTGTGCGGAGTCTGGTTTCGGAAGTAAATTCCCTATGGAAGATAGTCTCCGAAGCCCATTCTATCGACTATTTCTTGAAATCTGATTTATAGAATGAGCCAAAACGTTCCTGGATTAGCCTGTGTGGTACAAGGATATAGACCATATATCGCATGTCCCAATTTTTATTTTTCAAAGTAATGCATTAATGATTGTAGTTCGACTTGTAGTCCACTTTAACGGACTGCATATCTAGTACTGCAATGCACGGGTGGTTCTCGACAATAAGATATCATCTCGTCTGTCTGCTCTGTGGCAGATGGGAGTAGGCTACTGCCGCTGAAGACAAGCTAACGTTAGCTTGCTAAGTAGAGAAGCCCGCCCGACAAGGTCAGAAACTATGCTACGGTTAACCACATAAAGCAATTCTAGCTTTTAGTCCTTCAAGCTAGCTAGCTAACGTTAGAAAAAAGTGTTTAAAAACAGAGCTGTGTGCTACTGCTGTCTAACGTTATATGAAAATGTCTGGAGAAAAGACTGCTCGTTCGGAGAGAATTATGGGATGTGGAGTTTGTAAACAGTGCCAGCGCTGGTATGTTCACAAAAAAAATACTAAAATGTAAAATATACTCGAGGCTGGTCCAGAAAAACGGCATGGTTTGTGAATGGGCGTTATATTGAACAATCCGGGAAATTGACGGTAAGACATAATCAGTAGAAATGGTTTAAAAGTAAGCTTTAGTTAATGTCTACGCTCTAAATGAATGGGGAATTTACTTCCGAAACCAGGACGTAGTCACTTGAGTATTCTATAGAGGGCAGGATTCCGGTAATTTTCATTGCAAAATGAGAAACATCAACCTTTGTATTGAACATTTGAGATTGGGACTACAGTCAATCGCTAGCATTTTGGTGTGGCCCAATACATAACTTATCAACTAAAATAAGTTGTTTCAGTGCTTGGTTACCCTTTAAAAGCCATCTGCGTTTGCATCTTGGCGGATTGCTAATATGTTGGCTGACAGTAAGACTGTGAAACAGTGATTTAGCCTACAGCTGGTGAAACACGCTCGTGCGTGTAGTTAAAGCGTGCCAGCAAGCAATAGGCTATATGGATCAATAGCCTATTATGATCAATATTATTTGGATTAACCATTATGATGTGTTTTGATACACACAATAATAATCTTTCACATAATGGTTTAACACCGACACGGGTTCCCGGTAATTCCTGACCAAACTATTTCCCAGCAATATAATAACGGGAAAATATGAACGCATTTTCCATTAGCTTAGACCAGTGCTGTTATTTAGGGACTATATTTAGCTGGAACAGTATGGAAACACATGGTTGGCTAAATGGCTCTAAGTCATCAAGGGTCTGTCGTTTCAAACAAGCCTTAAACCATCACTCTGCTGCCAGAAATACAGTAGATATGGATGGATAACTTGAAGGGTTTCTTCTCCTGACTTATTTTTTCCATAGAGTTCAATAGGAAAATTTGTCAGGAGAAACAACCCTTAAAGTGATCCATCCATATCTACTGCATATCTGGCAGCAGAGTGATGGTTTGAGGCTTGTTTGATACCTCAGACCCTTGATGACTTACAGCCATTTTACCAATCATGTATTCCATACTGTTCCATCATAATTTACAGCTAAATCTAGTCCCACCCCCCAATTCCCATGGAGATCCATTCAAATGCAGAGACGTTATAGTATCGCTTGTAAGAGTACCAGAAAATAAGATATCAAGAGTCTTTTGCTGTTGTTGGGTCACAGACATCAGGAAGTCATGGCATGCAAAGGACATGCAACCAAATATAAAAAATTGAAAGGCACAGTCAACTTAGTGTATGTAAACTTCTGACCCACTGGAATTGTGATATAGTGAATTGAAAGTGAAATAATCTGTCTCTAAACAATTATTGGAAAAATTACTTGTTTCATGCACAAAGTAGATGTCCTAACTGACTTGCCAAGACTATAGTTTGCCAACATGAAATCTGTGGAGTGGTTAAAATTAGTTTTAATGACTTCAACCTAAGTGTATGTAAACTTCCGTCTTCAACTGTACATGCAGTTTAATTTCGTTATAACACCTGCAGCATCTGAGAATAAGCTACCAGAACTGGCTTCCCTCTCACCTTAGAAAACACCAAAGCCTGCTTGTTTAACAAATTTTGTTTGATTATACAATGAAGCATTGTCAAACATCAGTTCCATGAGACTCTTCTCACAGCAGACAGATCACAGGCAATTCATTCGGCTCGCGAAGTAACCTTACACGTAGCATCGCACATCGCCTGGATGTTGATGGAGTGGGCCCCCTTTTGTTGCACATAGTATATAACAGCGTTCTTTGCTGGGGCTGAAACCTCAGGAAACCCAAAGTTCACCGTGAACTGCTGTTTTACCATTTCTTGGCTGACAGGTGTGATGGGGACTTCATATAGGGACAGGACAGCAGGTATTCGTCTCCAGCTCAGCTGCCCGAAGATGATAGAAGTTTGTTAAAATCTGGCGGGATGAAAACAATTTAAGGCGGCATTCCCCTTCGTTGAGGGACAGGTATGTGGTCTTTGACCGATGGACCCTTTTATTATTATGCATTTCTTGATATAGCCTACAGAATAATAATATTTCACATTGTAATCTTGATATTTTTAGTCATGCTTGTGCACGCCCCTGTGTGTAACAGATAGGAGGGTGTACACGCGTTGTGCACACACCTATGTAGACGCACTTATATGCGCCATTAAAATAATAAATGTAAACAACTGAAACATGACTTTAGACCAGGTTTGTGGTGGTTTTAGCGCAAGTGTTTTCTGCTGGCTCAAGATAGCAATACGCCAAAAATGATCCTGGCCACACCTAATCTTAAGACCAACCCGCCCAGTTCACTTGTTATCGGCGCAAGATCACTTGGTATTTACACGCCGTGAACTCTGAGCGCTAAAATGACCCCTGCGTCGGTCTGAAAATAGCGAAGACACTTGCGTTTCGGTGAGCACCGGGTTTAAGATAGGGCCCGCTGTCTTTTGTGACCAAGCTAAACTTCTCACTTAAAACATAGCTTTTGTTATTAATTCATAACTGATGATTACTGCCAATAAACACATCCACTAAAATATTTACAGCTACACTCTACACGCCACTAGAACGTTCAATCAATGTGCTGCGGGCCTCAGACCAGAATAAGACCAAATAACATTACAAATGTCATAACATAGCCTACAGTGTTTCCCATTAATACATTAATGGGAAACTGTGGCGGCCCGCCAGTTTAATTTCTACCGCCAGATTCAAATTGATCAAAAAAAGATATTAAAAAAATAAAAATAGTTGTATGTGCGTACTTTAGCCCTGTTGCTTCAAAAACGCCTCTCTGGCTCTCATCACTCTACTCGCTGCCCCTCCCCCTGATTCACACAAACGCGCGTGCATAGACGGTCACAAAAATGCGGGAGTGCATCTCCGAGACAGAGGCTGTGTCTCCTCACGATTCTGAGGAGATTAGACGTGGTGATTATGTTTGTGAAAGTTAAAACCCTCTGTGGTTATAAGCTAATGTAATGACTTTGTACAACTTTAGCTAGCAAGCTAGCGGCTATAAAACATTTTAGCCACAACTAAGGTAATGTTATCTCGCTTGCTAACTTCAGAAGCAAAACAAAATAAAATATATACAAGTTTATGTATGTTGTAGTATCTCATGGAAGAGGCCAAGGGCCAAGTTGCATTAAATAATTTAGGAAAGTTTGGATAGCATTGCTTTGGAATAGAGCTAGTTTATTTAGTGTGAGCTACGATAGGCAATATTGTTAGTTGTAACTTGGCCACATTTTGATATCAATACTTTTAAAGGCAGGCCTAGATTTTGCAAGTTGGAATTAAGGACTTATAGACAGCGCTCTGTAGGCTATGCGTGAGTAACTTGGCTTTCTTTACGTCGGAGACGTTTTTGTTCAGATATCCTTTTATACAGTCATGATGGCATCACCTTTTTACCTGTGGAATACCTGTTTACCACAGAAGTTGTTTGAGAGAATGGCAAGAATGTGCAAAGCCGTTATCAAGGCAAAGGGTGGCTACTTTGAAGAATCTAAAATATAAGACTTTTTTTTATTTGTTTAACCCTTTTTTGGTTTTTGCATAATTTAATTTGTGTTATCTCATAGTTTTGATGTCTTTACTATTCCAAAATGTGGAAAACAGTAAAAATAACGGAAAAAAACCTTCTATGAGTAGGTGTGTCCAAACCTTTGACTGGTACTATATATATATATATATATATATATATATATATGTATATATATATATATACACATAAATAGTAATAATAATAACATAACGCAATAATAACAATAGTGTGTTGAATCTAAGCATGTGTTTGTATGCATCCATGCCATGTCATTGTGTGTGTTTGTACATGAAAGTGTGTGTATGCGTGTGTTTGTGAACTGTAGTGTGTGATATTTGTGATAAAACAGTAAAAATAACGGGAAAAAAACCTTCTATGAGTAGGTGTGTCCAAACTTTTGACTGGTAGTGTATGTAAAAGAAGTAGGCTGCTGTTTTCGCAAGCGATGACATAACAATCCTGCGTCGGAATTTTTGGGGGTTTTCTTAAAATTGTAATTTAGAATTTCATAGAAATATGAATCCTACAATTGGAAGGTCAACGACTGCCACTAGGGGGCCACCGTGGATAGGGATAAAGAAGGATTTTTTTTTTTTAACATTTTGCATCATTTGCTACTTGTTTATGGAAGCATATCCGTACCAAAATTCAAATGATTCAAATGCAAATTGGCGATTGCATTTCATTTACATTCGACGTGCGCAAAAACCATGACATAATTCAAATGAAAATGCAAAAGGCCACTTTGCATTTTTATTTGCAAGTTAATGTACGCACTTTATCTGACAATATGAAAATATTAATGCAAATCCATTTCACATTTCATTTTTCTCGCCCTCTACGACACAACCCTGCCATAATTTTAATGAAAATGAAAAACCACATTTGCATTAGCAGTTTCTTATTGCAATCGCATGATCCATGACAAAAAGGAAATTATAATTCAATTCGCCATTTAACATATTGTTTTCATGCTTTTGCGGCATAAGAGTGACATAATTCAAATGCAATGGCATTGCATCAGTTTGCATTATCATTGCCGTGTTGTCACGCAAAAACCCTGCGAAAAATCCGAACTGAACATGCAAACTGTCAAAGCTGCCCATCAAGGCGGGGCCTCGAAGAAAGGGGCGTTACAGGGGACAACCATACGATTCAATGGTTGTCTGCGATTTTGGTTGTCAGGCAGTTACCAGGCTAGATAGCGACATTTCCTAGTCCTCTGTGTTTGGGGATTATAGGCGAAATGATAGGAATTAAAAAGGAAATGAGGTAGCCTAAAAGTTACGACTAGCCATAGCCAGCTCAATGTTAACTAAATTAATTTCACAGTTTAGCCTGCTTTCGTTAATCTGGTGTGGAAACTAGCCGATAGCCTAATGTTACGGGTTTCCGTGGCCAAAACCAGCCGGCTATTCATGGCAGGCTATGCCTGAAAAATATGCTATCCTTTTCACCGTGGGCATTTCCATCACGATTTCTATTCATTATTGTTTTCTTTTAGATAGCCTTACCCTTAGGCTATGTGCAGAGCAAAGGTAACGTAGTCCACAGAAAGCCTGAGACAGCGATCGGAACGAGACACAGTTTGAGCCTACAGCCTAGCTACCAAAAACGGTGGATTTTGTATGGTGTAACGTATAGACTTAACTCGCTAATTAAATAAAAATATAAAATTGTGTAGGCCTATTCCGCATAGGATATGTTGTGTAGTATGGACTGTCATTCATGTCTTTACCCAGCAGATGACAATAAAACTGAATGACAGCTTCTTTTTTTATTTGGTGAAAACCACGTTCGTATATAGTTCTGTGGTGAAAACACTGGGGAAACGACCCCGGCGGGCACAACCAAAGATTTTAGATATATGACACAACCGATTTTGATCTCCCTACTCACAGGCCCATAAACCTTGGGAATTTTACCTGTAGCCTCGGCTATTGTAATAATCTATATTTAGCCTAGTCATGAAGCAACATAGCCTACAGATGATTAAATATTTTTTAAAAATTATATTTTTATTTAATTATAACGTTACACCATATAGGCTAACCTACAACACAATCCACCGTCTCTGGAGCTTTCCAGATCTCAATGCTGTAAGATGAGGCGGTTAGCCTCTATGACACTGATTTTCCTGTTCTAGCCTAGCCTACACAAAGCATTTTAATTTGTTCAATTTAAATTGGCTCTTGATTATTGAGAGAACGTAAAAATTGGTCTTTTTAGAGGGTGTGCAAATACAGTAAGTTCCGACAGTAGCCTATCCACACAGCTGTAAAAAATAAAAAATAAAATAATCCGTCAGTATTGGCACAGTGCCATTATGCTCAGTCTTTTAAGAACATCGGCTACAGAATCATATTCATTTAAATAGGTATACCACTCAGACACAATTAGAGACATAAGCACTTATTTTATTGATAGCCTGCTTATTTTATTTTAGTAACATGGAATATAGGCTAAGCAATAGCCCAATGTTGGTTTATCACACACTGTCTAAGGCAACGCAGTGAACGGAAATCTATTGCCCCTTACGGCAAGTCCTCCCTGCTGTTAAGGTTAAGTTAGTAGGAACAACGGGCTGGCTAGGATCATCGTAACGTTTAGGCTACCTCGTTGACTTTATAGGTTTTAGCATTTAGCCTATAATCCCCAAACACAGAGGACTAGGAAATGTCGCTATCTAGCCTGGTAACTGCCTGACGACCAAAATCACAGACAACCATTATGTTCAGTGGTTTGAACAGTCCCCTGTAACGCCCCTTTCTTCGAGGCCCCGCCTTGATGGGCAGCTTTGACAGTTTGCATGGTTCAGTTCGGATTTTTGGCAGGGTTTTTGCTTGAACACGCGGAAATGATAATGCAAATGGAAAAGCATGAAAACTATATGTTAAATGGCGAATTGAATTATCGTTTCCTTTTTGTCATGGATCATGCGATTGCAATAAGAAACTGCTAATGCATGGTTTTTCATTTTCATTAAAATTATGGCAGGGTTGTGTTGTAGAGGGCGAGAACAATTAAATGTGAAATGGATTTGCACTAACATTTTCAAATTGTCAGATAAAGTGCGTACATTAACTTGCAAATGAAAACGCAAAGTGGCCTTTTGCATTTTCATTTGAATTATGTCATGGTTTTTGCGCACATCGAATGTAAATGAAATGCAATCGCCAATTTGCATTTTCATTTGAATTTTGGTACGGATATGCTTCCATAAACAAGTAGCAAATGAAGCAAAATGTAAAAAAAAAAAAATCCTTCTTTATCCCTATCCACGGTGGCCCCCAAGTGGCAGTCGTTGACCTTCCAATTGTAGGATTCATATTTCTATGAAATTTCATTGTTTTTTGCGCACATCGAATGTAAACGAAATTTTGGCGCGGCTATGCTTCCATACTTGCTCAGCTAACGTAACTGTTAACCTTATTCCAAGTGTGCAGACCTGTGGGGTGTGATAGCTGACATTACTTTGTTAACTGAGCAGCCAATCGTGTAATCGCACCTGTATAAGTACGTGTATAAGCAGACGTACGTGTATACGCGCGTGTAAACGGACGTGTATAAGTACGTGTATAAGCGCGTCTATACGCGCGCGTATAAGTACGTCTATGTATGGACGTGTATATGTAGGCTACAGTAGAAAGTGAGCAGAGACATTTGGGGAGTGGGGGATTCACTTCATTTATAGTCAAATTCCTTGTAGTTGCTGTTGTGGTTAATATTTTCTACGAACACTGTAACCTAGTTTAGGTTATGTAGTGTTAACATTATTTCATTTATGGTATTTGGTAGGGGGCCTTGAGTGTGCTAGAATGGGGCATTGTTGTTCGTTGACATTTGTTACCTCCATTAAGACATTTTGTGGGTCTAGAAACTTCATCACTCAGCCTGGCCTGGATGTGCACACTTAAGTTATCTCATGGCAATGTCGTCACAATCATAGTCTTGCTGAAATGAAATATTTGCTGAAATGACGCCACTGGTGCTACCACTTCATCAGTTACTGAGGGGAAACCCTTCATACGATCATTGCAAGAGAGAAAACAATTCCCCACTCAACCTACCTTGTATGTGAACTGGTTAAGATCCTTTCTGATTAATGGCAAAATTTTTAGTGCAGCCAAGGGGTATTTTTTAATGTAATGGTGGTGTGAATTATATTTTACATTGTGACTATTATGTTTTTTTTTTTAAATTTCATGAACAGACTGTTGATTAGGAGTTTTCCTGTTTAAAACACCACATTTGTACCACATTTGTGTTTAGAAAGAAATTCTTATATAATTGAGACTGGATGAAAACGCACATATGGTCTGTTTTTCACCTTCTGCATAGGAATGAGAACCTGTAGAGTACAGTGGCTATCAGAGCATGAGTTGGAGTGGAGCAGGGAGCCATTAATTTAACCTGAGCGAGGAGCGCACTTGAACCATTGACATAGCTAGCCTATATACAGTAAGAACAGATACTTGAACTTGAACAGATATCACTCAAACCCGCTCAAATTCGCTCCGTGCCGCTCACGATGTTGCATTAGCAGCACCCTTGCCCAGATAGCTAGATATATCTGGCATATTCCTTGGTATTTGGTATTAAATGTTCACACCACCTGTTGTGATTTTATTCATTAAAGCAGGCTATTATCGCCATGATTCCTTCCTTTCCCATGTCCTAAATGCATAAGGGTGATAACCTAGTTAGCCTACTATTAGCCTTCTGTTTTCCTTCAGTAATTGTCCCTATAATTAGACTATAACACTGTTTTTTCTTTAGACAACGTGTGCATTACACACACATTTCAGTATTTTTGTTGTATTCCTCGTTATTTAAATAGAAACTTTCTATAATTTGTGGATAATAATCCCTTTGTTGAATATTGGTAACAATCGCATTCGTTTAAGCTATCATCTTTTCCTGTTGTGGTGAATAAATAGCATGAGCTGTCCAGATTATTGAAATAATTTGATTGAAAACACTAGTTTTTTGGCTGATTAGCAGTAAAAAGGAGCAAATTTGGAGTGAGTTTTTTCATCATTCAACATCATTTTATGTACTGTGCCTGTAAGAAAACTATGCAACAGGGTGTGACATCACACAGAAGACCCCACAGGACCCCTGTCATGCAGTAACAAGGTTAATAACTCTCCCACAAATATTACATAATTTGACGTTTTGAGTAATGGTGAGGTTGGTTCAACTTACCATGTCAGGTGGTATGACCCCTGGAAAACTATGAAAATTAGTTTTTATTCAGAAAATGTGTATTTGATTGAAAAAATATATGCATAACCTTGAGCTCAAGGACAAAAATGTATATAGGTGACCAAGTTAATTGCTGTTAGATTTGAATTGAGTCAAGTGGTGCGACCAATATGTCAGGTGGCGCGACTAGAATTACAGTTAAACCAATTGAAAAAAAGTGATGTTCATTAATGTGTTTGAAGATATTAAATACATTCTTTCTGTATGATATTAAGTTGTTTAAAGGTGAAAAAGTCCTACTCTTCAAGAATATAGGACTATATAACCAAAATTGATACTCAAAGTTGCATATTGTACCTTTTAAGTTATTATTTTTTCATTCATTTTTGTAGATGCCATTATCAAGCAAAGAAAAAACAGCACGGCATAGAGATAGTTTAAAAAATTATCCAGTTGCATTTCATTATTGAAATGTGTTGCTTGAGACTTCATGTTTCAGTTTTATTTTTAAAGCATTGATCAAATGTTGTCTTGTTGACATTACCATTGTGGCAGTATTGTTTTAAATGTTGAATGTGCAGTATTGTTTTGAATGCTGACCTGAATGAAATGTAGTCCTCATTATTGAAATGTGTTCCTTGAGACTTGATGTTTCAGTTACAGTCAAGCCGGAAAGTATGCACATTCTTTCACCTTCTCCACGTTTTATTACGTTACAGGCATATTCTACAATAGATTGAGTTCATTTTTTGTCTCAAGATTCTACACAAAATAGCCCATAATGACAAAGTGAAAACAGGGTTTTAGACATTTGTGCTAATTTATTAAAAATCAAAATGTAAAATATATGTACACAAATGTGCACACCCTTTGATATGACACCCAAAAGTGAGCTGAGGTGCATTTTGTTTCCACTGATACTGTTTGAGATGTTTCTACAACTTAATTGGAGTCCACCTGTGATAAATTCAATTGATTGGACATGATTGGGGATTGCCAACACCTGCCTATATAAGGTCCCACAGTTGACAGTGCATGTCAGAGCAAACTCCAAGCCATAGGGTCAAAGGAATTATCTGCAGACCTCAGAAACAGGATTGTGTCAAGGTATAGATCTGGAGAAGGGTACGGAAAAATCTCTGCAGCTTTACAGGTCCCAAAGAGCACAATGGCCAACATCATTCATAAATGGAAGAAGTTTGGAACCACCAAGAATCTTCCTAGACCTGGACGCCCGGCCAAACTGAGCAATCGGGGAAGACGGGCCTTGGCCAGGGAGGTGAGCAGGAACCCGAGGGTCACTCTGACAGAGCTCCAGCGTATCCTTGTGGAGATGGGAGAACCTTTCAGAAGATCAATCAGGCCTTTATGGTAGAGTGGCCAGACGGAAGCCCCTCCTTAGTAAAAGGCACATCACAGCCCGCTTGGAGTTTGCCAAAAGGCACCTAGAGGACTCTCAAACCATGAGAATCAAGATTATCTGGTCTGATGAAACCAAAATTGAACTTTTTGGCCTGAATACCAAGCGTCACGTCTGGAGGAAACCAGGCACCGCTCATCACCTGGCTAATACCATCCCTACAGTGAAGCATGGCGGTGGCAGCATCATGATGTGGGGATGTTTTTCAGCAGCGGGAACGGGGCGACTAGTCCTGATAGAGGGAAAGATGAATGCAGCTAAGTACACCGAGATCCTTGAAGAAAACCTGCTCCAGAGCGCTCTGGACCTCAGACTGGGGCGAAGGTTTACCTTCCAACATGACAACGACCCGAAGCACACAGCCAAGAGAACAAAGGAGTGGCTTCGGAGAAAGTCTGTGCATGTCCTTGAGTGGCCCAGCCAGAGCCCAGACCTGAATCCAATTGAACATCTGTGGAAAGAGCTGAAAATGGCTGTGTACCGACGCTCCCCATCCAACCTGACGGAGCTTGCAAGGATATGCCAAGAGGAATGGGCAAAAATGTCCAGAAACAAGTGTGCCAAGCTCGTAGCTTCTTTCCCAAGACGCTTTGAAGCTGTAATCGCTGCCAAAGGTGCAGCAACCAAGTATTAGGCTAAGGGTGTGTACAGATATGTAACCCCTAAATAACCTATTTTTGTCAGTAAAATAAAATTGCATATTTTCTAAAAACCTGTTTTCACTTCGTCATTATTGGCTATTGTGTGTAGATGTTTGAGGCAAAAAATGAACTCAATCTATTGTAGTATAAGTCTGTAACGTAATAAAACGTGGAGAAGGTGAAAGAGTGTGCATACTTTCCGGCTTGACTGTATATTTTTTAAGCATTGATCAAATGTTATCTTATTGACATTACCACTGTTGCTGGCCTGAATTAAATGTAATTGTATGGTTAAGTTCCAGTATAAAATGCTCAAGTTTCAAATAAAAGCCAAATGAAACCAGAGTAAAATGCATTTACATATCCTTCTTTTTATTTAGTGAATTTCAATCGTTATTGAGCACAATGTCAGGTGGCGCGACTGGTCATGGTCAGGTGGTGCGACCAGCAAATTTACATTTAAATGTATCCATTCCCATTGCAGTCTGCAAAATTAAATCAGAAATATAACTGAAAATATATGAATAATGTAAACAAATCATTTTTACTATCATTTTAAATTTTTATTTTCTTTCTCTCTATGGAAAATAAGGTGTTTGAAAACAAAAAGAAGTGGCCGTTTCTATAAATGGAATAAAACTGCCATAAATAAAGAAATTAAAGTGGAATTTACCATGTGATGTGTATTTTACACACTACAATGATTCATATTTCCAGGTTTTCAGTAGTGGTAAATACATTAAAAGTGTATTATTCAAAATTCATATATGGTCGCGCCACCTGACATTTCTGGGTGGTAAAATCTGAAATCTTGTTTAAAAATGTATTTATATCACCCTAAAAGCTATGAAACAAATATAAATACACAGGATACATTCTTGTGGAATTAAGAATGTATTTAAAATCCATTTTGGTCAGTATTTATTTATTGTTTTCATTTTGAAAACCTTATTTGTCATTGACCCCAAAACATCTCATAACCTAGATTTCCACCCATCATTCCAGTTGCTTACTTTCCCTCTATGAATCTTTGCACCTTAGCTCCATCCAATGGAGGATGCAAGGAAGACATGAGGGATGAGATAGGAGAACAGCTGTATCACCTGTTAGTGTGCTTGTAACGGTTTGTTCTGTAGGCCTACTCTATTGTTGTCGCAGAGCTTGTTTTTGCACATAAAATGGAAAGTAGGCCTACCGTTTTATTGGACCCTGTATTTCAGACATGAAATATGTAGCCTACGGTAAATTATGCAAAATAGTAACCTAAAACATGAATTTCTTAGGTGAAAAAAAGACACCAAATGCACGTAAACAGATTGAAATTACGTTATTTCTCAGTCATAACCTACAAGAGTGAGGGGGAAAAAAGGTTGACTGCAAGGCAGCTTGCGTGCTTATAGGCTATCAGAGCTGCTGTGCCGCGATTGTGGTCAACTTTTTTTTTTTTGTTATTTGCCGCATTCAATGAACATAGGATAAAACTTGACATAGCCTAATGCATAGGCTACATACGGCAAAATTAAATATTGTTTTGAAAGGACCGGAGTTAACGTTAAGCATTAAAGGTTGTGTTTTCTGTGCAATTACAAACAAAAACGTGCTTACGTGCTTAACTAGGCTATCTTTTTTTGAAATGTTTTTTTGACTGTGGTTGATTTTTTTAGGGCACCCTCTGGTAAAAATATAGCTAAACCCGGCGCCTATGTGCAGGGGAGTTGAAAACGGCACAACACCAGGACCGCAGTCAAAAAATGATCTGCTTGGAACTCGGCTTACTTTTCGTTAGTTGTTGCTCCTCTGATATTGATTGAGTTTAAAACATGGGCAATGTCTTCCTCTAGATAACCATCTGGCCCAATTTCCCTGAAGTAAAACGTTGTGAGTAAAATTTCAATACCAATGAAGTCCCCCTCCCGCTGATGAAACAATACTGACTGGGCGATAACGTCTACGAGAAAGATGCACATTTCAGCCAATTGACCTGTATTTTTAAACATATCCACAGTTGTTCATTCATGATTTTTGGGTGCTACAATTTGTACTCTGCAACCTTCTTACGCAGCCTACCTCTCAATGTATCCACAGCAGCATACACAGTCAGTTCACGTAGCTTAGCCGTAGCCGTATAGCTTGCGTGTTAGCAGTTGTTTCTCCTTCCGTATCTTAAGCTTGTTTTCCGTCGTAACCATCAAACCAAAGCCATGACCACCTGTGTTTTTCCACGCAAACCAAGTCCTCGGGACTGTAGAATTGAAGCAGGTCTTTATTCCTAGTCCTGTCTTGTTAACGTTACTCTAGAGGAGAAGCAGCGGCCTCATTGAATTCCGTGGACCTCGTATGCCACCGTCAAAACAAAGTCACTCACCAAAATGAAAAAAAAAAAGACACAACCCGCTGCCACCAGTGTAAGACGTGCATGGGTGTGGGTGAGAATATTTGAGTGGGGTAAGGCTGCAGCCTGGAGCCTCCTGTCTCGTATTCTCAAGCCTGGTACGTGGGGGCATGTCATACTAAGGAAACGGCAACTACAGAGGAACAAAATACGCCTGGCTATGGGACTTTTTTGACAGGCTAATCCAGGCCGTTGCAAATGCTGCGCTAAACGTTGTGGTTGGCTAGGCATCTAGCAAGCTAACAGGCACTATAGTGCACTAATTTTACGTTGAGGTGCAGCTCCCTAGCTAGCTAGACAACTAAGTAGTAACATAATACAAATTAAAAAGCTAACTGACGACCCGTGTGTATTTGCTTAATTTTTCACGTTGAATGTGTAGGCCTAAATGACAATAGACTAGCCTACTCCTGACAAAATGTCAAATGATGTGCCACATCATTTGACATTTGACTTCCTATCCTGGCAGAGGCGAAATGAGCATCTCCGACTCAGTCGGCTGAAGTTGAGTAGGCTAGAGGTTACGCAGGGGTCGATTTGAGGGGGGTTTCCCCCCTGTTAAAAAAATTAAACAAATGGAGAAAAACCATCTACTTAGTAAACGGAATAAACATTTTTGTAGTGTGTAGAAACGGTAGCCTACATTTTATGCAGGTTATTGTCTGACTGTGGCAAGATGGTTGTAAACGGGTTTTGTATGCACAAGCGCCGACACTGTAGCAATCCTGCATTGGAATTTTGAGGGTTTAAATTTGTTTACAATTTCAGAGAAATATGAATAGGCTACTATAATTGGGACATTAACGACTAGGCTAGCACCGTAGAGAGCGCAAATAGCCTACGTGTTTGTGGCTAAAGAGCGCATTAGCCTACATTACATTTAAATTATTTGGTAGACGCCTTTATCCAAAGCGACATAGGCTACAATGAGTGCATATTGAAGGTCATTGACGCGACTACAAAGCAGATCCGACAAAGCACAACTTTCTCACAACGTAGGAGCTATCCCTAGTAATGAACACAAGCAAAAACAAGCAGCGTGCTTGATGCAGCATTTGTTGTAGTATAGTCCAATGATTATTATTTTTGAAAGCTAAAGGTTGTAAATATAAATGAGAAACCATGATATTAAAGTGAGTAGGATAATTTCAGATGCAACCTTTGTTTTGTTATTTAAAACATGTTTCGGCAGGTGGGCTCCTAATTGGTGAACGTGTGGACACATGCCCACTAAAACTAACCATTTGGTAGATAATGAAGAATTCAAATACAATGCAAGTGATAATGAGTCAAACCTGCATTGTGTTAATGAAAAAGGAGAGACCAAACTTGAGAACCAGTGTATTCATGCAATAGAGAAACAATAAAAGTATATTCAGCGAGTGTAATTAAATTCAGCGAGTGTAATTATATTCAGCGAGTGTAATAATTCATTAATAGGCTATGTAGGCTATTGGTTCGACAGCAAGCATTTATTTTTGGCTAAACGTACTAGCCTACATCACAGGCTGGATGTACAGAATCAAGCTTGAGGAATACCAGAAGACGGGCTTCAATGCTTTGCTATGCTTCGCACCCGGGTCTTTTATTTTGAAATCTTTGCCGGAAGGAGGCGTGTCTATTGCGTACCAGGCGTGCGGTATGAGGCTTGAGGAATACCGGACGACGGGCTGCAGGCTGCAGCCATACAGTCATGGAATATTTTGTTATTTCTCCGGACAGCAGGAAAACACAGCACAACGAATGGCAGCTTAATCTCTTCTTGGTTTTTATCGTTTCCGTTTTCCTGGGAGCAACAACACAACGTATTCTTTTCTCTTCTCTCTTCTCTTCTTTACGCATGTACTTTTCAACTTTTTACCGTAATTACTCAAAATTTACACGTGTGTTTTTCAACACTCAAAATTTATTTATGCGCTGTTGAACATCGGGGGATAAGGCAGCCAGTCAGTTAGTCAGCCAGTAAGTCAGTTACCCACATTCACTCGTTTAGGCCTGCACGCTCTGCGTCCGGGCAAAAAGTGATTTAGAGTGTAGTTAGAGAGCAGGCTGATAGGCGTTAGGGCTGTCTTTTGAGGCTTTTGGCGAAGGCAAACATTTCACTTAAAACGTAGTAGTTTTTGTGATTAATTGGACATTATACTGTATGTACTGTAGAGTAGAAAATAAATCTTGAATGGCCTGCTAGTTTCTATAATGACCGTTTCTGTGTGTGTTTTCACAGGAAGATTTAACATGCAGTATGTCGGAGCGAGGTTTAATAAAAAGATCCCGAATAAAAAATTAACATGGAATCGGTGCGGGGGACTAAACCTGGCAGAGAGGATATTGGGACCGAAATGCCTGTAGTTGAAGACAAAAATGCAAAAAAAAAAAAAACTGAGTGAAGGAAAAGAGAATATACAAGGAAACAGAGGAGGGAGGCAACATAGAAGGAAGGGTAAGAGAATGAGGGAGAGATTGCTGAGAGAAAGAGGAAAGGGGGGTGAGAGTGAGTGAGCAGAAGACAGACATAGAATGAGAGATTGTATGAGTGTGAGAGAGGGGGAGGGAGAGCGACAGAGAAGGTATGACAGAGTGAGAGAGGGAAAGAGAGCAGGGAAGGGGAAAGCATGTGAGGAAGCAAAAAAGTGGGGGGAAGGGAAAGAAAGAGAAAGAGAGAGCAAGGGGGTAGAGCAAGAGCAGGGGGCGAGAGAGGGAAAGAGCAAGAGGAGAAAGGGAGAGGGGGAAGGGCGAACAAATGAAAAAGGGTATGTGAGAGAGAAAACCGGGGAAGAGAGATTAAGAAAGATAGAGAGGGGGGAGGGAGAGAAAGAAGCAAAATATAACAGAAACATAAAGAGAGTGAGAGATAGAAAGAGATGGAGACCCACTCAACAAAATAATTAATAATGAAGCAGGAAGATAAGAAATAATCATATTTCATACAGATATATACATACAGTATATGAATATGAACATATACACAGTATATACTGTATCTTAAAAAAAATTTCTACGTAAAAAAAAAAAGGCAAGTTACTCACGTATAGCCTACAAAGCTCTGTGTAGGTCCTTAATTCCAACTTGCAAAAACTATGCCTGCCTTTAAAAGTGTTGATATCAAAATGTGATGTTACAATTAACAATATTGCCTATCATAGCTCACACTAATTAAACTAGCTCTATTCCAAAGCAATGCTATCCAATCTTTCCTAAATTATTTAATGTAACTTGGCCATGTGTTTTTTCATCTTACCATGTGAAGAGAATGTGGTCATTCAAACTAAATGTTTGTTTAAATGGTTGCTTGTTTCACGTTTATTTCATGTGCTTCATGTGTGCATCAGACCAGGTAAAACCACCCATGACCCGCATCATACTGTAGCGAGCGCGGAGAATGAGGGAGGGAGACAGCAGTTTGCAGTATCGAATCGCTCCAGCCGAGCTTCGCTTTATTCAATGCTACCTTACCAGCTCTGAAAAGAGCCGTTGATTAGTTGCAGGATCCAGCTCAGCTTTGTTCACAGTTAGGAAGCACTTTTTACTAACCCACAATCGCTTCAGGTACTGCCTTATATTAGAACTAGTCGGCTGTGATTGGCGCACACACTTACATATTCCTAGCCAATCACAGCCACACATAAATGACAGTTAAAGTTTACAGTTACGTTTAAAGTGAAGGTGACAGTTAAATGACAGTTACAGTTTACAGTTACGTTAACACAATACGCGGCTAACAAGCTAACAACACAATTAAAACACACACAGCACGTTATTTACAATTATCTACACATCGACCGGGTAGCGGCTCACTACCCGGTCCTAGCTGGCCAGTTGACAACCCCCAGGCCGCCACATTGCCCCCACCCAAGGGGTCACAAGTCCCCGACGACCCCGCAGTCCACCCACAACTCACATCAAAGTCCCGTAAGTGGCCTGGGGGCCGCCGGTGTCGTTTAGGTCTCCCGGCACTCAGCGGAGTGTCGCTGGGCTCAGGCTCACTGGGTAACGCAGTGTCGCTGCTCACCTCCGGCTCAGCTGCATCAGGAGTTGCCAGGGGCCTGTAGGGCGCGAGCCAGTCCTGATGTAGCACCACCAGGTGCCCCCGGCCTGGCATCCTGATGCGATATACCACTTCAGAGAGCCGTTCCACAACTTCCCCAGGCCCCCGCCAGCTCGCTCGCAGCTTGGGCGACAGGCCCTTCTTCCGCTCAGGGCAATAAACCCAGACCTGCTCTCCCGCTGCAAAGGCCTGTCCTCTCCAGCGCGTGTCGTACCACCGCTTCTGCCTAAAGCCGGCAGAGGCCTGGGCCTTGCGGGCGAAGTCGTGAGCGACGAGGAGGCGGTTCCGCAGCCGGTGGTAGTACTCCTCCCGAGTACGGCTGGGTTCTTCAGGCTCGGGCGGAGCCCCGAACACCAAGTCCATTGGTGTCCTGAGCTCCCGTCCGAACATCAGGGCAGCAGGGGTGAGTTGGCTGGACTCCTGCACGGCTGACCTGTAAGCCCGTGCAGGAGTCCAGCCAACTCACCCCTGCTGCCCTGTAAGCCCACAGGACCAAGGGCAGGTGGCGATCCCAGTCCCGCTTGTGCTGGCTGGCTAAGATGGCTAGCTGGGTAGCTAGCGTGCGGTTAAATCGCTCGACGAGGCCGTCGCTTTGGGGATGGAGTGGCGTCGTTTGGGTCTTTGTCATGCCCAGCCGTTTGCAGACCTCAGCCAGCACCTGGGACTCGGAAGTTGCACCCCTGGTCACTGCGGAGCTCGGCAGGGGCCCCGAAGCGGGTGAACATCTCCTCCACGAGCCTTTCCGCCGTCGTCGCCGCACTCTGGTCTGGTACAGCAAACGCCTCCGGCCACTTAGTGAAGTAATCCATCGCTACGAGGATGTAACGATTGCCGGAGTCGGTGACGGGGAAGGGCCCAAGAACGTCCTCCCCCACCCGTTCCATGGGGGCCCCCACCAGGTGTTGTTGCAGGGGTGCTCGGGAGCGTTGATTAGGCCCTTTCTGTGCCATGCAGGAGTCGCAGCAATGGACGTGGAGCTCGACGTCGTGACGACACCCCAGCCAGTGAAACCTCCCCCTCAGCCGGCGCAGGGTTTTGTTGTTGCCGAAGTGGCCCGCCCCCACCGAGCCATGGACCAACCTGAGGACATCAGGGCGGAGCGCCCGTGGCACCAACAGCTCCAGGATGTCGCTGCCCCGGCCTGGGGCCTGCCACCGTCTGTAGAGGAGACCGTCGTGCTGCACCAAGCTGCTGTACAGGCTGTAGTAGCTCTTAAGCTCTGGGCTCTCTGCCGACACCACCGACCGCTCGGGATGCTGCCCCGCATCCAGCCAGCCCCGCACCTTGCCCAGCGTGCTGTCTGCTTCCTGGGCCTCTCGCAGCTCCATTGGCGTCAGCGGCAGCCACCCCTCCTGGACCACCGCCACATCTGGGCTCACCTGGTCCCGTTCCTCTTGGCGGCTACAGTAGCGACACTCCTGGGCTGCGCACGGCCGGCGCGATAAAGCGTCTGCGTTCCCATGAATCGGCCTGCCCGGTGCCGGATTTCGAAGTCATAGCCTTGCAGTTGTTCCAGCCAGCGAGCAACTTGCCCCTCAGGGTCTTTAAAATTTAGGAGCCAGGTGAGCGAGGCGTGGTCGGTGCGCGGGAGGAAGTGGGTGCCTTGCAGGTACGGCCGGAAGTGGTGCAACGCCCTGACCACAGCGAGCAGCTCCTGCCTGGTGATGCAATAATTGCGTTCCGCCTTCCCCAGGGCCCGGCTGTAGTAGGCCACCACTCGCTCACCATCTTCGTCCTCCTGTGACAGGACGGCCCCCACTCCGGTGTTGCTTGCGTCGGTGTCGACGATGAAGGGTCGCTGGGCGTCGGGGTACGCCAACACTAGAGCTTCAGTGAGGGCCGCCCTGAGCTGGTCAAAGGCCATGGATTGCCCCTCCTGCCACACAAACGCCCCTCCTGCCACACTGCCGGCACTTATCCGTTAAGCGATGGAGGGGGCTAGCCAGGGTAGCGAAGTCCCAGACAAAGCGCCGATAGTAAGACGCCAGGCCCAGGAAGCTTCGCAGCTCACCCACGTTGCCAGGGACCGGCCAGTCCCTCACAGCAGCCACCTTAGATGGATCGGTGGCTACGCCCGCTCGCTCGCTGACGATGTGCCCTAGGAAGGCCGTCTCGCTCCGGAGAAGCTGGCACTTCTTTGGGTTTAGCCTCAACCCCGCCTGGCGGATTGCAGCTAGCACATCAGTCAGGTTAGAGAGGGCCTGCTGGAAGTCGCTGGGGTGTACCAGGACGTCGTCTAGGTACATGACACAGCGACCGCGAGGGACGGCCACTAGCACCACGCTCCATCAGCCGCTCGAACATGGCCGGCGCGTTGCATAGCCCGAAGGGCATCACCCGAAACTGCCACAGACCCTGCCCGATAGTAAAGGCGGTCTTAGGCTTCGCTTCGGGTGCCAGCCTCACCTGCCAGTAGCCGCTGCGGAGGTCCAGCAAACTGAACCAGCTCAACCCGCTGATGTGGTCCAGGGCCTCATTGATGCGGGGGAGTGGGTAGGAGTCTTTGGTGGTCGCGGAGTTAAGACGCCTGTAGTCCACACAGAACCTCCACTCCCTGCTCTACTTCTGGACCAGGACCGCAGGGGCTGCCCACGGGCTGTCGGAGGGCTCGATCACACCAGCAGCTGCCAATTCCTTCACCTTTTCCTCTACTACCAGTCGCTTGGCAGGGGACATCCGGTGCGGCCGCAGATGGATGGGTTGAGCTGTGTCGGTGTTTATGGTGTGCTGCACCAGCTCTGTCTGGGTACAGTCCTCATCCCGCACCGCGAAAAGGTCTGCATTTCCGTCCAGGAGGCTTTTGAGCTGCTGGCGCTGCTGGTGGTCGAGCCCACTGCTGCTTCGTTGCCACAGGGCGTGGACAGCTGCTGTCATCTCGGCAGGCAGAGCTGGTTTGGGCTGGGCAGGCGGTTGCTGTGTGGCAGGCTGGTGGTGGTGGGCGAGCGAGTGGTCGGGCTGGGGCACTGTGGTCAGTGACGGTGGCTTGGGTGCGGTGGCTAGCTGGAGTAGCTTGCTTGCTGGCCGGGCTGTGGTGGCTAGGTGGCGTGCTTGTCGGGCCGGTTTTCGTGTCGGGCCGGATTGGAGGGCTACAGTCTCCGTGCCAAGGGTGATGCTGGCCCTTGACACATCAACGCAGGCTCCCCAGCGTTTCAGCAGGTCCAGGCCGATGATGCTCGTGTCTGCGATGTCAGCTAGCCAGAACTCGTGCGACACCTCCTGCCCGCTCACCGTCACCTTCACCTCTTTCTTCCCCCTCATCGCCATCTTTGCCCCCGTCACTGATGTCAGCGGTGTGGCGGTGGGCGTCCACGCCCCGGGAAGTTGGGGCCCGCCGGTGTTGTGGAGTACTCCTGGCTGGACAAGGGAGATGGTAGCCCCTGTGTCCACCAGGGCTCGGCAGGCCTGCCCGTCCAGCTGACAGTGGAGGTACAACCCACTGGCTTTGCCCAGCCGACCTACCCGTGGATGGGACTTATGCTCAGTCGCCTTTTCAAAGGTGCTTGTACTAGCCTCCGCAGAGGTAGCTGGAATCTTTGCCACTGGGGCGGGTAAGGCCGGACTGGGTTTGGGCACAGGGGTGTGTACCTGGTTGAGGAGGGTTGGTTCCCGGGGCGGCGTTCTCCTCACTGCGCCGTCCCTGCCTCGTTTCCCGACGGCGGGGGCTTCTGTGGCTTTGGTGCTGGAGCTGGGCAGTCGCGTGCGATATGGCCCGGCTCGTCGCACCGGTAGCACCAGCCTTGTCGCCCCGCTGGCCGTTGTAGTGGCGTGCGTGTCCAGTGGACCTCCTCGCCGTTGGCCACCCTGACGTGCTGGCGGGTTGGTTGTGGAGTGGGCCGGATAGCTAGGGTGTCTTCTGCCCATGTTGTCTTGACCAAAGCCTCGCTGATGGAACCCGGTTGGGCTAGGCTAATGTGGTCACGTAGCCGCTCTGGTGTGAGGGCTCACAGAAATGCATTCAGCGCTAGCTTCTCCTGCGCTGCTGCATTGAATTCCGGGTAGGCCTCGTGGGCGTGGCGCTGTACGTTGGCCGCTACTTTTCCCCAGCTCTCCTCACAGCGGTAGCGGCTTAGCAGCTTTCCCGGCTTGCTTCGGCGGAGCGGTGCTGGATGAACTGCCATTGGAGTGCTGCCGTCAGAGCCTGCAGGTTTTGTCGCTCCGCCGGCGGCAGGTCGCCTCCAGCGCTGGGCCCTCCAGGGCGAGTGCCAGGTGTCCCGCTGTCTGCTCTGGCGTCCAGCCACTCAGCTGAGCTGCTAGCTCTAGTTGCGCTAGGTACGACTCCAGCGACGCTGTTCCGTTAAAACGAGGTAGCTTAAGCTGCATTGTCGGCTTCGCAGGCGTGCCGTCGCGGCTTACCGATGCCGAATTCTCCTGTCTGCCGCTGAAGCCGTCTGGTCGCCTGGACACTCGCACCGCGGGAGTCTGCCACTCGGGGCTGGTCATAGCCCCGGCCCTCCTCGCCTTCCTGCGGGTCAGCTCTCCGATCGACCGGTCCAGTTCCCCTATCTCCCTGAGCAGGGCTCGTTCCATCCCACTTCCGGACACCAATGTAGCGAGCGCGGAGAATGAGGGAGGGAGACAGCAGTTTGCAGTATCGAATCACTCCAGCAGAGCTTCGCGTTATTCAACGCTACCTTACCAGCTCTGAACAGAGCCGTTGATTAGTTGCAGGATCCAGCTCAGCGTTGTTCACAGTTAGGAAGCACTTTTTACTAACCCACAATCGCTTCAGGTACTGCCTTATATTAGAACTAGTCGGCTGTGATTGGCGCACACACTTACATATTCCTAGCCAATCACAGCCACACATAAATGACAGTTAAAGTTTACAGTTACGTTTAAAGTGAAGGTGACAGTTAAATGACAGTTACAGTTTACAGTTACGTTAACACAATACGCGGCTAACAAGCTAACAACACAATTAAAACACACACAGCACGTTATTTACAATTATCTACACATCGACCGGGTAGCGGCTCACTACCCGGTCCTAGCTGGCCAGTTGACAACCCCCAGGCCGCCACAATACTATAACTGCAGTACGATTCACCCTGCAGGAGCCTACGATTAGCCGGTGGGTGCCCACAAGATCACCGCCTATGCCCCTGCAGATCTTACCCCCCTTCACTATAAATGTGCTAGCTAAGCTACACGATATGCTATGAACGCCCTGTGCTTTTCTTTTACTTAATTTCTCTTGTTAAAATTAAAACGATAATGGATTCTGGTACGAGCTATGAACCATGAATTGTAGATTGCTTTATTGATTGACGTGGACCATAAAATAATTGCCAAAAGTCACGATGTTGAACGCTATCTTTTTCATTGTAAAGAGAGGTAAAAAGCAGGCAAAGGGCATGATATTCAGTTGTCACGTTAACAGGCTTACATTTTTTTAAGTGTCAGACCTTTCACATCACTTCGTGTCACTTGAAAGATATCCCACCCTCTGCCTGCCAATGAAAAAGATGTGTCCAACCAAAGAGGGTCGGCGGGGCATCTTTGGTTCAACATCGTTACTCTTTGCAATTACTTTATGGTCGACCACAATCAACAATGCATGTTTCATAGCTAGGCTATATGCTCGTATCACAATCCATTATCGTTTTCAGTTTAACTGGAGAAATTAAGTCAAAGAAAAGCACAGTGCGTTCATAGCATATTGTTAGCTTAGCTAGTATGGAGAGACATTAATGACACAATTCCGTATCTCCGTAAAATTCTTTTGTATCTCTGTATAAGAATTACGTATCTCCGTAAAAAAAAAAATGTTGTGCTTGTAAAAAGGATTTGCATACTTGGTAGCCAACTTTTTTGTTAGGCCATTTACAACAATTTTTTAAGCCGTTTACGACTACGAATCAGAAATACAAGTGCACAAACTGAATCTGCGTGCGCTCGGAATTTTGCGATTTCTGGCAGCTTTATCTTGCGCTCGAGTTTTGTAAGCTCGTAAACGAGTTTTGTATGCTCATCAGAGTTTTGTGTCTGAACCACAGAACTAATGTTCTGTGCTGTGAACAGCTCACTTCGCAAGCAAAGAGGCGGGACCAGCTCTCCCCAAACCACCACAGCCAATCAAATACCACTATTTCCCCCTAGTATCATTGGCTGCATTCACCTTTTCAATCTAATTGCAAATGACTTGCCTAGCTAGGTTTTCTGCCCCGTCAGATCTGGAATGTTGCGATTTCATAGTTAAACATTATTGAAAAATTATTGTCTTACTCCCATTAGCTAATGTAAAACAGCCACCAGAGCTACTATACTTTAACCAAATTTCAGTTAAAAACATGCAGTCTAATTTGCGTTGACACATTAGGTCATTAATAATTAAAGACTTGCTCGTCAATTACCTAATGTTTAAAAGTGCCATATTAAGCTTTAGGGAGCTACTACAGAGGTTTGTATTCAAGATCATAATTTTAACCAGATTCGTGGTATAACTTCCTCTTTGTGTTCTTATATTATTAGTGGTAGGCTTACGGCTAAAGGCATTTAGAAAAGGAGAAACTGAATGTCTAACAGAGATAAAAACAGGAATGTGGTATACAGGAGTCGACAGGCTTTGATTGGTAACAAGTGATGAAGTCAAACACGTGATGGTATTTGGTAGTCATTTGTGTGAGGCTGTAAGAATCAAGTACAAAATATTAGCTGTTAAACTGCGAGTACCTCGGACACTTGGGTGAATATCGTCACTTCTGAAAAAGTATGCTCGCTCCCAGGAGAGATTAAATTTATCAGAATCAGAATCATCAGAATCAGTTTTATTGTCATTTCCATAATACACACTTGGCATACATGAGAGCGAAATACCGTTCTCCATAGGTCATGGTGTTGTTTGTCGATAAAGACCATGTTATGAGAGCCGCATATCGTTTGCAGCCATGCATGAAGACTAAGGATTCTACTAAAATGTGATATTCCTCGTCCAAGACTGGTTCGGAATTTTGGACATAATGTCTCAATTACGACTTACCCATGATGTAGTTGATTGATGGAAACCATTTTCAGCTAATTCCATGCTGTCCTTCTTTTGGACATACACACGTTGCTAATGCTAGTGCAACTCTATGGTAACTGGTAGCATCCACTAACAAACGCACTTAAACACTCCACAGTGCACCCAAAGCAAATAAAATACGACGACAGTCTATCAGGGTTAATTTGAATGTTTATACCGTCATTTTTGAAGTCAACTATCGTTGAATCCTTTACTTTGTGCTGACCTATATTCTCTGTGGAAGTACGGTGACGGAGTGAACATGGCCATTGCAACTTGTTGCTGCTCTTTGTTGTTGTAGTCGACCAGTACCAGCAATACATTCGTAGGTAACGTAAAGTATCGCTATGCCGCCATTCTACTTCCACAGAGAATATAGGTCAGCACAAAGTAAAGGATTCAACAATAGTTTGACTTCAAAAATTATGGTATAAACACTCAAAATAACCGATACACTGTCGATAGATTGTCCAAAATTCCGAACTATCCCTTTAAGTTTTTCGGATTGCTGATTCCTGGTATCGTTAGTGTTGACATGAACAACAATATTACGAACTGTAGGATGTTCATCAAGGAGCAGCGGGATCTGTCTAAGACCGTGGCACTGGGGAAGCAGTGAGTTACTGTAGATTTAGCCCTGATGTTCCGATGTAACAATGGAATCCCCTCCAATCAGTGATGCAGGCGGGGTGACATGGTCCCGAGAGTGGGCCACAGTCCGAAAAGCAGTCCATACATCCAGCTGTGCAGGAATGGCTCGTGGTTTAACACGCCGAACAGTAGGAGAGGCCGTCTGCCTGACTACAGGTATCGGGAGCCAATGCAAAATGGGAGAGGGGCTACCTGTCACAGAGGAGCCCTCCAGCTTGTCCAGGATGGTGAACCTGTTGCTTAATTGTAGGTTATGAGGCGGAGAGGGATGGGAGGATCGCCAACCGTAGCGTTTACCCCTACCAGCTATAATCCAAGGCTCTGTTGGGCATGGTGTAGAGCTGACCAGGGCCTTGGGTCTCGCTCCCAGCTGGGTCCAGGGGTCTTCAGCCTGGGTCAGAGCAGCGTCGGGGTGTGGGACAGCATCATCCAGCTCTCCAGCTGAGGTTGTAGCGAGAGCTGGGGCCACCAGTGAGTCGATGAGTCGCTCTTCTTCCTTGATCTGGTAAAGAACAGAGATTCTCCCTTCCAGCTTAACAATTTTCTGGCATAGACAAGCACAACTCTTATAGTCAAACTGTGAGGTGAGTGAAGGCATAATGGTTTTCCAACTATTCCCTGTGTCCACCCACGGAGATAAAGTAAAATAATAAAATGCTAAAATCGTGCTAAAAATAATGAAACGATAAAATGATGATAAAATGCCAAAATCGTGCCGATTATTTCAGCAGTCAACTCCAAGCTCTGTCCCACGCAAACTGTCAGCAAACTCTGACATTCTCTCCCTACAAATACTGTGTATTTGCTAGAGTAGGCTAGGCGACGGCTCAGAATAGGCCAACCCAAGGTGTTCTAACTTGTCTGTGATTCACTCTAGTTGTATATAGTGGCTGCTACTTAGTGTGCCTATCTGCTGCTTGTTGAGGGCTGCCGTGGTGGTGCAGCAGTAAAAGCGCAGACTTTCAGTCAGTGTAGTTGCACACCGAGGATTGGAGGTTCGCGCCGATGGTCCTGCAAGAGCCAAGTATGGCCGGTGCCTTGATTGCACTGCTTAAGAGGCTGCCTAACTGCCCTACAAAGTGCGAAGGCATCATTAGCTTGGTGGTTACAGCAACGGACTGCCCCGCCAGTGCCCTACAGTTAAATACATTTTTCGACAAAAACAATGTGCACATGTTATGCTTTTCTCATATAAGAATGTTCCTTTCACATTAACCCCTTTGTGCAGGTGCCAAGTGACCATGCCGCTAGTGGCAAGATTTTGCTCGACTGAGACATTCATTGTTTTTGCAGCCAAACTATTAGTGGAAATCACAAACTCTGTGTTTTAACTTTATTGGTAGACGGTTCGTGACGACTTCTGCCGAATACGAGTTTCTAAGTGTCACTATTTCCCCGTAGCAAGTCCATTTAACAAGCAACCCCCACCTAGTCTATACCTACCCATGCATGACATAGTGGACAACAGCATCTATGTTTGAGTTCATAAATATATTTATTCATCATATAAAATTAGAATAACGTCTTAGCAACAAGTTAAACCCAACAATAGCCTGATCGTATGCCAGAAGAGCAGTGAAAAGCCCTGCTCACTCAATACTTTGTTTTGCATTGTCTCATTCTACCATGTATTCTACTAGCAATATATGCTACTAAATATGAAATAAATATACAATCCTACCATTGGTTTTACACATCGATGTTCCTTTCTAAATTCAGCGGTCATTTATTGTCTGGTACAATCGGTTTGTGAAATATACAACACTTTATACCGCTATTACACTACCTGAAACGTCGACTCGTAATACCCCCATGCCCTGTAAGCCTGTCTCATTCATTACAGTTCATTCTGGTTTAATTGTCAGCTCTTTTATCCAACAGAGTACATTATAAGCTTAGCAACGGTATATGCAATGTCTAATTGAGTACTTATTTACAATGTCTCATTGGGTAATTATTTACAGCCCAGCATAACGACAGTTTTCGTTTTAACGGTCTAGTATTACGCAAGCTTTACAGAAAACGCATTCCTCAACTGGAGTTTTCCCTTCCCCACATGTAAGTAGTACTGCTTCTAAAATGCGGTTGGTCTTGTTGGCTACATACTGTATGTACGTTAGTTTTTCCACTTGAGCACTGTCTTGTCCAATTGGTAGGCCTATTGTTATTTTCGCATTTTGACTGCATTTCACATACTGTAGTGCAATCGTTCATTTTATGTCTGATGTAGGCTACCGATTGTCATTGAAGATAGAACATTTGGCAGCATTTTGCAGATGGTGGAGTACTATTTTATTTTCATGTTATCGTTCATAATATAGGCTATGGTGTATATACTTGTCTCTTCGGGCATGATAAATGCTCATTCCAATTTACTGTGCACTGATATGTGGTAGATTAATGTAGAGTAATTTCTTTTATGAGTGAGTCATTAGTCATTATGAATGGGAACATTAAAAAAAATATATATTAAAAATAATAAATACAGAAAAATGCAATTCTGGGGCAAAAGCATGCATACTGTAGAGTACAGGTAAAAGTGATGTTTTATTGAGGTACAAGAGTGAATGATTAGGCTACATATTTAGGTGTATGTAACACTGTGATATCAATGTTTTTATCTTAAACCATCAGAAGGAGCAAATGTATATGCTTTATAATGGACAAAATTTAATTCATTTTATGACATGTTTTGGACCCATAGATATCTATCCCCTATACTGATGAAAAGATAGTAATTCTCACTTGAAAATGGTGCAAAACTGTTGATTTGTAGTTAAATATATCTTTTTTTATTAATATTTAGAGCAGTGCACAATTTAGGATAGATTTGGAGACACTAATAGACTGCCTATATTTTGCATCATAGCTCTTTAGTACTGCATATCATCCTCAGATTTTGCACACTGGTGGACATGGAGTTTATGATCCAGGAAATGTATAGATTTACCTGTTTCACTTATGTACAGTACCAGTCAAAGGTTTGGACACACCTACTCATAGAACGTTTTTTTCCGTTATTTTTACTGTTTTCCACATTTTGGAATAGTAAAGACATCAAAACTATGAGATAACACAAATTAAATTATGCAAAAACCAAAGAAGTGTTAAACAACTGTTGTCAGAAGAAACAACCCTTCAAGTGATTCATCCATATCTACTGCATATCTGGCAGCAGAGTGATGGTTTGAGGCTCGTTTGATACCTCAGACCCTTGTTGACTTACAGCCATTTAGCCAACCATGGGTTCCATACTATTCCCGTGTAATTTACAGCTTAATCTAGTCCCACACCCCAATTCCCATAGAGATTTTTTCTTTGCATTTGTGGCACTTTATTTTGACTTAGATTTGTTTATTTTCATAATTTAAGTTTGTATTGTAAATGGTACACCTGTCTTGTTTCATTTAAGCTCACACCTGGAGTTATAAAGGCTTAAACAGAGCACCCCCTAAATAGATGAGAATTGACCAAATTTGCCATCTACGCAAAGGGGTTAAAGAAAATCTTTTTTTCTGGCAAAGGTGAAGAAATTCACCAATATTAACTGTTAACTGTTTAAATTCTACTTAAACAGAGGTGAGTAAGCCGACATGGTGTGGTCCCGCTACCACCAAAAGATTTACCACAGGTAACGTTACAGTACTAGAAAAAATATCCTATTCCACTTAACACTATATTGTCCATCTGACAAAAAGTATTGCAGGATACACAGACAAGGCCCTATATTGCACAGCTATTGCCGTGAAGCCTCAGAGCAATGGCCTTCCACGCTTGAGATCCGGGTTCCATCCCCCATCGGGCACCAAAGGTTACATTTATTTTCTTCAAAAACAACGTGCACATGTTAAGCTTCTCACATATACGAATACTCTTTTCACAATAAAGAACGTTGTTTTATTGCAAAGGCAAAGAAATTCAACAATGTTAACTGTTTCACTTGTACTTAAACAAAGGTGAATATCAGCTGACATGGCCAGGTAGCCTACTCGCTACCACGGAAAGATTTACTGCAGGTAACGTTACGCAGTACGGGAACAATTATCCCATTTGTCAGGCAGAGAAAATAAAGTTTAATGCAAAAATCTGGTTAAGATCCAGATTAAATGTTTTTTTTTTAAGAATAAATGCATAAATAAATAAATAAAGAATAAATACCTGTGCCATTGCCTACATCAGGGGTGGGGAACCTTATCCGAAAAGGGCTGGTGTGAGTGCGGGTTTTCGTTTTAGCCCAGCACTAAGCAGGAGGCTACTCCATTCACTTCCCTGTTGACTAATACCAAGGTTTTAAACTTAGTTAACAGCCAGTGAAGTGAGATGAGAAGGGATGTAGCATGCTTGGCAAGTGTGTTTGTGTGTATGCGTGTGTGTTTGTTTGTATGGCTGTGTATGCGCACACCTACTGTATGAGCCCATTCCCTTACAGAACACACACACACACATACCTTGTAAGTTTTGAAGGTGAAATCTCCCCCAGTATTAATGTATTATCCAAACACAACACTTGTGCGGTTTATGTATTGCATTTTCCCATGTGTTAAGAGGTGATATCACCTGTGGCCTCAGATTGTTGTCTGTGGCAAGGAACTAACAGCTAGATCTACATCCTCATCTGTGAACAGGCTCTTTCCACAACGGCCACAAGTAGTGAAAGCCTTCCTGTTGGCTTGCTTCTGATGGGGCTGACTAAAACCAAGATCCTGCTCTCCTCTTTTTTTGCTCATGGGGAACCCCCTGTTGAGACTCACCCTGAGGATTCAGGGAAGAGAGGTTTTTGTTATTCAGCATGCCTTCACTCGCTCTCTTTATCTCTCTTTCTCTCTCTGCCCCTTTCTCCCTTCTTCATCTCTTTTCCTCTATCCCCCTGGTTAGCAACAGTCGCAGGCTTTTGTGCAAACGTGCAGAGTGGACTAGGTAGATTTTGGAAATATGGGCCAGGAACACTGCCAGGATGTGTTTTTTCTTTTGGTTGTTTATCCCCAACTTTCTGTTCTTTCTCTTTCTCCATTTTCCCAAATGTATGTGTGTTTCATGTAGGAGCCCCATGTTGTTTCTTTGTCTTTTGAGTGGGGGGCCTGTTTGCATGTTCTCTCACACTCTCCCCAACACCCCCCCCCCCCACTCACTCACTCACTCACTCACTCACTCACTGTCTTGCTCAATCTCTCTCTTATTCAATCTGTTGTTTTTTCATATGTTTCTCTTACTAGTGGCATCTGTACTGTAATACAGTACAATGTGATTGTATGTATACACATACATATACTGTGTATATATATATATATACAGTACCAGTCAAAAGTTTGGACACACCTACTCATAGAAGGTTTTTTCCGTTATTTTTACTGTTTTCCACATTTTGGAATAGTAAAGACATCAAAACTGAGATAACACAAATGAAATTATGCAAAAACCAAAAAAGTGTTAAACAAATTTTTAAAAGTCTTATATTTTAGATTCTTCAAAGTAGCCACCCTTTGCCTTGATAACGGCTTTGCACATTCTTGCCATTCTCTCAAACAACTTCTGTGGTAAACAGGTATTCCACAGGTAAACAGGTGATGCCATCATGATTCTGTATAAAAGGATATCAAAAGACTCCTGATATCTTATTTCCAGGTACTCTTAGAAGCAATACTATAACCTCTGCATTTGAATGGATCTCTATGGGAATTGGGGGGTGGGACTAGATTAAGCTGTAAATTACACGGGAATAGTATGGAACACATGGTTGGCTAAATGGCTGTAAGTCAACAAGGGTCTGAGGTTTCAAACGCCTTAAACCATCACTCTGCTGACAGAAATACAGTAGATATGGATGGATAACTTGAAGGGTTTCTTCTCCTGACTTATTTTTCCATAGAGTTCAATAGGAAAATTTGTCAGGAGAAACAACCCTTCAAGTGATCCATCCATATCTTCTGCATATCTGGCAGCAGAGTGATGGTTTGAGGCTCGTTTGATACCTCAGACCCTTGTTGACTTACAGCCATTTAGCCAACCATGGGTTCCATACTATTCCTGTGCAATTTACAGCTTAATCTAGTCCCACACCCCAATTCCTATAGAGATCCATTCAAATGCAGAGAGGTTATAGTATTGCTTCTAAGAGTACCTGGAAATAAGATATCAGGAGTCTTTTGATATCCTTTTATACAGAATCATGATGGCATCACCTGTTTACCTGTGGAATACCTGTTTACCACAGAAGTTGTTTGAGAGAATGGCAAGAATGTGCAAAGCCGTTATCAAGGCAAAGGGTGGCTACTTTGAAGAATCTAAAGTATAAGACTTTTTTTTATTTAACACTTTTTTGGTTTTTGCATAATTTAATTTGTGTTATATCATAGTTTTAATGTCTTTACTATTCCAAAATGTGGAAAACAGTAAAAATAACGGAAAAAAAACCTTCTATGAGTAGGTGTGTCCAAACTTTTGACTGGTACTATATATATATATATATATATATATATATATATATATATATATATATATATATACACTACTCACAAAAAGTTAGGGATATTTGGCTTTCGGGTGAAATTTATGGAAAATGTAAGTTCACGCTACAGTGATATTATACGTATCATGAAAGTAGGGCATTTAAGTAGAAGCATGCAATGGTGATTTCCTCATCTCAAACAATTTATTGAAACAAAAGCCAACAACAGTGGTGGGTATACCACAACAAAAATGTCAATGTCTCAATAACTTGTCATGTGCCCTTGAGCATCAATTACAGCTTGACAACGACGTCTCATGCTGTTCACAAGTCGACTTATTGTCTGCTGAGGCATGGCATCCCACTCTTCTTGAAGGGCGGCCCTCAGGTCATTGAGGTTCTGGGGTACAGAGTTACGAGCCTCTACATGGTGAGTCAGCTGATCCCATAGGTTTTCTATGGGATTCAGGTCTGGAGAAAGTGCAGGCCACTCCATTTGAGGTACCCCAAGTCTCCAGCAGCCTTTCCCTAATGATGCGACCTCGATGAGCTGGAGCATTGTCGTCCATGAAGATGAAATTAGGCCTGTGTTGTTCATGCAGGGGCACAATGACTGGATTAATGATGTTATTCAGGTAGTATGGGCTTGTCACTGTACCATTCACAAAGTGTAGGGCAGTTCTGTATTGACTAGACACACCTGCCCACACTGTAACACCGCCACCACCAAAGGGTCGTCTGGTGACAACAGTGGCTGATGCATAGCGCTCTCCTTGACGTCTCCAACATCGTTGGCGGCCATCATTTCTGCTCAACGTGAATCGACTTTCATCAGAGAACAGCACTGAGGCCCACTGGTCCCTCGTCCAGCGTAAATGCTCCCTGGCCCATGCAAGACGATGACGCCTGTGCCTGGTGGTGTGGTCAGGTACCCTTGCAGGTCGTCTAGCACGCAGACCACGCTGATGTAAACGGTTTCGAATGGTCTGACGTGACACTTGGGTGCCTCTCACCTCCCTTAAATGTGCCTGGAGTTGAGTGGCATTCATCATCCGGTTCCGCAGGGCACTGTTCACAATGAAGCGGTCATCAGTGTGGGATGTGGCCAAAGGACGTCCACTTCTATGCCTTTCTGTGACTCTTCCAGTCTCTCTGTATCTCTGTTGCAACCTGCTGATGACACTCTGTGACACTCTAAGCTCAGTGGCCACTTCCCTCTGAGAACATCCTGTTTGAAGCCTCGCAATGGCGAGGTACTGTTGATCAATTGTTAGGTGTCGTCTTGGTCTCATGATGTCAAAATGTGAACAGCATGATGAAGAGGACTGTTTAAATACCAATTCTAATTGAACCAGGAAATTTATTGGTCGATTCATGGATCAAACACCTGTTGTGAATTTTGCCGTTCAGCTCCTTGTTAGAGAACAGCAAGTTGTGCAAAAAGTACTGAAACATTGAATAGTTGGACATGTGCATTCAAAAGTTTAGAGAAGGTCAAATTAATTTCACCTGTAAAGGTTATAGTGCATTTTAGGTTCATCCTGAAATTTCACCCGAAAGCCGAATATCCCTAACTTTTTGTGAGTAGTGTATATATATATATATATACACACACATAAATAGTAATAATAATAACATAACGCAATAATAGTGTGTTGAATCTGAGCATGTGTTTGTATGCATCCATGCCATGTCATTGTGTGTGTTTGTACATGAAAGTGTGTATGCGTGTGTTTGTGAACTGTAGTGTGTGATATTTGTTTTTGTCAGTGTATCTATCTCAGTTTATCAGTGTCTCTCTCTGTCTGTCTCTCTCTACCCTCCATTTCAGTATTCCCCCTCTCTTGCTTGATGGGCTCTCTTTTTATTTTCATACTCCCCATCTACCTTTTTTTCTCTCTCTCACTTTCCCTCCCCCTTATCTCTTTCTCTTACCTCCCTCTGCCATTTTGTCCCTTCCACTCTTCCTCATTTTTTCCTATATTTTTTCCATCCCTCCTCTACCTCCCTCTTCTCTACCTCCCTCTTCTCCCTCCCCGACTCTTCCTTCTCCCTCCTTTTTCCTATCGTTCTTTATCTTCCATGTCTGCCTGATGCCTCTTCCCAGATACCTCTGATTTTCGATACCGCTCAGATTTTAGACTTATTATACATCAGGGTACCATACTGTTAAATAAGTTTTTCATTATGAGACAAATGGATCCTGTTTTACATTCTGAAGTGAGGGAGTCTGACAGTTGGCAGTGAAACAACAACACCACCACATGCGTCTTAGCAGATGCTTTTATCCAAAGCGACTTACAATATACGAGTGCATACACTTTTCAGTATATGTAGTCCCCTGGGATCGAAACCCATAACCGTTGCGTTGTTAGCGCAATGCTCTACCAACTGAGAAGTAGAAACTACCATAGAAACACACCTCCACCGGATAGTTCAGGATAGTGGCTGCCTCAAATTTGAAGTTGTGTGTGTGTGCATGCGTGCGTTTCTGCGCGCTTGTGTATGTGTATGTGTGTGAGTGTGAGTGTTTATGCAGGCACAGTTTCTGATAATGGCCTTGGTGGGAGGTGGATGAGCTTGTAGGCCCGCCCCTTTCTCCTTTTCTTATATAGATATAAATAGGGGCAGGGATTTTCTGTGCTATTCATTTCTCTTGAAGGATGAGGTCGCTGAAACACCTAAAGCCCCACAACAGGAGCAATGTGGTGAGTCCTGACTGTTTATTGTGCATTTCAGGTCGAATCTATTGCTCTCTTGCTGGAGTGGGTCTGTTCTGGCACTGCAAAACACAGCATGGTTATCTAGTGATAAGAGTTTCTGCACTGTTTTCTGTTTTTTTCTTTCTCTCTCACTCTCCATCTCCCTCTTTCTCCCAAACTCCCTTTCTCTCATTTCAGTTCAGTTCTCATTTGCTCATTTTTAATTTAATTTTAATGTTTATTTTCTTCTCCCTTTTTTTGTTTTTTATCCCTTGTTTAATTCTCCAACTCTTATCTGGCTTCTTTCTTTTTCTCTTTCATTTAATGCCTGTCTGTCTTTCATTTTGTCTGCCTTTCATTTTGTTGCTTTTCACTCTCTTTCCCCCTCCCTCTTCCCTTCCCCTCTTATTCTCTCTTTCCCTCTCTCTGTGCCCTCCCCTTTCTCTCTCTGCCCCCTCCCTCCTGCTCTATCGTTTGCTGTCTCTCGTTTACTGTCTCTGCCCCTCCTTCTCCCTTCCCTCTCTCACTCACATGTTCACTCACTGTCTCATTCCTCACAATCTCTCATTCCTTCGTTTCTTTCTTCCTTTGCCTCCCTCAAACACACTCAAACTGGCTCTTTCTCACCACTTTAAAATAGTAATGATAAATTATGTGGAGTATTACGGCATCTCTCTCTCTCCCCCTCTGTAAAAATGTACTTGTTTATATGCCAAACAGTGATATTCATGTCACATTCTACATCAGTTGGAGTTGTCTCACTCAGTTTCCCAGCATGTTCAGTTTGCATTTCGTTTGAAAACGGCTGGGTGCATTCTTTCCTGCTTTACCACAGACTGATTCCACTGTGCCAGATTGACTGTTCACTCACTGAGGATAAATAACTGCAGTTTAAATCAGAGGATATCGTCACACCTTTACAATGGCAGCAAAAATAACCACTAACATGATCACTTTCAGGGTGATTTTGTGCACAGCATTCCAACAGTAAAATAAGTCAGAACAATTAGTGAAAAGATTGTGATAGAACTAGGCTGCTAAACGGATAGACATCTGTGGGCTCAAACCTTAAAATGTGTGGCCACTGCTAAATCAGCTGATAGGAACATGTAGTGTATTGTTAATAAGGTGTGCAGATTCACAGATTCTACGGACCTACTAGATACTCAGCTCTGTTCTGTCATCCTACTTGAAGCTGTTGAGGATGAAATAATTATGTGTCCTCCAAATTCGTTAAGGGGCTTGTACTACAGTACTCTGGCAGTGGGTATCCTGCACTGTGACATAGTACCGTAAACTCCTGTTTTCAACTGGAACCTCTTGTACTTAAGAAACAGATAGGGCAGAGAAATAGAGTTAGTTTAATTAGTGTTAATCCTCTGCTCTTTATAAGTGCCGTGGGATGTCGAACCACAGTGGCCTACCCCCTTGGACTACTAAAAAATGCTGTTTCATACATCTCTCGCCTCCTGAACTCTGCGGGAAGGGTCACTGGCAGGAGATCAACTACTTTGGTGTAGTTCGGATTGGGGGAAAATTGGGGGGATAATTCTGTTTCAGGTGACTCTGCTGTTGTAGGCAACTGCTTTTAAAGGTGCCTCAAATTATGCTTTATTGGCATTACCACACAAAAGCATAGAACTGCCAAAGTATCATTTACTTTAATTTTAAATCAACATTAACAACTATGAGCTACAAGGTAATCATATATGTATAAATATTTTAAGAACAATTTAGAAATTATTTAATTGTGGAAAAACAACTGTAAAACTAAAGAATAATTGGTAACAATATTAATAACTGTCTTACTCTTTGTTGCATGTGTAGGAGAGTGGGCGGCTGGTTAGATGCTACTCTAAGGTGATGGATCATCATGTGGACACCGGTACACAGACGGACCCAGTGGTGGTCCTGTCGCTGGCCCAGGCTGCTGTTCTAGGCCTCATCTCCCAGAATGAAGTCTTTGGCGCCACCATCGCCCCCAATGGCTTCTACACCGGAGATACCAAAGACTCTCCTGCCGCTGGCACAGACACACCCTATGAGTATGCCGACCAACTCATCGGGGCCAACGGTGACTACCTGGCCGAGTCCGGCCATGAAGGGGAGGGACTTAACCGGGCTCCACCCCTGGACAGGGAGGGGGTGCAGTCAGAGGGGTTTGGGAGCAGGGTCATTGGGGACCCACAAGGCAAGCTCCTGGGGTGTGAGGTACAAGTAAAAGGGGAGGACAGACTGGAGCCTAAATTGTTGCACCCCCCTTGTATTCACATGCTTAATGGTTTGGTCCCGAGAGATGGTATACAGCTGGTGGACCCTTCCAGTTACCGGGTCACTCCAAAAGAGGAGCACCCAAATAACTGCTGTCCTGAATGTGAGAGGGAGGGACGAAGCCGGCTGGGAGGGGCACGACCCGAGGAGACTCCGCAAGGGGGCCAAGCGGAGGTGGAGGAGGTTCAGGAGCATCAGCAAGAGGAGGAGGAGGAAGAGGAGCTGGCAGAGGAGGAAGAGGATGGCAAAAGACCCCTCAAATCTGGAGGGGGAGGGGGCAGCCCAGAGATGAGCTGCTACTTTGAGTCGAGCGAGGTGGAATACGAGTCTGGGGAGATGGTGGGTCCGTGCGACTTTGAGGAGAACAGCCAGGGCCTGCTGTGGGTGGAGTCTGGTGGGGGTGGTGGGGAGGGCCAGCCCGGTGGGCGTCATGTGCAAATAGACCGGCTGGACATCAATGTGCAGATCGACGAGTCATACTGTGTGGATGTGGGGGAGGGGCTCCGACGCTGGAAGTGCCGCATGTGCGAGAAATCGTACACCTCCAAGTACAACCTGGTCACCCACATCCTCGGCCACAACGGCATCAAGCCACACGCCTGCCCGCACTGCGGAAAGCTCTTCAAGCAGCCCAGCCACCTGCAGACCCACCTGCTCACCCATCAAGGCACCCGCCCACACAAATGCACCGTCTGCAATAAGGCCTTCACCCAGACCAGCCACCTGAAGAGGCACATGCTGCAGCACACCGACGTCAAGCCCTACAGCTGCCGCTTCTGCCGCCGCGGCTTCGCCTACCCCAGCGAGCTGCGGGCGCATGAGACCAAGCACGCCAGTGGGCGCTGCCACGTGTGCTCACAGTGCGGCATGGAGCTACCCAGCCTGGCGCACCTGAAGCGGCATCAGACCAGCCATCTGGGCCCCACCACTTACCAGTGCTCCGAATGCAATAAGTCGTTTGCATACCGCAATCAGCTGCAGAGCCACCTGCAGAAGCACCAGGACGTCCGGCCCTTCGTCTGTGCAGACTGTGGCATGAAGTTCATCCAGATACACCACCTTAAGCAGCATGTGCTTTCACACAAGGTACCAAACCGACTATTGACTCAAGTCAGCACTGACCTGATACTGACCAAAATACTTATCCAACACTGACTCCACTACTGACCCAAGTACTTGGACTGCCTTTTACTTGTGTGGACCCTTCCCTTAAACGTTCCCTGACAGAACCCTGTCCCCCTCATTCTGTCCTTTGTGGCTCTCCTCCGTGTCCACGTGCTTTTCTTACCTGAGTTCATTAACTGCATGATTTGTCTGCCGTGCTTTAGAAAAGTGCTACAAGAGCCTTTCTCCTTTGTGTGTGGTATGCCCTACTAAAACCTTTCACTGTGCTCCTTTCTGAATTTATTGGCCTTTTATGTTTTGTTCGTCCCCAATTTTCAAATGTCCAGCAATGTCCCATTGCTGAAATCTTCCCTGTCAGTGTGGTAGCGCGTCGGCTAGTGTGCATGTACTACAAAGTGCTTTCTACACTACAAAGTGTTCTTTCTACACTAAACCTTGAGCTATTTGTTGTCATAATACATTCTGTTTTAATATGTTTTCATTTCGATGGAATTCCTCTCAGAAGGCAGACTTTTTGATCTGTTTTATTTGTTCGATTTATTTTTGCCCTTGTTTTCCACTCTGCCAGGGAATGAAGGGCTTCAGGTGTGACGTGTGCTCACGTGAGTTCACCCTGTCAGCCAACCTGAAGAGGCACATGCTGATCCATGCTAGCGTGCGCCCCTACCAGTGCCACGTCTGCTTCAAGACTTTTGTCCAGAAACAGACGCTCAAGACCCACATGATCGTACATCTGCCTGTAAAACCTTTTAAATGCAAGGTAAGCGTGGTGCCTCTCCTGCGCCTACAGGGCTACTGAACCGTGGTCCTGGAAGGCAGCTGTGTGTGTGTGTGTGTGTGTGTGTGTCTGTTCACACCTGACTTGGGTTTTGGCAGGTGTGTGGGAAGTCCTTTAACCGAATGTACAACCTGCTGGGACATATGCACCTCCACGCGGGCAGCAAGCCCTTCAAGTGCCTGTACTGCTCTAGCAAGTTCAACCTGAAGGGCAATCTCAGCCGGCATATGAAGGTCAAGCACGGCATCTCCGACACCTCCCCCGACGGGCAAGGTGAGGTGTGCTGCTCACTGGTGTGGGGGATTTCCACAATGTACTGCTCTGCCACATACACCTACTACCCTCTCATGTATGGCGGCATATCAATGCCAAAAATCGCGAGAAAAATTTTAATCTACGCGCGGAAATCGAGGAGACGTGTGCACAGCCGAAACTCTGTGCATGCAAATTGTTTTTCCGTGTACTTTTACAGAACTCGCGCGCAAGTAATGTCCGTATTTGAGTGCAATATTGTTGCTTTTGAGGAGAAATCCAGGCTTTGAGCGCGCACATAACCTGAACGAGCGCATAAAATTGTTATCCGAGCACAGCTCTCTGCTCGTGCTCGCGCTCGCGTTTCTCTTTCTTGCTCGCGGTTCTCTTTTCTGCTCACGCAAATATTTTTTCTTTTCGACAGTGGTGGGCGGGGCCATAGATTCAGTCAGTGTTCTGCCATAGTTGAGGGGCGGGGCCAACAAGGGGGAAATTATGCCGCGTCTGTCACTGTTCTCAGTAGGGACACATCGTAGATCATGCTATCGTTGTTATTTTATTATGTCAGAAAATAACATTGACACGTTGTTTCCTAAGTCATCATTTTGTAATTCTGCTTGGTTCAGTCTGTAGGCATCAACATCCAGTGGTCACGGCCCCAGAGTAAGGGTCATTACATAAACATTACATTACAGTCATTTAGCAGACACTTTTATCCAAAGGAACAATCGTCTTTGTGGTGGGCGAGGAAGGGCCAGGGGAAGAGGACAACTTGATCAGAGTGACCGTGATAGAGTCAACAGAATCCGGGAGGAGAAACATTGCCAGGAGGAGAAACAAGTTGAGATGGAGCGGTACTTTATCACAAAATGCGAAAAATACAATCAAATCAGAAATAAATATTTTCCCAAAATAAATCAGAGATACCCTCAATTAAAAAATTTAACAGACATCCAAAAACTCCCCATCCTCTTAGGAGAGGAGAGGACGTGCTGTGACCTGGCAGCACAATATATAGCTGCATGCCATCGTCTTAGGGACAGTGAGTGACAGAGATCATTATAAACCAATTTTAATTTTTTATATTTATATTCACTTTATAAGATCATATGTGTCGTTCTCATCATCATTATTATCATTTCTATTGATAATTATTATTTTTAATTGTACTTTATTATTTTACATTATTGTTATTTCTAAATCCATAATCAAAGAAAAGTTCTTGTTTTCATGTATGGTTACTGTTCATTCGTTTCTAGTCTTTGCTGTTTTGTATTGTTCAGAGTTAGATGTATGTCTTCGACTGTTTTAATGTAGTATGCTTTGACAATACAGATGCAATGTCTTGTCATGCCACTAAAGCGAATTGAATTGAGTCCACGGTCAGAGAAAATATGTGTGAAACGTCACCACAATACTCGTGTGTCGTCGTGCGTGTCTGAGAAGAACACGTGATAAGCAATTTTCGGGGAGCCCTTTTCTCCTACGTGCTCTATATTGCCATCTAGTGTTGTGAAACTACATAGTATACCTTTAACACATTCAGATTATTGCCTGATCCTTGTTAAACAATGTCAAGTTAGTTATCTTTGTCGTCTTTTCTTAATCATAGGCTACATATTGGTGTTCTCTTGATTATTCAGCAAATTAATTGTTTAATTGTTTGGCTACTCAAGCTAAATAAACGGAAACAAGTCTAATGGTGTAGCCCATACCCCAATTTTTCCAGAGCTGCAGCTATCAGTACATATACAGTACCAGTCAAAAGTCTGGACACACCTACTCATAGGTTTTTTTTCCTGTTATTTTTACTGTTTTCCACATTTTGGAATAGTAAAGACATCAAACTATGAGATAACACAAATTAAATTATGCAAAAACCAAAAAAGTGTTAAACAAATTTTAAAAAATCTTATATTTTAGATTCTTCAAAGTCGCCATCCTTTGCCTTGATAACGGCTTTGCACATTCTTGCCATTCTCTCAAACTACTTCTGTGGTAAACACAGAAAACAGGTAAACAGGTGATGCCATCATGACTCTGTATAAAAGGATATCAAAAGACTCCTGATATCGTATTTTCTCGTACTTCTACAAGCGATACTATAACCTCTGCATTTGAATGGATCTCTATGGGAATTGGGGAGTGGGACTAGATTTAGCTTTAAATTACACGGGAATAGTTTGGAACCCATGGTTGGCTAAATGGCTGTAAGTCATCAAGGGTCTGAGGTATCAAACGAGCCTCAAACCATCACTGCTGCCAGATATGCAGTAGATATGGATGGATCACTTTAAGGGTTGTTTCTCCTGACAAATTTTCCTGTTGAACTCTATGGAAAAATAAGTCAGGAGAAGAAACCCTATGGGCTCTATTTTAATAAACCAAACGCAATGGTGAACGCAAGAGTAATCGCTTGGCGGTATCGCTCTGAGGGCGTGTCGGCGAGAAATTTGGTAATTTCATGACAGCAATCTTGGCGCATCTGATGGCGGTATTGCTAAAAGGCTGGGTTTAAATGTCCAAGGTGTGTCTCTATGGTAGCCAATCAAATAGTTGTTCTCATGCTTTAAAAAAAAGCCAGTTGGAACGCAATCGCTCCATGCAATTTCATAATGAGCAACCCAAACGCACTGGACCGTCAACGACAAGAGCGATTTTCCGCACAGGAATCAGACATACTTGTAACAGAAGTACAGGCTAGGACTAGTAATTTATGGATCACAATCCACACCACCTCGTCTCCCAGAAGTTCGGAAGGCACGGGAGGAGGTGGCGAATGCATTAATTAGCCTACATGAGGTGATGTAGGCATAATTATGATTCAAATGGTAGGCTTATGATTCAACTGTGTCAATGTGTAATTTATATATTATAGGCTATTGGCCTACATGATCGCAAGTTTCTTGTAAGCTGTCCTGTTTTATTCTAGTAGTTTAAATTAAAATTAATTAATTAATAATAATTATAGGCTATTTGTTCATTAAATGGAAGTGTAATGTTGGCATCACCTATAGACACTACATAGAACTACATGACTAACAAGTTGTCAAATTGCCAGAGTCTATTGCGTTCCCGCTAAGAGGTGGTTCCAGCTGATCATAACGCAATGGGTTTTCGTTGGTTCAAATTGTCACTGAGCCGAAAGTATTTTAGAACACGCCCCAGACAGCGCCACCCATCCCACTGCAGCGCACGCGAAAGGATGTTATGTTGAGAATTTGTTGATCCTAGCGGTATTGCTGAGAAACGCCATAGCGCCAGTTTTAAGACGTTGATGCTGTCAACAAGCTTGCGTTTGACTATACCGTCCCCTTGCGCTGGTTTGAAAATAGAGCCCTTTAAGTTAACCATCCATATCTACTGTATTTCTGGCAGCAGAGTGATGGTTTGAGGCTCGTTTGATACCTCAGACCCTTGATGACTTACAGCCATTTAGCCAACCATGGGTTCCAAACTATTCCCGTGTAATTTACAGCTTAATCTAGTCCCACCCCCCAACTCCCATAGAGATCCATTCAAATGCAGAGGTTATAGTATCGCTTGTAGGAGTACGAGAAAATAAGATATCAGGAGTCTTTTGATATCCTTTTATACAGAGTCATGATGGCATCACCTATTTACCTGTTTTCTGTGTTTAACACAGAAGTTGTTTGAGAGAATGGCAAGAATGTGCAAAGCCGTTATCAAGGTAAAGGGTGGCTACTTTGAAGAATCTAAAATATAAGATTTTTTTTTATTTGTTTAACACTTTGTTGGTCTTTGCATAATTTAATTTGTGTTATCTCATAGTTTGATGTCTTTACTATTCCAAAATGTGGAAAACAGTAAAAATAACAGAAAAAAACCTTCTATGAGTAGGTGTGTCCAAACTTTTGACTGGTACTGTATAAGTCAGTGCTACACATTTTATGAAACAAAGAAAAATGCTGGCCAAGCACAGAAAAACCTGCTCTATTCATTGATATTTGTTATTCAGTTAATTGCTTGTTTGATAATTAAGAACTATAAATGGAAACGGGTTGGAATTAATATCCGTAGCCTATAAAGGTAAGGTTACAGAAGGCCTATTTTACAGCTTACTGTTTGGTTTATTTTGCCAAACTATCTTTAGGAAACAACGTGTCAATGTAATCTTCTGACATAAAATAACAACGATAGTTAGCTTGATCTACGATGTGTCCCTACTCCGAACAGTGACAGACGCGGCATTGTTTTCCCCCTCGCTGGCCCCCGCCCCTCAACTATGACAGAACACCAACTGAATCTATGGCCCCGCCCACCAATGTCAAAAAGAAAAAATATTTGCGCAAGCAGAAAAGTGAACCGTGTGAGCAAGAAAGAGAAACCGCGAGCGCGAGCAGATAGCTGTGCTCAGATAACAATTTTATGCGCTCATTCAGGTTATGTGCGTGCTCAAAGCCTGGATTTCTCCTCAAAGGCAACAATATTGCGCTCAAATACAGACTTTACTCGTGTGTGAGTTCTGTAAATGCACACGGAAAAACTATTTGCATGCACGGAGTTTCGGACTGTGCACACAGCTCCTCGATTTTCATGCGCATAGATTTTATTTTCTCTCGCGATTTTTGGCATTGATATGCCGCCATACCCATGCCTTATTCCTTTTATACAAGTCCAATACGAGCCTAGAAAAAAAGCGATGCAGTTCAGAGCAAAAAAAAACATGCCCACTTTTTGGAATGTAAGCAACCAGTTTTAACCAATCACACCGACTCACTGAAGGTCAAGGCAGCAATTCAAAACAAACTATGGCTGTATCCCAAACTGCATACTTCCATGCTCCGCACTACCGTGCTCCCGAGTACGCACTCAAGGTTTGGGAGTTCGCACTCTGGAGCATGGAAGTACGGTAGCAGTTTTGCACAGTCGTGGGACGCACTTCGTGGGGACATCTTACCTATAACCTTTAACCTTTCCCGTAGCTATCGGGGAAATGCGGACGAGTAAGTAGGGTAAACCTGAGAGGCATAACGTCGTTCGCTGGCATTGTACTGTATCGGCTGTTATTATATTATATATTTGTGATATAACCAGCAATATCCGTAACAGTTGAATTATCCTTTTTGCTAGCGTTCTTATTCCGGAAAAGTCAGTGGAAGGCAACGATGGCTAGGTAGACAGCCTATTCATTACATCATTGGAATACCTTTAAGTAAACAATCAAACCCCATAATAAAATTGTCTTCGCATTGTAAGCAATCGTCTGCGTTTTGATTATTTTCGCGCTGTTTACCAGAGCGTGAACAACTGGGTACGCAGTTAGTAGAAATGGAGCCATGTTTGTGGCGGTGGTGTTACTTCTGGTTTTCCATTGAACCGGAGAAAAGACGGGCTGCTGCCAGAATAAGACGCCGGATCATTATTGAAAACGGCATCCGACGAAAGCAAGCCATCCAGAGAGCTGGGGTGAAGAGGAGGGCTTCTCTTCATAGAACAATTGCGCTTGTCAGCACCGACGTAGGTTGTCTTATACCGCCGACTAGCTAGCTACACTTAAGCAATAAGGTACAAGACGCAGTACTATATCGTCAATATAGTCACAGTTAAAGGTTGTTGTTCGCGGAGGGCCGGCAACCCTTTAACTGTATTGACGATATTGTACAGCGTCGAGTTACCTTATTGCTTTTATAAAATGGTTGCCAGTTATATTGTACATAATGTATAAGGACAAGGCACACTTTCAATAAAACTATTTTTAATTAACGTTATGAATTTAATTTCAGCAGCAGAGAAAATAGTCCCCAGTGTAGCTGTTGCCATGCAACACAAAAACAAGCAAAGCTAGGAATGGAATGCTAGCTAGCAAACGGACTAATAGCTAGCGTTATGTGCTAATAACAACATAATAAATAATCATAATAATAATATAATGTAATAGTTATAACGTTAGCTAAAACAGTTATCTATATATAGCCTACAGATATGAAGTAACGTTAACTTGCTTTCACACAACCAGTCGGTAGGCTATGTTTCTCACGTTAACTTAGCTACAGATAATTACTAAGCCTAGCTAGCTAAATTCCTACTAAATCCGTATTTCCAAAGTGAATACTGCACCTCTAACCACACAAATGGTTTGCTAACGTTAGATTAAAGTTTACTGTAGCTAACGTGTAGCTAACGTGTTTGAACCGGTTTCATGAATCAGCTGTAAGCCTAAACTGTTGCTATCGTTACTAGCATAAAAGAGACGAATCTATGGCTCTCCAGTGAGAATGTCACTCCACCGTTAATTTCCTTTCCACTGGACTTGGTTTCCAGTAGCTTTCGATTTTAAGTCCACTCACGGACATGATTTCTCTATCCTCCAGCCCAGCATCAGAAAGTTTTTTGCTGCAGGCGTGCGGCGTGATATTAATTTAAATGTCCAGGGTAAACAGGTGTATTATTGCATCATAGGGGTACTATATTGCGAATATAGACACAGCTTTGAACGCATCTCAACCAATCATAATGCGTGGTCAGAATTACCCGTTTTATAATGGTTAACATTACATATCATTAAACTTAAATGTATATGAAAAAAAATGATTATTTTACATCGCATATTGTGCTGTTCATTCACATTGTCGCACTTCATTCATTTACAAACTCCTAATGTAGTTTTCCCCGTTTAAGTTTCCAATCTGAACTACTAGGTGTCAATACTACACAAATAGACAGACGCACTGAAGTTAGGCAGAGTATATTTATTAACTTGGGAAATTTGTCTCTAGGGAGAGAGAGCCTTGCAACCTATGGCAGGATCATTGTCAATGTCCCTGTCCTTGCCAAATATTTTGATGACGACCAGGATCTCCAGCCAGACTTCCGCTTATCCCGACGGCAATCCCTGCACTCGTTGGGATGCTCCCCAACAAGAGGGACCACGTAACGTTATGTCCCTAGTGTCACAAATGGAAAACCAGAAAATATAATGCATCAATACCAAATATTAACATGAGCTAGCATTAAACACAAGTGATGTTAGTGTTATAGCGAAGTTAACTAATGATAACTAGTGCGACGCTAGCTAGTAAGTCGGTTGATATCCAGCTAGCTAGCTAGTCAGTTATAGCATATGGGAATAAATTTGAATACGAATATTAAATAATGCTTCGTGCTTCGGAATAGCTATATCTACGACTAACGCCATTATCTGGCTAATATAGATATGTCATTTAATGTTAGCGAACGTTACCTAGCTAGCTAGCTGTTACCGAGCAAATTGCATTGCAATTTACATAACGAAAGCTAGCTAGCTGGAAATAGAAGTTATCTTAATTATTGAGCTAGCTCAGTATTAAAACACTAACAGAAATAGTGCTGTGCCAGATGTTTTCAAACTTGTGAAAATGTTCATATAAAAATGTTGAAATGACTTACATTTGTAGAAAGCCACGGGAGAGGCACCGTCAATGTTCTCATCCTCCATTACGATAGTAAATTTTTGGTCTTGACCTTTTTCTTGAAAGGAATGATGGGATTTTTTTCTGGTCGGAGCACGCATACTTCGAATTTTGACCAAACGGAGCACGCATCCGGGTATTTTATCCGTGCTCCGTACTATGGCACTTTTTGGACTCACACTCCAAGATGGATGCGTGCTCGCTATGCGTGCTCGGAGCATGGAAGTATGCGGTTTGGGATACAGCCTATGAGACACAGGGGAAGTTGTCTAATAGTGAAGATGAGGTGTGCATCTAATCTAACTGCCATTTAAGAGTCTGACGCATGTCTAAGCTAGCACATCCCTAGCATACCTATTGCCGCTGCAGGAGGTGCTCTTTCCAGACAGTAAGGTCAGTGGGTACGTTTACATGCACAGCAATATCCGATTACTGGAAGCTATCAGCTTACGCCAGTATTTAACTTATTGCGTTCACATGGACATAAGAAATGTGATTATTCCAAAAGCCGCGTTTACATGATTCTCTTCATAATTGGCTCTGTGGAAAACGTAGCTACTAACTGCTTCCCGTTGTAAGGACAAAAATGATCCGCCCGTCAAAAATTTACGTTAGTAGGCTATTATTATTATTATAGCTAGCTAGTAATTATAGCTACTTATTTATAGCTAATTGCTAGTAGTGGTTGATTTATATTATTGTACTAGCTAGCTTTACCGATCTCTAAATCTGGTGACTTTCCCGAAAATTTCAGCTATTTAATATGCTAGCCACAAACACAAGCATGTAACACTGAACAATATATTTTCGCCGGTGAAATGCAAATTTAATAATAAAATTCTGGAAGTGAGATGCTGAAGGAACCCCAGGCATAGCAAATGTTGACGGGTGGAATCATTTTGACGTTACACCGCCTCTTCTGCCTGACATGCGTAGTTTTGAAAAGCCGAAAGAAACCGGAGAAAGGTGTTTACATGCTCCAGAAAATCGAAAGTTTGGCCAAAAAAACCAGGGGTGTTAATCGGGTTTCGAAAACACGGATTATAACCTTACATTATCGGATAAAGGTGTTTACATGACCATTTCAGTAACCAGAGTATTGCCATAACCGGGTTCAGATCGGAGTATTAGTGTGCATGTAAACGTACCCAGTGTATTGATCTCCAGAGATCCGAGCATATGAGTTCTGAGGATATCTTAACCCTGACCTGAAGGTCACACTAACTGTACGTATACACAGCTCACCAAATACACACATCTTGTTGGGGCTCTTGTAACTTACTCTAGTTTCACTAATCCAATCTTTATTATAGATCTGCTTCTGGAATATTTTATTTAGTTAACCAGGAAGTCTCCTTGAGATTAAAATATCAAAATGTCAAAAACAACATTATCAGTTTTAAGGACATTTATTTGAAGGAAATAAATATTTATGGAAGAGGGATTTTGAAGGATTGCAGAGGAAACTGGAAATTGCACGTGCAATCAAAGGCCTCCCTGTTCTATTTGGCAGGGCTCTTGCCAAATGCATGGTTAGCCTCAAAGTTTTGCAATGACAGAGGAGCTCATGTTAAGCTTGCCATTGGTATGTGTGCACAGACCAGGGGTGTGTGTGTGCGTGTGCGGGAGTGTGTGTGCTAATGGTAAAGGGGGGTTGGGGTACTGTAGTCTCATGGGGAGGGGGGAGGGGGACGGGGGAGGGAAGGAGCTATTTTTGGATCCTAGCAAGCCACATGCAGATTTTATTCTTGTCCTGTCTAATCCACTGATGATCAAAGAAAAAAAAAATCTATATTTACAATCTACAGAGTGCACATTTCTCCTAAACACTTGAATTTTTGCTTTTTACCTGTAAGATTTTAAATGGAATACTTCCCACTGTCACTCTGTAACTCCCACACAGCTCTGATTCTTGTTGCTCGTGACAACCCCATAACATGGTTGAAGTGTGATTCTGTATTGTGTGTTCTCTGATATGGCTTGAAAGAAGAATGCTTTTAGTGTTATTTGTGGTCCCAGCCCTGCCTGCCAGTGGCAAGGTTATGGAGGTAAATTGCGTGCTTGTATGTGTGTCCCTTCCAGATGTTCTTCCTGACTTGGAGTGCCACGAGGACTACGAGGACAACTTTAACTTTGCGGGACGTGAAAATATTGCCGGAAACAATGCACAAGAAATGGCCAAACTCTCAGAGGAGGCCATGCAAGAGATGGACTACTACAACTTCAGCAAGGACACGGAGCATTACAATACAGCATGAAGCAGCTAGCACACTGAGGCAGTGTGATAGAAAGGAAACAAACTTTTTTTTAAATGCCAGCACCTACTGCTACAGGCACTGGTTGGTCATGTAGGCCCCGAATACTACAAAAACGGCTCTGCCCTAAATGGAGCTCCTACAGGGAGAAAATGAGAAGTGGACTGGGGAGGCCATTTTGGATCTGTTTCCTGCTAGACGGAAGCAGGGCCGGATTAAATGGATAGATTGCACTAGGCAGACAATTGTTTTGCCCCCCCCACTCCGTGCAAATTTCAATGTGCGTAGCTAGGCTCCCTTCTGAGAAAATCTCTGGCTCGGCTATGTTGTGCATGATTTTAAAAAAAAATTTAAAAATAAAAACCTATATTGATTGAAATAAAAGTTTTAGATTAGGATTTTATATATTTTATATCTGAGATTATTTTAAAATATCGAAAGATATTTTATATTTTAATATCATTTTTTACAGGCCTAAAGTTCAAGTTTTTTACCCCTCTGTCTGGGCCCCTGTGCAGCATTTAGGCCCTAGGCAGCTGCCTAGTTTGTCTATGCCTAGATCTGACTCTGGACAGAAGGTCATTCGGGGCAATGATAGTGCTTTAATTGATTCCACTTGCCACCATAAAAACAAAGGTTTCAGGTTGTTTCTGTGAATTTGTGGCATATTAGCGGCTCATCGGATATAGGGTCTAGTATAGTAATGATGACCTTACACATTATTTCAGAAACCTTCCTGTTAATTAAGAATGCTTTGTAATTAATCTAAAGTAGACTGCATATCAAATTCTAGATTATGACCAGACTTCTCTTTAAATTCAACTATGTAATATATACAGCAGTGACTGGAATTAGTATGGAAGTTTCTGAACAAACGATTTATCTCAACATTACATTGTACTGTCATGCTCAGTCAGATAAATGTTGATTAAAAACCTGTAATCTGTGCTGTTAATGACAATATAGGGATGTAATGTTGGAGCAAACAAACAAAACCTCAACTTTAAATGTGAAATAAGTCTACAGAGGTGGTACCAATAATCTCTCAACACTGTAACGGAAGGCAAATCACACAGAGGATGGTACCCAAACTGGCGAGGGCCATGCTGTCACTTCCTGTTTGTGATGTCATCATATAGCAGCAGGGAGCTCCGCCCTAATGTCAAGAAACCAAAGCTTCCATTTCAGGCGTGTGTTGATGATACGTGCATAATGTAGCAGCTAGTTCATATCATTTTCAGTTTCAGTTTTGTGTCTAAAATCATATTGGTGCCTAGAGCCCCTTTCAAATAAAAGCAGTCACAAATATTGCGAGGAACTAAATCAGGAACTGTGCTGATGGGGGTGGGGCGTCATGTTTATCTGTCACTTAATGTAGATGGTTTTTATGGTCTGTTATGGTATCTTCAGTCTAGGCATTTTGAACAAGTCTGACTGTTCTGGCTATGTGGTATGCACACCGATGCCAACTGGTTTGTTAATTTAGCTCCCAATGGACACCTTCACTTTTTGAAGTGAACTGTACAAGTATCTAATTTTATTTGTTTGATTAGAGAACTCACTCAAAGGGAATCGACCATTACCTCCAGTTAAATTCAAGGCATTACTCATCGCTGCCCGTCCTTGAAAATACGTTTAGGGGCTGCATGCTGACAGATGAGAAAGTCACCCAAGGCCAAATGCGAGTGCATCCTAAATTAAAATTTGTTCACGCAGGTGCAACTGTCTGCAAGACGTACACCATAAATGATTGGTTGATTGAATAGGCATTGCAGGCTTTAGTGAGGGCAGGTTCTTGCCTTCCTCGTGCACAAAACAGCTTTGAGCAGAATTACTTACAGAGGGCATGTTCATGACTACCATTAGTTGTAGACAGAGAAAATAGCCAGCCCCGTCCGGCAGTGTTGTGCAGTTTGTGGTGGGTTCATTAAGCTTAGTAATGCCATTAGGACCACATGTTTGTTCTTGGTTTCCTACTCATGGTAGGAATAGCAATTTCATAAATGTCAGATCTTTTGTTGCTGTTGCAGTACATTTTGACACGCCACGGGTCCTTTTTTCATCTAATAACCTGTAAATTACCTGGAAATCAAAGCTGAGCTGAACTGATTGGATGGCACAAACTTGGTTCCAGGGAAGCCAATAGATGATGGCTAAGAGTTTCACTTTCGACTGTGTCGTGAGGCGATGGTGTACATCAATGTTAAATTACTAATGGGAGCAGACACCTGCCTGCCTTTCTGTGGTTGAACGAAACTGATTGGGGGGGGGGGGGTATTTTTGTTTTCTCATGGAAAAATATAAATGAAGACATGACTATTGAAACTACTGAGAAGTACTGTCAAAGTGTGAAGAAATTAACTGCAGGAGCAGTTTTGAACCAGGTCTAATTAGAACAAGACATTTCTAGATTATCTATGAAAGGTTTTGTGGTGTGGAATTGTGCTAATCCATGTCCATGTAACTTCAACAGAACAATAAAGAACAGCACTGTACAAGTGAAGTGAGACTGCATGCATGCGTGCATGCATGCTTTCTGTGAACAGTAACTTGAAAAAGTAAATTTGGGAGGATTAGCAACAATTATTCTCCATCTGTCCCCATGCTGTCAAAAGAAATAATTGAAAAACAGCATAGTAGCATACTAAAAATAGTTAAGATTTACAAATTTGAGTTATTCAGCTCATGGTAATTTCTGTTCTTCATTGTTATACCTCTGTAGTACAGCTTGCTCCAAGCAAAACTTGGGTCCCTAAAGTGTCCAAAACCTTTGGAAGCACCAATAGAAGAAAAAACCCAACCATGTTCTTGATGTCATGTTCTGTCACCTGATGTACCTCAGGGCCCAACTAACTGTACTGTTCCTAACCTGTTAGACAGTTGCTAGAGCCAGGGAAGAGGCTTCAACTCCAAAATGGGCAGACCAAATGTATGCTGTCAATCACAGCAAAACAATAGAAAAAGAAAAAAAATACTCATGCAGCAAAACAACTGATTTGTTGATTGGTTGGATCTAGGATGGCGGGAACAATTCGTTACAATTGTTACAATTCAGGAAATTGTCCGAGATTCAATTAATTAATTGGAAATTATCTCTATTGGACATTGTGAGCATTTTTTTAATTTATGACTGGGATTTAAATTAATTTTCTTGATCTTCTGCTATTGATGTGCTCCTGAAAGTGCACCTCCCGTTTTTAAGCTTCATGAAGCCTCACGTTCCTGCTGCTGTGTCACCTGTGGACCAAAGACCCTGACTACTGATGTAACTGTGATGCCAAACCCCCCCCCCCCCCCCCCCCCCCCAGGCTTACAATGTGGGAGTTCTGTCTGGCTGTTCCCCCATCCCAGGCCTACAGCGAGAGACCAGTTTATGCCTCCTTCCCACCTTTTGTGGAACCACCAATCGCCCCTATAACTGCACCAGTGAGGATAAATTTAAACCCCTTCGCAAAAGACCCACCTGGCATGGGGCTTGTTGAACAGGATTGCTCACCACAGGTCCATAAACACTGTAATGATGGTCTTCAGGCTCAGTGGCTACCACGTGCGATCCAGTGGACTGCATTTCTGTGGACTGTGGAGACAATTTTACTGGTGTGTAAGTATAATCTGTGTGGTCCTGTTGACTAAATGCTATGGCCTTGAATGCATACACAGTTTAACTGAAGCATCAGCAGGTACAGTGGTGTTAAAAAAAATAGCAGTACAACATCAGTAACCTGATGAACCACTGTTATTAGTAGTAGTGATATTTCTGCATGGCAAATAATTTATTGTAGATGTAGTAGTGTAATAGAAAAACAACAGACCCAACTGTCATGACATGCACGCTGCTTGTTCTGAGTAATTGACTCATTCATTGAAAGGGGCGTGTTCAAAATAATAGCAGTGTGGAGTTTAATTAGAGAATTCATTCTGTGGAAAAAAAAACAGGTCAAACAGGTATTCCACAGGTAAACAGGTGATGCCATCATGATTCTGTATAAAAGGATATCAAAAGACTCCTGATATCTTATTTCCAGGTACTCTTAGAAGCAATACTATAACCTCTCTGCATTTGAATGGATCGCTATGGGAATTGGGGGGTGGGACTAGATTAAGCTGTAAATTACACGGGAATAGTATGGAACCACATGGTTTGCTAAATGGCTGTAAGTCAACAAGGGTCTGAGGTATCAAACAAGCCTTAAACCATCACTCTGCTGCCAGAAATACAGTAGATATGGATGGATAACTTGAAGGGTTTCTTGTGACTTATTTTTCCATAGAGTTCAATAGGAAAATTTGTCAGGAGAAACAACCCTTCAAGTGATCCATCCATATCTACTGCATATCTGACAGCAGAGTGATGGTTTGAGGCTCGTTTGATACCTCAGACCCTTGTTGACTTACAGCCATTTAGCCAACCATGGTTTCCATACTATTCCCGTGTAATTTACAGCTTAATCTAGTCCCACCCCCCAATTCCCATACAGATCCATTCAAATGTTATTGCTGGTGGGAGTAAAATCAATATTCTAAATTAAGACAAAAAAAATAACAATGAGTGAATTTCTCCATTTTTATATTCAAAAATCAGTTTGTGTGATGGAGGAGAAGGAGTCTGTTGCTCATTGGTGTGTATATACTGTGGATACTGTATGATGACATGTAAAATGTGTACCTGACAATATTATAAATAAAAATTTACTATATTGTCAGGTACACACCTTTAAAAACTTTTTTTTTTTTTTAAATTGACTAGAGTGTGGAAATGGGACCTGGACAGAGAGGAATTTAAAACCACATCATGTTGATGTTCTATGACAAATTGCACATAGTGGGGTCGATTTACTAAGATCCTCAATAAGGGTTGTTATTTTGCGGGTGCAGCCAAAGTATTTGCACACTTTATCATTTCACACTTTGCGGGTGTTCAACTAAGAGTCATTATGTAAATTACTCCACCCGCAAACAGATTTTTGCGGGTTTGGAATGGTTATACTGTAAGGAAACGGTGAAAAGACTGGCAGCAATGTGCTGTTTTTATGGTATTTGTTTAGTGTAGGGTATAGGCCACTGCTACGCTGAATGAGCTGGCGGTTTATTACAAACTTTCACAGAATGTCTTATTTTCTGTTAGATGTTTGTCAGGACTGAAATGATCACAACTATGCTTAACCTACTAACACTAAGCCTACTCATTCCGTGTCACATAAAATCACGTTTCCCATTTGATCATGGGTTTTATTTTTTATAAAGTTTTGATTTGTTTGTTATTCACTGTTTGTTATGATAGATGTTGTATTGCTTGTTTGATTCAAATACTAGTTTATCTTGTATTCTACACGATTTGCTTCATGATTTAAAAAAAAAAAAAATAATTCTTACTGTTCATGATGTAGCCTATGTAGGCTATCCACAAATTAATCATCTTGTGTATTTTGAGCGTTAGTTAGAACGGGCCAGTTAATTAGCCCCCATTGTTACACAATCAATCAGAACGTTCAGTTATGGGTATTCCAAACACACCCATATGTGTCTTGCTATGATGACAGCCGACATCTTATCGATTTTGTGTCTCAATACCTGCTTTCCATTTGTACTAAAATGCACCCGCAAATACCTTTCCACGTACTTAAGTAATCTATTTGCATGACCACCTCCCAATATTTCGCGAAATAACATAGGGAGGCCAATTTTGCATATTCATTCAGGCTAACCCGTAAAAATTTGAAATCAACGTATCTTTCCATTTTAGCACACGCAATCATCTTTACATCTCGTTTGTTGATCACCTCGGACAAATTTTTGCGGGTGGTAACAGTTTTACACTTGCTTTTGTACATGCAAACCTTTAGTAAATCGACCCCAGTATCGGAAAGTATTCATACTTCATACTAAAAAATCAAATGTAGAAGCTCAGAAAACAGAGGCAGAGGAGCCAATTAATGTCAGAGTATCTGATGATGTACATGAACTACAATAGCATATTCAAACATATTTATAAGGGCAAAGCTTGCATGGTTATCATGACCTTTTTTGAGATAAAAATGGTGGCTTGCAGTTATTTTAGTCACTTCTGACTACGGTATTACAGACTTCAAATTAGGTATTAACCAATTAAGATTTTACTGTACCTGTCACTGCTGCGGACACAAAGTTGATGTTTAAAGGAATTTCAGGATTTTGTTTTATTATTGTTTTGAATGTCAAAATTCACTGAATATCGTACATTTCACAGCATCTTCAGCAACATTATCATTCAGGGAAAAAACAATCAAGGCACTCTTGATAGGGAAAAGTAAAAGGCCTTTATTAAATGGCTAATGCATAGCATAATTAAAAACACACACCTACGCGTTGCGGCACACAGGCCTTCATCAGGGTAACTAACCCATGCAGAGAAATGTCGGGGCAAAAGACAGAATAACCCCAAACCCCTTTCACTAAAGATTCCCCTCATATTTTAAGGAATCAACCCTGGCGACAGCCCAAACAGCACAGGGACAGATAAGTAGAGAATTTTTATTTTGTTAAAAAACAGACAATTCCACTCATACACACCTAACCCTGGTTCCTTCTCCCCGTTAAACACTCTACCCCCCTCCTACTGCAAGCGAAGCCCATAAGCTATGGAGCCAGGGCAGGCAAAGCACAACCACACACCCGCAAGGTGGCAACCCGCATAAACAGCTCACACATACAACCACTGCACAATACACTCCAAAACACACCCTTAAGGAAGGGGTACACTCACTATTCTCTCCCCTACCACCCGCTATTAAGTTACCCCTCTCCCACTACTCCTGTAGCTCTCACTCCAGTCATCTACCCTCCCCCTTTCCCCCTAAGGATTAGTGTCCCAGGGCTTCAACCACACAACAGGCATACAGAACAAAAAATAAATAAAATTCAATAAACCACGGGGGAGGTAGCATCAAGCCATGCCACTGTGCGAGCCCTAGCTCCCCCCCCAAAAAATAGAAAAAAACAAAAACAAATCCTCCCTGGGTGCACGTCAGGACAGTCTTAAAGTTGAGTATTTCGCGTTCGACTGGCCACACCCCCTCCACTCCGGTCCAGCTTTCAATCTCACAGCTGGCTGGGGAAGTGCTGTAATAAGGAGAGGAACAGTGGACGTGAAGACCAGTGCTTTCACCAAGGCAACCACACAAACATGCCACACAAGCGTGTTCTATAGCTGGGCAGTTCCCTGTAGCAGTGGAGCAGAGCTCCGGTATCTGCCAATACTCCTGTTGTGGAATAAAGCCACTCTGAGTTTCGGACTGGTGAAATTCAAGAAGTTTTATTCATGCATACATGGAGAATAAACACATAGTTTACAGTCAGTGTCCATTTCTAAAGTTTCACAAAACAAGCCTTCATACTTATACACTTTTGGTTATACAAAACAGGATAGAGACCGTCCTCCTTTCCCACCCTTAATTGTTTTGGGAACATCAACCTTGTTTCTCACCCTCAGCCCCCCCTGACCCAAGGCCATTCCAGACATGCATACAGACACAGGTGGGAGAAGATTTTATTATGGTTTAGGTTTCCAAGCAGTTCCCTCAGTTCACACACTCAAAGCTTTTCTTCAGTCAATTATCCTGCTCATAGTTTTCATTTCTTGGCAGCACGCAAACTAGGCCCAGAGCAAGGTCACAAAGCCCTCAGGCTATACAGGTTATATCATTTTAATTTTTATAATTACTGAAACTTCCACACTCCACTCCAGGATCTCCGCCCACCTCTGTTGCCACAGTCACTTGCCGTTGACTTTCCCTTCAGGTCGCGTACTGCTGCTTCCCTTCTCCGGCCAGGCTCAGGTATGCTGCCACATCACCTGGATCTCCCGCACCACAGGAATGTCCATACAAAAAATTAAAAGAACCCGAACAAAATAAACAAAAAAAAACACACTCGCTCACTCACTCATTCCAACTTTATAAAAGTTAGCAGCCCGGTCGGGATAACCACGTAATGAAATTGGGAGCCTCTCCACACTCCCCCCTCAGTTCCTTACACCACAGACAAAATAAACTGCAAAAAAACCTCTCTTCACACGCATATCACGCTCACATTCACTCAATCACATTCCTCACGTGGGTCCACTTACTCCGTTCCCAAACCAATCTACTTTCACCACCCGACAGAAACAGTCAAGACATATATAGGAAATGACTTCAATAGGCTCATTACCATAATAGATTGAGCAGGTAAAGGTGAATGCAGAAGTGGGGAGAAACCCCACATGGATACAATACACCTGAAATTAAGCACCATAATAATGTGGCTGTGCATACAGAACATGAAAAAGAAAGAAAAATTTATATAAAGCACCAAAAAAAAAACCTTCACTTTTTTCACACTATTGTGTTGTAGATTTTATTTTAAATGTATAAAATTGCCATTTTTGCCCATCAATCTACACTCTAACCCATAATGACAAAGTGAAAACATTGTTTTTAGAAATTTTTGCAAATGTATTAAAAATCAAAAACTGAAATCTCTCATGTGCATAAGTATTCAAACCCTTTGCTTTAATGTATTTTTAAAGTATCATATTTCATATTTGGTCACATATCCTTTGCATGCATATCCTTTGCATGCATAGTCTGTGACCCATCAACATCAAAAGACTCACTTAGATCTTATTTTCAGGTACTGTTACAAGCGATAGTATAACCTCTCTGCATTTGAATGGATCGCTATGGGAATTTGGGGGTGAGACTAGTGTAGGATATCTAATATTTAGATATATATAAGTAAAGTACCCCCCCCCCCCCCCTTCTCTCTATCTCTGTCTCTCTCAAACTCACTTACACCCACCAACATCAAAGATAAGCCAGTCTTTGTCATAAATGGCCCCTCTCCCCCCCCCCCTCCCCCCCACACCTTAACCCAATCAGGGCTTGGATCCCCTCCCTGTCAAGGTATTTTATGAGTACCGCAGAAAAATAATTTAGTCAGTTTTTGAGTGTTTGGTGAAGATAATTTTTGGTTCCTCGTGCGTTTCCTTTTGTTCCTGTTCAGCTGGAGGGTAAATAATATTGGCAATTTTTGGCTTATCTGTCTCTTTACTGGTATATTCAAATTAATGTCTGGTTTAATGTCTTCCCTTTTGTAAATTATAAGTAGTCAGCCTACATTCTTTAGAGAATGTATGATTTGAAGTCATTATTCTAATTGACTGGTTTTCATTTAATAAAATTATTTAATCTCAAGACCTGATTTAGACTTTGTTTTGGCTTGTTGGTTGATCCACCAGGTTACTGTTCGACTTACCTATCAAACAATCCGGCAATTTAATTGATGATTGTCATTTTTAATAATAATTATCAAATTAAATAACGTAAAAGTTATTTTGAATGTAGGTTAAGTGAGGGGTTCTAGCACGCAATATCGCTTGTGTTCAGTATTCAGAGTGCTGAACGTTTTAACAAGGGCATTGACTGTTGGAACCACTAGATTCAGATAATACACATATTACCTAGTCCTCACTTACCCGACACTAGATTCAGCTGTAAATTATGCTGGTACAGTATGGAACACATGGCTGGCGAAATGACTAAGTCATCAAGGGTCTAAGGTATCAAACGAGCCCCAAACCATCACTCTACGGTTAGATATGAGTAGATATGGATGGATCACTTTAAGGGTTTCTTCTCCTGACTCATTTTCCTATAGAACTCTATGGGGGGGAAAAGTCAGAAGAAGAAACCCTTAAAGTGATCCATCCATATATACTCCATGTCTGGCCGCAGAGTGATGGTTTGGGGCTCGTTTGATACCTTAGACCATTGAGTTAAATAGGAAAATTTGTCAGGAGAAACAACTCTTAAAGTGATCCATCCATATTTACTGCATATCTGCGTTACTGTAATAATATAAATTTTTCAGGTAACGTAATATAACGCATTACTATATAAATACGTGTAATAATATTACTTTACATTTTTGAAATTAGCAACACATTACTCAACCTAATATTGTAGGCTATGTTTCATGCTGAGTTTGATATGCTAAGGCTATTTATTACGAAGAACTCTCCAATCGAATAATAATCCTTGGCAGTGCGGAAGTAAAGTAAATTGTCAATCTAACTCAATCGTGCGCAGTTCAATGAACACAAGATGGCAGCTGCACGGGCTATTTTTGTCATCCTTTACATTTCAATAGGCTACATTATTGAAATGGGATTTCATGTAATTCATTGTTTGATGAGTTGAAGTGTTAATTTGAACGTTAAAAGCAGTAGCGTATTTTACCTATTTCCACGAATCCACACTGACTGAGTGTGAAGCCCTATATTTAATTTGATTAGCTTTTAATATTTGTCAATGTCGTTTTAAAAGCAACATTTTGAACACCCTGTTACTACGTTTATATTGTCAATTGAAACAAGCTGAATACGTTTAAGAAGGTTAATTAAAAAGGCTATTTTCCATATGTCTTGTCTGTTGAATTAATCTCAGTCAGCTCTAATGTTGGTGTGAAGCGCCCTCATGAGGGTTTTAACAAAAGTGTAAAGCATTGTGAGAATGCAAGAACGAATATAGGTAGACTTTTATTTCATCGGTTGCTATAGGCCTCCTGGCTAGGACAGTGACACATTTTTCAGTTGTTTTGTAAAACAATCTACAACATATTTCAACAACATTTTATAATGAGTACATAAGGTTAAATGGTCCTAATAATCATACTTCTGAAAGGGGAATAATTTAACACTGATTTAAGTGATTTTATGACAGAGTAACGCAAAGTAATATAACGGGTATTATAACGCATTACCTTAATTGTAAACTAATATAGTAATATAACGCTTTACTTTTTAAAAAAGTAACTAGTAATATGTAATGTCAGATTGATGGTAGGTAATTCAGAATGATTTTACCCATTAAATTAGAATTAATTTAATTAACTAATTTATTCTAAATTACAACACAATAGTTATGAACTATTGTTCAGGGATCACCTTCAGTTGCCCTGTTAGCAGCTCAGTAATCTGAATACTGAACCCAAGTCACTATAGGTCACCCTTTATCAACCTTAAGCACGTGATATGCCGTGAGGGAATTCCCCCTCGGCACTTATAACATTCAATTGTCTCGATGTGACTTTGTTAGTGGATCACTCCGTCAGCGTGAGAGAGGAAACAGGTCCAAACATTTAGTTTAATTAATGAGGTTTAATAGGGGAATGTGGAAATCCGCCGGGACTCTAACAGTGTTACACTACTAGCATTCAACACGATATAACAAAATACAGACACGGGAATATAGCGATATTAATGTTACAATATATCGCCGTTAAAACAACACATACACTAAACGTGGAATAGAAATGCGATATCACCTTTCCTTGTAGTGGGTTACAGGAAGACCAAGGCACTGATGTTATCACTATTCACACACATCGCTACTATATTTAAGCTATTAAAACTATATAATCACACTCAACAAAGGGATGCGGTACACACAATGTAGGAACGGTATATCAGGAAAAGCAGTGGTACGACTCGACTGGTAGCGAGTAATTGAGAGGAAGGTGGGGTTACTTACTAGTCGAGCGCGAACCAGGAAAAGGTGAAGAGAAAAAGAAGGATCTCCCAGGCCCAGTGGATGCCCAACGCGGGATAATGCAGCTTCTGAACCGAACGGAAAACTCGGATGCTCAGTCTTTCTGTCGGAGGCGTGGGTCGCGGGAATTAACCAAAAGACGCAGGAGAAGGTGAAGTCGTAGATGAAAAAGGAAAAAAAGAGCGAGTCCCTGAGGTCGCCCCCCTAAAATACCTGACTGGCTAGAGGAGGGTCCACGCTGCTATTGGTTGTTGGGAGCACCCGCCTTCACATCCTTGTCACAGCGCCCGTCTCAGGCGGGTCACACTATTTTTAAGAAATTAGTACGGGAATGTGATTAAGTTAGATAACTCTCAACTCTACCGAAATACACGGATATAGTTGGTCTCTTGGAGCTAACCATACCAAACACGATTACTTCAGGCTTCGTTTAGGGGATAAGGACTTGGACATGGCTTTATTTATTTATTCTGCTCCGTTAGGCGTCAGAAACTGCATTTTTGATTAAATTTACTGAGAGGCTACTTTCTCCATTCATGAGCATGAATGGATTCCCCTAGAGATACTGGGAACGCTCGCTAGGCGTCAGTAATGTTCTACGCAAAATATAAGGGCAGTGATTGATTCTTTAGGCGCCGTGCTGGCGCGATCAGAGGCTATATAGATAGCGGGGTTCACACCTGGCCCGTGATCTGCGATGCGCAATCGTCTGGGCTTATGCCGGGTGGTTGTTAACCCCCCTCCTATCGTTACCTAATGCTTTGATCCCCGGGGCCTGGAGCTCCAGAAGGGAAGTGAAAGATAGCGTTGGAATGTTACACAGACACAGGGGCATTTTTAGGGTTTTCTGTATATACAAAGAGTTCCCTACTCAGGAAGAGAACTGGGGAGAGACAAACAGAATGATAATTGTCCTACACTCCCTCTTTATGGCCTCACAAATTAGCGGCGAGCTGATTCGCGAGGTCATGCAACATGGAAGATATCTGGGGGACACAGGGTTCAGGGGTGCTTTCGGGGCGTAGAGTACACTCCTCCCATCTCGCTCTCATAGTGGATGTTGTTTTGCTGGTGTTGGTGCATGAGCAGGTGTGCGTATAATTAGGTGTGGGTGTTCCTATCTGAGCAAGTGGTGGGGTTCTGTTAGTATGGCTGGAAACTAACTCTTGAGGGGACAGGGTCTGGTGCGTTAGCCTGATAGACTACCCTCGGGGGTAATTGGTTTACTTGGAGGGAGAGGGCATGGATTTTCCGGTGCAACCATAGGGCATGAAGGAGTACCAGGATCAGGGCCAAGAGGGCCAGCCATATGGCGTGGGAGTTTCCAGCCATATGGTTCTCAGCTCTGTCCCTCCTGGGGAGGTCATAGGTGATGCCTTGTCTCTTTACGGTCACCTGTAGGGTGTGCATGTCCTTCTTCGCCAATAGTTCCTCCAATTCCTCTGATCTCCAGCTCCTGGCCTCGGAAAACATCTATGGTTTCTACCTCGGCCTGGTAGGTTCCATGATCTAAATGGTACAGGGCCGTGTCACCGACATGGATCACAGAATTCTCAGGCACTGTGAATTAAGGAGACCCCCGGTTCTATGGGTAACTTCGTAATGGAATAGTGTTGTGTGTAGGATACAGTCAGCTCTGATAACTGCGTGTTAATCAGCCATTGTCCGTTAGCGATAGCCACTCTGGTTTCATTGGTGGGGCCCCTTGTTACCGTGACCCGGCATTTTTCCAAGGTTGTTCCTTCGCTCAATCCACACAAGACTTTGCTTGCGTCCTTGACAAAAGGTTTACTGGGGCATAACCAATGGAGGTCCTTGGCCTTTTTACACAGTTTGAGGTTCGGTACGAGATACTGTGTGAACTTATCTTGATAGGCCACCACTGGAGGGGTTATGACTGTGGTGAGATAGGAGCCATTCCATGCTCCGACGTTTATGATTGCCTTGAGTTGGTATATGTTCTCTGGTCGGATAATGGGGAGGCTGACCATGAAGGCCACTTGCATATTTTCAACGTCGACAAAGAGGGGTACCGCCGCTCCCATGTTATACGCGATTCGGACCTGGAGGAAGTCTATTACAGTATCTGGGGAGACTTTTTGCAAAATGCCACTGATGACAGTCACGTTGACGAGATAAGTAGGGATGCGCCCTTGGATTAGGTCATTGATCCCTAGCCCTATCTCACGAAGGAGGTAATTTGTCAGGAGTCGAACTGGCTCCCGGAACGTTCTTTCCTCGTTAAGACTGTTTGTTAAGATCTGTACCTGGGTGATGGTAGAGTTGATGAGCCTGCTGTGTAGGTTGAGGAGCAGGAGAAGCATGGTAGGCATCTGTAATAGAGGGAGAAGATCTGTCATCAAGGGTTCACGCATCTCCGGTGTCTGTCTGGAGTTGCGACGGGGTGTAGGACGAGTTAGTTGATGTGGACCCACTTATGAGCCATCTTACGGGGGGTCGGAACCTTGATGCGGTATACGACAGGGGACAGTTTGTCAGTGATGGCGTAGGGGCCTTGCCAACTTGGGAGGAGCTTTTTAGATTGTTTCTGATTCCGTGAAAAGTGGTAGTAGAAGGCTTCATCCCCCACCTCATATTCCCGGTCACAGGCCTTTCTGTCATAGCTTTTGACCCCGATCGCTTCCGTTTTCATGTTTTGCCTGGCAAATTCAAAGATGCTCTGTAGGTGTCTGCCCAGTTCCTCCAGGTAACTGGTAGTTTGTACCGCTTCTGGGGCACTTCCCGTGGTGGGCGTGTAGAGGAGATGGAGCGGAAGGACCATCTATCTGCCAGTCATCATTTCAAATGGGGATACTTGAGTGGCTCTTGAGGGGGTCGCTCTTATGGCCATAAGGATAAGTGGCAACTTGATGTCCCAGTCTCTCTGGTTCGTGCTGAGATATTTTTTTAGCATGTTGATGACAGTCTGGTTGGCTCGTTCTACCTGCCCAGATGATTGGGGGCGATATGCTACGTACAATTGTCTTTTTACTCCCAATGTCTTCCACACTTGTTCCATGATGGTGGATGTGAAATGCGTACCCCGATCAGAATGCACACTCTGTGGCAGACCCCAACGAGTGAAGACATGATTCATGAGGAGGACGGCTGTGGACTCTGCGGTGTCCCGTGGTGCAGGGAGACACTCTACCCATTTGGTGAACATGTCTGTTACCGTCAGAGCGTATTGGTTCCCCCTACTGGATCGGATGATGGGGCCTATCCAGTCAATCTGAATGTGGGACCATGGCTGTGTGGTTGGGGTTGACTGGAGTGGGGCTCTGTGTCGTGGCAACACGGGTTGGAACTTGCAGCAGGTGAGGCAGCTGTTCACATAGTCCTTCACATCGGTCCGCATCTTGGGCCAGTATGCCACTTGGCGTAACATGCTGATGGTGGACTGTTCCCCTCGGTGTCCCCCGCAGGGCTCGTCATGGGCGTGTTGCATCATGGTGATTCTCCATCGGCGGGGAACCACCCAGCGGCAGTGCTGGTCGTTTGTCCCTTTAAAGGTTAGTGGGCCATCTCGAAGGGACAGCCTTTCCTTCTGTTTCCAGACCACCTGGAAGTATGCGTCATTTATGAGGTCACCGCTGTCAGCCACCGAGGTAGTGTCCTGGAGAATTCTTATAAGGTGTGTTAAGGCCTGGTCCTTCTCTTGTGCTTGCACCAGGTCATTATGGGCTTCTGGTGTGATCAGGGTAATCCTGTTGGAGTTTGATGGATTGTGAGGGTCTGGCGCCTTGGCGCTGCTGCGGGTCACAACTTCCACCTGAGCTGGGGGTTGCGGGAACGGCGGGGTGTCAGCTTCCCGCTGTGTGTTCCTCAGTTCGGAGGTGCCGATTGTCACAGAGGAGTTGTCTGTAGTCTGCGAGAACTGCAAGGCTGGATTGCAGAACTCCCATGGTTGACCTGTAGATACTCCCTCTTTTGCCAAGGCGTCGGCCCGATCATTGCCTGCTTTGTCCGGGCCATCCAGTTTGGAGTGACCTGGGATTTTCTTCCAGAAAACCGTGAGGTTAGTTGTGTCCAGGAGGTGCTGTATGGCTATGAACAGTTCCGTGTGGGCTACTGGTTTACCATCTGACTTTTTCATGTCATTTGCCAGCCAGTGAGGTAGGTAATCAATGAAGCTATGGACTGTGTAATCCGAGTCTGTGCAAATAACCAGGTGTTCATAGTTGTGTTCTGCCGCTTGTGTGAGGGCTATCAGTGTGCCGGCCAGTTCGGCATACTGGCTGGATTTGGGGCCCAGTTTGAATTTTTGTGGTGGCAGATCACAGTTTGTCCAGACTAAGCCTACGCCAGCACCCACGGTGCCCGTTTTGCGGTGGGCGGACCCGTCGACGTAGACCTTTGGGAAGGTCGGACAAAGTAAGTCTGAGAAACTTTGGTGGTTTGCGAGCCCAGGTAAATCAGTTGGTGGGGGTTCCTCGGAGGGTTGGTGTGGCAGTGATGCACAGTCATGCAGTGCGGCCAGTCCTTGGGCTACAGCATTGTTTTTGCTTTTAGCATATTTCAGTTGCAATGAAAGCCCTTCCGTGGCGAGAATCCAATTGGCTATCCGGGCGTTGGTGACCTTGCCCTCTCTGAGTTTGCCGTTAGTGAGGTAAATGAGTATCTGATGGCAGGTTTCCAGAATTATTTCTGCTCCACAGACTAGGTTTCTGTATTGTTGGATAGCCCATACAGCTGAAAACAGAGCCTTCTCACAATCTGTGAACCTTTGTTCCACAGGGCTGAGGGATTTGCTAGCGTATGATACCACCCTCTTTTGTTGATCCTGCTGCTGCTTAAGGACCGCGCTGATGTTGAGCGGTGTGAAGGCTGTTTCCAGTATGAAAGGTTTGGTTTTGTCTGGAAAGGCTAAGGCTGGGGCGGCCGAAATGGAGTCTTTAAGCGTTCGCATCGCCACGTCCTGTTCTTGGCCCCAGTGCCATGGAGTGTCCTTTGGAGCCATGGAGTGCCCTATACTTTTGATTTAGTATACTAGAGGACAGATAATACCAACTACAAAACATTGGACCTAATCTAAACACACATATTCTTGTTTCTACCCATACATATGCATTCACACCAGCATCAGCAAAGGTAATAACCATGAATCAGTGTATTCATGGAACAGTGCTCCGCTGATCCGGTCTTCTGTGCGGCAATCACAGAAGGTTACAGGAGCGGTCGGCCTTCCGGTCACTGGCAGGTCACTATATAGTGACCCAAGTCACTATAGGTCACCCTTTATCAACCTTAAGCACGTGATATGCCGTGAGGGAATTCCCCCTCGGCACTTATAACATTCAAATGTCTTGATGTGACTTTGTTAGTGGATCACTCCGTCAGCGTGAGAGAGGAAACAGGTCCAAACATTTTGTTTAATTAATGAGGTTTAATAGGGGAATGCGGAAATCCGCCGGGACTCTAACAGTGTTACACTACTAGCATTCAACACGAAATAACAAAATACAGACACGGGAATATAGCGATATTAATTTTACAATATATCGCCGTTAAAACCAAACATACACTAAACGTGGAATAGAAATGCGATATCACCTTTCCTTGTAGTGGGTTACAGGAAGACCAAGGCACTGATGTTATCACTATTCACACACATCGCTACTATATTTAAGCTATTAAAACTATATAATCACACTCAACAAAGGGATGCGGTACACACAATGTAGGAACGGTATATCAGGAAAAGCAGTGGTACGACTCGACTGGTAGCTAGTAATTGAGAGGAAGGTGGGGTTACTTACTAGTCGAGCGCGAACCAGGAAAAGGTGAAGAGAAAAAGAAGGATCTCCCAGGCCCAGTGGATGCCTAACGCGGGATAATGCAGCTTCTGAACCGAACCGAAAACTCGGATGCTCAGTCTTTCTGTCGGAGGCGTGGGTCGCGGGAATTAACCAAAAGACGCAGTAGTCCAGGTGAAGTCGTAGATGAAAAAGGAAAAAAAGAGCGAGTCCCTGAGGTCGCCTCCCTAAAATACCTGACTGGCTAGAGGAGGGTCCATGCTGCTATTGGTTGTTGGGAGTACCCGCCTTCACATCCTTGTCACAGCGCCCGTCTCGGGCGGGTCACACTAATTTTAAGAAATTAGTACGGGAATGTGATTAAGTTAGATAACTCTCAACTCAACCGAAATAAACGGATATAGTTGGTCTCTTGAGTTTTGTTATAAATTTATGGAGCTAACCATACCAAACACGATTACTTCAGGCTTCGTTTAGGGGGAGATGGTTGATAATTCATTAGCGGTGTGGGCTGGCAACCTCGGAGACGCGGTGCTACACGATAAGGACTTGGACATGGCTTTATTTATTTATTCGGCTCCGTTAGGCGTCAGAAACTGCATTTTTGATTAAATTTACTGAGAGGCTACTTTCTCCATTCATGAGCATGAATGGATTCCCCTAGAGATACTGGGAACGCTCGCTAGGCGTCAGTAATGTTCTACGCAAAATATAAGGGCAGTGATTGATTCTTTAGGTGCCGTGTGATCAGAGGCTATATTGATAGCGGGGTTCACACCTCGCCCGTGATCTGCGATGCGCAATCGTCTGGGCTTATGCCGGGTGGTTGTTAACCCCCCTCCTATTGTTACCTAATGCTTTGATCCCCGGGGCCTGGAGCTCCAGAAGGGAAGTGAAAGATAGCGTTGGAATGTTACACAGACACAGGGGCATTTTTAGGGTTTTCTGTATATACAAAGAGTTCCCTACTCAGGAAGAGAACTGGGGAGAGACAAACAGAATGATAATTGTCCTACAGTAATATATTACAATTTTCACAGACGACTTGCGGAAGAGCCTGACAAGTACTCTAACTTTGTCAAGGAGTCATTTGACACTTACTTCCTTCTGGATAATGTTCACAACGAGTTGCAGCGTATGTGTCAAGCTGGAAAGTCTGCACCTTCTTTCACCTTCTCCACATTTTATTACGTTACAGACATATTCTACAATAGATTGAGTTTTTTGTCTCAAAATTCTACACAAAATAGCCCATAATGACAAAGTGAAAACAGGTTTTTAGACATTTGTGCTAATGTATTAAAAATCTAAATGTAAAATATCATATGTATACAAGTGTGGACACCCTTTGATATGACACCCAAAAGTGAGCTGAGGTGCATTTTGTTTCCACTGATACTGCTTGAGATGTTTCTACAACTTAATTGGAGTCCACCTATGATAAATTCAATTGATTGGACATAATTGGGGATTGCCAACACCTGCCTATATAAGGTCCCACAGTTGGCAGTGCATGTCAGAGCAAACTCCAAGCCATGGGGTCAAAGGAATTATCTGCAGACCTCAGAAACAGGATTGTGTCAAGGCATAGATCTGGAGAAGGGTACGGAAAAATCTCTGCAGCTTTACAGGTCCCAAAGAGCGCAGTGGCCACCATCATTTGTAAATGGAAGACGTTTGGAACCACCAAGAATCTTCCTAGACCTGTCCGCCCGGCCAAACTGAGCAATCGGGGAAGACGGGCCTTAGCCAGGGAGGTGAGCAGGAACCCGAGGGTCACTCTGACAGAGCTCCAGCGTATCCTTGTGGAGATGGGAGAACCTTTCAGAAGATCAACCATCCAGGCAGCACTCCACCAATCAGGCCTTTATGGTAGAGTGGCCAGACGGAAGCCCCTCCTTAGTAAAAGGCACATCACAGCCCGCTTGGAGTTTGCCAAAAGGCACCTAGAGGACTCTCAAACCACGAGAATCAAGATTCTCTGGTCTGATGAAACCAAAATTATACCAAGCGTCACATCTGGAGGAAACCAGGAACCGCTCATCACCTGGCTAATACCATCCCTCCAGTGAAGCATGGCAGTGGCAGCATCATGATGTGGGGATGTTTTTCAGCAGCGGGAACGGGGCGACTAGTCCTGATAGAGGGAAAGATGAATGCAGCTAAGTACACCAAGATCCTTGAAGAAAACCTGCTCCAGAGCGCTCTGGACCTCAGACTGGGGCGAAGGTTTACCTTCCAACATGACAACGACCTGAAACACACAGCCAAGAGAACAAAGGAGTGGCTTCGGAGAAAGTCTGTGCGCCAAGCTCATAGCTTCTTTCCCAAGATGCCTTGAAGCTGTAATCGCTGCCAAAGGTGCAGCAACCAAGTATTAGGCTAAGGGTGTGTACAGATATGTAACCCCTAAATAACCTATTTTTGTCAGTAAAATAAAATTGCATATTTTCTAAAAACCTGTTTTCACTTCGTCATTATTGGCTATTGTGTGTAGATGTTTGAGGCAAAAAATTAACTCAATCTATTGTAGTATAAGTCTGTAACATAATAAAACGTGGAGAAGGTGAAAGGAGTGTGCAGACTTTCCGGCTTGACTGTACAACGCAGGGGGTCCTCTCTATGGAGGACCCCCAAATTGCCTGTTCGTGCCCTCTAGGGTACAGGCCCAGGTTCTGCAATGGGGGCATTCCTCCCGTCTGGCAGGTCACCTGGGCGTCCACCACACCAAGGATTTCTTTTGGTGGCCAGGGATGGAAAAGGATGTGCGGGAGTTTGTTTCGGCCTGTTTAGTCTGTGCCTGGAATAAAGGGTCACAGCTCTCGCCATTCGGGCTCTTGCGGCCGTTGCCCATTCCGAGTCGACCATGGAGCCACATTGCCCTTGATTTCGTGACCGGTGATCTTGGTATTAGTGGACCGGTTCTCAAAAGCGGCCCATTTCATTCCGCTGCCTAAACTACCTTCGGCCCCGGAGACTGCGCGATTGGGAATCATGTTTTCAGGGTGCATGGTCTGCCCCAGGACATAGTTTCTGATCAGGGGCCCCAGTTTATCTCCAGGTTCTGGCAAGCTTTTTGCATGCTTTTAGGGGCGTTGGTTAGTCTCTCGTCTGGGTTCCATCCGGAGACTAATGGGCAGACTGAACGCACCAACCAGTCCATGGAGAGCACCCTCCACTGTCTGGCGAACCCTACCACCTGGAGTAGGCATCTAATGTGGGCAGAATACGCTCACAAAACATTGCATAATGCATCCACGAGTCTCTCCCTGTTCGAGGCCCAAGTCGGCTACCAGCCTCCCTTGTTCCTTGAACAAGAAGGGGACATAGGGGTACTGTCCGCCAAATCCTTCATTCAACGGTGTCGTGCCACCTGGAGAAGGGTTCGGGGTTCTCTTCTGTGGGGGGTGGCCAGTCAGAAAAGGCTCGCTGACAGGGGTCGCCGGCCGGTGCCTTCCTACCATGTGGGTCAACGGGTGTCGCTATCTACACGTGACCTCCCATAACGGGTTGAATCCAGTAAGCTCGCCTTGTGATTCATAGGACCCTTTAAAACAGTCCGGAGAATTAACCCGGTCACGGTTCACCTTCAACTCCCCCGGTCCATGACAGTTCACCCCACGTTTCACATCTCTCACCTTAAGCCTGTACTCGTGAGTCCATTGGCCCAGTCTGAGGATCCTCCACCTCGGCTCATCGAGGGCCAGCCGGCATACATTGTCCGTCGTATTTTGGCTAGTAGGCGAGTGGGCTGTTGGGTGCAATACCTTGTGGATTAGGAAGGCTATGGTCCAGAGGAGCGCTGTTGAGTTCCCTCTAGGAACATTTTAGACTCGGAACTCAAAGCCGAGTTTCGCAGGCGTGGTTCGAAGGGACCGTCTGGGGCCACTCCTTAGAGGGGGGGTCCTGTCATGGTTTCGCTGCCTGCTTGGCCTTTTCTGTGGGCGTTGCCTCTCTGGGCTGCGAGAGGGCGCTCCACTCATTTGTCCTGTGGAAGTAAGCTTTGTGAAGCTGTGTAGGCCCAAAGAAAACCAAAAATCCAGAAGCCTCATAAAAATAATAAAATAAATACAGTCTAAGGTTTAGTGAAATGTCGGGGGGGGGGGGGGGGGGGGGGGTGAGAGGTCTTGGAGGAGTCCTCCATGCTATCAACTAGGGAGACATCTAGAATCCCCCATCAAAACAGGAATGTCTCCCTCTATTGTTTAGAATTGTACTCATAACAATGGATAAGATAGATCATGCTGACCGAACAAGTGGGAAAATAAGAAAAAATAAGAGAAATTACATGGGCTGATTAACAGACACAAACAATTTTATTTGGTCAATCAAGAGTGCCCCCAAGCACATAGGGCAGGAACTGGTTATATGACATATTTATTTTTCGCCTCATTTGTTATTGGATAAAATAAGATATGACAAAAGGGTGTCACTGCACATTATTGGTGTATTAGTTAGGTAGAGGAGGAGTTATATTATACAAACTAATGTTTGTTTTTGTTCGGGGAACTCCTAATCCTCTGCGTAGAGTAAAGGACCTCCCGTTGGCGTCAACGCTTAATAAAAGGTTAAACTGAATAGAAGACTCTGCCATTTCCCCCATTTACCCATCTGAAATTGAACCTAATGAGGAGAGAGTAAAGGACTTCCCTCCGCATATTTGGCGTGCTAGCCAGGAGTGCAAGATCCCGGGGAGGACGCAGGAGGGAACCAACAGCGTGCTGTGTTTTATCTTCAAGTTAGAGACCGGTCAACCATAGTGAGAGGTAAGCAGACACCTTTTTCATAAAAAGTCTGCAGAGAGGAATTACCCGCACTCCGTTGGCCCCAAGTGTGGTCCTCCACTGGGTGATGGGTTCCAGTGGGTGAGTGGAAAAAGAATAAATAGATAGAAAAATTGTGATGAAGTGAGTGTGAAATAAGCAGGAGTGTAAAAGAGTAAAAGAGAAGCGCTGAAAACATCTGCTCAGATATATTAAAAATTATCAAATTATTCATTTCGGGAGAGCAGGTTGACAACACTGGGAGAGCAATAGGGCTCCAAATTAGTCAAAATCTCTGAAATGATGAGAACAACCAGGTTGTGTGCTGTGTAGAGGTTGTGTGTAAAGGGACGCCTTTCCCTTCAAACAGTCCACCACAAACGGTAATAGGGTGAAGCAGTCGAAAGATACTGCCACAGCTATATTACGCGAGGATAGTGACAGTTAGGGAAGCAGTGTTGTGAGAAATTAAAATGAAAAAAAAGAGGAGAGCAACGTTGTCTATAAATAATTTTTGTTAATAATACTATATTTTTTGTTAGAATTTTTTTGTTAATAGTACTATATATATATATATATATATATATATATATATATATATATATATATATATATATATATATATATATCAATTAATCAAATTAGAACAAATACCGCCTCCAAGAAGTGTACCTCAAGGTTTGATAGTTATTTGGGTTGTGCTATTATTGTATTTTACAATAAGTTTGGGCTGGTTAGCCTTTACCATAGATCCATTGCATGGGTTGTACAATCAAATTGAACATAATCGGTTAAACAATACTGTAACAGGAGAACAATAGAAAAAAGATAAGGTGCGCTCACATTATATGGGGATTTGTTGTATTTTGGATGCTGTATATAATGCTGAAGGAAATTATGTAAATAACAGGGTTTTACTTAGATAGATAGTACTCCACTAGAAAAGTGGAAATATTATGTGTATGTTACTGTGGGAAAAGATTCAGTGGGAAAATAATTAACATGTGAACAGTTATATGGAATGAAATCTCTGTGGTGCCATTCAGGGATTGACAAATTCCTACCCAAGGCCAAAGAAACAGGAGAAACATTTGAAATAGGCTTAGACGGGTGGGCAGACGGAGCTGTTTGGCTGGTGTGTACCCCATTGAGGGAATTGAGAACTGAAGAGGTAGGGGGGGAAGTCAGTTCAGGGGCATTCAAGGGGAGGAGCTACACGAGTCACAGTCACTAAGTGGGAACTAATAGGGTTAAAGATAAAGGCGTGACTACCAAGGACAGAGTGATCCCCTGAATTATAAAAAAAAAGAAACATGGAGGCAAAGTTATTATAGTTTAAAGTTTTTCATTTAGTTTTTATTTTTATTAGTTTTTTAATTTCACTTTCTAATTTAGAGGGAGAGAAATTAAATATTGGTTTTGAATGTTTCAAATTACCTTATATACAATCCAGATTACACATCACAGATCAGGAAGAGGATCAGAAACTAAAAAAGAATTCATGGTCATTTTTATTTTATTTCAGTGAGTTTTGCAACACGACATTACCGTTTTAGTTTAGTTTTAGTTTTTAAAGTAACTTTATTTTTTATTTTTTATTTCAGTTAACTAATTTTTTTTTTTCATTATTTTAGTTTCAGTTTTAGTTTCACTATCAGTTAACTAGAATAACCTTGCATGGGCGGAAAGAAAAGTAAGGATATGAAAACCCTGAAGGGTGAGCCTTTAAACCCAAGACCCAAGACAGCTCCCTCCTGCATGAGTGAGTTATTTCAAACAGACTATGGGCATACCATGAAAAAATGGAAAAGGTGGGCAAGAGGTGGTCCCTTAGTATAGCCTGAGAAAGGCACTTTTGGGCTTCAATACCTGCAATCAGTGGAAACATTTTTTGTAGAAAGGAGAGTAAGGGCAAGTTGGGCCAGAAGGGAAAGTTGAGAACTCACAGAGTACATCTAAATCAATGGAAGAATGAGTCTTTCAGATGGAGAACGTCTGTGGAGAGGAAGGAGGAGCACCAGCCGAAGGCGGACCCCCAACCAGCGTCATCAGAGCGACCACCAGACGAACGGCGGCCGGCGAATGGAGCCATTAAGGCTGCAGGCCTGTATCCCCTATTGAACAACATTAGGGAACAAGAGGATCTGAGAAAGTGAAAGGGACCCTGGAAGTACAAGGGCATTTGGAAACCGTTTTAATAAGATCAAAAGTTACAACAGCATGCCCAGAGGAAGGAGAACCAGAGACAGCTGAGGAAATTAGGTAAATCCCGCAAATAGCACACTATGCCCATGCCTCCACACACCACATGGCAGCCCAGAGAATCAGGGAATGACAAGTTGCAAGAAAGAGACAGTCAAGTCGCTGGGGGCACATGAATCTGAAGGGAGCTTTCGGGTAAGTGAGGACTAGGTAAAATGTGTATTATCTGAATCCAGTGGTTCCAACAGTCAATGCCCTTGTTAAAACGTTCAGCACTCTGAATACTGAACACAAGCGATATTGCGTGCTAGAACCCCTCACTTAACCTACATTCAAAATAACTTTTACGTTATTTAATTTGATAATTATTATTAAAAATGACAATCATCAATTAAATTGCCGGATTGTTTGATAGGTAAGTCGAACAGTAACCTGGTGGATCAACCAACAAGCCAAAACAAAGTCTAAATCAGGTCTTGAGATTAAATAATTTTATTAAATGAAAACCAGTCAATTAGAATAATGACTTCAAATCATACATTCCCTAAGGAATGTAGGCTGACTACTTATAATTTACAAAAGGGAAGACATTAAACCAGACATTAATTTGAATATACCAGTAAAGAGAGAGATAAGCCAAAAATTGCCAATATTATTTACCCTCCAGCTGAACAGGAACAAAAGGAAACGCACGAGGAACCAAAAAGGATGTCTTCTTCACCAAACACTCCAAAACTGACTAAATTATTTTTCTGCGGTACACTCATAAATATCTTGACAGGGAGGGGATCCGAGCCCTGATTGGGTTAAGGTGTGGGGGAGGGGGGGGGGGGGGGGGGGGGGGTCAATTATGACAAAGACTGGCTTATCTTTGATGTTGGTGGGGGTAAGTGAGTTTGAGAGAGACAGAGAGCGACAGAGATAGAGAGAGGGGGGGGGGGGTACTTTACTTATATATATCTAAATATTAGATATCCTACATCCCTCTCTTGTAAGAATAGGTGCATGCACCCGCTAAAAACCTATTCTTACATCACCAAATAGGAATCACGTTACACATTTGAACATTGAAGATGCAGTTACCTGCTAACAACAAAAACAACTGTCCAAATGGTTCACCAACCATTTTTAAAACATTTAGTCCATGCCCAGTTTAATAGTCCCTTTGTAATCTGCCAGCCAGCAGATATATGGACACACTGACGTATGTCCCACAATGATCCAGTGTGGTGCGGAGAGATATCTCTATTAGACACTCTTTTGTGTCACTGCTGTTATGACACCCTGGTTCAGTCTCTTCCTTCTCCAGTGTCCGGGTATCTAGACTGGCAAGGGACAAGAGGTTCCCTGGACTTTGGGTGACATGCAGTGCTTTTTCCCATTGCATTACATTACATTATAGGCATTTAGCAGACGCTCTTATCCAGAGCGACTTACACAACCTTTTTATCATTCCCATTAATGTTGCAATTGCGTGAGTGAAATGCAACCTACTCCCACAGTGTCTCTACCAGTTCTGCACGGCGTGCGGGGGGCTCTGTCTCCTGTGACAGGAAGCTGGACGATCCACAGGTGGCAAAGTGCAGTCAGGACCTCTCTTCTGACGGGCGGGGAAGCACCTCTTTCCCTGTCAGAATCCATTTTGGCTCCTTTAGCCTGGATCCAATTGGGTGGACTGCTGACGGCAGTTGCTTAGGCTAGCTTCCCGTGGCAGGGTGTGGGACCGGTTGCACTTGTTTGCAATTAATGATAGCACTGCATGTTATGACCGCTGTCAGTCCATGCAGGGGAACCTTATGGACAGGGTAGAGAGGTAGAGAGGTAGAGAGGTAGAGAGGTAGAGAGAGAGAGAGACGACTTTTAACATCTCTTTATTTAACCCATCTTTTATTTTGTTCTTGCGAGTGAGCCAGACTGCCAGCTTAGCTTGCCCCATCAGAAAATTATTCTCCTCCTCCAGGAGACCCACTGCTTTTCAGCAGATAAGCTAGTATTACCAAATTTCACACTAGCTGGGTCTATCCTAAGCAGGAAACACGGCCTTGCCACGTTTGTCCATGAAAGGCTGAGCTGGACTCTCGCCGATCAATCTCCGGCTGACTCGGAGATTGAGTGGTTGTGCGTGGACGTTGCCGGTTTTAAAATTGTAAACGTCTACAAGCCTCCCCCCTCGCGATTCACGCCGGTGTCTGTCCCGGTGTTCCCCCACCCCTGTCTCTATGCTGGCGACTTTAACTGTCAGCATGAAGACTGGGGGTACAATACCAACACACCCAACAGAGAGAACCTGGCTGCTTGGGCAGCTAACAACTGCCTGGCCCTGTTATACGATCCAAAGGGTGCAGCCAGCTTTCTCTCCGGTCGCTGGAACACTGGGACAAATCCTGACGTGGCATTTGCGAGTGTCGGTGCAGACAACCAGCTCCCGGACAGACGTGTGCTCGGAAAGTTCCCGCGGTCCCCAACATCGACCATCGCTGATAACCGTGCCTAAACTCGTGGACTCTATCCCGAGTGAGCCGGTGAAGCGATGGAATTTCCGTAAGGCCAATTGGAAACGCTTCCGCCTCTTCACTAACAAATCCACGTGGCGTCTCCCATCGCCTAATACCAACAACGTGGATGAGGCATACCGGGACTTCTGTGGCATGTTAGTGAAAGCGGCCAAGAAATCCATCCCACGCGGACGTCGCAATAGCTACAAACCGTGCTGGGATGCGGAGTGCGAGAACCTCTATCGCGTTTTCCTTCGGGCTCCTGCCGGAACCGAGTCAAACAGGGCTGCTACAGCCCTGTTGTCAAGACTCGGCCGGAGGAGACAAGAGCGCTGGGAGGAGGCTGTCAATTCCATCGACTTCTCGCACTCCAGCCGCAAGGCATGGAGTATCCTGAACAACCTCACTGGCAGGTCAAGACACTCCCCTCGTCACTGCCCCATTTCTGCAAATAAAATCGCATCACAATTTGTGAAAAATGGGGTATACGAGGGTAAAGACCGCGAGTCATCACGACTCGTGGCAAAAGAAGTGTCTGACCTCTGGAGGGCCCCAACATCTAGCAGCGATAACATCTCCGGTGAATTCACACCGGAGGAGTTCGCTGCCGCCCTCCAGCACCTAAAGCCAGGAAAAGCTCCGGGCCCTGATTCCATCTGCCCGGAGCTTATACTCCATGCCGCACCTGCCCTGAAGTCCTGGTTAAGAGCTTTCCTCTCTTCCTGCTTGCGCCAACTCAAGATCCCCAAAATCTGGAGAAGAGCCCTAGTTGTCGCGATCCCTAAGCCGAATAAGCCTGAAGGGGATCCTAAGAGCTACCGTCCCATCTCCTTGCTCTGCATCCCCTTCAAGATCCTCGAGCGTCTTATCTACGCCCGCGTCAAACCGATCGTCGACCCACTGCTCCCTCGGGAGCAGGCCGGGTTCCGACCCGGGAGATCGACCGTAGACCAAGTCACTTTGATGACTCAAGACATCGAGGACAGCTTTTCGTTCAAGAAGAAGGCCGGAGCCGTTTTTGTCGATCTGACGGCTGCCTATGATACCGTATGGCACCGCGGCCTCACCTGCAAGCTGCTCCGCCTGCTGCCGGACAGGCACATGGTCAGTATGATCCTGGAGCTTGTCCGAAATCGCAGCTTTAACCTTACCACCGGTAGCGGACAGCAAAGCAGGTTACGACGCCTCAAGAACGGCATCCCCCAGGGATCTGTCCTGGCCCCCCTCCTCTATAATATCTACACTTATGACTTGCCTGATACAGTCTCGCGGAAGTATGCCTACGCGGATGACCTCGCGTTGGTGTACTCCGCTGGAGACTGGCAGTCATTGGAGGGGACTTTGAGCCAGGACATGCAGACACTAGTGGCATACCTCTGGAAATGGAGGTTGAAGCTCAGCGAGGCAAAGACGGTGTCGGCGGCCTTCCATCTTAACAACAGGGAGGCTAAACGTGAGCTCCGAATATATATTGGCGGAACACCCCTGCCATGCTGCGCTGAGCCAATCTACCTCGGCGTGACATTGGACAGGTCGCTCACGTTTCGCCGACACCTTGAGTCACTGCGCAAGAAGTTAACATCTCGTGTGGCATTGATGAGGCGACTAGTCGGGTCAGGCTGGGGCGCCGACGCAAGAACATTGCGTACGGCAGCCCTGGCCCTTGTTTACTCGACTAGTGAGTACTGCGTGCCCACACCCGCCTCATCGATACGCCCATCAACGAAGCCTTGCGCATCGTGACAGGATGCCTGCGTCCCACTCCCGTGGACAATCTTCCCATTCTTGCAGGCATCCAGCCCGCTGGGCTTCGCCGCGCGGGAGCCACAGCACGTCTCGCGTGCCGGGCCATGGAGCCAAACCATCTGCTCCACGAAAGGCTCGCTGTAATTGCTGAGCCTCCCCGGCGCCTTAAGTCGAGACACCCATTTGTGCCTGCCGCACAGGAATTCCTGCAGCAATGCAGTGATCTTAACATCAGTGCGGCACGGTGGGCGGATTACATCTGGAGCACGGAGTGGGAGGAGAACACCTCTAGACTCCGTGACTTCATCCCAGACGTCGGTTTTCCCCCTATTGGGGTGGACCTGCCTAGACTGGCATGGGTGAGGCTTAACCGCCTCCGGACCGGCGTTGGGCGCTTCCGCTCATCGATGCACAGATGGGGCTTGGCTTCTTGCGCAGCCTGCGAGTGTGGCGCGGAGGAACAAACCGCAGACCATGTCATCCTGGACTGCCCGATTTATCGGGCACCCAATGGGATGCATAGTCTGTCGGTTCTGGATGATGACACGGTGACGTGGCTACTGGAGGTGTGCCCTGAAATATAGTCCGGGTGAACCCCCCCCCAGGCTCGGGGTGGTAAAAGGATAGCCCCTCGGCCCCGAGCCTGGGGATGTGGGACAAAAAGATCCTACCCAAACGAAGAAGGGAGAGTGTGAGGCAAGGGAAATGCTATCTATAACATCCAGCAGTGCCACAAATGAACCACAAATTGATATTTTTATAAGAGGGAAAACATGCAACTTTTTAATAGATACTAGAGCGACCCACTCCTGTATTGGTCTGGATGGAGCACACTTGCCACTTCATATTACACAACACATCATATTAAAGCAAAAGGATTTTCAGGGATAACCCATACTGTTCCATTCACCGAAGAGCAAAAACTGATAGTGGGGGAGCAATAAATAACTCCTATGTACCCCTAACGTACCTGTAAACTTCCTAGGAAGGGATCTGCTGTGCAAATTGAATGCCACCATTTCATGCACGTCTCAAGGGCTGATTTGCACTTTTCCTGGATCATCTGGACAATATGTGATGGACATGTTAAACAAGGAATAGGGTGGCCCAGTAGTGTACTGGGGACAGTTACCACAAGAAAATAATTTGAATGAATATTGGAAGCTATGGAGAAGATGAAGAGTACGCGCAGGACTTCAAGGAGATAGGTGGAAAACAGGGACTGCTACATGCAAGAGGCATCTACATAGGAAAAGAAGGGGTCGGAGCTATGATAGCTCTGGGTGAGAAGAACTTACCAACGGAGCAAAGGTACATGATGGGGGGGACAGCAATTCCCCATGTAACGTTGGGTGTCAACCCAGAATTTGAAGCAAAAGATTGTTGAATGGTGTGTGCCCCACAGATTGGTTCTTATCAGTGGACCTAAAGACTCCAGTATGCATGGAGAAACACACACTGGAAGTGGAAGCAATAATGACGCTCACAGAAGAACAAGAAGAGTACCTACAGGATGTCCCAAAAGAACTCTGGGCAGAATGGGGCATGGCATCGGCCTCATGTGGTCAGCTGGACAGGTGAAGATACAATTGAAACCAGGCATGATGGGACCCCGAGTCCATCAATACCCCCTGAACAAGGATGCAGAGGAAGGAATGAGCACCACTATACAAGACCTTCTGAAAGCTGGGGTGAGACCCTACAACCAGCCCATGCAACACACCAATCTTACCAGTTAAGAAAACAGAGGACGGTACAAGACCTTAAATCTCTGTATTTTGTAATTGACTGCTAATGACCTACCTGCCTGTTATTCAATTCTTATTTTTAACTTGCGTGGTCTCCATGACTCTAATCCATCTTATACCCTTTTCAGCCTAAATTACGACTGAATACACAGGGGGGCAATTCTGACCTAGGACCAACTGATCAGTGGCCTGGTACAGCAAAAGTCTTTAGTGGAGTCCCCAAGTTGGGAAAGGCAGCCAAGTTCTGCCAGTAAAACGGGATTAGTGGTGCATGGTTCTGGTGATTTGATATGAAGAGAACCCCTGGACGTTCTACGTCGGTTCTTGTCAAATTCACCTTAAGGAGCCCTCTGAATGCACGCTGACCTGGGCTCACAACTATCTATGTAAAAAATAATGCATGTATTGTGTTGGCTAGACCCCCAACCTCTGTGTTCTCCAACGAACTGAGATTCAGCAATAGTGCTAATCCTGGGAGCATATATTGTTTTATGAATCCTTGTTTAAGTGGTTCAAGCTTCTAGTTTAATACTTGTAAGGTTACTTATTGGCTTACTGTTGTACACGCCAATCATTGATATCATGTGGTTACCCCCCCCCCCCAAAAAAAAAAAAAAAAATCATACTGACTACGCCTGGTACTTGAACTCGTATTTACCTTTAGGGTCATTTTAACGCACTTGTTCCTAGTTTGAAAATGCACTAATGTACGTCGCTCTGGATAAGAGCGTCTGCCAAATGACTATAATGTAATGTAATGTAATATTGAGTAATGGTGGTACCCAAGGAGGAGTCGAGTGTAACCACTCCGAGCCCCACGCATGATTAAAACCAAATTCTAAATTCTATTTTCATTTGGAGTCAGATAACTACGAGAGTAAAATAATAGTAACTGCTAAGCTTACTTTCTGTGATCATAGATATATTTGATGTGTTGTTCAGCTCCTTTGTGAATGTTCTGATGCTCCCATTAGAATATTGACATTTTGGCGACAGATTGGATATATCCTTGATGACAACATGGCCCCGTTTGCTAACTGAGAATAACAAGAATCGTACTGATCCGTTTCAGGCCAGTCTTAAGCAGGATATGGAGCAGCGCAATTCATATCTGACTCATGGCGACGGACCCAGTATATTCTTAAATGTAATTGTGCCCTGTTCATATGAACGGAGGATAAATAAATAACCCCTCTTGTTTGCGTCACTTCAGCTGAGAAAAAACATGCCTGCACCTTCCCCTCCAGCTAAAACCCTCATTGGTTTAGCTGTGCGGGTTCTACAGGAGTATGATGAGGATTGGAGGGCAGACCAGATCATATGGAAAAACCAAGGAACAAAACGCTTACCATCCACAAGGCCAATACTTAAAGTTATGTATTTCACAACCTGTAATGAATCCAAGCACTTCCATAAACGGGCATACCACAACATCACCACATCACCATATATTCCACCATATATTCTCATTCATTACATTGGTGATGAAACTGCCATAATTCCAAGGCCACATGGGAATTCAACAAGGGGGTTGTGGGTCTTTCTTGAAAAGCCCCATGGCTGAACAGTAATGTGGATATATAAAAGTCTCCCATATTGAAGATCGTGTCATAGTAAAGCATCTGGGGGCGGGTGGGACTGTGGCAAAAGGAGCAACAGCTTCTTGAACTCCTCCACCATCTCAGGCAATGCTGCCACAGTCACCATGTTGGGGTAGATGGTCATTTCTCTGATGAAGCCCTCCAGATACTCTGCCATAAAATATGAAGAAATTATGGCGTTGTGGTGAGGGACAGATTTAGATTGTACAGCTTTTATTTTGGACTTGGTTCCGTGGCGTTTTGACAGGGATGTGGCTGTTGCTCTGCAGAGGGGTAGTACTGAGGTCATGATATATAGTGGCTGGCGGCTCATTTTTTCTTGCAGAAATATTGTGAAAGACTGAAGGGGCAGTGTGGATGAAGGGTGGATGAAGGGGCGGTCACGGTCACTGGCCTGAAACGTGACCGCCCCTTCATCCACACTGCCCCTTCAGTCTTTCACAATATTTCTGCAAGAAAAAATGAGCCGCCAGCCACTATATATCATGACCTCAGTACTACCCCTCTGCAGAGCAACAGCCACATCCCTGTCAAAACGCCACGGAACCAAGTCCAAAATAAAAGCTGTACAATCTAAATCTGTCCCTCACCACAACGCCATAATTTCTTCATATTTTATGGCAGAGTATCTGGAGGGCTTCATCAGAGAAATGACCATCTACCCCAACATGGTGACTGTGGCAGCATTGCCTGAGATGGTGGAGGAGTTCAAGAAGCTGTTGCTCCTTTTGCCACAGTCCCACCCGCCCCCAGATGCTTTACTATGACACGATCTTCAATATGGGAGACTTTTATATATCCACATTACTGTTCAGCCATGGGGCTTTTCAAGAAAGACCCACAACCCCCTTGGCAATAATGGCACATCAGGCTAAAGATCAAAAGTCCCATGAGGCATTTTTCCTACAAATACTGCACGTTGCCTGAGCTGACCTCTAAAAGGATTGTCATCTGCACAGGCCGGGAAGCTGCCATAGAGAATGCTATAGAGAAGGTGCTCCCTACAGTCCCTATTGTCAACTGCTGGAACCATCTCATGCAGAATGTGAAGCACACCGTGAGGGGCTGTGGGGGGACCAAAGAAGATGTTGAAGTATACCAAGCCCATCTCAACCAACTCCTCTCCTGCATGTCCCTCACCCAGTACCACACAGTTAAACAGGACATTTCCAGCATGTGGTCAGCATCATTTGTACAATACTACAATATATCCATAGAGGACACTGTTATCCACAAAAGTGCACAATTTGTACTTAATGACCTGGGCCTCATCACAGCTGGAATCATCAATAACATTGCAGAAAGTTTCAATGCAACTTTGAAAAGGCTACAGGATTGGAGAGAAGTCTGGCTTGATATGATGATTTTTTCACTCTACAAAATGCAGAAATACTACATTAACGAAATCTGCCGGGGTTGGTGCAACATTGGACAATATCACCTGAACGCACAATTCATTCAGTTTCAATCCACTCTCCAAGACATGGATTTCCCTGCAGATGTCCTCTCCCTAGAAGACATCACCCTCCTTGCACTAAAAGGAGAGGTTGCAGAAGGTCATGAGCAAGAGGATGAGGCAGGGTTGAAGACTAGGGAAGCGCTCGCTCGATTGATAGTGGCCAAAAGAAAGATCACGATTGACCCTGCCTCATCTTCTTTCATTATAACTGGATGGCAAAATGAAAAATATGTCGCAACACTCTTTCCCAAACCAACTTGCTCTTGCAATACAACTGTAGATTGTCCCCATATCCTGGCTGCACAAATTTCTATAGGAAAAACTACCACTGGATCCACCAAAACATCTTACCATCTGAAAACACTCCAACAAAGCTTACGAGGGAAACGGCGCTCCGGCCTTAAGGGACAGAGGAGCAGCTGAAAGTGGTGGTCCCTGCACCAGATTCAAAGCTGGGTATCCAGAACCAGAACATTTTGGTGAGTGTTGGACATGTAATGGTGTACTTGCTTTGCAAATAGCTCTGACTGGTCTTGTTTACTTGAATCCCAATTTTCATGTGTGAACTTTATACAGTATATACTGCATGTCTTGTTCGCAGGCTGACTCGAGTGCAACCAATGGGCAGCAAAATGTGCCAACACATCCAAGCAAAGACCTCAAAAATACAGACGAGGACATAAACGATGTGTTGGTAAGAATCCACACTGAGCTGTTAAATCAACCTATTCAATCCATAGATCCCATGAGGCCTGACAGTTGATGTTGAATAATTTGATATACTGTGCATCTTGTTCACAGGCTGACACAAGAGCATCCAGTGAGCAGCAACAAGATACACAGGAGGATACAGAAACTATGTTGGTAAGAATTCTACAGCACTTTAAAAACTCTTAAAATGTCTTTAAAACAGTGGTGCAGGGGTCAAATGCTCTAAAAGATAAATAAATAGAGGTTGCATTCCGTATTGTTACCAGTTACTCCACAATGCGGTAACATTTATTTTCACCAAAAAGACAAAGGAGCATTATAGGGATTGGAGGGCAGACCAGAATATATGAAAAAAAAAGAGGAACAAAACATTTAGCATCCAGAAGGTCAACACTTAAAGCTATGTAATTCAGTCAGTAATACATTCAAGCACTTCCATAAATGTCTAATATGTGAATGTGTAGAGTTAGGTTTTCAAATGATGTCAAGCAGACTTAAGTGCCAAAATGTTTGAAACAGAATAACCTCCTCAAGAGGTGCTGGTCACTGGTCTAACAATCCTATACCAATCTATGTGTTGTTTTCACGTTTTACAGAATGATCCAGAAACCTCCAAGAAGAAATTCCAAAATGAGGTGCATGCTATTACCACAAACACAGCATGTAACATGAAGCAAGGCAAAGTGAAGCAATCATGCTAATTTTTGTGTCATTTATTTGATTAGGTAATTTGGGGTGGGGAATGCAGCAATGACATTGTGGCTGTCATGGATACCCAGGGGAATATGATTTTAAGACAGGAGGGGCTCTATTTTCAAACCGGCGCAAACCAGCGCAAGGGGACGGTATAGTCAAACGCAAGCTCGTTGACAGCATCAACGTCTTAAAACTGGCGCTATGGCGTTTCTCAGCAATACCGCTAGGATCAACAAATTCTCAACATAACATCCTTTCGCTTGCGCTGCAGTGGGATGGGTGGCGCTGTCTGGGGCGTGTTCTAAAATACTTTTGGCGCAGTGACAATTTGAACCAACGAAAACCCATTGCGTTATGATCAACTGGAACCACCTCTTAGCGGCAACGCAATAGACTCTGGCAATTTGGCAACTTATTCGTCATGTAGTTCTATGTAGTGTCTATAGGTGATGCCAACATTACACTTCCATTTAATGAACAAATAGCCTATAATTATTATTATTAATTAATTTTAATTTAAACTACTAGAATAAAACAGGACAGCTTACAAGAAACTTGCGATCATGTAGGCCAATAGCCTATAATATATAAATTACACATTGGCACAGTTGAATCATAAGCCTACCACTACACAATACACAGAAAGGATATCCCAGATAGCAAGCGAACGTTGAATCGACTTAGATTCAATGTGGAATGCCGACGTTGATTCAACATCAATTTGCTCATCGAGATCACGTTGAATCAGCGTCAGAATACCGACAAATATTGAATAATCAAGGTTAAATATAGCTAAACGTGATGTTTAAAAGTTGTAACGTTTGTCGCCATCACTGACTCACTCCATTAGCTAACTGAACTAGTTAGTAGCCGATAATGTCAGTAACTGTAGCCTAAATAATTCGCCTAACGTCATATTGCTTTGCCAGCTATTTGGGCCTAGACATTAATTACTGAACACGTAATAAAATTGATAAAAATACAACTTCATTGCAGTGAGTGTACTGTGGGCGAAAAAATAATCAATTTAGATTATTATTCAATATTTGTCGGTATTCTGACGTTGATTAAACGTGACCTCGATGAACAAATTGATGTTGAATCAACGTCGGAATTCCACATTGAATCTACGTCGATTCAACGTTCGCTTGCTATCTGGGATACTTTCAGCGGGTGTCCTTCCTCAACTATACGGACAATGAATGCAGTAAAAAGTCAAAACTCGCATTTTTTCTCAAGTGTGGGTTCCCCGGGGTGCTTGGTGCTATCGACTGCACGCACATACAAATCCGCGCACCACCCGAGCATGCAATAGTTTTCGTCAATCGCAAAGGAACACATTCCATCAATGTCCAGGTGACATGCGACAAAATTAGCTTGCCCCACCTGCACCAGTGGTCGCGGTCCCCATCACAGCCAGAGCAAAGAGAAATCAACTGGCTGAGCGGTTTAATAGGGCTAGATAAATGGTAAGTATCGGATCAGCTTTTAAAATGAACATTTCAATGCATGTTCCCACGTAGAATCATAGGCTACACACATCCAAGTTGACGGTCCAGTGCGTTTGGGTTGCTCATTATGAAATTGCATGGAGCGATTGTGTTCCAACTGGCTTTTTTTTAAAGCATGAGAACAACAATTTGATTGGCTACCATAGAGACACACCTTGGACATTTAAACCCAGCCTTTTAGCAATACCGCCATAAGGTGCGCCAAGATTGCCGTCATGAAATTACCAAATTTCTCGCCGACACGCCCTCAGAGCGATACCGCCAAGCGATTACTCTTGCGTTCACCATTGCGTTTGGTTTATTAAAATAGAGCCCGAGGACTTTTTGACTTTGAAACCACATAATTGGTTTAATGGAGATGTAAGTACATTTAATTTAATGTAATTTAGCTTGAAATCTAACCTGACAATAGCATTCATGCTGTCATTGTAATTTGTTTCAGATCATTGATTTTCACCTGGCCATGTTTGCCAGTGGCGCCAGAGTCTACCACTTGGACCACTTTTTGACTTGGGCCATTATGAAGGGTAAACAGGACATAATGTCAAGGCAGCTTTTGTCCAAAGTAAGTTTCTATCTGAATATCCTATTGACATAAGTACTAGATTAATCAATTGTGTTTTTAGCTTGCCAAACATCTTTGACTAATGCCACAATCTCTTTAAGGTCACTTTTGAAGACTGATGCAGCTGTTGGTTGCTTCAATACTGGTGCCCACTGGAAGCTTGTGGCAAGTATACCTGATCATTATAATTGAGGAAATTTAATTCGGGGGTGGGGGGGGGGGGGGGGGGCGGCAATGACAAAATCTGTGCTGAGGGGTACAACATCAGCTATTATGATGGTAATAATCACATTTTGTATCTCCCTTGAATGCAGTTTCTTCATTCCCCAAGCAAGCTCCTTTATGTGCTTGATCCTGCAGGGCACAATGAGGAGAAACATTCCAGAGAGGCCACAAAGCTGTTTAGGTATACATTACATTACAGGCATTTAGCAGACGCTCTTATCCAGAGCGACTTACACAACTTTTTAGGCCATGTTATTTTCATCTGTATAAACCCTTGTAGACCTGTGGCTGTTTGTAACAAGTATCTCAGCGTAGAAGTAGGAGTGCTGATCCAGGGTCAGTAGTTGTTAGATAAGTACTTCCACTCGTGTACCGACCCTGAATCAGCACTCTTACTCCTAGTCGACTCGGAGATGCTTGATATATATTTGCCCTGGACTGTATTCATGAAACCTTCCTTATAAACTTGACATACCTAGTAAATATTACAGTTACCAGACCTGGGAAAATGTTTTTGATTACTGGAAATGTATTTGTGGGACTTAAGGACTGCTTGATATATCTCCACTTGCAAGAGATGTATATGTTTTTCAAGTACCTTGAAACTTACGTTTTCAAATATTTGTGCGCAGGTCTGCTTGACACTCTGATGCACGGAATGCATCTCATTTCGGAATTTGCTCTTATTGTCGCATGAGTGTTTTATTTTCTGGATTTCCCTTTTCACCTACTCTAATGCATTAGGAGGCTCCTTTGTTTGCCTAATGCTAAATTTGCCTAATGACAAAGTACATCTACAATACAATAATTCAAGGTCCCGAGTTCAATTCTGGCCAGGACCATCTTGTCATCCCTTCTTTTCCTCTAATAGGCCTACTGCCACTCTCATAAGGAAACATAAATGCCTTATAAATAAATAAAAATATGTAAGAAAATCATGAACTGTGAATGCATGCTCAATCATTTAAAAAAAATAAAAATAAATAAAATGTTTCAGACAATATTTTGTCATGCGACGGAACTCCACCCAGAAAGGGGACTGGGACCAAATTGTTTGGAAACCTGCAACTATTCATCATACAGTTCAGAGGGATGGTAACAGCTATGGGGTATTCACAATGCAAGTAAGTGGTCAAACTGCAAACTGTATGCTGCAATGTTTCCCTTTCTATTTTCTAACCTTTTCCATTCATACACCTCTGTATTAGCTTGTCATGTTGTGGCTACACTACAAGATTTCTGTATTTGCACAAAATGTGAATGTGTAATGGTGATAAATAATGAACAGATGGGAAAGACTCTGATTCAGTGAACAAGAAGCTTGATAAGCGGGTAGGATTATTTTCCCCTCGTGATTACATGGGTTCTCAAACCCTGTCTTCATAGCTATGCACCCCCCCCCCCCCCCCCCCCCCATTCCAGCTGCCACATCTGGACTGCCTCCAGCTGGACTGCCATCTAGCTGCAGCAAATTCTATTAACATGAACATTGGCTGATTGACCATGTTGGTCATTAAAACCTAGACCCCGAATTGACCGGAGGAGGATGGGTTCTCCCCTTGAGTCTGGTTCCTCCCAAGGTTTCTTCCTATCTATCTCCAGGGAGTTTTTCCTTGCCGCTGTTGCCTTTGGCTTGCTCTTGTGGGGGTTTAGTCCAGGGTTTTCTGTGAAGCGTATTGTGACAATTGTTTGTGAAATGCGCTATATAAATAAAATGATTTGATTTGTCAACAAAATGGCAGTGATGAGCTAATAATAATTTGATCTATATAGAATACTCCCATCTCAGAATGTACTGCAGAATACTCCCATCTGAAAATATGGAAAATATGTTTTTTTTTTTTTTTTTATCGTATAGAAGTGTTAAAAATTAACTTTAAAAAAATGTAATTTATACCTCTTTGAATGGAGACAATTCCACATTCAGAATGTAATTTATTCTCTGCTTTGTTTTTGTTAATAAACAGCCAAAAATGTGCCTTCAAACAAACCCAAGTGTTATATTGTCATGTATTACCCTGTAATTGCAATTGTGCTACCAAAGAAACTAAACCAAGATATACAGTGTGCACTGTAATTCATTGGACAGTGACACATTTTTTGTTATTTTGGTTGTGTATTCTAGCACTTTGAGTTTGAAAGGATACAATGACAATGAGGTTTAAGTGCAGACTGTCAGCTTTAATTTGAGGCTATTTTCATCCATATCAGATGAACCGGGGTGGGACTAGATTTAGCTGTAAATTATGCTGGAACAATATGGAACACATGGTTGGTGAAATGGCTAAGTCATCAAGGGTCTGAGGTATGAAACAAAGATATGGATGGATCACTTTAAGCGTTGTTTCTCCTGACTAATTGTCCGATTGAAGTCTATGGAAAAAAAGTCAGGAGAAGAAACCGTTCAAGTTATCCATCCATATCAACTGCATAACAGCAGCATGGCAGCAGAGTGATGGTTTAAGGCTTGTTTGATACCTCAGACCCTTGATGACTTTGAGCCATTTAGCCAACCATGTGTTCCATACTGTTCCAATGTAATTTACAGCTAAATCTAGTCCCACCCCCCAGTTCCCACATGGATCCATTCAAATGCAGAGAGGTTATAGTATCGCTTGTAAGAGTACCAGAAAATAAGATATCAAGAGTCTTTTGATATCATTTTATAGCCAGTCATGATGGCATCACCTGTTTACCTGTGGAATGTTCCAAACAGGTATTTTTTTAACTTCCCAGTCAATTATTTTTGCCCCTGTCCCAACTTTTTTGGAACGTGTTGCAGGCATCAACTTCGGAATTGGTGTATATTTACAAAAATCAATAAATTTGATAAGGTTAAACATTAAATATCTTTTCTTTGTTTTCAATTAAATATATGTAAAAGAGAATTTACACATCGCTGCTTTCTGCTTTTATGTGCATTTTACATACTGTCCCAACTTTTTTGGAATTGAGGACTGTAGATACATTGAAGTTATACCAAAAAAAATAAATAAGGAATACCGTGAAATAAGTTTTGAATTGATGTATATATCAGCAAAAGTAACCCTCTTCATGAGAATTGCAACTTGAGGCTTCAGAATTTTGATGTAACAAAAGATTGTTAAAGATTTTAACATGGCGCAAGTGCATTTAGGGCAGGGTGGGCAAGGACCCGATGGTCTATCCAGCCCGCGCTGCCCCATCTGAATTGCTCACTCAAATGCTAAATAAATGTGAAATTCCCGCGTAATAATACCACGTCATTGGTATACCAGCAAAATAATCTGTTACCTTATATCAATCTGCGTCACTGAGACCGCAAAACCATATTTGGGCTAGGACCTGCTGCACGGAGAAACTCCTGAATAACCTAGACATAACTAACCAAAAACTGTATGAAAGAGACTGTAAAGTAAAAAGATAAATAGTGCAGTTACCTTATGAATTGTGCTTTTGTAGGAGGGGAATCAAAGTGTGACTCAGGAAAGGCTGCCATGTGTGAAGACACTTCAAAGGACCAGAGAGCCGTGTGATAAAACAATAGGCTCTTCGGACTTCCTTCAGGGGGGGAGTTCAAGCCATTTGTTCTCACCTGAGGCTCGAAGGATCAAAGTGGGAAAGGACTGTGAGAAGAGGAAGTTGGACTGTGTCATGGTTGTGTATGTGTGATGTAGGGGCATTTATGGCACAGGGGTGGTGGCGCAAGGAATGTCCTACCCGACCATCTGTGACATTTTCACACGTGGTCAGTCCTATGGGATTGACTACGGACAATACCACAGTGCCCCCATGTTGGCATCTTTGTCATTACACCCTTTACTTCTCTCCTGGAACAGGACTCTAAAACTTTTACATTACATTACATTACAATCACTTGGCAGACGCTTTTATCCAAAGCGACGTACAGTAAGTGCATATTGAAGGTCATTGACCCGACTACAAAGCAAAAAACTTCTGTTGAGATGGTCAACAGACCCGGTACAACTTACAAACATTGCACATGTGATCCTTATATTGTTACATTATGTCTTATGTAGTAGTAACAGGAATTGCATGTAAAATGGTTCATCAGTAGGGAATTTTCATTGACAACTGCAACATAATAAGACTTAATCTGAGCTAAATTCCAGAATAATAATCCTAATGGTAAAATGTTTGGTATGGATGTAATCTGGTAAAATCAAGGAATCGAATGAGATACATTTCATACCAAATGGAGTTTAGTAAAACATAGTTTCCATAACTCAGGAAAAACTAACACTAGAACATCCTCTCTGGTAATCAATTCCTTTTTCCCCTCACCCTACGCAGCAAACCCCCAAACAGTGGGGGTCTAAATTCCAGATTCGACCACACCTCCAGGTTAATTTATGGCACTGCCGCCTGGTTCAAACGCATGATTTGGCATAAAAGAAAGGAAGACAAGCCTATCTAGGAATATCGCAATCGATTTCCCACACTGCAGATTTCTGTGTGTGTAGCTGAAGCAGGCCGGTAAGATATTTACTCTGTGTTTTCTTTTCTTAATTTCTGTATTTGGTAATTGACAAATAATTTTAAGATAATGACCTACCTGCCTGTAAAATAAATTCTTCTTATTTTAACTTGCGTGGTCTCCATGACTCTAATCCATTTTCTACCTTTTTCAGCCTAAGTTACGACTGAATACTCAGGGGAACAATTCTGACCAATGACCAACTGATCAGTGGCGTGGCACATTATGTGGAGTTCCCAAGTTGGGTAGGCTACCGCGGTCTGTCATTAACAGGATTGGCTGATGCACGGCTCTGGGAATTTGACGTGAAGAGAGCCCATGGACGTTCTACGTCGGTTCTTGTCAAATTAGCCTTAAGGAGCCCTTTGAGTGCACGCTGACCTGGACTTGCAACTATCTATGTAAAATATAATACATGTATTGTGGCGGTCAGACCCCCAACCTCTGTGTTCTCCACCGAACTGAGATTCGGCAATAGTGCTAATCCCGGGAGCATATATTGAGTAATGGTGGCACACCAGGAAGAGTCGAGTGTAACCACTCTGAGCTTCACGCATGATTAAAGTAAATTCTAAATTATAATTTAATATAAAGTTAGATAATTACGAGTAAACTAATAGTAACTGTTACGCTTACGCTTATTCGATGTGTTGTTCAGCTCCTGTGTGTGTGTTCTAATGCTCTCATTGGAATATTGACATTTGGACGACAGGTCGGATATATCCGTGATGACAACATGGCCCCGTTTACGAACGGAGAATAATAAGAATCATACTGATCCGTTTCAGGCCTGTCTTAAGCGGGATATGGAGCAGCGCATTCATATCTGACTCGTGGCGACGGACCCAGTATATTCTTAAATGTACTTGTAATCTATTCATGACCGGAGGACAAATCACTAAACTCTTTTTATTTACATCACAACAGCAAAGGAAAAACATATTTGCTCCTTCCCCTCCAGCTATTCCCTCATTGGTCTAGCTGTGCGGGTTCTACACTTTGCTAAACGGAATGTAGTGAGCTACGCTACAAGGTAAAAACACTGCGCCATCTTGGTTCGATAATTACGCTTGGTTGCCTCTTCCTCTTACGCAGGGCTGCATTTCCTTGATTTACGACGGCTTTGTGTTGAATGAGGGCTTGTCTGAAAGATAAGAGTCTTGGCTATTGGCTGGAATATTTGACAGACAGTTTTAAAACCCAATGGAAAGCAAATAATACTCGGAGTGGAGGCGGGTCGAAGACAGTTTTTCCCACTTCAGATAGGCCTATTGTGCTATCAGTCAAAGAAATACACCCAATTGACGACGGTTTTGCATAAATCTCTGCAATCAAGTATAAAACCACTCTGGCTAAAATATACTAAACCACAGGATTAGTACTCCAGAAACTGGCTGAGTTTCACAACGCCAAACTGAACACAGCCGAACTATTTGTAATGAAGTGCAAAAAAGCACAAGTCGGTTTAAAACTGGAAAAAAATCATGTACAGCCGTATGAAAGTTTTAAAGTATTTTTTCTTGAAGCCTAAAGGTATAATGATTTTTCAAACCAAAGTTTTGTGAAATACAATTAAGCAGAACAGTTTACCAGCACATTGTTTATGGTGTGACATCAAGCTGCAATACGTTTGAGAATTAGGTCAGAGTTTCCAACGTTATTTACGAAGTTTTATCTCGACGTTTTGGGCTTAAAAACCACTTTCCCAGAAGGAATGGATATATCTTAAGGATATTTAATCAAAATATTGAGGTGAGCAGTTTATTATATATTATTAAATTAATGAAATGTATAATTTAATAATTTCCATAACGCCCGTGTTACCGCTAGGGGGCGTTTGGCAGCAAGAGGTTAAAGGCTGGTGATAGCATTGTGGTAAAGTTGACCTCAGCACCTGTTGGTCTGATCCGTCTTCCTTTGTTCTTCTCTTCTTCGCCAAGACCTCCCACAGAGAAATAGCATTCTCCACACCCACTTCCGGGTCACGGGTCAAACCATCCCAGCATCAATCATTCAAACATTCAATATTGCACATCAAGCCAGCTGAAGTCATTTATGAACCCACTAATTCTATAGAGGGGAAATTAACTAGATAATTAATAATAGAATGCTAATAATAAGCTCTGAGGGACTAGTGAGATCGCATGGCACTCTTAAAGGGAATATATCTTGCAATCTCTTAAAGGAGAATGTCCTGTCCGTAACACTCAGTCGATACTGAATTAATAGAAATGATTCAGCTAAAAGGTGATGGCATTTGGGGAATCCCTGCGATTAGCATTGGCTCAGTTCAACACAAGAGCAACATTAACACAGACAATCTTGGAAAATGTATAGTTTAAGTACCAAACAGAGCAAAGCACGAGTCACTACTATAATGTACAACAAACTATGTGTGTGTGTGTGTGTGTGTGTGTGTGTGTGCGCGCGCGTTGGCCGCACGTGGGGGGTTGCCTCGGACACGTGTTCAGAGAGAACAAAGGAACAAAATGGAGGGAGGTTTGAAACTAGCTTTTGCTGGAGCTAGCTAATGGTGGCGCATGAACCATACCATACACATAACGGATAGCCGTAAGATTATCGATGCGTGTGCGTTGAGATCAGCATGCAGTGTTAAGATTATGACTGGTTAGTGTTTAAAGACAGATCACATGCAAGATACGTTCTGTGCGTGATGCATTAAACCTAACGCAGCGCGGTGGCTTACAGCCATCCAAAGTAAAATGGTAACACAAAACTTTTACATAACACACATTAACCATTCAATAGCAGTTGCATACATCCAATCACAAATATGTCGCGGTGGCTAACTAATATGCTATTGCGGCCGATCCTGTGGTGGTAAGTTCGCGGGGTTGCGATAGGGGGAACTGGCCGCCTCATCTTGGGTCCCTGGAACTGGTTTATTTCGTCGTCAGGGTTGCAGTTCGTAGGGGTGGATAATGGAACCGGTCACATTATTTTTCCTGAACTATGCAGCGTGATCCTACTGCATACCGCTTGCCTCTTTGGGGACTCACCGGTGGTGCTGTGCTGCAGGATCGTGAGTGCGTGGTTCGCTTAGTGGTTCCTCTTGACCACCGGGTGCTCGCGTTGCCTCCTTGCGTCTCGTCTCTGGTCCTCTGTGGCTGATAGCTGGGGGTAGATGAGCCCGCCTCGCTCTGTTGGATCGGTGTCATGGACGGCCGTGCTTCCTTGTGGACCGAGGGCTCTTCCCCGGGCGTGCAGGCCACAGGGGGCCGTGAGACGAGACAGTGAAGGCCCAGGCGAGTTGAGCGGACAACTGAACCAGAAGAACTGGGAGAAAGAGCAGCCATGTTGCCCCTTTTATAAACTTTATTGCCAGTCGCACATTTCCGCTGCGCAGTATCACATTACACTGCAGACGGAAATCACAACTGGTACAACGTCCTACGTCACTTCCAACGTGGAGGAGGAGCCAAAGTCCACCATCGAAATAGTCATTTTAACAGTTCATTCAGGCATGTAACATCTGGGCAGTTCATATTGGATGTACATTTTGAGCATATTCATACTGGCTGTACACATTGTGGGCATAGCTTTGGTACTAACTTAAACTTGGCTAAGCAAGAACATGTCATAGCAGTTAAAGACAAGGTCCAAATAAATTATGACAGTAAACAAAAGATGGACAGTAGCACCAAACAGAACACCAATGAATGCACGTCTATTGATCAGGGTTAGTGAGGCAACAGAATGTTAGTAGGCCAGTGGGTGTTATAAATGTTCATTAAAAGTTGTGGAAAGTATGCGTTTTAGGATGCTACTGTTGTCAGCGATCCTGGGATACCCGTCATGCACCCCCCTTTCCTTTTGCTCATGTGAGTGCGCAGAATTATGGGAGATACATGACTTTGCCAGACGTTCCAATCTTGGGACCTCTGTGTGCGGGTGATTGTTACCCCCCTTTTGGTTGTGTTGCAATACAAAGGGTGGTCTAGAGTCAGGGAGGAAATATATTGTCTGGGTCAATCACCCAGACTAGACGCAAGCTGAGTTAGGGAAGTAAAAGCAGCTTTGTGCTCATACAAAGCTTTATTCATTTACAATTTCACACAAGCTGCAATACCAGGTAGTGACAGCTAGGCAGCAGATAGCTTCATGGTTCCAAATTCAGGCAAGCATACGTGGTAGTGCCAGCTAGGTGGTAGAGAATTTTATGTTTAAGAATTGGAGCTAGCTGAAACCATAGACTGTATAAAAATATGGACAAAGTCACTGTGACGTCACCCATTGCCTTCCCACGGCCTCGTAAAAACCGGATTGAAGCTCCGGATGCATTTTTCGCCGCCAGTTTGTACAAACTGCGTCTGCTCCGTGGAGCCGAAGAGGACTCAACCTGTCCCTCTGATTGGCCCTGAACAAATGTTAATACCCGGTCCAAACGACACAATATTTAAAAAAATCAGCACATGCAGAGATATTAGATGAAGGAAAGGCACCTATTGCAATTACATTTTTTGAGCATTTTGACCACATTGCTGCCATTGACTTACATCGTGAAAGACCTATACTGGAGCCAATCGCTAGTGAGCAATGGCACAATTGCCGTTCCCAGCCCAACCAGGAAGTGAGCTTCAAAATGAAAGCCCAGTCTTGGCCCCTTGGCTGAAACACATGGTAGTAGCAGCTAGGCAGTAACACGCTTATTGTTCTCCTACAGCTTCAAAGGTTACTGGGGCTTTGCAGGGCCAGTAACATGCAATTGCTTAATTAAACAGGTGGTTGAATTAAAGCGGTTAATTCTACCAGCTGGATTAGCATTGAATATCCCGGTATTCAAATGCCTCTGCAATGCAGGAAAAACTTTTGGTTTCTATTGGCTGTAGGACATAGAATCAAAGGACTGGGGCAGCAGTAGCGGCAACTTATTAATCAGGATTAGTAACACTATTAATGGTGTATAGGTGTTAATATAAAAGTGATGGTTATCCACGCATTGATCTCGCACTAGCTTGTTAGCTAGTCTGCTCTGTAGCAGGCTAAATGGATTTGGCGCCACCCAGTGGTGGGGCTTGGAATTGTTCTACACATTCCAGTGCTGAGAATTTGAATTCCAAAATTGTTCCAGAGATTCAAAGCATTAATATTACACAAGTATGAATAAGGGTCAGCCATACTAATCAAACTCATAGGAAAAAAACAGTAGTTATAACAGCGGAGGAAGTATACGTGTATTTAATTAATACCCCCTTTACGTCCTTTAGTCAGTAGAACCAGGTTTATTAAACCAGGCCGTTTCAGTCTTGACTATCCTCGGACGGGGCACCAAAAATGTAGGGAACATGCCTCTATATTCCTACATGTGGAGTATTACTCATGCAAGGTGTTTACATATACATTTAACAGTAATGGCGATAGACAAATAAAACATGTTCGTCTTACCAGTCTTCACCTGGGCACCATAAATGTAGAGAATATCCTCGACGGGGCACCATAAATGTAAGGAATATGCCTCTGTATATATATATATATATAAACTTATATATAAACTATATCTTACATGGGATGCCAGAAATATAGGCAATAACTATGGAATAATGAGGTTTACCCTTATTATTCTTAAGTTAGGTTAAAATTAAATCAGTCTCATTTGATTATTATGGATTATAATTACTACTACTTCAATTTACCATCAAAGCACTAATAACTAATAATTCATAAGTGTTGAAGATATTACGTTCTAATGATTAGGTTGACTTGGTCCTCATGTTTATAGGATATCAGAACAGACATCAGGTTTAACAAAAATAGATTTATTAAACAAGGAAAAACATGAATATTACATTCTACTAAATAGACATATTGTGTTGTGTGCGTATTGTAGCATTTATGTGTGTATGCACATATGTATGTGCAGTGTTGTGCATGAACACGCTAAAAGAGCGCGTTCATTGAACGTGCTCATGTTTTTGGTGAACGGTGAACTAAACGTATCAGTTTGCAACTAAGGAATGTGAACGTGAGCGTCATTAACTCGGCGTTAACGCGTCGTTAACTCCCGCGAGTGATGGGCAGTTCGGCTCTTTTTTCTGAGTCGGCTCTTTCCGTACCGTCAGTTTGAACAGTCGCAAGTTTTTGGTTCTTCTGGTTAATACAGTCCCGTTTGTTTGTTTGATTCTTTCAAACTACCCGAGCCCATAGACTGTATAAAAATAGCCCGAGCCATATCTCTTTCTCCCAGTGGCGCAAGCTGGAATTTGAAACCATTTCAGACAGCAGAGTCTAGCTGGTAGCAAATCAAGTTAGTAAACTAGCTTTGATATTTTATTCAGACCCAAATCACATGATTGATGCTCATTTTTAATAGCCTCAATGTTTTCTGTTCACTCTCCCTTACCTTTCAAGCTAGTTTGCAATTGCATCCAGTTTACATTTATTTACAACTTTCCCATCTCCAATATTCTAGCAGAAGTTTAACGTTAGGCCTATAGCCTAAAATAATGCTTTCGGTCATTGCATCGTTTATTACTTTTAAGTAGTATTTGGTAAAGATTTATTTGGACACCATAAAATATGTTTATTTGAACCATTGGGCTATTTATTTCTTCTATTAGGCTATACAAAATAGTATTTATCTGTTCACTGTTGTTGTTGTTAGGTTCTAAAATAAGAGTTCTAAAATAAATTAAATAAGAAGTAGCCCATTTGCTGTCATTAGCTGAACACAATCGCATATTAATTAAGTTGTATACTGCAATTCGGTTGTAAACAGTCACATGTAATAATTTTGTAATAAAAAGTTGGCTGTTAAAGTGTTGGCATCTCGGAATATCATTTTTGGTCAGAATGCCTTTGTCAAGGTTTCTGGTTGATCCACGCTGTTGGGACAATGGACTACAAGCTCCACAAGGAACTACAATCACTCCCGAGATACCAGAAGTGACGCATTCAACGTCACCTCCCAACCTGCAATAAAACGTTGCCGCACCCAATACCGTTGGGCTGAGAAATACACGTCACTCACCCAAGGGATAAAACTTTGGGACCCCCCAGAGTTCGCTCTCTCTGGCGTGTGGTAACGAACTGTATGCATTAAAAGAGACCAATTTACTTCGTGAACTAAATCTAAAATATTTTAACCCTTGATCACGGTTATAGTTTCAGATTTTAGAATCCGAAGTACGTGCACTAATCCAACCCGACAATTCTGTTGGAGACTGCTCCACGGGCAGTTTGGGAATTCCAGTTCCAAAGACGACCGGTTCTCTTTGTTACTTTTGTCGACGCGAATTCCCCCGCGAGGCCTCCGACCAGGACTACGCCTCAGGAGACTTGGACATCACCCAGGACCTGTGTTTCCAAGTCATCCATCCCGGGATCCCCTTTTTTTTTTATTCCCGACGACGGTCGGACGAACACTACGAACTGCGGTGTCTGGTCTCTCATGAGATGGCTGGCACCTATATGGTGATACTATATTGCAGTTAACTGCATTTAAGTCTGATGAGATTATGCTGGGCAATAACTGTTTTTACTCGCTGTGTGATATATGATGTGTTGTTAGTTTCTCTAACTGTATACCCTCACTGCATGTTTTTGTGTTGCTACATATATAATCTAAAAGTGTGATTTCCCCTCTTTCGATCTGGGCACGATAATATCCTAAATTCGGGACTAACCGTAATTAGATAACGGGATATTTATAACGCGCTTCCCCAAGTGCTAGTAGAAATAAATTCCCCAGAATCAATCACGGCTCGATTAGTGATAGAGGCATAATTCAGCCTATTAACCCTATTTACTTTGGCCTATTTTATACAATTTTCGCCTAGTTTTTACTAGTGTCAATTAAGTGCCAATATCTCAAAAACGATTCACTGCACATCCATGGTTGAAAGTTTCAATGAAAGAAGAGGCTTGTACCATTCAGAAATTTGCATCAGAATAAATTTATGTAAAAATGGTCACATACAGTTTATACATAATACACATAAAAAAACAAAAAAAAGTACAAAACGCCTTGTGTTTTTACAGTTTAGCACTGAATATTTCAACTTCAAAGTACTGGAGCAAGCCAGACTTCCTTACACTAGTGCACTGATATGTTGTCCACTTGGGTTTAGAATTTGGTAAAGATATCTACAGGCTTTCCTTATGCATTGGTATTTTTACCAAAACGGGGCCCGGGTGTCCCGAAACGTTTCCAAACGTCGCCAAATATAAAACATGTGCATATCTTTCTGTCTAGGCATGTCAATCATCAGAAAACTTTATTTTTCTTTTAAAACATTTTTTGTAATACAGAATGTGAAGAAAATTAACCTACACATGTTTTGTGTTTATGTGTATGAGGGTATTCTCTTACAAAGCGTGCCCAAAAGTGCCCAAATACCTCTCCGAAAAGGATTACTTACCCTAATGTTATCCAACCAATCTGCTTTACATTTAAAATGGCACTGTACTTCAAAGTTAGATTTACCAGAGCCCCATAAGCCAGCAGAATAACAGGTTTATCTATAACAAGCCTTCAACTTGACTTTTTACAGCAAAAGTAATGAATTATACATCACTATTTGGCAAACCTGTCTGTTACCACCTCCTACGACAGAGGTGTTAGGTGGGGGAGGGGTGTCTTCACTGTCCTCCCTGAAAAAGACAGATTCAAGTACATTACTAAGTAGAATCACTAAAAAATGAGAACACAAATTATCTCAAAAAGACATATGGCAAGTATTACAATTAAGTGGAAAAAAATTTTTATTTTATAAAAAAAAAAAAATATATATATATATATACACACACACACATATATATATATTATATATACGTATATACATTAAAAAATCTTACATCCACAGTACGTCTGATATTAGCTCCAACATAATTAGCAATCGTAGCTAACTAGGATTTATGAATTCGTTTGTCAGCTTGCACGAACTAAATTACATTATTATAATACTGTAATGTCTTGACTGAACCGTGAAATAAAGTACTGAGAATGGATGTCGTTTCATGCGTAAATTCAACAACTAGCCCTTGTGTTGGTTGCTGCACAAAGAAACTGCGAATGAACGCTAGAAAACAAACAAAGAGCAGGCGCTCCTTAGCCTGTGACGCCATAGAAGCTAACTAGCGAACTCCTGCGAGAATCCATTTATCACCAAACTAAAAATACTCTAGATAATAGCACTCCATACTGTTGATAATTATGATGATAATAATAACAATAATAATAATAATTTGTATTATATATTTTTAAAAACACTTACATGTCCAGGCACGGGTCCATGCCAGAGTCATTGCTCTGCCAGAACACAGACTTCTTCGCCTCTGGGACACTTCTTCACCTCCAAAACCTGAGCAACCGTGAAATAAGCGCTCTTCTTTCCACCGTTGATTGCCACGTTCGCGTATAAATGTATAAAATAATCGTAAACTTTGAAGCAGCAAAGACATCACCAGCGCAATTGCATCATACAGCTGCCCGTTTCTGCGTACAGAGAAAGACTGGTCTGTGACGTTTTTTCAGCTCACAAAAAAAGCTACACATTGCTAAATACATCGGGATAGACTGAAAACGTAATTGTAACAGCAATCCAGCCCATCCCTTCCAGGATAAACTCAGTCAAAATGGCCACAGGCGTCATCTGATGCTGTCGACAGTCAGGAGCGCACAGCCGATTGCCCTATGGGCTGTCTTTACGCGTGGATACAGCGCCGTTCACAGTCGCTTGAATATGACATATTTTGTTTCGTTTGAAAGGGCAGGAACCCCCGTAGAAGATAATCTACGTGTTTTACGTTAGATCATTCCTGTAGCAGTCTAGTAATGCTTTTACGCAACGGTAGTAACGTAGTACAAACGCAAAAGCGAAGGGTACGCACTGTGGAAATTGACTTTCCTGGATAATGGATAAATGGGTTACGAAAAAACGTTGAGGATTCTTCAGAAAAGGGTTATAACTGCATAACCAGGTATCGTATTTGGTTGCTTAAACATGTTTATCAAGAGAATTTGTAGAAAATAAAATGTATTTATACAAAACCGGAAGTATATCGGTTGTATGCATACTGAAGTGAGCACGGGAAAAAAACACCTAATGTTTATTTATACAACTTTTCAATAATATACAATTGTTCCTGAATCGGATCTTGATTTTTCAGCGTGTTGAAATGGTACCAAGAGCTTTTGTGATACGCATTTTATTGCCTGTGATTGCGGCGAGGTGAAGGCTGTAAACAAATAAAAAAAGTGGGTTGGGCTATTAGCACCCTGCTGCTTTATGGCTCTGTAGTGTAACCTGAGAGCTGATAAGCATATAAACGAATGTGTTCGCAGGCTGTGACTGTTTTTAACAATTTTGCGTCGAAAGTTCCGTGTTTTATTAACGTTATAATTTAGAATTTAAGAGAAATATGAACACTATAAAAAATTGGACCGCATGCGTCCCACCACTAGGGGGCCAAAGCCTATAGAGTTAAGAAAGTGCCAGATCTCCCTACGGCTTGAGTAGGCTCGGCCTGAGCGTGCTGAAGCCATATTCATACTTCCCTCCCTCTTCCGACACGCGTACACGCTTGTCCGTGTGCCTCACGTCCATCTTTCTTTCTCTCCCTTTTCCTTTGTCTCCGCCACGTGTACCCGTGTGCCCGTGGGTTGTAGTTCCATATTCTTTTCTTTCCCTCTGTCCCTCTTTGTCTCCGCCACGTGCACCCGCGTGCACGCGCATCCTTTGTGTGTGTTTTACCTATATCACCCCGCCGTGGGATATTGAACGTGCCGTGGGATATAATCGTTTATTATCCTTTTGTAATAAACTATATTATTTGCATCTGGTGTTGGCGTGAATATTTCAAGCATCTATAAAAGTTCATCTATAAAAATCACCGGGTACTCCACAACGCAATTTCTTTAGCGGAATGCGTTACTTCTCTTTCTAAGGGCGTTATAATTACATGAGACTGATTAATAAATATAAATTATACCTTTTGACCCTACATATTTGGTGCCCCGTGTGAGGATAGTCAAGATTGAAACGGCCTGGTTTGTAAATAAACCAGGTTCTACTGACTATACGAACAAAAACGACTGAGAAAATTATCTATACATTTATTTTCCAAACTTTCATTAAATCAACATTACTACCGTTTTTTTCTGTGAGTACAAAAAGTTGACTTTTTATTCATGCTTGAAAAAGCGCATGGGACAGGCCCATGTGCTAAGTAGGTGAATATTCACAAAGCACCGCCGGGTGGCGTCACGAGCCATTTTCTAGCCTGCTCCATAGGATAGACTAATTGTGCTTGCGAACAATTGTACTGTGGTGGTAGCGTTTTTGTTTTTACCCAACTTGTTTCTTTGACAGTCTAATAATATTAGTTAGCTATTAACAAGTCATAACTTAAAGGTATTGATTTATTAATAGTCAAACCAAATTAATTTATAGCTGTAAATTAACAACTTCGGAGTTAAATCTTCTATAGAGTTTTCTTCATTTGTCTCTGAAACACATATCATTTAGAATTTACTTCTACCCTGCAACCCCTGTGTTTGAAGTGAGTGTTATTACCGCATTATACCTCAGCAACTACACTGTTGCTACGCGTATCTCCTGGCACAGACTAACCGCAGTTAATCACGGACCCCGTGGGCCTGCGCAGTAAAGGGCAAGACCCCTACAGGCAGTATACGGTAGCGACCATCTGGTCGTCTTTTGGCAGCACGCCTTGCAGCCGCAGTTAGTCACGCATCCCGTTGGGCCTGCGCAGTAAAGGGCAAGACCCCTACAGGCAGTGGACGGTAGTGACTAGCTGGTAGTCTTTTGGACCCATTGTTGTCGCGTTGTACCCAACCCCCAATATTGAGAATACCTATTTAGTTATTTTAATTTACTTTAATATAATTTTTTTTCCCAATTATAATAAAAAAAAAAAAAATTCTTTTAAAATTTAATTTAAATTTAAATTTAAACTTTATTTTGTTTTAATTTTTTTTAAAATTTCTGATTGTTTGCCTAAATAGGTTCCAACATGAGTGTCCGCCTTAACCAGGCCTCAGACACTGAGGGAACTCTTCCGCTTCTGGAACAAATTACCCTCCCGGAATTTGTTTCTCAGCTCATCCAGCTGTCTGACCAAGACAGGGATGACCTCCAGCAGCATAGCTCTGAGGAGTGTGATGCAGAGGTGAATCGCCTAGTTCAACTAGTGCAAGATCCCTCTCGAGGAACGCTAACAGTGCAAGAGATTGTTGGGCGTTTATTTATGCTCCAGCACCGACAGGCGGATTTAGGAATGAAAGCTCTGCAGGTAGAAATTAAGGCGCTGAGCCGGAGTAACGAGAGGCTCAACTCTGAGGTACAGGATCTTCGTCTTGACCTCAAGAGAGCCTCTGATGCCTTGGAGGAACGCAACTCCAAGCTTGAAAAGGGTGAGCCAAGCCAGGGTGCAGCCACCTCATTACTTTTCGGCGGAAATGCCCAGGAGTTCCCTACCTCCAGGCCCAACCCCCAAACTAGAGCCTCCTTTGTGGGTCTACTGCATGATCACTCAAAGGGAGGAGGAGATTCAGCCTCAGAAGATGAGACTGAATATTATGGTAATGGTGCCCGTGACTCCCGACGGAGTCTCTCCCGGCGCCTAGATGCTCACTCTAGACATGAGTCTAGAGGGCGTTCCACTGAACGCCGCCGTCCAACCCGCGATTCATTGTCTCGTTCACCCTCCGAAGGAAGGTTTAAGGGAGATGAGTCGCATCCCCGTTCCCTTACCTCTCGGGAAAGGGAACAAGAAGTTAATTTCGCGGCCTCACCTCCGCTTAGTGGAGGCCGCAGCATGTCCCGTGGCCGTAAGAGTGTGCATTATGACTCCGCTTCTCCTCCTAGGAGGAGTAGAGACGAGTCACGTCACGAATCCATCTCCCCACCCAGGAGGAGATCGGATATGCGGCGCCGCGACTCCACTTCGCCGTTTAGCAGGAATTTGAGTGTGTCACGGCGTCACTCCGCTTCTCGGTCACAAAGTAGGGCTGATACCTATCGCGATACCTACTCAAGTCGTAGGCAATATACACTCTCCCCACCCAGGCATAACAGGTATGGTGCGCGAGCCCATACGCACCCCACTTGGTTGGGAGAGGAGTCCAGCTCATCTGAGAGTGACTATGAGTCCATAAGCTGCGCAGCTGGGGGCCAAGGCATAACGACGGCCCACGCTTTAAGCACTTGGACTCCATAGCTAAGGACATCGAATGATTTGATCCTGAAAAACCGAATCACAATGTGGAGGATTACCTCCGTGAGCTTGAGCACTGCCTCTGGGACCTACCTGGCGCCACCAGGCAGGAGCGACTTAAGCTGATCTGGAAGACGGCGTCTAGGCCTGTCCGGGCGTTTATCGAATCACAGCCCCCCTTAGTGCGGGACAGTTTCTCCCGGCTCAGTAGGGCCCTGATAGAGGAATTCTCCCCCTTCACCGATGAAACTTCGGCAACGATTTCCGCCCTCCAGATAAAGCACCGCCGCTCTGAAGCACCCAAAGAGTTCTATAACAGGTTGAAGCATGCCTTCTTTCAAGGGAGAAATGGGCCCGGTCTAACAGAAGATCGGGCCTTCAAATCCCTCTTCCTGCACAACCTGCACCCATGTGTGAGAACTCATGTCACTTTGATGACTCAGAAAGACAACCCTCCCATGCGCGAAATCCGACGTATGGCACAGGCTGCTTGGGAAACGGTTGTCCGCTCGGGTGAGAGGAAGGATGAAGATCCCAAGGTGTTTGTGATTCAATCAATCAATCAATCAATATTTATTTATATAGCGCATTTCACAACAAGTTGTCACAATGCACTTCACAGCAAAACAGCAAAACCCAGCCTAAACTCCCCACAAGAGCAAGCCAAAGGCAACAGTGGCAAGGAAAAACTCCCTGGTGTAACTAGGAAGAAACCTTGGAAGGAACCAGACTCAATGGGGGAACCCATCCTCCTCTGGTCGGCTCAGGGTCTAGGGCTTAAGGACCAACATGGTCAAAACAGCCAATGTCCATGATAATACAATTTGCAGCAGCTAGATGACAGTCCAGATGTGGCGGCAGTGATGGTGGGGAACCGGGCGCCGATGGCGGCGGGAGAAGCTGGCAGCGGTGGTAAGGAGGGAGGGGCAAGCGGCTCCTCAAATGTCCCCTTGGAACTCGAGGGCTCGGAAACCCCCGCTCAGAGATCACGCGCCTCCCAGGATCAACCTTCGCGCCGGAACAACGGTGCAAAGGGGGGAAAAGGGGGGTGGAGTAGATCAAGAGGGGGTGATGATAGCTATTGGAGAAATGGTCAGAGAGGGTATAGAGAAAAATCCTCTCATCAGGAGAAACAGTCAGGCCAGGAGGGGAGGTCAAAAGGGCATAATGATTGGTCCTCCTCCCAGGATTCCAGATACTGGAGTAAGGAAGGAAAGTCAGACTCAGTTGCCCCTCCCGGGTTAGAGTCAGAACTGACTTCCATTAAAGAGACTCTGGCCAGACTTACTAAGGGTATAGCATCACAAGCTAAAAACCCAGAGGAAAAACGAGGCAAGGGGGGGGGGGGAAACCTCCCCACGCATGACTAAGCCAGGAGCCCCCCTCATTCCCTAAAGTCTACCTTGTTGGCTGGGGAAAGGAACCCTTGAATGAGGTGGCTCCCTCACCACTCGAGCCCCTGCCTCGTGAAACCCTTGCCCGGACACAGTCTTACCCCTTTTTACGGTTTCTGGGCGATTTGGTTCAGAAAGATAAAGCGAAACGCATCTATACAACTGTCCTAATAGAGAATTGTCTGTACCTCAATGCCTTGTTGGACACAGGTTCAGAAATTAGCCTGATGTGTTCCAACACATTTGCAGAGGTCACAAAAAGGGCACTCTCCATCGGCAGGCGTCTATGGGTAGATGCCTGTAATCTCCACATCACAAGCTACACCCAGGACCAAGCTCCAATTACTCAGAGAGCTTGGCTGGAAGTTGCCTTCCAGGAGATGAAAATTCTGCACCCGGTGTACATCTCCAGGTTTGACACTGAGTCCTTCCTGATTGGACAGGACTTACTGGACCGACTGACCCCCCTGATCGACTGCCGTCGCGGTCAACTTTGGGCTCAAGTCGTAGCGGCAAAGTCTATTGAGATGGAGACAGATGCCCGGAATCTATGTGAGGCTGTGGCAGTTAGCCGAGGCCTGATAATCAAACCACACTCTCCCCTTTTTCCGACAAGGGAGTCATTCCCTTCATCTTCCCTTGACCCAGACCACCCTCAAATTGAGGACCACAACTCGTGGCCGCCGGCTCACATTTTGCAGGATCACAAAGCATTCCTCTGCACGTTAAGCGATTCCGGTGCCACGCTCTATAGTCCCTGAATCACGGGAGGCATACAAGCGAATGGAGTTGCCGTACCAGAGGTCATTGTAGCACTGTGGTCGGAAAAGTCTGCGGTAAGACAGGATCTGTGCGATATAATCTGCCAGAATGACGCGAACTTACCCTTCGTGCAGAAGAGCCACCGGCTGCTGTCTGCGGAGCTTCCCCAAGCTCCCGTCAAGAGCATTGGAGTATGTGCCCTTACCCTCCAAATCGGCGGGAGAGAATTTGTGCACTATGTGAGCGTAGCACCCCTTTTGTCCCACTCCTTCTACATTGGAGCGGACATACTAGTTCGTCTTGGGGCCCAGTTGGATATGATCAACCAAGTGGTTTGGTCTCAAGCTAACATAAGGAGGAATAAGCTGACCGCCCAGCCAGAGCAGATGTGCTCAGGCCAGACCGTCCCGATAGCTTGCCAGGTGGCTAGCGAATTCGATGTGGTCATCCCTAGTAGGGCGACCGGGGTCCCGCTCAGACTGATGATCTTGAGAGGACAAGAGCTTGACAGCACCCAGACCTTCTTTCAACCCTCTCCTCACCTCTTTGAGCTCAACCTAATGGTCTGTGGCTCGCCCTTGCTTGAAGTAACTAACCGTTCAGTCTACTTGCTGGTCCAAAACCTGACTCACCGAGCCATACAGGTGACTGCGCGCAAACCGCTCGGCTACCTGATTGATAGTTCCTATCACGACTTTGAACTAACAATCCCCATCATCGGTGAGCTACCCAACTCCCTGAGGGAGTTTGGGAATGGCGAGGGGGTGTACTTGACACACCCGACTAACATGATCGCCATATTCCCTCAGGAACCAATACAGAGTAGCACTGTCTGCCATGTTGACTTAGGCGATAAAGTTGGAATGGTGCTACATACCAGTACCATGACACCCAATGCAAGCTCCAGTGGAGATGCGGGTACCCTGCTCCTGGAAGAGCCCTACCTCGACTTTGAGTCAGAAGTCCAGCAACAGCTCAGCAAAGCTGATGCGCTGAAAGGGGATGTCCAGAGACAGGAGCTCCGAGGCTTGTTCTATGACTTTAAACACCTCTTCTCGAGAGACTCTTACGACTGTGGGGTCACAGACCTCCATACGGTGCGCATACCAACGGATCCGGGCGCCCCTCCCACGTTTGTGCGTCAATACAGGATCCCATTAGCTGCCTTTGAGTCAATTTAGGAGATTCTTGACTCCCTTTTGGACAAGAACATAATTTGTGAATGTAATTCAACCTACAACTCCCCTTTGTGGCCCGTGCTGAAGCCATCCGGGAAGTGGCGTTTAACTATCGATTACCGACAGTTGAATAAACAGATTCCACTATCCCGCTAGCCCATGATCCATTTGGATCAGGAGCTGGCAAAAGTCACTAACGCTCAGTACTTTTCGACCGTCGACGTATCGAACGGCTTCTGGACCATGAAAGTGGATCCAGCCGACCAGTACAAGCTGGCATTTTCTTTTGGTAATCGTCAATTCACTTGGAACCGGTGCCCATTCGGATATTCAAACTCACCTGCTGAGTTCAATATCTTTCTGCATAAAGCAATGAGCGATGCAACGATGCGTGGCAACCTGATCTATGTTGACGACATCTTGATGCGTAGCCAGACCTGGGACGCTCACCTGGCCGAACTTCGCCATGTGCTTAATCAGCTTTCCACAGCTGGTGCCAAAATATCCCTGATTAAGGGTCAGTGGTGCCAGACAAAGGTGGAGTATGTTGGACTCCTGGTCGGCGCCAATGGTGTTGAGCCACAGTCGGGAAGAGTTCGAGCCATCCAAGACATAAAAGCTCCCTCCAACGTGTCAGAGCTACGTAGCTTCCTTGGAGTCTGTAATTATTCTCGACAGTTCATCGAGGATTATGCAGAAATTTCCAGGCCTTTAACAGAACTCTTAAAAAAGGACACAGACTTTGTATGGGGACAGACCCAGGAACAAGCAGTCCAAGAGTTGAAGCGGAAACTCTGCATGGCACCCTGTCTGGCTTACCCAGATAAAGACAGAGAGTTCTACATGGAAGCGAGCTTCTCACAGCACTGTCTTAGTGCTGCCCTATCGCAGAAACACGACTAAGACAAACGCGTGGTCGCCTACGCTAGTAGAGCACTCAGTAGCGTTGAGTTAAAGTTCTCGGATTGTGAAAAAGCCTTGCTTACCACAATATGGGCGCTAGAGCATTTCCGTAGCTACATTGGCGGGCAGAAAATCATAATTGAGACTTGTCACCAACCCGTGACCTTCTTGAATAGCCAAAGGCTGAGAGAAGGCAGAGTTTCCAACAGCCGCATTGCCGCCTGGATGATGGCTCTGCAAGGTTATGAGGTTGAGGTAAAATACGCGCAGAATCACAAGATGGCGTTGGGCCAAGGGCTGGCAGAATGCCAGCACTGTGATAGCGAGGTTCAACCTCGAGAACACCTTACCGTGGTTACGGCCCTGTCGTGGCCCTCAAATCACCATTTCTATGATGACAACGTGTGCCACAATCTCCCGAAAGCTTACGTGGATGGCTGTTCATTCCACCATGAGAGCCAGGTCCAAGCTGGAGTAGGCGTCATGTGGGAAAACTGTACGGTCAATGAGCCGCAGCAGTACCGGCTTGGATCCAAAACCAGTCAGTATGCAGAGATAGCTAGCATGCTTATCACCCTGCAACAAGCTGACCGGTGTGGCATTACCGAGCTAGTTATCTGCTCAGACTCTAATTACGCACGGTATAGTTTCGTCTCTCATTTTCCCATATGGAAACAAAATGGCATGAAAAATGCCAGGGGAAAAGCAGTAAAACACTCAGAGCTCTTCCTCGCTTGTGATAAACTAACTAGTGACCATGGTATGACGACATACTGGAAAAAGGTCAAGGGGCACTCGCCAGTCCCGGGGCCGGATAAAGATGGCAATGATGAAGCCGACCGGCTAGCCAAGGCTGGAGCATTAGATGGCTCCCCTTGGGAATTCCAAGAGGAGTGGCTCCCAAAGGAGCAGACTTGCATAGTCAATGCCATTACCCGCCGACAGACTCGCGAGAGGCTTGATGATCCTGGTGGAGACCAAGGAACCGTGCATCTGGGCAGGAAGCCAGGTGATGCAGACTTAGTCGCCATGCAGAAACAGGACCCAGTCCTCAAGACCATCTACCAGTTTGTGTCTGACCCCGAAAAATATCCAATTATGCCAGAGTCACTGGAACAGGTTGAGGACCTAAATAGTTTGTACAAGCTTAGGCAGAACCTTAAAATCGAAAAGGGACTGCTTGTCTATGCCTCAGGAAGCCAGAATCCACCGCGGTGGGTTGTTCCAACCGACCACAGGGGGGTGATGCTCTTGCATGCTCATGACACACCATGTGGAGGCCACCGGGGCATCCGAGCCACCTACAGGACTCTCCAACCAGTGGTGTACTGGCCTTCCATGATAAAAGATGTCATGGAGTATGTGAAAGGATGTTTGGTCTGCTGTCAGTTCCAACCGTCACGGCCTCTGAATAGAGCGCCTCTGCAGAAGCGAGGGATCTCGTTCCCCTGGTCTAACCTGCAAACAGACTGGGTCGGTCCTGTACCAAAGTCATCCAGAGGTAATACGTACCTCCTCACTGTAACTTGTGCCTTCACAAAATGGGTGGAATGCCTTCCAGCCCCCAATGACACAGCTGAGACCACCGCCGTTCTGTTCATCAATCACGTCTTCAGTCGGTGGGGCCTTCCCTTGTCGGTTGACACAGACAGAGGTACACACTTCACCGCTAGTGTCATGTCAATACTTTGGGAAATGTTAAGGGTGGAGGCAAAGTTTCACATATCATATCACCCCCAGTCATCAGGTCAAGTGGAGCGAGCTAACCGCACCATTGTGAATATGCTCAGGAAGTATGTCAAGGCCAATGGTAAAGACTGGGATATGAAACTCCCGTTAGTGTTGATGGCTATCCGATCAACCCCTCATCGTTACACCGGAGTCACCCCCTTTGAAATGATGACCGGTAGGGAAATGACCCTCCCCTTACACCTCCTCTATAGGCCAGAGGATGTGAGCATTGCCAGTGCGTACACTGCCCACCAATACGTGACTGACCTACGGTCACACTTGCAGACTGTCTTTGCTTGGGCTCAAGAGAACCTGGAAGCAAGTGTCAAAGGGCAGAAAGCCTACTATGACAGAAAGGCAGACGGGCATCAGTATCAGGTTGGGGATAAGGTCCTCTACTTCAATTTTACCAAGCCGGTTGGAACGCCAAAGAAATTCCTTCCACATTGGTCTGGCCCTCACGAGATCGTAGGTAAACTCTCACCAGTCGCTTACCACATCAGAATCTCCAAGGCGAACCAGACTCCCACCTATAATTGGTTGCACTCCAACCAGATTAAACCCTACCACCAACCACCCATTCAGGGGGGTTGCAAGTCACTAACTGGTGGCCAGGATGATTGATGTTGCATGCAACATAACAGCCCGAACCATGTGGTCGACTTACCCTAATACCATGTTGCTATGTGGCATCAGATATACATAGGTATACATAAATATATATTTCTTTTCTTTTTTTTCTCCCTCTTCCCTAATTTCTTTTTAGTATCTGCAAACCCCAGATCCATTACAGGATGCAACTCCGGTGGCTCCTTGGGCTCCTCCTTGCCCTCCAGGTGGTCCAGCCTAATGACATAGTGACACCCGGACCTCCATCTGGCATCGTACTCCAGGAAGCCCCTGGACTCCTTCTCACTAACTGCCGCGTCTACACCCAAAGGGTCTATGTTCGACTTGACCCCAAGGATGTTTACCAGAAGCACATTAAGTCACCTATAGAACTCAGCACTGATGGGAGATATGTGGAGACTCAGACCGGGAATACCCTTGAGCATGCCCGACTGACTACCATTCATATCTTGGAGCAGTTGCAGAAATTTCTAGTGACCGAAGAGGAGCTAAGTGGTACAAAGCGCCAAAAACGCTTCTTAGGGGGTTTGCTGGCAGCAGCCTCCGCGATTGGGTCATTGTTTTCGGTCGGTCTTTCTGCTGCTAATACGGTGAGCTTAAGTACGATCAGAAGACAGATGAGTGATTTGAGGGAAGAAATGCCAGAGATACATAAGAGGCTAGATACCCAACAGCAGCAGTTGCAAGGTATGAGTAGGACGGTACAAGGAACAATCCTTGCGGTGAACATGCACTCGACGCTTTTGAACAGCACTGTCTATGCCCTCAGGAAGTTGTCCCATGTCATAGAATCAGACATCTCTGAGGGTCGGGTAGTTAGAGATCTCATGCAAGACCTCCTAAGAGAAGTGAGTTCTTCCATAGGTAGCCTGAGTGGGGGAAGAATCCCCACCTACCTGGTACCCCTTAACATGGTTGATAGTATTTTGAAATCGGCTACCACCTCCATGGTCCAGACTTCGCAGGTTCACTTGGCCTATAGTCTGGGCAGCGCGGTTCCTATATATGTCCACCCGGAGCAACTAGAAATAGGATTTATCCTGAACCTTCCCATTATTGAGAAACAAAACATTTATCGCCTAAAGTCAGTTCTTAATGTAGGCTTTTGGCAAGATGATGTGCACGTTCACATAAAAACACCACCCATGTTAGCGTACCATGAGGACAATCCAACTCTATACTTCATTCCCAACCTGGACATGTGTACCATAACTAAGGATATCCACCGTGTGTGCCCCAGTAACCCATTTGTTAGGGACACCACTGATCGCTTGTGTGGTCTGAGGAACGGCGCATCCTTAGAGAGATGTACAGCTAAAATGTCCATTAGGGACGAGGTCACAGAAACCCGTGTAGAGAGAGTTGGCGATAAATGGATTGTTAACACCCCTAATCAGGAGATTACGGTGTCTTATAGTCGTCATGATACAGCCACCAAAATGAAACTCCCCAACCAAACGGTCTTTATTACAGTCCTACAAGAGGCGACTGTCCATATTGATGACGTCATTCTGCACCACCTCAATCCAGAGAGATATGAGACAGAGTTAGAGATGTTGGATGCTTTTCAAGGTCACAGATTTGAATTAGGCTACACCCTCCAACAGCAACTCTTGGAGGAAGGGACTAAAACCGTCCAATTTAGTCTAGACCAAACGGGACTCCAAACCGTCTTTCTTGGCTCAGAGGCTAGAAAGCCATCCGACCCCTGGGGCCCTATTAGCGGAGTCACATTCGGACTCCTCCTTGGTGGCTGGATCGTAACTGCAGTCGTAGTCGTGGTTCTCTCGAGACACATTCAAGCATTACACTCGAAAATCGACTCCCTCACCAATATTCCTGATCGCTTTAGGCCAGGGGTGTCAAGATCCGGTCCTGGAGGGCCGCAGTGTCTGCTGGTTTTTGGTGCGTTTAAGCACAAGTGATTAATTTAAGTCACTAATTGGCTAAGAAGTCCACACACCTTGTTCTCAATGCTTTAACTGGGTGCTGATTGAAAGGAAACCACAAATACCTGTAGACACTGCGGCCCTCCAGGACTGGAGTTTGACACCCCTGCTTTAGGCGAAGGCCTACAGTAGTAGTAGTTCCTCTCTCCCTTAGGGCCTCTGGTGAAACAGATGAGTGACAGACAAAAGGGAGACCTCCTAGTGCCTGTCGCTCGCCACACACTTCCGTCTCTCTTCCTTTTCTCCCCTGGTTTGCCCGTCCTCTTGTTTTTGTTTTTCATAAAGTATTAACAACACATTCTCAGGGACAGGAAGGATACTATAAATAATTCTTCCTTAAGGCTTAGTAGTGTGTTTTTCTCTGTCTTTTGTTTTGATGCTCATTTGCCTAGCATTAATTGCCCAGATATACTCAGCCAAATTGCGTGCCCAGATGTCGGCCAATAACCGCTTGTGATGAACTTGTGACCACCAATAACCGACTTTGTGCTCCCAGGATTACAGTGTCAAACCTCATCCTAGGACCAAGGGGGGATGTTGGGACAATGGACTACAAGCTCCACAAGGAACTACAATCACTCCCGAGATACCAGAAGTGACGCATTCAACGTCACCTCCCAACCTGCAATAAAACGTTGCCGCACCCAATACCGTTGGGCTGAGAAATACACGTCACTCACCCGAGGGATAAAACTTTGGGACCCCCCAGAGTTCGCTCTCTCTGGCGTGTGGTAACGAACTGTATGCATTAAAAGAGACCAATTTACTTCGTGAACTAAATCTAAAATATTTTAACCCTTGATCACGGTTATAGTTTCAGATTTTAGAATCCGAAGTACGTGCACTAATCCAACCCGACAATTCTGTTGGAGACTGCTCCACGGGCAGTTTGGGAATTCCAGTTCCAAAGACGACCGGTTCTCTTTGTTACTTTTGTCGACGCGAATTCCCCCGCGAGGCCTCCGACCAGGACTACGCCTCAGGAGACTTGGACATCACCCAGGACCTGTGTTTCCAAGTCATCCATCCCCTTTTTTTTTTATTCCCGACGACGGTCGGACGAACACTACGAACTGCGGTGTCTGGTCTCTCATGAGATCGGACCTCAAGTAAGGCCGTATTATCTGGGTACAGATTGGCTGGCACCTATATGGTGATACTATATTGCAGTTAACTGCATTTAAGTCTGATGAGATTATGCTGGGCAATAACTGTTTTTACTCGCTGTGTGATATATGATGTGTTGTTAGTTTCTCTAACTGTATACCCTCACTGCATGATTTTGTGTTGCTACATATATAATCTAAAAGTGTGATTTCCCCTCTTTCGATCTGGGCACGATAATATCCTAAATTCGGGACTAACCGTAATTAGATAACGGGATATTTATAACGCGCTTCCCCAAGTGCTAGTAGAAATAAATTCCCCAGAATCAATCACGGCTCGATTAGTGATAGAGGCATAATTCAGCCTATTAAGAAAGTGCCAGATCTCCCTACGGCTTGAGTAGGCTCGGCCTGAGCGTGCTGAAGCCATATTCATACTTCCCTCCCTCTTCCGACACGCGTACGTGTCCGTGTGCCTCACGTCCATCTTTCTTTCTCTCCCTTTTCCTTTGTCTCCGCCACGTGTACCCGTGTGCCCGTGGGTTGTAGTTCCATATTCTTTTCTTTCCCTCTGTCCCTCTTTGTCTCCGCCACGTGCACCCGCGTGCACGCGCATCCTTTGTGTGTGTTTTACCTATATCACCCCGCCGTGGGATATTGAACGTGCCGTGGGATATAATCGTTTATTATCCTTTTGTAATAAACTATATTATTTGCATCTGGTGTTGGCGTGAATATTTCAAGCATCTATAAAAGGTCACACTCACAGAACAGATACAAATCTCCCGTAATTCAACGTGGAGTATTATTAAAGTTTAAAAGAAATTAGACTATATTACTTCCACTAGAATCACCGGGTACTCCACAACGCAATTTCTTTAGCGGAATGCGTTACTTCTCTTTCTAAGGGCGTTATAATTACATGAGACTGATTAATAAATATAAATTATACCTTTTGACCCTACAACGCTGAGTAGCTAGGCTAAACCCGATTATTAATGGTGTAGGCTACAGCATTATCTCTCTGTTAAAACTCTAAAGAACTTTGGTTTGTGTCACGGCTCTGGAGCCGTGGAATATTTCTGCAGCTCAGGGCTCTGAGTCGAGTTTATTTCATGCTGAGAGTTGGGTAGTAGGCGGTAGGTACAGCACATCTTTTAACCATTAGCAGTAGTCATAATAATCACTTTGGAATGAGCTGGGGCGATTATCTAATTCACAAAAATGTGTGCAATATTGTTAGATCGGAGCAGCTCATTTAAAAAAAAAAAACGGAAGAAATGAACGTGAATTAGTAAATTTTTTGGGACTGTCAACTTAGTTCAAAATTCAAAATTGTGAACGATGAACATGAACTAGTTCATTTTAATCTGTGTGAACTGAACTTTAAGCTAGCTCTTATGAAGTGTGAACTTGCATAACACTGTGTGTGTGTGTGTGTGTGTGTGTGTGTGTGTGTGTGTGTGTGTGTGTGTGTGTGTGTGTGTGTGTGTGTGTGTGTAGGCCTATGCCACGTGTGCTTTCAGGGAACAAAGGAATCACGTGGAGTAAGCTAACTGTGTCGCAGCACGATGGTGATTATTGATCTCAAATCTGACGTTACTATAAATATGTTCACGGACTTCGGTCAGGAAATACTGTTAACCATCTACAGTAAGCTAAAATGAGATCATATCACACAAATGTTAGTCAGTGTTAGGATAGAGGGGCAAACCAGTGAGGCCTGCTCAGGTTAGTTAGTACTACCACATTAGCAATGAAACTAGGCCAGCCGGCTAGCTTGCTAACCAGTGCAACAAGTTTATGGCTATTATCGCACAACGTCGAGATACAATCGAATCACCGATACACAATTCAGACTAAAATCCTAAGCTATGCCTGGGATGTTTGATCAAGTCTTACTGAAGTCCGCGGTGAGTTGATTACAGCTGGCTTGTCCGTGAGGTGGATGACCAGGGCGTCTCCTTTGGTCTTTCTCCTGGTTTGCGTCTTTGTCCGACGTCGTCTGCTTATCGCCTGCATCTTTGTCCGTGGCTGGAACACACCTCGGTTGGAGTTGCGTTAATTCAGTTCTATGGTTAGATGCCGTAGGCAAGCTAACCCGTTCCTTGCATCTCTCTCCGTGGCCCACCTTTGTAGCTGTGTAGCTAGCAAAAGGGGGAAGACAAAATGGATTACTGCTTTTGTGCAGCTGTGCTGCTGCACGATCGAGGAAGAAGTAGAAGTGAATTGAATTTGGGCGACAGGCTGGAATGCCATCAGTCTTATCGGTTTTAGTTTTATGACCCTTAGTGTCTCATATTTCAGAGAGACATGATTGGCTGTGGCCGTGTTTTAAATGTCTTTTGGGTTTCCTGTGGAATGAATGGAAATGTAGTCTGTTGTCCCTACACCACTAATAGTTTGGCTGCAGGAGCAACAAATGTCTCAGTTGAGCAATATGGTGACGCCGGCGCCATTATCACTATGCATCTACGCAAAGGAGTTAAGTGGTGCAGAAAATAACGACTCTGTATCAGAAAAGGAGTGCCTGGCTGTTGTGTGGGCCATTGAAAAATGGCTTCACTTTCTGGAGGCAGTGAGGTGGTGACAGATCACCCAGCACTATCATGGGCCTTCAATGCTCCCAAAAACAGCATCACGTCTATCCCACTCGACTCTGCGCCTCCAGCCTTTTACATTGACAGTCTTATACCAAAAGGGAACTTTAAATGTTGTAAATGTTGTACAGATCTCTTATTTGAACCCTGGATCAACTCAGATGTCCACCATTGCATTCTGCCAGAGTAAGGAGAAGGTGAGCATTGACCTACCTGTGACTCTTGAACAGATCGCGGCCACTCAAGCAAGAGACAGCTACATCCAGGATGTTCGGGCTAGCCTCTGTCGTGCTAACGCTACACAATCTGACCAAATTACCTTTCTTAACTATCATGGGTTGTCGTATAGAAAGGTGCTAATAACCCAGGATGGTTATAAACAACAATTGAACGTCCCTCTGGAGTTTATTTCTATCTTTTTGCAGTACTACCATAACAACCCATTGGGAGGAGATTTTGGGTGTATGAAGACTCTGCTTTGTATATTAGAGGTTTCCGGGTGGCCAGACTTCAGGACAAATACCTGGAGTCATATCAAAGAATGAATAGTGTGCCAGCAAGTGCTGGTCACTTACAATCTACTCAAGTCTCTGAAGCCATATGCTTGGAGTAGATTTTATGGGTATATTCCCTCGCAGCAAAAGAGGAAACACCATGCTAGCTGTGATAGTTGATTATTATTCCAAGTGGGTGGAGTTGTTTCCATTGTGTGACAGTACGACTTTTAGGGTGGTCAAGATCCTGATTGAGAAGTCTTCACCTGCTGGGGAACACCCAAATTCCTCCTGTCAGATCGAGGCAGTCAGTTCACCAGTAACCTGCTGAAGGAAGCCTGCAAAACTTGGTTATCACCCTCAAACTAACGTGACAGAATGGATTAATCATACCCTGAAGAGGATGATTGCATCATATGTTGGGGAGAGGCATGACCAGTGGAACCGCTGGCTCCATGAGTTCTGCTTCGCTATCAACTCAGCTTACCAAGAAACTACGGGATTCACTCCAGCTGAATTGCATCTAGGAAGGAAGCTGAAGGGACTATTGGATAGATTGCTATCTGTAGCACCAGTATTAGCTAAGCAAACCATCTTAGAATGACAGCGAGAGCTGGCAATCCAAGTTGAAAAAAATGTGGGAAAGGCACAGAGCAAACAGGGCAGTTATTATAACGATGCAGATGCAGCAATATGAAGAAGGGAGCAAGGTATGGGTTAGATACCATCCCTTATCCGACTCCACAAAGAAGTTCTCAGCAAAGTTAGCCCCAAGATGGATTGGACCTTGGATAGTTAAAAAATAACTAGGGCCTGTCAACTATAAAGTCCAACTAGAGGGTGGGAACAGTGGATATGTACATGTCAACAATATGAAACCATATTTTGGAGCTGTTCCCCATCACCACCAGTCTGGTAGGGCAGGGGGGGGGGGACTGACTATGTGGCCTACACCACATATAGTGGACTAATATATGTCCAATACTAAGATCTAAAAAAGATCTTACGTAGCCTGGCCAGGTGAATTCAACATACAAACCCCGTAAGCATGAAGTATGTACTTAAAAAACAGAATTAAAATCTATTGAAATTGTAATTTATGGTAATCTTCATGGATAAGACAAGGGAAATAAGCACGTCACTGCTCTGGGTTCACACTCACTCTGTCACTATCACTTTTTATTTTTTTCCACTGTCCCTTTAAGAAAAGTGCATATAAGGGTCTAAGATGGCTGCCACGAGAGAGAGAGCAATGGCAGTAGTCCTCAGCGAACATGTGCTTCTTTTATTTCCCTTTAAAAAGTTAAGAAGGAAATGTTTGTTCATGAAAAGTATGGACATTGATTCACTCTCGTCGGATAATCAATGGATTCCTTGCAAGATTTTATTTTCCATTCTGGGAGAAGTAATGAGAATCACGTTTGGGTGAGATCAAAAAAATTTTTTTGCCTCTTTTGTTGTGGTGGTGTTTTACATTTTTGCAGCAGCATTGCATATAATCTTTACGGACAGTTTTTTTTTTCCTTTTTTTTAAATTTTTATTTCTTACATTTTTCATTCTTCTTTGCTGGGTTGGATTATTTTTTTCTTATTTATTTGGATTAAGCGACAAAGGCTGGAATCCATTGGACAATTACCACTCAATAGGATTTAATTTAATTTATAGTTCCTTATTATATATTCTATTTATTGCACTTATTGGATTTTCTACTGCATTTATTCTATTTATCTTTCCACCCTCCAATTTTCACTTTCATTAACTCTCAACTCTCACACACTCACGCATTCAAATGAATTGCAGTGGACTAGTATGTTTATGTATTTTCTATGGAATCCCCTTCCTTTATTGCTGTAGTGTAATGAATAATTGTTACAACTGAAATCTCTGTATTACTGTGTTAAAACTTCAATAAATATTTTCAACGACCATGTCTCCTCCAGTGTGTTTTATAATGACGACGGAATTATTTAACATGCACATAACACAACATTTTACTCCAAGTATAACCCCAATTATCCTCAGCCCCCCAATACAGACTATGAATACCTTTACACTGTAAATCTGAACTGGTGTGTATAACAATGACTCAGTCTGCAAGTGCATATTTTCTGAATCTTGCAGGGGTTTTTACTTGTCTTCCAGATTTGGTTTGATATGATTGTGCTTGTAATTGCACCTCAGATCAGTCAGGTGTATCATTGTTTTGAGTGACTGTTGTGTGTGTCGACTGTTCGTTGTCACACTTGTCAGCATCCGTCTCAACAGTGATTTAGATGGAAACTCACTCTCATCTGTCTTCCTCAAATGCTTCCTATTTCATCGATACAGTCTGCCCTCCGGTGTGCAAACCACAAAGGATCTCGGTTGCTCATGCCTCTTCTGGCCCATAGCTGGCTGCCACGTCTCTCCTCTTTGCATCCTGACATTCTCACCAACTTTCAGATCAGGTGTCTTGTTTTTCTGTCCTAAAAGATTTTTTGTTTCTTCTGTCTTTCTTTCAGCTTGTCGCTTACCCCAGTTGTTCCATCAGAGGTAAGTAATGAGGTGGAGGTTGACAGGTTTTGACCTCAAGCGCCGCCCCATCAGCAGCTGTGCAGGTGAAAACCCTACCCCTTCTAGTGGTGTGTTGTGGTACTACAGAACTGCAATATAGGGATCACTATTGCTACACTGTGACTTCTTGAGCAAGCTCTTTACCGTCTGCACCGTTCTCTCTGCTTGACCATTGGATTAGGCATAACAAAAACCTTAAGAATCATCTGGTAAGTAGTAACCTACCGGAAATCAACATTTTACCCACACAAGGCCCAATATTTTACAAACAGGCCACTACAGTGAAAAACAACACTACAAACACAACATACCTTATTAAAGGTTGTATCAGCGATTTTGGGTGACGTAACTTCTGAAGCGAAATCCCAAACAAACAGAGCCAGCCCCAGCTCAGAGCCAATTATGTTATGTTTTAAAAAATAGTGTTCAAGCATCCAGAATTATAACCACGTTAATAACGTTTGTAAGAAACCAAACCGTTTGTAAATCCGTCAAGATTTCAGCGAGATAAGAGTATTAGCGTATTAGTATCACCCACCCCTTGTCGGTGATTGGTTGGAATACTGTTTATTTTGGTTTTGAGTGGTTGGTAGTACCATTTGTTTTTGTGTACGATCTCGGAGCATAGGCTGCCTACAGAGACGCGGTTTTTTGACGGCCTGCTTATGGGGCGGGCAGCTAGCGGATCGTGAGGAAAAATCAGATGAATGTGATCATTTATGTTTCGACCCAAAATCGCTGATACAACCTTTAAACAAACACTCACAGTTAACAAATATAACTGCATATATGTCAATGTGCAAACACTGCGACATAAAATATGTAGGAGAGACAGGAAATACAATCAAGACCAGATTGGCACAACACATATATAACATAAGAAATCATAGAAAAACAGACACACACATAGTGGCTCATTTCCTACACCATGGACTTGAAGCAGTAGAAATATTGGGCTTCCATTCAAACATTAACTGGACACAGGAGGACAGAAAGACATTGGATTAGAATATTCAACACCATATTCCCAGGAGGATAAAACAAACGCTGGTAAAACTTCAACACAACAGGGACCAAATTCTTCCTACTTAAAGGCTGCAGTACACTGAATGGCCAGTGCAAACTTTTCTTTCCCAAGGGGCCCTCATAAGGGGTAACTTGGGAAATAGAGATTTTTTTCCTAAACCAGAGAGGGACTGTGGAGGGAAGTCCTTTACTCTCTCCTCATTGGGTTCAATTTGAGATGGGTTTTGAGCTGGAGAATTCTCAAGATGAAGATGAAGGAAATAGCAGAGTCTTCTATTCAGTTTAACCTTTTATTAAGTTGACGCCAACGGGAGGTCCTTTACCCTACGCAGAGGTGTAGTATATCTAATATTTAGATATAATGAAAGTACTCCGCCCCCTTTCTCTCTATCTCTGTCGCTCTCTGTCTCTCTCTCACTCACACCCCCCCCCCCCCCCCCCACAAACATCAAAGAAAAGCCAGTCTTTGTCATAAATGACCCCTCTCCCACCGCCCCCCCCTCACCTTAACCCAATCAGGACAGGGATGTTCTTCCTGTGGAGGTATTTTTATTCGTGTAATGAAGGAAAGAAGTTAGTCAGTTTTGGAGTTTGTTTGGGGAAGAAGTCATCCTTTTTGGTTCCTTGTGCATTTCCTTTTGTTCCTGTTCAAGCTGGAGGGTAAATAATATTGGCAATTCTTGGCTTCTCTCTCTCTTTATTGGTATATTCAAATTAATGTCTGGTTTAATGTCTTTCTTTTTGTAAATTATAAGTAGTCAGCCTACATTCCTTCGTGAATGTATGATTTCCAGTCATTATTCTAATTGACTGTTTTTCATTTAATAAAATTATTTAATCTCAAGACCTGATTTAGACTTTGTTTTGGCTTGTTGGTTGATCCACCAGGTTACTGTTCGACTTACCTATTAACGAATTTGGCGATTTAATTGATGATTGTAATTTTTAATAGTAATTATTCAATTAAATCACATAAAACTTATTTTGAATATAGGTTAAGTGAGGGGTTCTAGCACGCAATATCGCTTGTGTTCAGTATTCAGAGTGCTGAACGTTTTAACAAGGGCATTGACTGTTGGAACCGCTGGATTCAGATAATACACATTTGACCTAATCCTCACTTACCCGACAGAGGATTAGGAGTTCCCCGAGCAAAAACAAACATTAGTTTGTATAATATCATAACTCCTCCTCTACCGAACTAATACACCAATAATGTGCGGGGACACCCTTTTGTCATATCTTATTTTATCCAATAACAAATGAGGCAAAAAATAAACGCCATATAACCAGTTCCTACCCTATGCACTTGGGGGCACTCTTGATCGTCCAAATAAAATTGTTTGTGACTTGTGCCTGTTAATCAGACCATGTAATTTCCCTTAATTTCTCATATTTTTTCTTATTTTCCCACTTGTTCGGTCAGCATGATCTATCCTATCCATTGTTATGAGTACAACTCTTGTAAACAATAGAGGGAGACATTCCTGTTTTGATGGGGGATTCTAGATGTCTCCCTAGTTGATAGCATGAAGGACTCCTCCAAGGCCTCTCGTCCCCCCCCCGACATTTCACTAAACCTTAGACTGTATTTATTTTATTATTTATATGAGGCTTCTGCATTTTTGGTTTTCTTTGGGCCTACACAGCTTCACAAAACAGCTTACTTCCACATATTCCCCCCTTTGAGACCATTTGGTCTCACACTCCCTAGTTGATGTTTCACCCGGTGGAGTTATGACATTTAAATTTTATAATATATGAAAAATAAACATTGGTGGTGGATTAGTTTCATGCATAGTTTGCACTTTAACTGAGTTAATACTTCCTCTAATTAACAGAGGATATATCAAAAAGTAAATATCAAAAGGCTACTGTATTTAGTGATTATCTGATTTGATTTGCTATAATTATACAAAGATTATATATAAAGAATTGGATTATACTTGTAATGTCTTCTTCCTCTTTTTAGGAGCCCGTGACCTGAGGGGCCTGAGGAGAGGTTACTAGCACTTCACTCAGGCGTCTCCTACCTTCTTCGCCCTTTTCCTTAATCTATTTATGTGTCTGGTTTATCCATCCTAAGGGCTTTTAGTCAGTTGGGGCTTTATTATGTCCCCTTTGAGTTGTTCTTTTCTTCGTGTACTGTCGTCAGTATATGTGATATGTGTGATCATGCTATCATCATCTCCCTCCAACAGCCCTGGCATGAAATACTTCTCCCAATCTATCCGATTACACCATTCGTCTCAAATTTCATTCTCACGCATTTCCATCCTGCTCCTCCCTGGTGGTCTAGTGGTTAGGACTCGGTGCTCTCACCGCCGCGGCCTGGGTTCGATTCCCGGTCAGGGAACCACTCCCCATTCGCATAAAGGATTTCCATATGGACAGTTCAGCGGCCCTCCTTTCTCGTCCCCGTGTTCATTCGTGTGGTTCCCATACGGCGCGTCTCCGAAGTATGCCTAAGACCATTTGGTGGACTGCCCCAGCCCGTTTCATCAATACTTATTTGCTTTCAATGGGATCACCTGATGGATTGTTTTCCTTGCCTTGTGCTAAGTTTATGAGTTCAACCACCTCATATCCCACCGGTGTTTCCACGACTTCTTCCTTCTGGATCATCATTCCTGCTTCCCCCATTCTTGCTCCCAGCCACTTAGACATCATAGCTTTAATACATGGCAAGATTACTCTGCATCCACAGAAGGCTATCCTAACTACTATAACTACAGGCATCAGAGTCCCCAGCCATCCCATTGCGGAGGATCCAGCACTTGCCGATGGTCTGAATGCCTATTTAATGTTCCCTAAGGCATGTATTATGCTAGTCAGATTATCCATAATGTCAGGGACTAAGGTATTGGAGTGGATAATATTACCTGATAGGGTCCTGTTTGTCTGGGTTGCTTCCACCTTCTTTTAAACTTCTTCACATAGACCCACTCCACTGGATTGAGTAATAGCTCTGAGTCTTTGACTGCTGGCCCCTGGGCCTCTTTCGCCTGAGAATAGACAGACCTCGCAGCCTGGGTTAGTCTCTTCAGGTACTTACGGAGTTCTTCTTCTAGTGCTTCCAGACCTATTTACCTACTTTCCGGGGATTGGCATTACTCTTCCTGTTACCATCTCATGGGGTGTCAAATGGGTAAATCTATTCAGACTATTTCTCATGGCCATGAGTGCTAATGGTAGACCTTGTACCCAACTCATCCCCTCTCTCTACTATACCCGCTGCCTGGGGATGGTACACATGAAAATTTCTGCTGTATACCTGTCATTTTACAAACGTCTGCTATCATGTCAGACGTAAAATGTGAACCATTGTCGCTGCTCAGGGTCTGACAGACCCCAAATCTGGGGAAAGATTCTCTTGGCAAGGCTTTAGCAACAGTTTTAGAATCTTTTGCCTTCCGCACGATCATATCTACATAGTCCATTACCAAATGGGTAAATGGACCCACCGGTGGTGGCATAGAGCCTGGTGTAGTCGGTATCCCTTTCTTTAGGTTTATTTCCTGACAAATTTCGCATCTTGATATAATGCTAGTAACATGTTCTGTTAGTTTTGGGATAAACTAATGTTTCTGTATTTCTCTCATTATCTCCCCCCTTGCAAGAGTGGCCAACACCATGGGCCGCTCTGCAAATGACCTCTATTAGTGCGCTTGGTGCGATTGCTTTCCCTGTACATAATTGCCGCCATATTCCTGTAGACTTATCGTGTACTTATCAAGCATATGCTGAGTCACAGTAGATATTAACGGTTTGTCCAGGGGTTTGTCCAGTTTGTCCAAGGGTCACCAACCTTGATAGGGCTACTAGTTCTGCTTGTTGGGCGCTTGTCCCTGGGCTGAGAGTCGATTTTTCGATCGTTTGATATGTCCATGGCCCTTCTTGTTGTACTATAGCATATCCGGCTCTCCTTTTTCCTGTGTGGGGATCAAAGGATGATGAACTGTCCACAAAGAACACATGGTCCGAAGATATCAGTGGTTCATGGTGCAGGTCTTGTCTTGCTCTTGCTTCTGCTTCCACCACTCTTTCACATTCATGTAGTTGGCCTTCTTCTGGAGTCATCATTAATTCCGCTGGGTTCAGATGCTTTGCATCTGACAATGGTCAATCCTGGCTGTGTGAGCAGGATCTCTGTATCAGATATCCTGATACTCTCCGGTGAGTTAGGGACGATTTCCCTCGAATGAGTAGTGCTTCTACTGCATGTGACACATACAGGGTGACTTCATGCCCTGCCATTATTGGCGTTGCCTTATCTACTACAAAGGCAGCTGCTGCCAGTCCTTTCTAACATGTGTGGAGTCCTCTTTCTACTGCATCTATTCTCGTACTGTAATAGGCAATAGGTTTGTGTCTTTCTTGATTTTTTTTTTTTGGGTCAGTACTGCTGTAGCAAACCCCCCTTTTTCCGCACAGAACAGTTGGAGCTGTTTGTAATGCTTGCTTAAGTCCAGTGAAAGCTGATTCTGTCCCTGGGAACCACTCAATTTGGTGTCTTCCTGCTTTATTTAGGCACAAATCTCTTAGTGGCCGTGCCATTTCCGCATAGTCACAAATCCATTGCCTGCAGTATCCTGTCATTCCTAGGACTCTCTGCATTTATTTCACCGTTCTCGGTCTGGGCACCTTCATGATTGCTTCAATTCGTTCTGCAGAGATACTTTTGCTTCCTTTCTTAAGAAAGAAAATACAGAGTAAATATCTTACCCAGCCTGCTTCAGCTACACACAGACACAGAATATGCACGTGTGGGAAGTCGGTTACAATCTTCCCTGATAGGCTTGTCTCCCTTCCTTTTATGCCAAATCACATGTTTGAACCAGGCGGCAGTGCCATAAATTAACCTGGAGGGGTGGTCAAATCTGGAATTTAGACCCCCACCTTTGGGGGATGTTGAGTAGGGAGAGGGGAAAAGGAGATGATTACCAGAGAGGACATTCCACTGTTATAGTTTTTCCCTGAGTTACTGAAACTATGCTTTATTAAACTTAATTTGATATGAAATGTATTTCATTCAATTCCTTGATTTTACCTGAATACACACATATCAAACCCATTACGGTGATGTCATATTATGGTGCATTTGTCATGAAAATTCCCTCCTGATGAACGATTTTACATGCAATTCCTGTTACTACTACATAAGACATAATGTAATAATATAATGATCACATGTGCAATGTTTGTAAGTTTTTACAGGGTCTGTTGACTATCTCAACAGAAGTTTAAGAGCCCTGTTCCAAGAGAGAAGTAAAGGGTGTAATGACAGAGGTGCCCACATGAGGGCACTGTGGTATTGTCCGGAGTCTTTCCCATAGGAACTGACCAGGTGTGGGGTCACGGAAGAGGTCACAGATGTTATGGGAGGACATTCCTTTCCCATAGTTTGGCCAGGGGCTTGATGACCTTTCTGCCCTTATTGCCCCTAGAACACATGTACACAACCATGACAAACAGTCCACTTTCCCCTTATCTCAGTCTTTTCCAGATGGGGACATTCTTGGGAGCAAATGGCCTGAACGACTAAAGGAAGTCAGAGTAGCCTATTGTTTTATTACAAGGCCCTCTGGTCCTTTGACGTGCATGATGAGCCCCAGTTCTCAGGTTCCTCACAAATGGCAGCCTTTCCTGAGTTCCTACACTCCTTTGTCTTCTTGTAAATGTACATGTCACCAGATTGTGGAGTTGCTGGTGGCAATGTTGAAATCTTGGTGAGGTCAATATTGTCCAAGAGATGGTGTGCTTCATCAAGTGTGAGGGAAGAAAACATTACATCATACCCTTGGCATCTGTGGTTGTCCAGTTTGGTGGAGTTGTCCAGTTCAGTGGGGTTGTTGTCCAGTTCAGTGGGGTTGTTGTCCAGTTCAGTAGGGTTGTTGTCCAGTTCAGTGGGGTCCAGTTCCTCCCTCTCCTCTTTTGGGGTGTTTCTCCACGCATCATAAAAGGTCTTGCGGTTTTGTAAGGTGTTTCCCCTCTTGCACTGGTGCAAAATATTTGACCCCAGACACAAGTTGGGTTTCGATACCCTTCCCCTGATATTGAACGTGAATCAATTCTGAGCTAATTTATAGCTCTCCTTAGAATTGAAAGGGTGTCTTGACATTTTACAGGCGTTTTCATCTTTGTGGCGGTACAGTTATAATCAGGAAGGAGCCGCAATACTCAAACCACATAAAATAAAAAAATTATTTGCGGAAAAAAAAAAAGATCTCTTAAATATAACCTCAAAGTCAGAGAATTAAAGAAAAGATAAACTTACACTTAGTCTTACAACTTCCTGAGTTTTAAGCTCAAATAGGCTTTGGACTTAAGGAGTGATCATAAAAGATTGACAAGTATATGCTATTTCTTGCCTCTTTTAATGCCAATAGTGTTGTCACACCCTCACTGGACAAGGAAATGCACCACAGCTGCTCTCTATTATCAATTAACTGCCTGCTAGATTCCAAGGCACTGATCAACAGCTGATCCCCATAGCCCAACAATCAAGTGCTGAGTTAAGGAATCTCGAATTAGGAGTTTCAACATTGAGATTTTGAAATTGAGAAGGAGTAAATCAAACTGAGTGAAAGCAAAAACATACACTGAAAAACTAGCAAGCAACATAGGATGACTGCTACATCTTGATAGAGACAATGGGTGCATCCCAATATTCTTCACTCCCCACCTCTTTTCCTCCACTCCCCCACTACCACTCCTCTCCTACCCAGAAGTATGCAAAACTGCCTGAATGTTTCGAGTACAGTATTTGCATGTACAGTATACAATGTACCTGACATTGCGGTTTGCATTAATTAATGTGTAACCTTTAATACATACTTGAGATGTAATCAGCAACATTAGATTAAAACGCAAAGATCAGTTTCCGGGGCACAGAGGAGAGGAGGTGGTAGTGGAGGAAAGGAGGGTGCATATTTAGAGTATTGGGACACACCCAGTGTTCAAGTTTAGTCCCCATTTTCAAAAAGCGGATGCTTTGATTGGATTGGATAACAGGAAGGAAGGGATCTAATCAATGTGATTCATTAGGAGCAGTGAACACACCAAGAATGGATGTGTGTTGTACTAATCAATGTGGTATTATTACTTCTATTCGTTTGTATAGGTATGATAACAGAATTGTTATGTATGTAACCTTTAAATCATCCTAAACCACCTCCTTTCTGGTTGTATCATTCGCTGTCTCTAGGCCAGTGGTTCTCAAACTCGATCCTGGGGCCCCCCTGTGTATGCTGGTTTTTGTTCCAACCACAGTTGCGATCCGAGAATTTTAACAAGCTGTTAATTTTTCTTAATTGTACTTTTCATGTATTGATGGATTATTTTCGCTCTTAAGACAAATTATGTCAGAACATAGATATGCATGGCATGTACAATAAATGTCCCATGTTCACATTTTGCTTATTGTGCTATATTGCAAACCATTTAATTAAAAGAGCAAATGAAAGGCTGAGGTGAATCAATAGGCTCCTAATTGATGAAAGTGTGGACACATGGCCACAAAAACTAAACATTTGGTTGATAATGAACAATTCAAAGACAACGCAAATTGATAATGAGCCAAACCTGTATTGTGTTAATAAGTTTAAGGAAACAAAATTATGAAAGAACTTAAACATGTGTTCAACGACCTAATCAGGAGCATATTGATTCACCTCAGTCTTTAATTTGATCAGTTATAACATTTTGATAACTCTTTTTATGCAGTTGTTTGCAATATGGCACAATATGCAGAATGTGAAATATTGATGTTTTAATTCTGTCTAAGAAGTAGAAATGTGCAGTAGTTAGAAAACTAGGCTTTAAAGGTTGTGCAATACCATGTTGGGGTGAGTTGTGCATTATGATGTGTATGAGTTTTATTAATGCACTATGTATATTGTTGTATTGTTTTACTGTTGTCTCATATGTTTCAGAAGATCACGATCATTAAAATCCCTTGATGCAGTTATCATTCAAAGACCCTCATTACGTTAATAAGACATAAAGATGAGGGTTTCACCATCTGATAGTGCTGAGTTATGTGTTTATGAGTATCTCCAGTCCATGATGACTCCATTTCAAGAGGATCAAAATTACAGTATATTTCAATTTAAAAAAGCCTGTTGGAGAGGACATGGTATATTTGAATCTGAACAAAAACGTCTCCGACGTAAAAAGTTAAAAAAGTTACTCACGCATAGCCTACATAGCGCTGTAAAGTAATGTACATTTTGTAAAGTAAACTTGCCAACAAAGTATAACCAAAGCTCTATTCCAAAGCAATGCTATCCAAACTTTCCTAAATTATTTAATGCAACTTGGCCCTGTATTTCTTCATCTTAGCATATGAAGAGATTGTGCCTCATGGAACAACATATGATTTCAATTAATGTTTTTAACAGTTGATTAATAATTACACTCCAGAAAGGATATGGTTATACTTTGTTGGCAAGTTTACTTTACAAAATGTACAGGTTTTAAAATGTTAACTGCTGCTACAGATGTCTTTACTATTCACAAGCAGACATTTAGTATATCAAGAAACATCATGTACAATAGAGAAAGGGGGGATGAATAAATAAATGCAGATAAAAATAAGTAATATTTTTAAAATAGCATACATATAGCATTTTTACAAACGTATGCAGACATGTTTGTGGGTCAGATGATAGAAAATAAGTAATAGTACTAATTTTCTTAACATAATAATAGTTATATTTGCGAACAGAATTTTGTGAACACAAGGATATCTATGCTCTGTAGGACCACACAGGTTTTGATAGAAATCCAAATATTCCAAATAAATAAATAATAATAATAATACATTTTATTCATTCTGTGCTTTTCATAGACCCAAAGCAGTGGATGCAGACAATTATTCAAACATTCACTATAGTGTAGTAATTTTTCTGTTTAATTTCTAAGTGCAACACATCTGAATCAGAGTATTTCCACTATAAATTATTCTCCTTTTGCAGTTTGATGTGTAACATACAGTTTTATAGACCACATTCTCTTGAGATGGTAAGATGAAGAAACACAGGGCCAAGTTGCATTAAATAATTTCGGAAAGTTTGGATAGCATTGCTTTGGAATAGAGCTAGTTTATTTAGTGTGAGCTATGATAGGCAATATTGTTAGTTGTAACTTGGCCACATTTTGATATCAATACTTTTAAAGGCAGGCCTAGTTTTTGCAAATTGGAATTAAGGACTTATAGACAGCGCTATGTAGGCTATGCGTGAGTAACTTGGCTTTTATTTACGTCGGCGACATTTTTGTTCAGATATCACTTATTTTTGGTAGCTAACTAATGATGAACAATGCATGAAGATAATTACATCAAGAGAGACATTCATACAGAATAGTACATGCATTCCAAATAAATGCATGCAGACATTCGCATAACTGACGAGAATGATGACATTTCTCCTATTAGCGACAGCCCACAATTGCATTAAAAGAGTTTGTAGATGAGCTGTCATTAATGTCTAATGGAATACAATGAACAGCACCACCTGAACTATGGATCATGAAGAAGCATGTAAATTAATTAACCAAGTCTATATGGAGACATGTATGCACAATAGGCTAGACGCAAACACATTGTAGCTGAAAGAAATACATACTACTACTAAGAAAGTAGCCTACCAGAGATTATTCTTCTGATTATTATTATTATAATGAAAAGTGTTCGCAGTAAGATAGTACATTGTCTGCAGAGTAGCGTAGACTAGAGCAATGTTCGGAGGCTATAGTAATTTCTTTTAAGTGACTAACCATGAATCAGATATGTTTGGCGAATTGGCGGTTTATAAATCCGATCTCTTAAAGCAGGGGTGTCAAACTCCAGTCCTGGAGGGCCGCAGTGTCTACAGGTATTTGTGGTTTCCTTTCAATCAGCACCCAGTTAAAGCATTGAGAACAAGGTGTGTGGACTTCTTAGCCAATTAGTGACTTAAATTAATCACTTGTGCTTAAACGCACCAAAAACCAGCAGACACTGCGGCCCTCCAGGACCGGATCTTGACACCCCTGTCTTAAAGGATTACAGTTTATAGGAGGCTATTATCAATTCTTAATGTAGGCTATTATCGTAAACTCTTAATTTTCCTAGTAGTTAACCTCTTGCTGCCAAACGCCCCCTAGCGGTAGGCGTTACGGAAATTATTAAATGATACATTTCATTAATTTAATAATATATAATAAACTGCTCACCTCAATATTTTGATTAAATATCCTTAAGATATATCCATTCCTTCTGGGAAAGTGGTTTTTAAGCCCAAAACGTCGAGATAAAACTTCGTAAATAACGTTGGAAACTCTGACCTAATTCTCAAACATGTATTGCAGCTTGATGTCACACCATAAATAATGTGCTGGTAAACTGTTCTGCTTAATTGTATTTCACAAAACTTTGGTTTGAAAAATCATTATACCTTTAGGCTTCAAGAAAAAATACTTAAAAACTTTCATAAGGCTGTACATGATTTTTTTCCAATTTTAAACCGACTTGTGCTTTTTTGGACTTGATTACGACTCGTTCGGCTGTGTTCACTTTGGCATTGTGAAACTCAGCCAGTTTCTGGAGTACCAATCCCGTGGCTTAGTATATGTTAGCCAGAGTGGTTTTGAACTTGTTTACAGAGAATTATGCAAAACCGTCGTCAATTGGGTGTATTTCTTTGACTGATAGCACAATAGGCCTATCTGAAGTGGGAAAAACTGTCTTCGACCTGCCTCCGCTCCGAGTATTATTTGCTTTCCATTGGGTTTTAAAACTGTCTGTCAAATATTCCAGCCAATAGCCAAGACTCTTATCTTTCAAACAAGCCCTCATTCAACACAATGCCGTCGTAAATCAAGGAAATACAGCCCTGCGTATAAGGAAGTGGCAACCACGTGTAATTATCGAACCAAGATGGCGCAGTGTTTTTACCTTGTAGCGTAGCTCGCTACATTCCGTTTAGCAAAGCACAATTCATAAGGTAACTGCGCTGTTTATCTTTTTACTTTACAGTCTCTTTCATACAGTTTTTGGTTATTATGTCTAGGGTATTCAGGAGTTTCTCCGTGCAGCAGAAATATGGTTTTGGGGTCTCAGTGTCACAGAGTGATATAAGGTAACAGATTATTTTGCCGGTATACCAGTGCGAATTCACTGTAATGAAAAAACGAATCCCTCTGAATTAAATGAATATAGCTAACATTACTATATTGTAACAATGGCAAGCTAGCCAGCAAAATTACACATAGCAGCTATTTGTGTCTGAGACAAGTAAGTGCAGCCCTGTGTAAGAGGAATTATCAAACCGAGATGGCGCAGTGTTTTTACCTTGTAGCGTAGCTCGCTACATTCTGTTTAGCAAAGCACAATTCATAAGGTAAATGCGCTGTTTATATTTTTACTTTATAGTTTCTTTCATACAGTTTTTGGTTAGTTATGTCTAGGTTATTCAGGAGTTTCTCTGTGCAGCAGAAATATGGTTTTGCGATCTCAGACTGATATAAGGTAACAGATTATTTTGCCGGTATTCCAGTGCGAATTCACTGTGATGTATAAAATGAATCCCTCTGAATTAAATGAATATAGCTAACATTACTATATTGTAACAATGGCCAAAAACACATCTAAATTAACTTTTATTGCCAATTATCAGATTTTATTGTAAAACTTAAAAAATAAATGATATTGAGACTTTTCTGGAACCTGGGCCATTTTGCACAATTTGGCACAATTTGGCACAATTTGGCACAATTTGTGCCAACTTTGGTAACTGAAATGGTTCACCTGAAAAAAAGCTCTGTAGAATTTGAATGATTTGAGATATTGACACCATATCTTTAGCAGAGATAGGCAGCATATTGAGGAATCACAAAGAGGAGTTATTTCCTCCATAGCTATTGTAGCTCATCAGGTAAAAAATCTGAAATTTGAATTTAGGTACCCGTTTTTTGTTTTTTCACAATTTCTGTACATAAATTGTTGTAGTTAAGTAGCAAGAAGGGTATGTATATGAATTATGACTACTTAGTCATAATAGTGCAGTTTAATAAAAGCTATAAAAGCTATGAACCATATTTGTAGCCTTTACAGTTTTTGAGATAAACAGCTTTGTTTGTCACTAGTAAAAACAGGTGAGAATTGGTATATTTTGCCCTTGGTATTAAGAGGTTAATTTTATGGTGACATTGTGTTATGTGTGAAAAGGATAAAGTGAACAGAGCTGAAGTGAAGAAATTAATGAATAAAGAAATGTTGGCCGAGGCAAGGGTATGTTGGGATTTGGGTTCCACAGTCAGTCATGACCGCAAGAGCAGAGTGTAACACCGTACCCAAACCAGACAAGAGCTAGCGTCCGGTTTGGGGAGGGTGTGATATAGTACAAGTGAAATACAAGTGAAACATTGAACAGTTAATATTGGAAACCTCTTTTGCCTTTGCAATAAAAATACGTTAATGTGTTAATGTGAAAATAATAACAGTCTAAGAAAAAGTACTTAACAGTTGCACATTGTTTTTGTGGAAAATAAGCATGTGCCCTGCTGGGCTCAAACCCACAATCCACTGTGTGAGAGACTGCAGTTCTAACCACTAAGCCACAGTAGCTTCTTGGAAAGCCTGAAGCCATTAGCTATATTAACATTAAAAAACATTAGTATGAAGCGTTTTTATTGGACGATAAGCTTGATGAGCAGGTATACGGACCATACCCTCAAATAATAATTCTCCCCATTGGATAACATCGCAACGGAGGCAGGCAGTTTTACAGGAAAATGGGAAGAAGAAGAAGAAGAGGAAGCGGAAGAGGAAGGAGAAAAACGGCAAAATAACCCAAGTTTGGGGCTTTATTGTGTGGATGTGTGAAGTTATATCTGAATGCTGTGAGGTCAGAACATACAGAAGTTAATGTTTTTAAGGGCTGAGAGTCTATGGTCATTGTGGTTACTTCTGTAGGAAACCCTGAAAAGTGCCAAACTCTCGGTGCTGTATAGGTATGGGGTATGCCCCACCAAGTCGTAATAAAATAAACGCCCTACCTCTCCGTAATGAGGAATGTAACGAGGCGAAAAGAACAGAGAGCTAACGTTCCAAGGCTACTTTCAGAGACTCGCAGTCAAACACAAACATGTCAACAAAATCGCCCAAGCTCCATATGAGGAGACATACCCGGAGAACGAACAGAACTACAGTTCCGAACACAATCGTCCCGCAGGTAAAAAGGACGAAACAGGACAGCTGCACCAGACATTTACCAGCTAAAAGACTAACGTGAATTTAATAGAAAATAAACGCCCTACCTCTCCGTAAAGAGGAATGTAAGGAGGCGAAAGGAAACAGAGAGCTAATGTTCCAAGGCTACTTTCAGAGACTCACAGTCACACACAAACATGTCCACAACATCGCCCAGTCTTCCCTATAGGAAGACACGTACCAAATTACGAAACAGAACTACAGTTCCGAACCAAAATCGCCAAAAGCTCCATGTACGAAGACAGGTACCGAAAGGACAAACAGGACATGTGCACCGGACATTTACCGGCTAAAAGACTAACGCAAGCTTAATAGAAAATACACGCCCTGCCTCTCAGAATAAATAATGCCCTGCTTGTCAGTACGATAAAAACGCCCGGTCTCTTAGTAAGAAATTACTATACAAATACACCCACAAACAAACAAAGACTCCTCTCCCTTACACGGAAGAAAGCAGACAGAGATAGGAGGAAGAGACAGAGAAGGCAAAAGGGTCTAGGCAACAGAAGAAAGGAAAAACCAGAAAGCGGAGACAGAAAAGAGCCAGGGGGGAAGAGTCCTAATATATCCACAAAAGCAAGTCCCGCATTACTCCAATAAAACACTCTGGAGCAGAAATGGTCTCCTAAAAAACCTAGACCGGCTCATACTGGCTAAGCAAAGGGCAAAATAATACCACACACAAAACAGCACAAATAATGCCAGACAATACACCACAATACAAATCAACAATATCGAAGCCCCGAACAAAGGAATACTGAGGCTTATGTAGCTCACCGGCAACCACGCACACCTGTGAACGCTGATGAGAACTCCGCGAAAGAAACCCGGCGGAGCCAAAACTCCACTAAAAGAGCAGCGCCCACGTGTGGCGACCGAAGAACACGACCGCAAGGGAAAAAAGGTCATAAACCATGACACTTTCAAGCAGTAATCCATGACTTCCTGTTTCACTGGGGTATAAATATGAGGTGACACAGAGGCCATATTCCCTTATTCATAAATCAACATGGGAAAGATAAGAGAACACAATGAGGGAAAAATTTGTGTGTTGAGCTTCAAGTCAGGGAATGGCTATAAAAAAATAACTCACCTGAAAATGCCCATATCTACCGTTAGGGCAATACTTAAAAAGTTCAAAGCAACTGGAACTGTTACAAACTTGCCTGGAAGAGGACCCAAGTTTATTTTTCCCCCACGCACAGTGACCTGGAGTTTGGTAAATTCTACTGGAACTTTGACTGGAACCGTGTTCTATGGTCAGATGAAACGAAAATTGAGCTTTTCGGCAACCAACACTCAAGGTGGGTTTGGCGTAAAAAGAAGGATGGCTATACCGAAAATCACCTGATCCCCACTGTTAAGTATGGTGGAGGTTCCGTGATGTTGTGGGGCTGTTTTTCCTCCAAAGGCCCTGGGAACCTTCTTAGGGTACATGGCATCATGAACTACATGGAATACCAGGAAATTTAAAATCTGAATCTGGTTGCCTCTGCCAGGTAACTAAAACTGGGTCGTCGTTGGATCTTCCAGCAGGACAATGATCCAAAACATACATTCAAATCAACACAAACATGGTTAACTGAACACAAAATCAAGCTTCTACCATAGCCATCTCAGTCCCCTGACCTAAACCCCATTGAAAACCTGTGGGCTGAGCTGAAGAGGAGAGTGCACAAGAGAGGACCTAGAACTATGGATGATCTGGAGAGATTCTGTAAAGAGGAATGGTCTCAGATTCCTTCCTCTGTATTCTCCAACATTATTAGATGTTTCTTGTCCAGACCATGGTCACCTCACGCCTGGACTACTGCAACTCCCTGCTCGCAAGCCTACCAGCCTGCACCATTCTGCCTCTTCAACTGATCCAGAATGCAGCTGCCCGGCTTGTGTTCAACCTCCCAAAATTTTCCCATGTAACCCCCCTGCTGAGGTCACTCCGCTGGCTACCAGTTGCAGCCAGGATCAGGTTCAAAGTTCTGACCCTGGCCTACACTGCAGCCAATAGGACAGGCCCCGCCTACCTGCAGGACTTAATCCAGAACTATGTTCCTGCTCGACCACTTCGCTCTTCTACAGCAGGGCGACTGGCACTTCCCCCCCCCCCCCCGTGTCAAAGGCTCTCGCTCGTCCCGACTGCAGAGTTTTTCCACCTTAGCTCCTCAGTGGTGGAATGAACTTCCCATTCCCCTACGTTCTACTCCAACCCTGCCTGCATTCCGTCGAGGCCTGAAGACACACCTCTTCAGACTCCACCTTGACTGATATTCTAACCTAGGAATATCAGTTCCCTGTGTTTACTAGTTGCCTGTGTTTACCTGTCTGTTTATTATAGTTTATAATAGTATTTAGAATAGAAGTGTAGTATTGCTGATTCACCCACAGCTTACTGTGAACTACAGTCAACGTTCATTACTAGGGATAGCTGCTACATTATGGGAAGGATGTGCTTTGTCTTGTCTGTTCTGTAGTGATCTTGATGATGTCTCTGTATGCACTTATTGTACGTCGCTTTGGATAAAAGCGTCTGCTAAATGAATGTAATGTAATGTAATATGTAATGTTACGGGAGAAGACTCAATACTGTTTTATTGTCAAAGGAAGGTTGTAGAAAGTATTAAAAGCAGGGGTGCCAATAATTGTGGCACACGTGGTTTAGTTAAAAATAATTATTTCTTGATGAGGGAGTTATTTTTCTCAGAATAAATTTACTTCAACTAAAGGTTGGATTTTTTATGGGTACAAACCCATAACATCCTATACAGTGCCCTCCACAATTATTGGCACCCCGTTTGGTGCCGGGGTGCCAATAATTGTGGAGGGCACTGTATATGATGTTATGGGGTTGTACAGAGGGGTGTGGGTTTGCCCGTTATAACCCTAACAGAATAAGGCATCAATATCTGGTTTTCACCTTTAAAAAGTGCAGAGCTCTCAGTTTAAGTAGTATCTCCAGAGTCATTGATGAGACAATGATAAGTTGATCAAAATCACATTTTAATATCATCAGTCTGTTCAAATGAAATGATGCCAATTTCCTCTCCAAGCCCCAAAAATCACATTCCACATTCAGACATCAAGGCATGGTGCATACCAAAAGAAAGGTCTGGATCTGCCCTTCGAGTCCATGTATATGATGTTATAGGTTTATACAAAATTATGCATTATATGTACTGAAATCCATTCTGATTATGACATGTACAATAAGTCAGTTATCATTCAGAGCCCCTTATAGCCCTAATGGAATAAGACATCAGGATGGAGTTTTCACTCTTAGAAAGTGCAGAGCTCTCCGTGTAAGATGAGTATCTCCAGTCATTGATGAGACAGTGATAAGTTGATCAAAATCACATTTTAATATCATCAGTCTGTTCAAATGAAATTGTGTCCATTTCCTCTCCAAGGCTCAAAACGCACATTCCGTATTTACACATCAAGGCATGATGTACACCAAATGAAAGGTCTGGATCTGCCCTTCAAATATATGTATAGGATGTTATGAGTTCGTACATGTACATGATGTTATGGGTTTGTACAAAATTATGCATTATTTGTACTGAAATCCATTCTGATTATTACATCTATTAAGTCAGTTATCATTCAGAGCCACTTATAACCCTAACGGAATAAGACATCAGGATGCAGTTTTCACTCTTAGAAAGTGCAGAACTCTCCGTTTAGGATGAATATCTCCACTCCTTGATGACTCAATGATAAGCCGATCAAAATCACGTGTTAATATCATGAGTCTGTTAAAATTAAATTGTGTTCATTTCCTCTCCAAGCCCCAAAATGACATTCCGCATTCAGACATCAAGGCATGGTGTATATCAAATGAAAGGTCTGGATCTGCCCTTCAAAAATATATACATGATTTTATGGTTTTGTAGAGAGATCGTGCATTATTTGAACTGCAATCCAGTCTGACCATTACATCTATTAAGTCAGTTATCATGCAGAGCCCCTTATAACCGTAACAGAGTAAGACATCAATATGCTGTTTTCACCCTTAGAACGTGCAGAACTCTCCGTTTAAGATGAATATCTCCAGTGTTTTATGACTCACTGATAAGCTGATCAAAATCACATTTTAATAACATCAGTCTGTTAAAATCAAATGGTGTCCATTTCCACTCCAAGTCCGAAATACCATATTCCGCATTCACACATCAAGACATGGTGTATACCAAATGAAAGCTCTGGATCTGCCCTTCAAATATATGTATATGATGTTATGGTTTACACAGAAAATATCCATTATTTAATGACTGAACACTTATATGTCCACTTGGTGACATGGGTGTCCTAATTTCTCTCCAAACCCCAAAAGTCTGGGTTCCTATTTACTCCTCACAAAGTTTTACACATCAAATTAAACAGCAAGAATTTCTCTTTAAAAAGATTTGAATCAAACTCTGGGGTCTAAATGGCTCTAATAGTGAATCCAGTTTCAATCTACAGTTATTTAGATAAATTAATGGTCCAGTATGACTCCAGTCATGAAATACATATTATTTGTGAAACCCATAACATCATGTCCATGTCCTCGAAGGGCAGACTCATTTGGTATACACCATGCCTTGATGTGTGAATGCAGAATATGTTTTTTGTGCCTTGGAGTGGAAATGGACAGCATTTCATTTTAACAGACTGATGTTATTAAAATGTGATTTTGATCGGCTTATCAGTGAGTCATCAAGGACTGGAGGTACTCACATTAAACAAAGAGCTTTGCCCATTCAAATGGTGAAAATCTCATCTTGATGTCTTATTTTGTTATGGTTATAAGCAGTGTTGGGAACGTTACTTTAAAAAAGTAATTAGTTATAGTTACTCACTACTTGTTCCAAAAAGTAACTGAGTTAGTAACTGAATTACTCTGTAGTAAAAGTAACTAGTTACCAGGGAAAGTAACTTTTTGCGTTACAATATAAAAAAGTTGCTATATGTCAAAGAATTTGGATTTTTCTGAGCAGTTTTCTCAACAGTTGAAATGAGTAGAACAGACAGGTACTTGAACATAACCTTCGATATTTATTGCACATCAACAGACAGCAAGAGGTTTATCCTGCACTTCAAGTATTATCTTTGTAACAAAAGTAAACAAAAACAAAAAGCGTGTTTAACTCTGTAGTCTAAATTAAATAAAATCACAATCTCAGACACCTGGTCTGGTAGACATTCTGTACTTCAAGTATTGTCTTCAAAAGTAAACAGTTACACAATATAAAGTGTGTTTACAGTAACTAACAAATTAAATAAATAAAACTCACAATCTCAGACACCTGGTCTGGTAGACATTCTGTACTTCAAGTATTGTCTTCAAAAGTAAACAGTTACACAATATAAAATGTGTTTACAGTAACTAACAAATTAAATAAATCAAACTCACAATCTCAGACAACTAGTCTGGAAGATATAGGCTACTGTATTTCAAGTATTTTCTTAATTAAAAAAGTAAACAGTTTAACAACGTGGGGTGCTTTTAAAGATTGAACTTTAGCTCCTAGATATTCATCTATCCATCCATACACTCCTTCCAAAACACTCATTTATTCATGTATCCATCATGTATCCGGCTAACCCATGTAGCCTAACCATCCTACCCCTCAAACCACTGATTGTATCTAAGAAGCAGCAATATTTCAAACCTCTTGTCAGACAGCCTGTTCCTCTTTGGGGTGAAGACCAGCTTCCCCAGGCTAAATAGTCTCTCTACTGGGGCACTGGATGGAGTGGCTGCATTGTATTTCAGTGACATTTTCTTTATCAGTGGGAAGCCGTTAAGAGTGTCCATCCCTTGTGCTCCTGATTTGAAATAGTCAGCGACTTGGCTTTCCACAGAAGCAGAGGTGTCCTCCTCATCCTCAAAGGAAAAGAACTCATCCTCTATGGCTGAGTCGGTGCTGAGGTTGCGTGTTGGTGCGTTGGTACCTGTTAGTTGGTCTTCATCTTGGGCACTTTTCCGGCACTCCGCCAGCAGACGTGCCTTGGCGTTGTCCTTCCTTTCCTGTGTCCGCAGCCACCGTAGTTTGAACCTGGGCAGTGTCACCGCAGCCAAGACGGCAGTCTCACTTTCCAGCACCTCTGCAAATCTGGTTTTGATCGCCTGAAATGACACACACACACACACACAGCATTACACATTATGAGCTAAGAGATATGCATTTCATTTTACTTTGATTTCATAATTCATAATTAATACATGATTCATGTATGGGAGTATGTATTGAATGCATTTGAAGAAATACTAGCTCTTACCTTGACAACAGCCTCTGGAAGGTCACCAAGGATTTGCAGGCCACTCTTCAAGTCCAGGGTCTTGTAGATCAATGTCTCCAGTGTGGGTAGGAGTGTGCCATAGAAACAGTTGTCTTCGCCCTGAAGAATGTCGAGGGCTACTGTTAGTGGCTTCATCACTGTACAGTATTCTCTGAGGAACAGGTACTCCCGATCTGTGATGGCCTTCAACCCAAAATTGTAGGAGATGGTGTTTAGCTCGGCGATTGGGAATTCACAGACACGAGCAATGGCATCATGAAAGGAGTTCCATCTGGTTGTACATGGGACAAGGAGCTTCCTTTTGAGGACTTCATCCACGGTCTCTGCAGCCACTGTGGAACGACTAGCCTTATTCCACAAAGCTGTGCATTTTGAGGTAGCACTTCTGTACACAGCTTTTATGTCTGGCCTTGAGAGTAACCACTTGTCAACATCAGAGCATGAAATAAGGTTTGCGATGCACATCTGTGGTGTGGTGGCAAAGTCACAGCATCTTCTTCCACATCCTCATCCACATTCATGTCTTGTAAGGCATCATGAAGGTCACATCATCATCATCATCCTCCTCAGAGTCATCAGCCTGAACAGGCTGGTAAACTTTGAAGGCCTTCACAAAATTTGAACCATTGTCTGTGACAGTAGCTGTGATTTTGTTAGAAATACCAAAGGATGAGTTGATATTGTCCAGTTCAGTAGCAATGCTATCATGCGTATGACGGCCCTTGAATCGTCTGCAGGCCAAGGCTGCTTTCTTTCACTCCAGGCTGTGTGGATCTATCCAGTGGGCGGTCACACCGAGGTAACTGCGGTTGTGCGCAGTCCAAATATCTGCAGTTGTAGACAAATAGTCCAACTCTTCAAAACTCTTTTTAAGCTCTGTGTTCATTTTGGCGTACTCAGCATCTAGGTATTTAGCAAAGGTCTTTGTGCATGGCGTACAGGCCCCTCCTTTCTTAGGTATTTTAGCAATAATGTCTCGGAATGAATCATCCTCCACCGTTGATAATGGCAACATATTTTTAACCACATACCTGCCTATCATACGGTTGATTTCAGCAGGTTTTAGTTGTGAGGCAGAAAAATCCAGCTTTGGCTGCTTGGACGACTTTGCTCCTTGTCCTTTGCTAGTGGATGGCGAGCTATCATCTCGATGTTTTTGGCCACTAGCTTTGTAGATGCGTGTCGTTGTGAGATGTTTCATTAAATTGGAGTTGCTTACAACGGATGTCAACAAAGTCTTCGCTCCTGGACATAATGTACACTTTACATGCACGTTCTTGCCTTTGACCTCGATGAATTTGAAGTAGTGCTTAAATCTCCACCTTGAAAATGCCACCTTTTCTTCGGATTGCTCCGGACTCGCGGGCGCGGCACTCGCCATTTCTGCTGCTTCATCGAATCTGGTGTGTGGCGTGCGTGTCCTGGCTTGTGTGTAAAAACACTGGCTCCGATTGGCTACCATGAAACATGACTCTGCCTTAGCCAATCACAATCGCTTTTCTTGTGCGTGGAGCCAGGGGTGCGTTCGGATTACACAAACACAGTACGTTGGCAAACGTTTGCAAACCATACCCCATTTGCATGAGCAGAAGCAAACACTGTAGTCATGAGAAGTGGTGCGCCATTCATAGAATATAAACGCACCCCAAGCCTCGGATGACAACTTACAGTGCTACGGGTAGTTCAGTAACGCTCCGCATTTAACGTTCAGTAACGGTAACGGCGTTGTAACGATGGAAACAGTAATTAGTTAGATTACCCCGTTAGTGAAAAAATAACGGAGTTACGTAACGCCGTTCTTTTAAACGGCGTTATTCCCAACACTGGTTATAAGGCTCTGAATGATAACTGACTTATGGTAGATGTAATGGTCAAACTTGATTGCAGTCCAAATAATGTACAATTTCTGCATTAACTGATAACATCATGTACATTTCCTCACAGGGCAGATCCAGTGCTTTCAACTGGTATACATCATGCCTTGATGTGTGAATGCAGAATGTGATTTTTAGGGCTTGATATTCAAATATATGAATATCCTCTCCAACAGGCTTTTTCCATTAGAATATAATTTTGATCCACTTATAATTGAGTCATCAAGGATTGTCTATACACATTTTAAAGATGAAAATCTGCACTTTTCAAAGGTGAAAACCTTACCTTTATGTGTTATTCCGAAAGGGTGATGAGGGGCTCTGAAACATGTCTGATAATGCTATTAGTTTTTATCAATTTTTCATATATTTCAAAATTATATTTAATGGAAATTCTATGCTCAAATTAAAGTACCTGTGATGCCCATTCAGCAACTGTTATAATTGTATTGATGTGCATTCCACAGCGAGTGCTGCAGGCATTTGAGGTCCTTTTTGGCACAGAGCGCTATTGGCCATTCCGAGCTTCATTCCGCCGTTCCGGCTTTTACCCAGGCCCTTTTGTCAGGGCTTGTGAAGCTTTGGGGTGTGGCCTGGAGAAAGGCGCACCGTTTGTATTTTGTAGGACACATTTGTTGCAAAACTGTAGGATGCATGCTTACCTTGTTGTGAAGTAGCGTTGATACATTGTTGCACGGGATAAGTGTGCTGTGAGGTGTTCATGCAGAGGAGACGCGGCGGATTAGTTAGCTTGCATACCGACCCAAAAAGTAAATTAATTCTTATTGCGTCCCTCCCCTACCAGTTTCCATCTGCTAAATCGGAGTGAGCTGTGCTTGCTTGCGGCTTATTGGGAGGTGTCGTGGATAGGTAAACGTTCTATCTCAGCACTTAAAGACTTGCTTGCTCTCGCTGTAACCAAAGGTTTGATAATTAAAAAGATGTCTGAGATAGAAGATAGCGCATCCCTGCAGGTCCGGTTGGCGGAGATAGAGCTGGAGAAAGAAATTAAAATGGCAGGAGATGTCAGAACAACGGCAGACTGATCCGGAGTGTGACCACACATTTGAGGCGGTTAAACTTTTATTGTGTACTGCTCCTGTTCTCTCTGATCCATGCTTTGATCATCCCTTTAAGATACAGGTTGATGCCAGTGGTGTGGGGGCTGGCGCTGTATTGCTTCAGGAGGGGGAAGGTGATATTGAGCGTCCAGTGTCTTTCTTTTATAGGAAGTTTAATATGTACCAACTTAATTATTCAGTCATAGAGAAGGAGACACTGGCGGTGATCTGGGCACTTCCAACATTTTGAGGTCTATCTCGGTGCTGGGACGGAGCCGATTGTAATCTACACAGAACATCATCCTCTGACGTTTTTGCATAACATGCAGAACGCGAATCAGAGGTTAATGCGCTGGAGTTTATTTTTGCAGGGTTACTCGCTCCAGATTCGGCATATACGGGGCCGGGAGAACGTGGTGGCGGACGCGCTCTCCCGGGTGCCTATGCCTTTCATTGCTGGTATCTAGTGGGTCAGGTTATTGCTCTTTAGGGTATCAGTTACTATACTGGGTTCTATTCCATGAGCCATGGTGCTAGGTAAGTTAGTGTGTCCTACAGTGTACATAGGAGTGTAGGAGTGGATAGGAGTGTGCTCCTTGTGCTTTGGTGTAATGTTTTTTGGTGTATTGGTGACTGTTTTATGTGCCCGCCGGCGGAGCTCTTGAAGCCGTGGAGGCTTCGCATTTGGGGGGAGGTGTTGCGCCCGCCCCTTATTCCCTGTCCCCCAGGGTGTTTTGTCTGTGTGTGTTTCTTTCTCTCTCTCTCTCGTCTCTCCCTATGATGTAGGGAGGGGCGTCGGTTCTCTGTCAGGTGAGTGTACAATTACCTGATTGGGAAACCGACGCCACCTGTGAAGCCTGGATAAAGAAGCTGCTCCCACACATCATTGTGGCTGCTTCCCTCTCACACACAGCCTACAGCAAAGGCCCCGCTCGCAAGGCGTTGCGAGACGGGGAGCTTATGCTGACCCTTTTTCTACATCCACTTTACACTTTTTTATAAATAAACTATTGTTAAACGTATGTCCTGTGTGGTCTCCATTTGTTTATGTCCTGTTTTCCGGCTGAGCATAACAGTACACAGTATTCTGTGTAAAATAATCAGCATCATGTACAGAAATACTATTGTGCTGCCCTTAATGTAGAAATGTGCATTATAGATCTATAGCTTATGTCTAAACCTACTCTAGTGGGGCCTCTATAGCTTAATGCAGCAGTCGTAGGACACTTACTATTTTGAAGAGTATGAATTTTTTGTTCAAGCCTTCTCTCAAAGAGCCTATCTGCCCAATGATGAGGACATGTTGTTTGAAATACAGTAGACCAACATAGCTACAGAACTTTATAGCGCTCAGATATAAAAAAAACAAAAAAACAGAGCACTGGAAATCCCTGATAGTACATGTCAACATGCGTTATAACATGTAATGGCTCCTGCAGCTTCATGGATCATGACACTGTTGCACTGTTTGACAAACTGTCAAGACCATTTATGTATGGCATTTTCTGATGCTCATGACAGTGTCATGAATTCCCTGTCACGACGGCTGTCATAACACTTACCGATAAAATTGACGACAGTGTTAAGTCATTTGACATAAACTGACATCAGCTGTAATGTCATGTTATGACAGCTGCAATGTGTATGACAGTGTTATGTCAGCCTCATGTCGCAGGGTTCAAGTAAAGTGTTACCGATCAATCTTTATCAAAATGTACAACTCACAACTAGATTAAAATGAAGAGATTCATTAAATTGCAACAATTATTCAACGCCTTAAGTAAAGACGAAGGTTCATCTACCTTAACAAACAATGAACGTTACAGACATAGACAAGTTACAGTCACAAAAGAAATTAATGAAAGATGATACCAGATCACAGCTTGTGTCTCCCATGGTAATGCCAAAATGCGCCAAGACCAAAGTCCAAAACTATCAGACAGCAGAATATTCAAAAAGACCAGGGATGAAATTCCAGATGGGATGTAAGGCCAAGAAAGTAAGCCCCCACGCAGGACCAAACACCACAAACCAAAGCCAAACCACTCCCGCTAAACACACCAACCCTTCATATTGTATTGTCATGTTCTTATAGCTAACATAAAAAAGCAGTCTGTAAACAGGTTTAACGTTACCAGTGTGGTGACATTTTCTTTTTGTTAGCTAGCAGTTGTAATGGCTAATGTTAGCAGATCAACGAAGCTGGCTAATGCTGGCTGATAATAGTTACAGCCATTTAGCAATCTAGCTAACGATTTACATGAAGCAAGTTTTGTAATATTAACTTAGACAAATGGACAGAGCTTGCTAAGAAATGCAGCATGATCAAACGAGCTAAAAGAAAAAGCATATTTCGTTTGGCATAGTGAAATGGACACAGCAAGGACAAGATTAACTTTACTGACTTGTCAGCCAAATGCCTAAAATTGATAATTCAATAATGATTCCATGTGCGACCTAATGCAAACAAATTATGACAGGTTGAAACAAATTAAACATGTTGAACTAGTCTGTATCTCGACCTAAGTTACAAATAAAATGATTAAACTGACCTGGTTGTCATCATTCAAAGTCTATAAAAGCACCTACATTGAGCAGATAATATATCCCTACACAGCATGTAGACCAGTTGAAAAGTAATAATGTATATAGTGTTGTCATGACTATGGGTGTGACTTCAAACCTTTTAAACATTAACAAAATGCTAAACATTTAGGAAAATCTCTAGACGTTTAATCACAATTTAAAAAATAAATTGATAACATTAAAAATTATTTCTAACCATTTCCTCTTAAGGTTTTCTCCAACATCACTGGAACGATGCAAAATTATGTGAGACTTAAACACCCAACAGTGACTATGAGTGACGACAGCAGCCAAGTCAGCTCAAGCCCGACCGCTTCTCAGCAAACATCAACGAAAGCTTTCGCTTTGAAAAGGTGCGACAATAGTCTAGGCTACTAGACAAGAACGCGTGACCAGGTTGATCATCGAAATGATTACCACGGTTAATATTTCGTGTAAGATGAGGGCTTCACCAAGCTGATGGCTTATGTCGAGCCAGGATATGCGATGCCGAGCTGAAAAGCCTAAGTGCAAGAATTGACAAGACCTATCAAGAGTAAATTAATAGGCTAGTATTTTTTCCAAATATGAATGGTAGTAGCCGATCAATAACATTATGTTAATGTTCTATAGAACACAACATACTTTGTTATGCGAGGCGATGTTTTAGCTTTGAATTAAAGCAACGTCTTAATTTTTTCAAACGGGATTGCTATAACCTGGAGTTATTTTAACAGTAGCCTAGGTAAAAGACACCGGAATCTTTACTGGCGCGGGATCGCCCAGTCCGTAAAGGTTACAGACATGGCACAATCGGATGGGAATAAAATAACGGAGATCCTCACAGTAATAATTACATTAGCCTACCCCAGCTCCCCCCGTACAACTTATCCCATCCGTATAGGGCTTTTGTCATTACTTAAATAAAACATTAGGCCTATGTAAGAGAGAGCCGTAGCAGGAGCGCTACTGGTGTTCCTCGAACCACCGGTGCTCATGGATGGGAATACTTCAAAAAGAGAGGAAGAATTATGACCAAAAACAAAATGGCATAAAAAATCCAGGTCCAGTCACTCAAGGAGGTTTGAAAAATGTAAAAGGCCTTTAATTCAATGGGCTAGAATCATTAGAAATACACCAACGTGTGTCGGCTTGCGCCTTCTTCAGGGTGTAGTATCACACAGAAAACAGAGTAATTATAGTTGCAGGCACCACAGGTGTGCACAGGTGAGAACATGCAACATTTTTTTGGCCACTAGGGTCATCACCCAACAAAAAAAAATAAAAAAATAAAAAAAATTAAAAAATATATATAAAAATATATATATATATATATTTTGAAAAATCATGTCATGTACCGATTTGAATGCATTTGTGGCTGTTTCTATGTAGGCCTCACTAAAATGAGGCTGAGGGACAGAGTGGCCGAACATAGGTATGCCATTCGTATTGGGAACTTGAATTATCCTATGGCCAAACACTACATGGAAGCCCAACATGGGAGTGACACAACCCTAAGAGTGTTAGGTATGGAAGTCATCAGTTTTGATGCCAGGGGCGGGGACAAAATCAAACGCCTCAAACAAAGAGAGGCATACTGGATTTATGCCCTTAAGGGCACCAGTTACCCTGGTCTCAACGAGGACGTTGACCTCTCATCATTCTGATAGTTACTGTCTTAGTCCTAACATATAGTCATTGGTTTTCCTCCCTTTGAGGTGTTGATCATTCCCAAGAGTTTTTCCTTTTAAAAGTCCCCAAAATATGCCCAAATTGGTTCCTCATTATAGGTACTATATATTTTTATTGCTTGTGATATTGGTATTATTTGATTGACCATTGTTGACTTAAATGCAATGTTTGTTTCCTAATGTGGATTTTATCCTTCTTTGTCTATACCTTCTCAGCCTGTGAGAGGACCGGTTTTGTACTTCCTGTTTTTTTTTTTTGTTTGTTTGTTTTGTTGGGTCATGACCCTAGTGGCCAAAAAAATGTTGCATGTTCTCACCTGTGCACACCTGTGGTGACTGCAACTATAATTATCTGTGCACACACTATAATTACTCTGTTTTCTGTGTGATACTACACCCTGATGAATGCAAAAGCCGACACGCGTTGGTGTATTTTTAATGATTCTAGCCCATTGAATTAAAGGCCTTTTACATTTTTCAAACCTCCTTGAGTGCCTGGACCTGGATTTTTTATGCCATTTTGGCATAAAATTCTTCCTCTCTTTTTAAAACATTAGGCCTATTAAATATTTTGTCTGTTTTTTGTGTGTAGAATATTGAATATTTTTGCACAGTGTAAACGTTTAGTGTTTTTATGAGTTTTGCCCATCCCTAGTCAAGACCAATATATCTGTGAAATGTAATATATGCCAGTGCCATATTATGTAAAATTTTGCAAAGGATTTAAGTTTGCTGTTCTGGCTCTAAAAGCGCACTTCATTGGTCTACATTCAAAAGCAAGGGACTGTGATGTAAAATCTGGCGATGCACTGTCACCATACTGTGTGAGGAAATCTACTTTGTTAGCGGAGAATGATATAAATTAATGTAATTAATTAATATAACGTTCATTCAAAAAACCAAACTTTCCATGAATGCCACAACAGAGAACGGCCCAAATGGGGAAACCCATTAGGGAAATGTACTTCTGGAACTGAACTCAGTGAAAGTGACTTCACACTTCAGCTCACTATTGTGTAATAATGTAATATTGGGACATGCTTAACTGTACAATAGCATCCTGTCTGAACAGACTGAATTATGAATGGACATAAATGTCTTATATTCTTTCCCAAGATACCTTTAATAAACAATCAAAAACATGGTGTTGCACAGCATACAACATACAATAATGCCATTCTGTTGAAGTAAAGCACTCATAAACTACCAGAAAAGGAAACACACATCATTGCAAGACGTATTCAAAAAAAAGAAATCATTGGAGGAATTATAATTCTTTAATTGATTGCAGTGCATTGCTGAAACTGCTTTCACAACTAATCTGAAGTCCACAAATTATGAATTCAAAATAGTATATACTCTCACAAACGGCAATATAGAAAAGCTTTCAGCAATAAGGAATGCAATGAATTGAAATGACAACTCTACACTGTGAAGCGTGTCGTCACTGAACTGGATTTCCATTTTTGTTTTAATTCAAGGCACACAATCACAATCAAGTACCATTTCAGATTTAAATGGTTCCAGGTTTTATCTGTCGCACAGAAATGCGAGAGTTCAGGGAGAAGTTACATAAATTCAAAGTCAGGTGGTGATGGGGCAAAGGAGAATCCCAGTGTTCTGTCCCTAAGTGGTGGCAGCCACATTGGTCGTTTTCTCGCTGAAAAAGCTCTTGAGCATGAGCAACTGGCCAATGCTCACCACAGACATGATGACCGTCTCGCCGATGGACCAGTAGGACACGCGCTCGTGCAGGTCCTCGGCCCGAATTCGATCCTGTGCCTCCCGAAGCCGGTACCACGTCTGCGAGTCCGTCACCACCTTCAGGATCTCATGGATGGAGAGGCAGGCCGACTCAATCTAAAAAAGGAGCATAATCTCCAATGTAAGGTGCAATTTTACTGTTCTAACCACCACATTGCCTCTTCACGCGAGACTCCTCTGCTCTACAACTTTGGGCCATAAAAAGCACAGGTCATAAACGGCAGTTGGAAAGACCATACAAATGGACATTGGAGGTTGTGAAAGGCACTCTTCAGAGCATGGGACAATCCCGTGACCCTTTTGACTCCTAACGACATCACTGGACCTGTTCAGGTCGTAAAAAGCCACCACCCCAGTTTCAGACAGGAACATATTCTGAACTGAAACAAAGCAGTATGTGCACTCCAAAAGTGTTTGGACAGTGACACACTTTTAGTTGTTTTGGGTTTGTACTACAGCACATTGGATTTCAAATGGAACCGTGACTATTAGGGATGAGTCAGTGTAGTCAAATATTTTAATAATTGTTGATGGGGCCCACAATCGACGTTTAAAAGCCACAATGGATGTTTTCCTGCACTGCAAATGAGCGGAACGTTTAACGACGGTAACTGTTTAGTGCCTTAAATTGGTGCGGTCGTGCCCGGTCACAGAAGATTTCCAGACATGACCTCCGTTCTCGCTGTAGTGTGTCGTCACCATAGTTAGTTAACATAGAAGCATAAAACATTCTGGGGATACTAACCAAATAAATGCATTTTTGAAGATAATTAGCAGACGGCTATTAAGCTATCCGTAACTTACCATGCATGAATGCTAATTAATTGAAAGTAAAAGCACATAACTTCTGTTTACAGCTGGTAGTGGACAGTAGTATTTAAGTATTTAGTATTATTAGTATTTAAGCTGTACGGACAGTGGATGGTATGGAAAACGCATTGCTTAGTTAGACTTTAGACTTTATTGTCCCCAAGGGGAAATTCCTTTCCACAGCACTGTACACATCCAACAACAGTACATACAACAGCGCACAATAACAACATACAATGGCAGCAGTGGCGTACCGTGGGAGTAGAACTAGGCCTTCTGTAAACTTACCTTTAATGGATGATCACTCTCAATCTGTTTCCGTTTACTTTTCCTGATTGTCAATCAAATAATTGATTCACTCAATAACCAAGAACAAGAAGTAAATTATTAGGCTACCAAGTTATTTTGAGATAGCATTATTGTTCTGTGCAACATAAACTTGTGTTGCATTTTTGTATATCGACATTTATGATGTTGTGTTATCATGCGAAGATTCAGACTTTTAAATACTCCATGTTTAAATGTTCAACGTAGATTTTCGTAAATGAGTATTTCTAGCCTGTATTATGCGCTGCTCTCAACGATTCGAGACACTTAAGAGGCTGTCCTCTTTAAATTTATGCTTTCTAATGTTTAAATCGCTTTGACGAATTTTAGTGTCGCCTTAAAATTTATTACATTCTTTAACGCATTCAGATTATTGCCTGATCCTTGTTAAACAATCTTAAATTGTCTCTTTGTCGTTATCATTTCTAAATCAATATAGGCTACAAATTGGTCTTGATTATTCAGAGAATGAATGGATTGATTGTTAGGCTACTGAATCTACATAAACGGAAACAAGTAATCCCCACTTTTTCCAACGCGCAGGCCGTCGCTACATATATTTAAGTGCTACCCATTTTATGACGCAAAGAAAAATACTAGCACAGAAAAACTTGATATATTCATTGATATTCAGTTATTGAATTGCTTGATTGATAATTAAGAACTATAAGTAGAAACAGGTTGAGAGTAACATCCGTATAAAGGTAAGGTTACCGAAGGCCTATTTTACAGCCGACGTTACGCCACTGTGAACTGTAATGAATGAGACAGGCTTACAGGGCATGGGGGTATTACGCGTTGACGTTTCAGATAGTGTAATAGCGGTATAAAGTGTTGTATATTTCTCAAACCAATTGTACCAGACAATAAATGACCACTGAATTTTATAGCGATACTATAACGTCTCTGCATTTGAATGGATCTCTATGGGAATTGGGGGGTGGGACTAGATTTAGCTGTAAATTATGCTGGAACCGTATGGAATACATGATTGCTAAAATGGCTGTAAGTCAAAAAGGGTCTAAGGTATCAAACGAGCCTCAAACCATCACTCTGCTGCCAGATATGCAGTAGATATGGATGGATCACTTTAAGGATTGTTTCTCCTGACAAATTTTCCTACTGAACTCTATGGAAAAATAAGTCAGGAGAAGAAACCCTTCAAGTTATCCATCCATATCTACTGTATTTCGGGCAGCAGAGTGATGATTTAAGGCTTGTTTGATACGTAAGACCCTTGATGACTTACAGCCATTTAGCCAACCATGTGTTCCATACGGTTCCAGTGTAATTTACAGCTAAATCTAGTCCCACCCCCCAATTCCCATAGAGATCCATTCAAATGCAGAGACATTATAGTATCGCTTGTAAGAGTACCAGAAAATAGGATATCAAGAGTCTTTTGATGTTGTTGGGTCACAGACATCAGGAAGTCATGGCATGCAAAGTCAAAGGATATGCGACCAAATATAAGAAATTTAAAGGCACAGTCAACTTAGTGTATGTAAACTTCTGGCCCACTGGAATTGTGATATAGTGAATCAGATCAAAAACGTCTACGACGTAAAAAAAAGCCAAGTTACTCACGCATAGCCTACATAGCGCTGTCTATAAGTCCTTAATTCCAACTTGCAAAAACTAGGCCTGCCTTTAAAAGTCTTGATATCAAAATGTGACCAAGTTAAACTAACAATATTGCCTATCGTAGCTCACACTAAATAAACTAGCTATCCAAACTTTTCTAAATTATTTAATGCAACTTGGCCCTGTGTTTCTTCATCTTTGCATGTAAAGATATTGTGCCTCATGGAACAACATATGATTTCAATGAATGTTTTTAACAGTTGAGAATAATTACACTCCAGAAAGGATATGGTTGTACTTTGTTGGCAAGTTTACTTTAGAAAATGTACACGTTTTAAAATGTTAACTGCTGCTACAGAATTCTTTACAATTCACAAACACATTTATATCAAGAAACATGTACAATAGAGAAAGGGGTGATGAATAAATAAATGCAGATAAAAATTAGTAATATTTTTACCTAGAAAATAGCGTACATATAGCATTTTTACAAACGTATCCAGACATGTTTGTGGGTCAGATGGTGGCAAATAAGTAATAGTACCAATTTTCTTAACATGATAGTATTTATGATATTTGCAAACAGAACTTTGTGAACACAAGGATATCTATGCTCTGTAGGACCACACAGGTTTTGATAGAAATCCAAATAAATCAATCAATAAATACATAATAATAATAATACATTTTATTCATTCTGTGCTTTTCATAGACCCAAAGCAGTGGATGCAGACAATTGTTCAAACATGCCCTATAGTGTAGTCATTTTTCTGTTTAATTTCTAAGTGCAACACACCTGAATCAGAGTATTTCCACTATAAATTATTTTCATTTTGCAGTTTGATGTGGCACATGCAGTTTCATTGACCACATTCTCTTGAGATGGTAAGATGAAGAAACACAGTGTAGGGACAACAGGAACTACAATTCCATACAGTCCACAGGAGGCACCTCCTTCACGCTGGAAGTGACGTAGGACATTGTACCAGTTGTGATTTCCGCACTGAAACGTGATACTGCACAGCGGAATGTGTGACTGGCAATAAAGTTTACAATAGGGGCAACACAGCCAGTTCTGCCCAGTTCTTCTCAGTTGTCCACTCAACTCGACAGGGCCTTCACTGTCTCGTCTCAAGGCCCCGTGCGGCCTACACGCCCGGGGTCAGAGCCCTTGCTCCACAAGGAATCACGGTCGTCCGTGACGCCGACCCAACCGAGTGAGGCGGGCTCATCTACCCCCGGCTATCGGCCATGGAGGACCGGAGACGAGACGCAAGGAGGCATTGCGAGCACCCGGTGGTAAAGAAGAACCACCAGGCGGACAACATGCAGCCCCTGATCCTGTAGCAGAGCACCGCCGATGAGTGCCCAAAGAGGCAAGCGGTCTGCAGTGATGACGCTGCATAGTTCAGGATAGATAATGCGACCGGTTCCAGGGACCCAAGATGAGACGGCCAGTTCCCCTATTTATCACAACACTACGAACTAGGGTTGCAAATTCTAAGGAATTTCCTTGATCGATAGTCGTCAACGTTAATGAACAATCAATCGATCAATCGATAACAAAACAGCTAAAAATAGCTTATGACATAGAAAATACAAAATGCATGTTTTTTTCCTCAATCAAAGCTTTATTGAAACATTTGAGAAATATGCCTGTTTCATAGCATAACACAAATATGATTATGAACGCTGTTTTGTTTAAGTATGATATTTTAATAAGGCACGGGAAATTGCGCTCACTCTTCCGAGGCGAATCAGTGACTAACACGTACGTCTATGACATATACAAAAATAAGATGAGCCTTAATTAAAAACTTACAATTTGCAAAATTATTATGAAATAGATAAAGATAAATAACGTTTTTGAAAACAGCGCTATAATAGGTTCCCTCTTGAAATGAGAAAGCTACGACAAACTACGACAGCTCAGGCCTCAGTTTAAAACTTAAACTGCATAAGTGCAGTAAATACCTAGGCCTGCTGATTTTTATTTAAGAATATAAGCATGTTTACGTTATCAGGGGTGAGTCGTGTGCGCAGTCAGTTTACAGCGAGACCAGCTGCTGAAAATACGCGTTCCGATGGGAACAATGTCCCAGGCACGCATAAGTAGCGTGCTTCATGGTCGAGTGAGTCTTCTTCTGTGTAAAGTTAATAACATGTTCCTAAATGCAGTGCGCGCCCCCCCTTGTGTTTAACTTAATGATTGCATTTCACCAACAGCACCCATTGACACAATTAAGATGAGACCGCAAATAGTTCAATTTGATCGTTTCATTTGAAATGGTCGATCGATCAAATTATTAACGGCAATTAATCGATCAACGATTAATCGTTAACACCCCTACTACGAACCACAGGATTGGGCGACCGGATTTCCCCTTTTCATTGTGCAATCCAACGGAGGAACCTATTTAACAGACTTTAATTCAAGTAAGGCTGTAACATGGGCAATAGCGTATCAGTTAGCAACCGCAACATGTTTGTGACTGGATGTATGAAACTGCTATTGAAAGGTTAATGTGTGTTATGTGAAAGTTTGTGTTACCGTTTTACTTTGGATGGTTTTAAGCCATCCACTGCGCTGCGTTAGGTTTAATACATCACGCACAGACCATATCTTGCATGTGATCTGTCTTTAAAAACTAACCAGTCGTAATATTAAGACTGCACGCTGATCTCAACGCACACGCATTGATAAGCTTACGGCTATCCCCTATGTGTATGGTATGGTTCATGCGCCACCATTAGCTAGCTTCTAGCTTCCCTCCATTTTAGTTTCTTTGTTCTCTCTTAACACGTGTCCGAGGCAACCCTCACACGCAGGAGAACATGGAAACCCCACATGCGCCCAACGCGCCACACACACACACACACACACACACACACACACACACACACACACACACACACACACACACACACACACACACACACACACACACAATTTGTTGTACATTATAGTAGTGAATCAAGCCTTGCTCTGTTTGATACTTTGTGTTCAATAAACTATTACATTTATCCAAGATTGCCTGTATTAATGTTGCTCTTGTTGTGAACTGAATCAGCCAATGCTAATCGCAGGGATTCCCCAAAATGCCTTCACCTTCTAGCTGGATCATTTATACTAATTCGGTATCAACTGAGTACATGATATTGTGATTTTGCTAAGACAATTATTAATGTATTTTTAGTTAGTATATTCTCTTTTGAGAATAATACATTTTATGAGACTGATTTATTATACAAAAACCATGCCACCAGTTGTATAAGGATGGTAGTGATGTATCGCAGTACATAAGTGACGCCCCGTGTATAAATATAGAGGTATGTCCCCTACATTTTTGGTACCCCGTGTATAGATTTAAATGAATATTCCCTACAACAGGGCCAAGTTGCATTAAATAATTTAGGACAGTTTGGATAGCATTGCTTAGGAATAGAGCTAGTTTATTTAGTGTGAGCAATATTGTTAGTTGTAACTTGGCCACATTTTGATATCAAGACTTTTAAAGGCAGGCCTAGTTTTTGCAAGTTGGAATTAAGGATTTATAGACAGCGCTATGTAGGCTATGCGTGAGTAACTTGGCTATTTTTATGTTGCAGACGTTTTTGATCTGATATCACTTATTTTTTATAGCTAACTAATGATGAATAATGCATGAAGATAAACATGGAGAGAGACATGCATTCCAAAGAAATGCATGCAGACATTCGCGTAACCATAACGCCCTCTACTGACAAGAACAGTTATCCTATTACAGACAGCATACAATTACATCAATAGAGTTTGTAGATGAGCAGTATTTAATGTGTAATGAAATACATTGAACAGCACCACCTGAGCTATGGATCATGAAGAAGCATGTAAATTAATGAACCAAGTCTACATGGAGACATGCATGCACAGGGCTAGACGCAAACACATTCTAGCTGAAAGACATACAGCCTAAATAGCTAGTACAGCCTAAATAGTTTGCATCAGTAAAATATGGAAATACAGTTTTAAAATAGGGCTATTAGTATTCTATAGAAAATTAAATACATTTAACGTTAGGCTATTCAACACTGGATTGCCGGATGCGTAACTCCAACCTTCCATGTGTGGGCTACGAGTTAGCGAGCGAGCGAGTTCATTCGCAGAAATTCCTTCGCAGTTTTTTTTCCGATAGTGTAGAACGTTACCTGCGGGACATTTTTTGGTACCGGACAGCTAGGTTTAGTTTACTTTTCTGTAGTGCAATGAATGTAGGCTATAAGGCATGTTGATTCACTTTGTAGTAGCCTAGCTTGTATTTGCTTCCTGACTAGAAGCAGACTGACGTTTCTCTGGCAACAGTAAGGTTGGCTAACAAGCTTAATTGGACAATGCATATTTCCCAGGAATCTTAGCCAGAAAGAAAACAATAGATACTACTAAGAAAGTACATACCAGAGATGATTCTTCTTATTATTATAATTAAAAGTGTTTGTAGTAAGCTACATTATCTGCAGAGTAGCGTAGACTAGAGCCACATTCGGAGGCTATTGTTGTTTTTCTTTTTAAGAGACTAACCATGAATGAGATATGTTTTGGGAATCGCCGGTTTATAAATCCGATCTCTTGAAGGATTGCAGCTTAAATGAGGCTATCATCAATTCTTAACGTAGGCTATTATCATAAATTCTTAATTTTCCCAGTAGTTAATTTTACGGTGACATTGTGTTATGTGTGAAAAGGATAAAGTGAACAGAGCTGAAGTGAAGAAATTACTGAATAAAGAAATGTTGGCCGAGGCAATGGTACGTTGAGGTTCGGTTCCACAGTCAGTCAGTCATGACCGCAAGAGCAGAGCTTAACACCCTCCCCAAACCAGACAAGAGAGAGCGTCAAGTGTCAGTGAAACATTGAACAGTTCATATTGGAAACCTCTTTTGCCTTTGCAATAAAAATACGTTAATGTGTTAATGTGAAAATAATAACAGTCTAATAAATGAAAAGTACTTAACAGTTGCACATTGTTTTTGTGGAAAATAAACATGTGCCCTGCTGGACTCGAACACACAATCCTCTGTGCCACAGTAACTTCTTGGAAAGCATGAAGACATTAGCTATATTAACATTAAAAAACATTAGTATGAAGCATTTTTATTGGGCGAGAAGCTTGATGAGCAGGTATACGGACCATACCCTCAAAGAATAATTCTCCCCATTGGATAACATTGCGACGGAGGCAGGCAGTTTGGCAGGAGAAATGGGAAGAAGAAGAAGAAGCGGGAGGAAGGAGAAAAACGGCAAAATAACTCAAGTTTGGGGCTTTATTGTGTGGATGTGTGAAGTTGTATCTGAATGCTGTGTGGTTACATGAGGTCAGAACATACAGAAGTTAATGTTTTTAAGGGCTCAGAGTCTATGGTCATTGACCACCTACTCCACCCAGCTTCTTGTCCAGACCATGGTCACCTCACGCCTGGACTACTGCAACTCCCTGCTCGCAAGCCTACCGGCCTGAACCATTCTGCCTCTTCAACTGATCCAGAATGCAGCTGCCCGGCTTGTGTTCAACCTCCCAAAATTTTCCCATGTAACCCCCCTGCTGAGGTCACTCCACTGGCTGCCAGTTGCAGCCAGGATCAGGTTCAAAGTTCTGACCCTGGCCTACACTGCAGCCAATAGGACAGGCCCCGCCTACCTGCAGGACTTAATCCAGAACTATGTTCCTGCTCGACCACTTCGCTCTTCTACAGCAGGGCGACTGGCACTTCCCCCCCTCCGTGTCAAAGGCTCTCGCTCGTCCCGACTGCGGAGTTTTTCCACCTTAGCTCCTCAGTGGTGGAATGAACTTCCCATTCCCCTACGTTCTACTCCAACCCTGCCTGCATTCCGTTGAGGCCTGAAGACACACCTCTTCAGACTCCACCTTGACTGACATTCTAACCTAGGAATATCAGTTCCCTGTGTTCACTAGTTCCCTGTGTTTTCCTGTCTGTTTATTATAGTTTATAATAGTATTTAGAATAGAAGTGTAGGATTGCTGATTTACCCACAGCTTACTGTGAACTACAGTCAACGTTCATTACTAGGGATAGCTGCTACATTATGGGAAGGATGTGCTTTGTCTTGTCTGTTCTGTAGTGGTCTTGATGATGTCTCTGTATGCACTTATTGTACATCGCTTTGGATAAAAGCGTCTGCTAAATTAATGTAATGTAATGTAATTGTGGTTACTTCTGTAGGAAACCCTGAAAAGTGCCAAACTCTCGGTGCTGTATAGGTATGGGGCATGCCCCACCAAGCCATAACTTGGCAGATGGCATACCTGCCATCCCAATATGGGGCATGCCCCACCAAGCCGTAACTTGGCGGATGGCATACCTGCCATCCCAATTAAAAGTGAAATAATTTGTCTGCAAATAATTGTTGGAGAAATTACTTATGTCATGCACAAAGTATATGTCCTAACTATACATTATAGGCATTTAGCAGACGCTCTTATCCAGAGCGACTTACACAACTTTTTTTTTTTTTATCATGTAACTGACTTGCCAACACTATAGTTTGCTAACATGAAATCTGTGGAGTGGTTAAAAATGAAAATGAGTTTTAATGACTTCAACCTAAGTGTATGTAAACACCGACTTCAACTGTAAGCGATCACATAAATTAATGTAGATTTAAGTGTTATTCATTCACATTTGTGGATCTGGTGGGAGGGGCTTAGGAGAGAGATAGGAGGGAGGAGAGAAGCGGGGGTCTTTTTGCTTGTATCTTTTCAAACTTGCCTACTGCAGCTTTAACGACTATTCGACTATCAGTCAATGGCAAACCACGAATAATCGATGCAGGCAAAGCTGACATAAGCTAACTGTTTAAATTATACTTAAAGGATAAGTTCGCTATTTTGGACCTTGGACCCTATTTGCGGTCTGTCTTCCATGAACCTGACACATTGAGACCATATTTTCGCTGATCGGTCCAGTATTGAGCTAGCTACAGATTTCCTGTAGGCTCTCACTGGGCTACAATAGAAGTCAACGGGGCAATTCTAAATGTTATGGAAAAACAACGATAAATGTGCTTTCATGTACGATAAATGAGACGGGAAGCTCAGGGTGTATTGTTACCGGTCTCAGTATGCTCTCCTGTGAAATGTATCTAAATCCGAACATTTTTACGTGCTTGGCATGGCTTGGACGTAAGCATTTCTCTGTTGCTTGTTTTCGCTGCTCCCGCGGAGTACTATGTGTCGGGGGTGGGGGAGCGGGAAGGTGTGCCGGCCGTTTACGAAACTAGGTGAGCAGTCTGCGTTTGTTTACCTGCAGCAACGTAGGCTACAATTTGCACAAAAAAACTTGGATGATGGATTACTATAATGATTACGAAGACAAAGAATTCGATTTTGACTTTGACGTTACTGGCTACAGATTTGAGCCAGAATACACGGACACGGAACTACAAGAGATGGATGATAAGAGAGCAAGAGAAGAGAGAGAGGCTGAAGTTGCGCAGGTAATGTAAATTATTACAAATGATGATTACAAACACTGCGTTACAAATAGTTATGCTGTAGGCTACTAGCTAGTAAACTCCAACGGGAGGTCAGGATTTGTGATCAACTGCTTTTCAAGCGGCCCGTCCCTCTCTACAACGTAGCTAGACTGCGGAAGTTTACAGTGCGAGGTAGTGCGGTCGGATAAATAGTTCTGTTTCAAATGGAACTGTTGTTTCAACGTTCGGTTTGCGTTTGCGATAGCCTACATTTCACAGGATAGCATACTGAGACCGTAAGAATACACACTGAGCTATAAAAGCACATTTATCGTTGTTTTTCCATAACATTTAGAATTGCCCCGTTGACTTCTATTGTAGCCCAGTGAGAGCCTACAGGAAATCTGTAGTGAGCTCAATACTGGACCGATCAGCGAAAATATGGACTCAATGTGTCAGGTTCATGGAAGACAGACCGCAAATAGGGTCCAAGGTCCAAAATAGCGAACTTATCCTTTAATAAACAAAGAATGTCTTTTTCTTGCAAAGACATGCTTACAATATTAACTGTTCACTTGCACTTAAAGGGGCACTCCGGGTTATTTCTTAAACTAACTTCTATATCAGTTCTATATGTTTAATGTGAGTCTTGAAGCTCACCGCACTAGAACTGCGCCTCCTGGTTCTTTTGTTTCCAGCTGTTTTCCAGACGCGCTGCGTCGTGCTGATCACGTCACTGGTGCAAATCAAGGAAAGATTTTTAGATATGACAAGATAGGCAACTGGCGCTTTTCCCCATTGGAGGAAGTAATCAGACAATGCGCGGTAGTTTTTCGGTTAGCTTAGCAACTAAAGTTACATAACGTAGGCTTAGAGTGGCACGCATATGACCAGCGCTAGCCGGATTTAAAGTTGGTTTTCGTTGGATAGTCAAAATTATAATGGGTTGTATGTAATAGTACTGGGTCCTGACAACATAGGCATGTATAATCTACAAAGAAAAGGGAGATTTTTGATTTTTTCTGTCTGATAATGATCCATTTAGCTAACTGTTTTGTAAGAACTCCATTGACCTACAGTCATTCAATGAGCGCTGATATGACTAAAGGGATGCCATCCTCATCATCTTCAAATTTTGGCGATAGATAATGTAGCTATGAAAATTGGAAACATTATACTATTGCAGTCAAAAGTTTCCGAAACTGATTTTACAGGCTATGCGTGAGTAACTTTTTTTTACGTTGCTCCATTGTCTGTTTGTCAATTGTAGACACATTTGTAGCAGCAGGGAACCTTTTCTAAAGTCAACTTTACAACAAAGTATAAACATATCCTTTCTGGAGTGTAATTATTTGTCAACTGTTTAAAACATTAATTGAAATGAAATGTTGTTCCATGAGGCAATTTTTGTTATTTGACATTTAAAGTTTGAAAGACCACAATCTCTGCACATGGTAAGATGAAAAAATACAGGGCCAAGCTACATTAAATAATTTGGGAAAGATTGGATAGCATTACTTTGGAATAGAGCTAATTTTTTAAATTTGTGTGCGCTACGATAGGCAATATTGTTAGTTGTAACTTGGCCACATTTTGATATTAATAAAGGCAGACCTAGTTTCTGTAAACTGGAATTAAAGACTTACAGACGGTGCTTTGTAGGCTATGCGTGAGTAACTTGGCATTTTTTTTAAAAGTTGAAAATGTTTTTGTTGAGATTCTGAATTAACAAAGACAAACCGAAAATTGCAACTGTGCTTGGAATGAAAACCAGTATATACAGGGACCAAGGTTGGACTAGCATATAGGCTAGCAAATTTTTACTTTAGCCATTCCACTCTAACTTGCATTTGACACGGTTTAGGTAGTCTGTTATTCAAAACATATTCTGAATAAAGTCAGTAAGGCTTGTATTTGACCTCTTATTATTAACATTGGATTCAAGATGATAGGGGAGAGAGGAGAGAGGCAGGCTGCTACAGCTCAACTGAGCCCTCTGAGCCACAGCAAGTAGGAGTAATGGTGACAGTAGAGATAGACCATCTCAAGCATGATATACATTGGGATGGGAGGCATGCCCCATACCTATACAGCACAGAGAGCACTTTTCAGGGTTTCCTACAGAAGTAACCACAATGACCATAGACTCTCAGCCCTGGTGGGCCAAAGTTAATGAGGTTAATGATTTCCTAAGTCCTTCGCTTGAATTGAACGACTGTTGCCTCGTGGATAGCTGCAGACTCAAACTGCAAATGCAAGAGAGATGATAAATTAGCCTAATTCAGGAATTGTAAAACATAAATAAATCGTCAACATTTTACAGTTCGACCACTGTACCTAACCAATGACAGCAAGCTAACGGAAGCATGGTGTAGGTAGAGAACATTAGCTAACGCAAAATATATCACACTAGTAGCAATACAGCGCTTTGAGTGTTTATCAACCCTGTATATAACTAACGTAGGCTATATAACTATATAATTACCTCGTTAACGTTACGGCTCGTCATCTGCACCACGGCGTGAATAACAGCGTTGCTGCACTTGCCGCCGCTAGCTGAAGTCTAGCAGCTCTGTGATTGGCTAAATGCGAGTTTGACAGTTCCGAACGCTTCTACTTTTCCTGGGAAGCCCGGATGCTTCACCTTTGGCCTAGTTAACATAAAATCTGAATTTTAGAACTTTGAATTTTGAGAGCTTTGTATTTATGGATCTGAATTTTTAAAACCTGAATTTCAGAAATGTGAATCCGAGAGGTTTGTATTTATAGATCTGAATTTTTAAAATCTGAATTTCAGAAATTTGAATCAAGAGAGATTTGTATTTATGGATCTGAATTTTTAAAATCTGAATTTCAGAAATTTGAATCAAGAGAGATTTATATTTATGGATCTGACTTTTTAAAATCTGAATTTCAATCTTTGTTTAAATGCAAATTTATGAAATACAGCACAAAAAAATTCAAGTTTATGAAAAGTCACACGTATATTATTCAAATATACTAAATTCAAAATTTTTGTCTGTTATTGAGCTCCATAATATGCAACCAAATATGAAATATGATGACCATTTCAATTTATGTTAAAGTAGATATTGCTAAAGTAGAAATAGAATGAATAGAAATAGTACTGCATAACATTATCAATGTCTTGACTGTATTTTATGATCAATTTAATGCGACCTTAGTGAATAAATGTATCAATTTATTTTAAAATCATAAAAATGTCTCAGTGATTCCAAACTTTTGAACGCTGCCTTTCTTTACACTCTTATCCCTTTTCCCGGGAGACGGAACATACCTGAGTGAGGGCGGTGGCTCTGTTCATGTCAGGTAGGAGAGGGGCCTCCTCCCCAGCTCGAAAATCCAGGTAGACCGTTTTGTGGGTGAAAGTGGAGAACTCGTTGCTGAAGCAGACCTTGTAAACACCCTTGGATGTTGTTGTGTGGGAGAAGCTATCATACTGTCTCTTTTTCTCCTGATACAGAACATTGTTCTGTGGATCTGTAACAAAACAGTCTATGTCGTAGTTCCCTCCAGCAATTACCTGGGGTAAGAGAGACAGAGGCTAAAAACTCATGTACAAATCTTAATACAGTTTGTTATTAAGATCACGAACTGCATTAAGTGTAATTCAAGCTGTATTAAGACAAGTCATGTCAAGCGTAATTTTTCACGTCCTATTTTTTCACAACCTAATATGTACCTGCACATGTGGGAAGAAATTGTATGGAGTATAACTATAATTTAAGTAGGCTATTCGCAAAGTTTATATAATCATTATACTTAAAGTATGTTGAAGTATAGCCTACTATTTATACATCGGTGTAGAGCTTTAGAATAACATATTTACTACACGCCAACATATTTAATCACTTGCAATAACAACAATGATACGCTTTAGAATGTTTCGGAATAATTATTTATGTAGACTGCGTGAACATCTGACATATGAAGCAATCAAGGCAGATTGGTGCTGACACCAATGGACAAACAGGATTACGTGTAGGCTACATGCACACTGATAAACGTCAAGGTAGGCTTTTGCAGATACGTATACGCTATTCATTCCCATGTATTATTATTATTAACAAACACTTACTTGATAGTCGATGTCAATCCTGACCCCTTCCTCAAGATCTTCGTAGAAACACTGTTTATCGTTATCCGGTAATTCAAATGTTAACTCTGTGCAATAAACTAGAGAAACATGAAAGATCAAGCAGAAAACTCCAAAAAACCGCATGGTACACAGTAGCTAGGCTAGTTGACAAATAAACAATCGGTCTATAAAAAAATATTACAAATAAGGCGCGTTTCGTTAGCTTGTATCAATGTTGACGTGGGGGAAAAAATACACTGGTGAGATGTGGCAATGTTTAATAAGTGTTGTTAAGTGTCTACGAACCCAGTTTCTCCAAAAACTTACGTGGCACGAGCGGAAAACCCTTCCGGTGTAGACGCTAGATCAGGGATATAAACAACCCGGGGCTGCGTTCGGATCCGAAATGTATCCTGTCGTTCCCTTCCCTTGCTTCAAGGGGGGAATCCCCAAAATGCCAGGATGAAATATGGCAGCCACACCAAGTGTGATTCGGATCCAATTTAAGGCTGCGGTCCAATCGGTTAAATGTTCTGCCCTCCTGCACTTCCCCTCGCCACGTCCACTTGGAGGAATCCCTTTAGAAATCGGAAGTTGGGCGTTGCCAAGGGCGAGTGCGGTCCAAAAAGCTCATTGCCGTTCAGCGAATATCCAGCAAATGAGCCAGTGCAAGCTTATGGGCAATCGCCTATTAAAAATACATTTTGCTTGGATTTCATATTCAATAGCCTATGGGTCGCACGCCTCTTTTATGTTTTATACTTCTGTGCTACCTCCAAAGCAATCTAGGCTATGCATCCACCGTTTTGATTGCTGTTTTTTTATATATTTGATATTCATATAGCCTAGGCTACATATCTTTTAGGTTTCAAGTAGAAGTATAGCTATAAACATGTCGCCTACCTGACATTGCAGTTCGTGTCGAGACACTAATTAATATCTAATCAGTATTAGATCAAAGTGAACATCATAGCCTATGTAAACATAACAATGTACTGTAGGCCTAATTCCAAAATCCCGATGTCTGAACATACCCAGCACTAATTCACCTCATATATAGGCTACTGTAGCTACACTACAGCCTAATATTGGCATCGGTTCCTTGCATATCACATAGGCAAATTCTGAAACATTCCTGTAGGATAGATTAGTGGAACGAATTATCGTCATATTATCGGAGAAATTATTCCCAATGTTCGGCGTGCATCTGACCGGCACTAGCCGGATTTAAAGTTGGCTTTTGTTGGATAGTCAAAATCATAACGGGTTGTAGCCTACTAAGCGGTTGTAAGTAGTAGTACTGGGTCCTGACAACCTATGCATATATAATCTAAAAAGAAAAGGGAGACATTTGATTTTGTATTGTTAGATAATGACCCGTTTAGCGAACTGTTTTGTAAAAACTCCATTGACCTCCAGTCATTCAATGAGTGCCTGTTCAACTGTTGTCTAATAAGTTCCAACTGCGGACGTTCCAGCCCCGAAGTTGGACCTCTTGCTCCGTCTACCCTCTTTGGTCCGACGCAGATATGACGTAAATCGTCTCTAGCCGAACACGCCCACTAATGCAAAGAAACTTCCTGCACGTGTTGCCACGACAACCTAACAAATTGACAAAGTGAGGGGGCACAAATGCGCTAATGTTACAGTTAACGTCAAAAGTAAGTATAATTAACTTTCAAACAATATCATGTTTGTAGTAACGTTACGAGATTAGTAAGCAATAATGACCGAGGAGCTGGGCAGTACACCGTTCAAATTCCCTCCGCGAAGGGCATTTAAACTGTGTAATGCCCGGCTCCGATGTCATTATTGCGCTTAGTTATACCATGGCTACCAACAATTATTATATATAGTTACATTTATATTTATTGATTTTTATCGACTTAATCAGCTGAAATTTAAATATCATTCGGAGGCTATTTTGGCATGTTGTTTGCCGTTGTCATGCAAAACTGCTCGTTGGTAGTTCTATTTGAACAGAAAACATCTCAAAACATCTCGTTGCTAATTCTATTTCTGGTTACTAGTTCTATTTTGTCGTAGTTATGCAGAAACCTATCTTTGGTAGTTCTGAAAACAATTGATTCTATAACGCCGGAAACAAATAGTTCCTTCTCAACTTTATACCATAAAATTAGCACCAATTTTGGTTATTTTTGTCATTTGTTGCATTATTTAAGAAAATTGCATGAAACCGCAACTCATTTTAACTCCCTCTCCCCGCCTTGCTTTTTAAAAATGCTTTGGTCACGCAGCCTATTCAGCCCAGGCTGGAAATTGCATTTCAAGATCTGCATCATGAGATGGGAACACCTGAAAAAATAGCCTACTGAGATACAGAGTTTGTTACTGTAGATGTAACTTGTCATATCTAAGACATTTCGCTGGATAAAATGTTCTACAGATTAACGTGCTTTGTGAAGTAACTTGCTCGCATTCGCAACCAGCGTTGCTCACGTTAGCGTTACATTACGTCATTAGGTAAAGCCCTACTATGTTACGTTCATGTTTCCAAACTGAATAAATACTGCACCTCTAACCACAAAACTGCTTTGCTAGATTAAAGTTGTTGTAACTAAGGTATTTGGCGAATACAAACTTTTAAAATCAGCGGATTTAGCGGTATTTGCCGGCTTTATTAATCAGCTGTTGGTGTTGCCATGGATACCATTCATAAAAGGGTCGACTCTAATGGCGCTGGCAACAGATAACGTAGCCGGCGTATTAATTTAGAACGGTGATTAAAATGTTGCCAGCGCTACTTCAGAGCCAGGCGGTTACACGAATTAAATGCCCACCCTCCAGCCAATCAGAATCGAGTATTTATCCAAGCCATGGTATAAACGAATTAATTAGCTAACTGGCTCATATCATGTTTTGAAAAGCAGCATTCGCATTGGCACAATGCCTAACGTTAATGTAAGTTTCTGATAAGAACAACCTGCAACTTGCAGGTTATATTAACGTTAGTGCTAGCTAATTAACATAACGTTATAAATAATGTTACGTTTTTATCTAACATGACATGGGTTCATATCAGAAAATTTAACTCATATTAAGTTTATGCATGTTGTTTTTTTCGAGGTCACTATTTAGCTAACGTTGTCATAAAATTTCTTCTTACCATGAAAATCGACGACTTGTTTACAATTTCGGAAAGATGTTAACGTAAACCTATCACCGCGGCGGCACTTTCGCCACAAGCCAGCAATTATATCGGGAAATGTCCTCTTTGAAAACAAAAAATAAATAAATGACAAAGGCTATGCTGTTACTGCATACCAGTTTTTGCGAAAGCTGCATCATAGCCATCATAGTGCGGAGCTTTCAAAACCATAACAGCGCGGAAACCATTAAAAAAAAAAACCGGAGGCTACACATAGCCTAGCCTATGGCTATCTGTCTGGAGGAAACAAAAGCTAAAGATATCCAGTGAGCACAAGTGGCTTACACTAGACTAAGCCTAGTCTAGCCTACTAGTTCACAATTTTTAATACGCTCATTTTTCTGTAAGTATAAACTTCGAAGTATTTTTTTTATTATTATTGTTTATTTCTATATTTATTTTAATACACGCACGAAATATGCCTTTCTGCTTTCGCTTTGGGGATGGAGTGGCGTCGTTCGGGTCTTTGTCACGCCCAGCCGTTTGCAAACCTCAGCCAGCAACTGGGACTCGAAGTTGCGCCCCTGGTCACTGTGGAGCTCGGCAGGGGCCCCGAAACGGGTGAACATTTCCTCCACGAGCCTTTCCGCCGTCGTCGCCGCACTCTGGTCTGGTACAGCAAACGCCTCCGGCCACTTAGTGAAGTAATCCATCGCTACGAGGATGTAACGATTGCCGGAGTCTGTGACGGGGAAGGGGCCGAGAACGTCCATCCCCACCCGTTCCATGGGGGCCCCCACCAGGTGTTGTTGCAGGGGTGCTCGGGAGCGTTGATTAGGCCCTTACTGTGGCGTGCAGGAGTCGCAGCAATGGACGTGGAGCTCGACGTCGTGACGACACCCCGGCCAGTGAAACTTCCCCCTCAGCCGGTGCAGGGTTTTGTTATTGCCGAAGTGGCCCGCCCCCACCGAGCCGTGGACCAACCTGAGGACATCAGAGCGGAGCGCCCGTGGCGCCTACAGCTGCAGGATGTCGCTGCCCCGGCCTGGAGCCTGCCACCGTCTGTAGAGGAGACCGTCGCGCTGCACCAAGCTGCTGTACAGGCTGTAATAGCTCTTAAGCTCTGGGCTCTCTGCCGACACCACCAACCGCTCGGGACGCTGCCCCGCCTCCAGCCAGCCCGCACCTTGCCCAGCGTGCTGTCTGCTTCCTGGGCCTCTCGCAGCTCCATGGGTGTCAGCGGCAGCCACCCCTCCGCGTCGCCGCTGGCCTGGACCACCGCCACATCTGGGCTCACCTGGTCCCGTTCCTCTTGGCGGCTACAGTAGCGACACTCCTGGGCTGCCCCATGAAGTCGGCCTGCCCGGTGCCTGATTTTGAAGTCATAGCCTTGCAGTTGTTCCAGCCAGCGAGCAACTTGCCCCTCAGGGTCTTTAAAATTTAGGAGCCAGGTGAGCGAGGCGTGGTCGGTGCGCAGGAGGAAGTGGCTGCCTTGCAGGTAGTGGTGCAACGCCCTGACCACAGCGAGCAGCTCCCGCCTGGTGACACAATAATTGCGTTCCACCTTGCCCAGGGCCCGGCTGTAGTAGGCCACTCGCTCGCCGTCTTCGTCCTCCTGTGACAGGACGGCCCCCACTCCGATGTTGCTTGCGTCGGTGTCGACGATGAAGGGTCGCTGGGCGTCGGGGTACGCCAACACCGGAGCTTCAGTGAGGGCCGCCCTGAGCTGGTCAAAGGCCATGGATTGCCCCTCCTGCCACACAAACGGCCGGCACTTATCCGTTAAGCGATGGAGGGGGCTAGCCAGGGTAGCGAAGTCCCGGACAAAGCGCCGATAGTAAGACGCTAGGCCCAGGAAGCTTCGCAGCTCACCCACGTTGCCAGTCTCTTGCAGTCTCCCTCCGGAGAAGCTGGCACTTCTTTGGGTTTAGCCTCAACCCCGCTTGGCGGATTGCAGCTAGCACATCAGTCAGGTTAGCGAGGGCCTGCTGGAAGTCGCTGGCGTGTACCAGGAGGTCGTCTAGGTACACGACACGACACAGCGACTGCGAGGGACGGCCGCTAGCACCCGCTCCATCAGCCGCTCGAACGTGGCCAGCGCGTTGCATAGCCCGAAGGGCATCACCCGAAACTGCCACAGACCCTGCCCGATAGTAAAGGCGGTCTTAGGCTTCGCTTCGGGTGCCAGCCTCACCTGCCAGTAGCCGCTGCGGAGGTCCAGCGAACTGAACCAGCTCGACCCGCTGATGTGGTCCAGGGCCTCGTCGATGCGGGGGAGTGGGTAGGAGTCTTTGGTGGTCGCGGAGTTAAGACGCCTGTAGTCCACACAGAACCTCCACTCCCCGCTCTTCTGGACCAGGACTGCAGGGGCTGCCCACGGGCTGTCGGAGGGCTCGATCACACCAGCAGCTGCCATTTCCTTCACCTTTTCCTCTGCCACCAGTCGCTTGGCAGGGGACATCCGGTGCGGCCACAGATGGGTTGAGCTGTGTCGGTGTTGATAGTGTGCTGCACCAGCTCTGTCTGTGTACAGTCCTCATCCCGCACCGCGAACAGGTCTGCGTTTCCGTCCAGAAGGCTTTTTAGCTGCTGGCGCTGCTGGTGGTCGAGCCCGCTGCTGCTTCGTTGCCACAGGGCGTGGACAGCTGCTGTCGTCTCGGCAGGCAGAGCTGGTTTGGGCTGGGCAGGCGGTTGCTGTGTGGCAGGCTGGTGGTTGTGGGCGAGCGAGTGGTCGGGCTGGGGCACTGTGGTCAGTGATGGTGGCTTGGGTGTGGTGGCTAGCTGGAGTAGCTTGCTTGCTGGCCGGGCTGTGGTGGCTATGTGGCGGGCTCGTTGGGCCGGATTGGAGGGCTACAGTCTCCGTGCCAAGGGTGATGCTGGCCCTTGACACATCAACGCAGGCTCCCCAGCGTTTCAGCAGGTCCAGGCCGATGATGCACGAGTCCGCGATGTCAGCTAGCCAGAACTCGTGCGACACCACCTGCCCGTTCACCGTCACCTTCACCTCTTTCTTCCCCCTCATCGCCATCTTTGCCCCCGTCACTGATGTCAGCGGTGTGGCGGTGGGCGTCCACGCCCCGGGAAGTTGGGGCCCGCTGGTGTTGTGGAGTACTCCTGGCCGGACAAGGGAGATGGTAGCCCCTGTGTCCACCAGGGCTCGGCAGGCCTGCCCGTCCAGCTGACAGTGGAGGTACAACCCACTGGCTTTGCCCAGCCGACCTACCCGTGGATTGACTTACGCTCAGTCGCTTTTTCAAAGGCGCTTGTGCTAGCCTCCGCAGAGGTAGCTGGAATCTTTGCCACTGGGGCGGGTAAGGCCGGACTGGGTTTGGGCACAGGGGTGTGTACCTGGTTGAGGAGGGTTGGTTCCCGGGACGGCCTTCTCCTCACTGCGCCATCCCTGCCTCGTTTCCCGACGGCGGGGGCTTCCGTGGCTTTGGTGCTGGAGCTGGGCAGTCGCGTGCGATATGGCCCGGCTCGTCGCACCGGTAGCACCGGCCTTGTCGCCCCGCTGGCCGTTGTAGTGGCGTGCATGTCCAGCGGACCTCCTCGCCGTCGGCTACCCTGACGTGCTGGCGGGTTGGTTGTGGAGTGGGCCTGATAGCTAGGGTGTCTTCCGCCCGTGTTGTCTTGATCAAAGCCTCGCTGATGGAACCCGGTTGGGCTAGGCTAATGTGGTCACGTAGCCGCTCTGGCGTGAGGGCTCGCAGAAATGCATGCAGCGCTAGCTTCTCCTGCGCTGCTGCATCGAACTCCGGGTAGGCCTCGCGGGCGTAGCGCTGTACGTCGGCCGCCACTTTTCCCCAGTTCTCCCTCCTCACAGCGGTAGTGGCTTGGCAGCTATTCCCGGCTTGCTTCGGCGGAGCAGTGCTGGATGAACCCCCGTTGGAGTGCTGCTGTCAGAGCCTGCAGGTTTTGTCGCTCCGCCGGCGGCAGGTCCAGGATCGCCTCCAGTGCTGGGCCCTCCAGGGCGAGTGCCAGGTTTCCCGCTGTCTGCTCCGGCGTCCAGCCACCCAGCTGAGCTGCTAGCTCTAGCTGCGCTAGGTACGACTCCAGCGACGCTGTTCCATTAAAACGAGGTAGCTTCAGCTGCATTGTCGGCTTCGCGGGCGTGCCGTTGTGGCTTACCGATGCCGGATTATCTTGTCTGCTGCTGAAGCCGTCCGGTCGCCTGGACACTCACACCGCAGGAGTCTGCCACTCGGGGCTCGTCACAGCCCCGGACCTACTCACCTTCCTGCGGGTCAACTCGCCGATCGACCGCTCCAGTTCTCCTATCTCCCTCAGTAGGGCTCGTTCCATCCCACTTCCGGACACCAATGTAGCGAGCGCGGAGAATGAGGGAGGGAGACAGCAACTGCAGTACCGAATCGCTCCTGCCGAGGTTCGTTTTATTTAGCGCTACCTTACCAGCTCTGAAAAGATTGTCTTTATTGGTTTTAAATTTCTTTTTCCAATAAAAACATTTCCATTTTCATATTTCATTTAATCATACATCATTTCACATTTATTTAAAACATATTTTATCGGGGGGGGGGGGGGGGGGTTTATTCCCTTCCCTTTTTAATTTTAAAATTAACATACAACATTCAAGACACCACAGTAAAATACGTTACATACAAAAATTCACAAAACAGAAGAGAAATCACAAGACATTGAAATGAAGAAAGGAAACATGCGTTCCCGGGTTGTTGGGCGGGCAAATGTTCAGGTTTCTAGTTCTCTCTCTTCCTTGGGATGGAGGGGGGTGGGCTAAATGATCAGTTCTTTCCAATGGTCCACCCCCCATTTCTCTCTCGCCAGACGCTTGTCCTTTGCGAAGTCCACCATAATGCCGTCTTGGAGGAGGTTTAACGCCGTCTTGGAGGAGGTTTGGCGCCCTCCTCCTGAGAGTGACCAGGTCTACAGTTGTTTTTTGATAGACCTTGATGTTCCTCGCCTCCCACAGGACCTGCTTAACGGTGTTAATGATCCTCCACTGACGCTGGAGCTCTGGAGTCCTGCAGCCTCCACTTGAACCGTAGAGGACGCTCTCAGCCGTCAGGGAGGACCTCGGCAGCAACCTGTTACGGGAGACAGAGGAAACAACAAGGCCCCAGACCCGTCTGGCCACGGAGCACTCCCAGAACAGATGGTAGATGTGTTCTGAGTCAGTGCATCCGTGGGGGCAGCGCTCGGTCAAGGCCAAGTGCCGCTTAAACATAAATGACCTGGTGGGGAGACACATGTGGGCAGACATCCAGGCAATGTCCTTTTGCTTATTGTTTAAACATTTGTTTAGGACATTTGCCCAGATTATAGACGGGTCCAGGGTCGTGCTGCCCCTCGGGAGTGTCATGGTCTCCTTTGATCTTAATTGAGCCATGATTATTTTATAACTCCACGAGGTCAGCCCGGCCCTGGGTAATCCTGCCCCAAAAGCAAAGTCCCTCAGGGCTCGATATACATATGGGGGGTCCCAGCTATACGGTATGGTGAGGTCCAGCACACACAGGCCCATTGTCCTCAGGAAGGGAGTGGCATAGTACCTAGCAAAGGCACCAGAGGCCTTCTCGACCTTCCGAGTATTCTGGACCAGTGTGGCCAGACCCTGCACCAAACTGATGTTAACTATGTCTGGAACCCCCCTGCCCCCATTCCGCTCTTCCTTGAGGAGGGTAGCTCTTTTCAATTTTTCCATGGTGCTCCCCCAGACAAAGCGAAAGGCCATTCTAGAAATGATTTTGCTAGTGGCCTTGTCTGGGGGAAACACCCTCCCCAAGTAGAGGAAGATGGGAAGGACTATTGCTTTCAGGACCAGGATCTTACCCGTCAGAGGCCGCACGCTCCAGCTCCAGAGTTTAGCCTGGACGTGGCGGAGGGTTCCCTCCCAGCTCAGCCTTCCTTCACCGTCTGACTGGAAGGTCACCCCCAGGAGCTTGATTTTGTCTCTGCGTACAGGAAAGGAAACGGTTAGTGGCTCACTCCAATGCCGAGACAGAAACAGTTCACTCTTGTCCCTATTGACTAGGGCGCCAGTGGCAACCTTGTTGGCAACGGTGATGGAATGACTATCTGTGCCGACAATGGTAATGTCGTCCATGTACGCCATCACCCTAAGCCGCTCCCCCTGGGCCCCGGGCAGTGGATAACCAGCGATGCCTGGGTTGCCCCTGATGGCCTGAAGGAACGGCTCAAGGTAGATGACGTACAGGAGGGATGCTAGAGGGCAGACGCCAGACCTAATGGCAAAGGGGGCGGATGGTTGCTTGTTCACAACCACCCTCCCCGAGATGTCAGTCAGGCACATTTTGGTCCAGCACAGGAGGGAGCTAGGAAAATTTAATCTCTCTAGCACCCTCTCCAAGCACACATGACTTACCCTGTCAAAGGCCTTCTCCTGGTCTAGGCTGAGAAGGCCCAAGGGGGACCTGCGCTCCCCAGAGTGGATTATGACATCCCTCACGAGGAGCAGGTTGTCGTTTATGGACCTCCCTGGAATACTGCACGTTTGATCGGGGCCGACCACCGATGTTATCAGGTGTTGGAACCTCCTCATCAGCGCCTTCGCCATGATCTTGTAATCGGCTGAGAGGAGGTTAATCGGCCGCCAGTGCCGGAGGTCCTTCGGGTCCCCCTTTTTGGGGACAAGGGCAACCGCACTCTGCCTCAGTGAGGCCCCCAACCGCCCCTCCCTGTACGCCACCCTGAAAACTTCCGCCACGTCCTCCTTCAGGAGATCCCAGAAGGCCTCATAGAATTTGGCCGGGATCCCGTCAGGACCAGGAGCTTTGTGCTGATTGAGGGAGCGCACGGCCCGGGTGAGCTCCTCGGCGCTCAACTCAGGTTCCATGCTCTCGTCCCCCAGGCGTCTGTCCAGGCAGCCTAGGAAGGTGTCCATGAGAGCCCCATCTGCGGGCCTTATGCTGTACAGGCCAGCTCTGAAAAGAGCCGTTGGTTTGTCACAGCTCAGCGTTGGATCCAGCTCAGCGTTGTTCACAGTTGGAAGCACATTTTCAACTAACTCGAATCGCTTCAGGTACTGCCTTATATTTGAACTAGTCGGCTGTGATTGGCGCACACACTTACACATTCCTAGCCAATCACAGCCACACATAACAGTTAAACCACAGTTAGAGTTTACAGTTACGTTTAATGTTTAGGTGAAAGTTAAATGACAGTTACGTTTAAAGTTGACGATTAACACAATACGTGGCTAACAAGCTAACAACACAATTAAAACACACACAGCACGTTATTTACAAGTATATACACATCGACCGGGTAGCGGCTCACTACCCGGTCCTAGCTGGCTAGTTTACAACCCCCAGGCCGCCACAATATTAATATCTAGCTAGCCTACTAGCTACTTGATAAAACAATTTGAGGGAACAATGTGGACCCTACAAAGGTTTATAAGTAGCCTAGAATATACTTTCTTAAAATACGTGTAAAAGCTTTTCAGATTTATTTGACAGCCTGGAGACAAGAGGAATGGGAGCGAGTCATGCGGCAAAAGGTCAGATTCGAACATACAACGTCGCGGGTAGCAAAGATCACGGAGCAGGCTACCTTCTCACTGAGGCACAGAGGCACACTGCAGAAAAGCAGCATATTTCGTGCGTGTATTAAAATAAATATATAAATAAACAATAATAGCTTAAAAAAAAAAAGACTTCGAATTTTATACTTACAGAAAAAAGAGCGTATTAAAAATTGTGAACTAGTAGGTCTAGGCTTAGTCTAGTGTAAGCCACTTGTACTCACTGGATATCTTTAGCTTACTTTTGAGTTTTATTAACTAAAAAAAAAAAAAAAAAAGTTTAGTCCAGACAGTTATCATAGCCATAGCCTAGGCTAGGTTTAGCCTACGGTTTTTATTTTGTTTTTTTAAAGGTTCAGCGCTGTTATGGTTTTGAAAGCTCCGCGCTATGATGCTGCTTTGGCAAAAAGTGGTATGCAGTAACAACATAGCCTTTTATTTATTTATTTTTGTTTTCAAAGAGGACATTTCCCGATATAATTGCTGAATTGTGGCGAAAGTGCTGCCGTGGTGACAGATTTACGTTAACATCTGTCCGAGAATGTCAAACGACGCTGAAGTTGGCTCCCGATTCGCAGCTCCCGATTCGGAATTGCCGGTCCACCTTAAATTGGTCGCGAAAAGCGATTGTATGCTTTCACGGTCATCCTTCTGCTTTTTTCTCCGCTAAATCTAATTGGCTCAACATTCTGACAGCCTAGTTGTGTGTGTGGCGATATATATATATATATATAATACTTTTTTTTTTTGGATACTGCACCGTTTTGAAATAATCGCACTCCAAACTTCCTATGTCCACCAATGTAAATTACTGAAAAAGGTGACATTTTGAATAGGATTTTCCTGCTAATTTTAGAACGTCTCAAACGTTTGACACTTGGGTATGAGAGAAGAGGTCCTCCACTATATCTGACCCGAGTTGGGTGAAATATTACTGTAGCATTTTGAAATAATCCCACTTCAAACTTTCTATGTAATCCAATGTAAATCCACTGAAAAAGGTGATATTTTGAATAGGATTTTCTTGCCAATTTTAGAACGTCTCAAACTTTTGACACTTGGGTATGAGAGAAGAGGTCCTCCACTATATCTGACCCGAGTTGGGTGAAATATTACTGTAGCATTTTGAAATAATCCCACTTCAAACTTTCTATGTAATCCAATGTAAATCCACTGAAAAAGGTGATATTTTGAATAGGATTTTCTTGCCAATTTTAGAACGTCTCAAACTTTTGACACTTGGGTATGAGAGAAGAGGTCCTCCACTATATATGCCCTGAGTTGGGTGAAATATTACTGTAGCATTTTAAAATAATCGCTCTTCAAACTTTCTATGTAATCCTTTGTAAATCTACTGAAAAAGGTGAAATTTGGAATTTGGAATTTCTTTCCTATTTTAGAAGGTGTCAAACTTTTGACACTTGGATATGATAGATGAACGAGGTTCTATTTCATATCGGTCAACACACCACACACTCCTCGCCGAGAGGAAGAGCTGCTGGGAAACTGAATAGCAAATTAACCACCACTACGGGCGGAACCACGTCACGCCATAAATATGGTGCTTGTACGCCGCCCGGCCTCTTTTGCCGACTTGAGGGCACTTGCCATCCTGATGGTGCAAGGTTCCCCGCCTGACCACGGTATTGGTCACAGAATGCCAAATAACTTTGGGCGCGGTATGTAGTGGGGTACCAGGACCGCAGGTCATTGCATTAGTGCGAATCCTGTAAAAAACAAAATGCACTATTGGCTGCTGTTCTTACCAGAAGAGCAAGCTCAAGTGGGAAACGTGGAAAATAACCACCGGGTGATAGAAACCGTAAATCATCACAAAATTACATACAAGGTTGCCCTGAGGACAGAGGAGGCAACTGATGCCGATGACGCTACGTCCAGGTGATAAAACCTGTTGAAAGTGAGTGATGAGGCCCAGCCCGCTGCTGCGCAAATGTCAGCAATTGTGGCGCCACGTAGTAAGGCCCAGTGCCCGGTTGCACAAAACACCTTAAGTTAAATTCTCCCTTAGAATTACCCTTAAGTATTCCTTAAAGCTAAGTGAGTTGCATAAAAAAATCCTTAAGTGTTACTTAAGGGAAATATTAAGGTTCCCCTTAAGAAAACCCTTAAGTGTTTTAATTGTACTTAAGTAATCCCTTAGAATCCGTTGGGTTGCACAAAACTCCTTAACCGCCATTTCCTTTAGGATTTTTTAAGGCTATAAATATATTCCCTTAACTTTTCCTTTAAAAACGCAAACATGGCTGAATTTTTGTATCCATTGGAAGAGGAAAAAGTGAGACTACATCGACAAGTGTTTTGGGACCGGGAAAACCCATTAGACCACCTGAGTGATGAAAAATTATTTAGCGAATACAGATTTGACCGTCAATCCATTTTTTGTATTACCGCAGATTTAGAAGACGACTTGAGCCATCAAACTCAACGTAATCATGCTCTACCTCCAGTTTTGCAGGTACTAATTGCACTCCGTTTTTTCGCAACGGGAAGCTTTCAGTCGGTGATTGGCGATGTATTTCGAGTGCACAAATCAACTGTGTGCCGAGTTGTGCACAAGGTGGCTGATGCGCTATGTCGCCGTTTGAATATGTTCGTCAAATTTCCATCAAGGCATGATCAGGTTGTAATTCAGGCGGAATTTTTTTGAATGGCTGGATTTCCACGTATTTGTGGAGTCATTGACGGGACACAGGTCCGAATCCAAGCGCCAAGAATACACGAAGACCAATATGTAAATCGGAAGAATTTCCACTCAATTAATGTTCAGCTGGTGTGTGATCATCAATCAAAAATCACCAACATCGTCGCATCATGGCCCAGGAGCACACATGACTCGAGGATGCTCAGCGAAAGCAAGCTCGGAAGAGACTTTGAGTCCGGAAAACACAGTGGTGTCCTGCTTGGTGACAGTGGGTACCCCTGTCATCCATGGCTTATGACACCATTCATAAATCCAGCCAACCCTGCCCAGGTAACCACTGATTTTTCCCCTTTTCATTTCCCCCCTGGTGTTATCAGCCTACTGTTTATTTAGCCTACTGTTTATACTATTTTCGATGAAGTAGTAGACCTAAGCACTGTCTCAATTCACCAGGAAACCTACAACAGCGCATTGACTCACACAAGGTCAATCGTTGAGAGGACAATCGGACAGCTGAAAAGGAGATTCCACAGCTTACATTCTGAACTGCGAGTGGAGCCACCGAGAGCCTGCAGAATCATCCTTGCCTGTGCTGTACTCTTCAACCGATAAAAAACATTTAATTTTGATGAAGACGAGGAAGCGGACGGGAATGCCGACCATGGATTTGTCGATGAGCAAGCGCAAGTTGCGCAACAGCAAGGAGATGGAAATGCAGTCCGGGATGCAATTGTTAATGCATTCTTTTCACAGTGATAGCCGACTGTAACTAGGCTACAGTTTAGTGTAGGCCTATGTGTTAATTCAAGTGACCATTTCATGTAGGTTATTTTATTATTATTATTATTATTATTATTAGCTAGCCTATTAAAAAAATCACATACTTCCACGAACTCAAATACATTTTTTATTGTCAATTATGTTTATGTACAGTATAGGTCTACATTTAGGCTAATTTGACTATGATAGTAGCTACATTTGATTGTATAGGCGATTGTCATTTGATTATTAAATTATTTATTTTTCTTGAGCAGTGGTGATGCTTAATTTTCCTTCATTTTGTAGTGAATATAATTTGTTATGTAACACAATGTTATACAACTGCTGGTTCTCCAGTTCTTTCTTCAGTTTCTCCATTTCAAGTTTCAGCTTTTCTTTCTGAAGCTGAAGAACTTCTTTTTGTAGTTCGACAACCTCCTCCCTGACAGTGAAAGTAGCGGCAGGCCTGCTTGTCCTCCTAGAATAGATGGCACTGATTAATCTAAAAAGCTCCATAATACCTTTGTCTAATGTGTCCTCTTGATTTAAAATGTAACGTATGCTATCATTACTTTGTTGTGGTCAGTTGTACATTCTCGCAAGGCTCATCTATCCCTGGCGAAGCCTCACTGTAGGAAGCTTCCCTAATCAGGCAGAAACGAAATCAGTCAAGTTCACAAAACAGCAGAATTAACTTGGATTATTAAATTAAAGTTAAATAACACTATACTGAACACTATAACGACTATCACATTTATACGGCCCTATCTCCTCACCAAGAGTCACACTCTTTCTCCGGCAGTACCTCGGCCTCGCTCTCTAATCCACCGAGGATCCCGGTCAAAATGGGAGAATCCGCCCCCAATATGTCCCTCACCAGTTTTGTCGTGTCCGACAATTCTGGTGGGGGCGGCCCCCCTCCTGAACAAAATAAAATGTAACAGTTTGCTTACAAAGTAACATAGCCGCGTAACCTAACTTATTCGCTGGTTATCGTGATGGTATATATTTTCATATTTTTAAATAATTTCGCTCGTTGTCCTCTTTACTGCTAGGTTTCCTGCGTTAACCTTGTTTGTAATTTCCTCCCACATTTTCTGCTTTTTTGCTGATGTTACGGTTGGATTGAATTTACTCCTCAAAATATTTTTTCTTTTTTCATATTCTTCCAGTAGAACTATTTTTTCCTCCTCTGTCCAATTTGGCTTTCTTTTAGTATCCATTATTAGTGATAGTTGTGTAAGAGTAACGTTAGCTATAGTTTTTCTGTTACGAAAACGTTACTAGTACAAACCGTTACCATGGTTACAATAGAATCTTACAACCGTAAATCTGTTTTAATGCAGAAAATCCCTTACTGTTTTCCCTTACCTAAGTAAAACAGTTGAGGGAGTATATGCAACACCCTTAGGTAATTCCCTTAGGTAAGGGAAAATCATCCCTTAAGTGAATCCCTTAAGGGTAAAACTTAAGGTGTTTTGTGCAACCGGGCACAGGAGGTAGCTACGCCCCGAGTGGAGTGAGCTACCACGCCTGTGGGAGGGGATGCGTCAGAACTGCTGTACGCCATGGAACCGTCTCTATGATCCAGAGGGCCACGCGCTGTACAATAGGGCAAAGCCCCTCATAGCCCCTCCAAAACAATAAAAGGATTTTTGGTCTTCCTCACTGCACTTGTGCAGGAGATATAAGACCGTAGAGCCCGGGCGGGGCACAGTGAGTGCAGCCTGGCTTCTTCAGGGGTCTCGTGGGGAGGATGGTGAAACGGCTCCAACACCATAGACAGAGATGTACGACCGCGAGATGGCCTTAGGCCGAAACACAAGGTTAAGAAGCAGAAAGACCGATGAGCTACTGTCACCCAATCGCATACAGGAGTGTTTTACTGACAGTGCATGCAGCTCGCTCACACGCCTCGCGGAGGCGATAGCGAGCAGGAAGGCAGTCTTCAAGGTTAGACTGAGTCCGTCCAGCTCGAAGGGCGGCTCAGTGAGTGGATTCAAAGCCAGTTGTAAGTCCCACGAAGGGACTAAGTTAGACCTGGGTGGGCAAAGCCACCTGGCTCCTCAGGGAAACTGGCTGGCGAGGGGGTGAGATCCCACCATCAGGCCCTCAATACGCTCATGTCTGTCAAATATGGCTGCCAGATAACACTTTAGGGTGGACTCCACTAGCCCCTCTTTGAAGAGGGACTGGAGGAATGCCAAAACGACTGAACTGTCATAATTGGGTAAACCCATTATTGTGGTACCAGCAGCTAACATTTGCCCACTTCCCAGCGTAAAGCGCCCTCGTAGATGGGGCTTTGATGCCTGAAATGTTTCCAGTACTGCTGGCCCCAGGCCCTGTGGCCACTCCCATCTAGGGGCCAAGCAGGTCATACAACTGTGGATTTGGTTACCATAGCAGGCCTGTGGCAGCAAATCCACTCTGGTCGGGAGGCGCAACGGGGTGCCCACTAGCAACTCCCTAAATGAACTGCACTGTCTGGGTGCAGGCACCATTTCCCCGCTCTCAGGCCACCCCTGGACAGCCTATCGGCTTCCACATTGATTGTGCCCAGTACATGTACTGCCTTCGGGGACATACCCTAGGCCTGTGCCCACAGCAGGAGTTGACATGCTTTGCATGTCGAGTTGGAGACCAAAGCCCACCCTGTTGGTTGAGGTAGGAGACCACAGTGGAATTGTCTGTCCGGACGAGAACTTGTCTGTGTCGGACCACTGGGAGGAATGGGTCAATGCCTGATTCACTGCCTCCGTTTATGGCAGGTTGATGTGCTTCCCGACCCATGAGTGGCTCCACAACCCTTGTAGGGATTGACCCTCTCCGACCGCTCCCAGCCAGTCTTGGAGGCGTCCGTGGTGGTCGTCACCCTAGGTAACACACTGGGTAAATAGAGAGGAGTCGCCGCCTGTCCTTGTGCGGGCTTACTCCCTGTGCTGCCGCCCAACGCTGTAATGGACACGTATGCAGCAGCCCAAGTGCACCACCTGGGCCGCTGAAGCCATCAAGCCAAGCAACCTCCGGTTAATGTTTACTGTCACCTGCCGCGCTGCAGCAAAGTGGGACAGACTCTCCATCAAAAACATGCTGCCTCTCTGGGTCAGAGGGGCCTGCATGGACATTGAGACCAAAACCGGGCCCAGGAAAACCCTCTCTCTGGAGGGGGTGAGGTGGCTATTTTCCCCTGTTCAGGGTCAGGCCCAAGCTAGCTAAGTGGGCCAGTACTGACCTTGTATCCCTTCTGGCTTGCTCCGCTGAAGGATTGCAGATTAGCCAGTCGTCCAGGTAGTTCACAATGCGAATCCCTTAGTGAGATCAGCGTGTCTCCTTGCACTTCATAAAAAGTGTGTGGGGCCAGGGCTAGGCCGAAGGAGAGGACCGAGTGATCGTACCCTTTGCCTTGGAAGGAAAAGCGGAGGTACTTCCGGTGATCCCGGTGTATGGGGATATGGAAGTAGACATCCGGCAGGGCCACAGAAGTGAACCAATCGCTGTCTCCCACCAGTAGGGGGAGACTGGAATGGCGGAGCATGTGGAAGGGCAGGCGCTAGGAAGCAGTTGAGCCCTCGCCAGCCTAAGATGGGGTGGAAGCCCATACATCTCAGGTGCTGGGAAATACGTAAAATAAATCCCATTGCCACCTAGGGCAGGGGTGTTATTGCTCCCTTTTCAGAAACACCAGAATCTCATCTAGGAGAGTTCACGCAGTAGACAGTTTCTCCTGATTTGGGATAACCTCGGGGGGGGGGGGGGGGGGGGGGGGGGGGGGGGCGTGTGAACTGGAGCTTGTACCCCGAGGTGCTGAGCACTGAAGGACATCGGGTACGTAGGCGCCATAGCAAGGTTACTGGGGGTAGCGGAGGACATATCCTGCGGAAATCCCTCCAACACACCACAGGCAGCGTAGTGTCGGCTAGCTAAGCCAACCAAGCAGAGGCCTAGTAGGCTGGCGCAGGTGGCTAGCAGTAGGCCCAAATCAGTAGCACTGAAGGGCCGCCAGAGACCGCTACAACCTCAGGTAGCGTGTGTCCACTGACACAGAGGCTACTTCCCGCTTGTCCCTTTTCCCTTTCTTAGTAACAACAAGGAGAAAGAAAATTCAATGCCTCAACAGGACAAAATACAATCAGAAGATATCGGCATAACCCAATCTACTTCTGCAAGGAAAAAAGGCAGTGAACTGCCTAACAAAAGTTAACAACTCTACCGAGTAATGGTAGCCAAACAAACAGCAACAAACCGTGATTCCACGTTGCTGGGGAGGGAAAGCCCCAGAAAGCATACTCCGTTCAGGACGTAGCTCCGGGCAATAGGGAGAGGCAAGAAATTCTAAAAGGTACCATACAAACCAGTCTCAGCTCAAACTGAGACAAAAAAAGGCCGGATGGCGTACAAGCGCCATATTTATGGCATGACGTGGTTCCTCCCAAAGTGGTGGTTAATTGCTATTCAGTCTCCTCCCATACCATGCCGTATTGAACACTATGAAATAGAACCTTCTTCCTCTCTCATATCCAAGTGTCAAAAGTTTGAGGCAAGAAATTCCGATTCAAAATTCTAATTTTTTTTCAGTAGATTGACATTGGATTACATAGAAAGTTTGAAGAGGGATTATTTGAAAATGCTACAGTAATATTTCACCAAACTCGGGTCAGATATAGGGGAGGATCTCTTCTCTCATACCCGCATGTCAAAAGTTTGAGACGTTCTAAAATTGGCAAGAAAATCCTATTAAAAATTTCACCTTTTTCAGTAGATTTACATTGGATTACATAGAAAGTTTGAAGAGGGATTATTTCAAAATGCTACAGTAATATTTCACCCAACTCGGGTCAGATATAGTGGAGGACCTCTTCTCTCATACACAAGTGTCAAAAGTTTGAGACGTTTTAAAATTGGCAAGAAAATCCGATTCAAAATATCACCTTTTTCAGTCGATTTACATTGGATTACATAGAAAGTTTGAAGTGGAATTATTTCAAAATGCTACAGTAATATTTCACCCAACTCGGGTCAGATATAGTGGAGGACCTCTTCTCTCATACACAAGTGTCAAAAGTTTGAGACGTTCTAAAATTGGCAAGAAAATCCTATTCAAAATATCACCTTTTTCAGTCGATTTACATTGGATTACATAGAAAGTTTGAAGTGGAATTATTTCAAAATGCTACAGTAATATTTCACCCAACTCGGGTCAGATATAGTGGAGGACCTCTTCTCTCATACACAAGTGTCAAAAGTTTGAGACATTCTAAAATTGGCAAGAAAATCCTATTCAAAATATCACCTTTTTCAGTCGATTTACATTGGATTACATAGAAAGTTTGAAGTGGGATTATTTGAAAATGCTACAGTAATATTTCACCCAACTTGGGTCAGATATAGTGGAGGACCTCTTCTCTCATACCCAAGTGTCAAAAGTTTGAGACCTTCTAAAATTGGCAAGAAAATCCTATTCAAAATTTCACCTTTTTCAGTAATTTACATTGGTGGACATAGGAAGTTTGGAGTGCGATTATTTCAAAACGGGTGCAGTATCCAAAAAAAAAAAAAAAATTATATATACATATATATATATATATATATACACACACAACTAGGCTGTCAGAATCTTGAGCCAATTAGATTTAGCGGAGAAAAAAAGCGGAAGGATGACCGTGAAAGCATACAATCGCTTTTCGCGACCGATTTAAGGTGGACTGGCAATTCCGAATCGGGAGCTGCGAATTGGGAGCCAACTTCAGCGTCGTGAATGACAACAAGATTTTCACGGTAAGAAGAAATGTTATGACAATGACATTTTAACGTGCTGACTTTAACGTTACCTTGGTTGCAAACCTAGCTAGCGAGGTAGACATTTTTCTGGCTTTTCGCCAGCTTCATTAGCTAGCTAACGCTAGAACACTAACCCGTTACCGCGACTCAATACAAATACATGGTAACTTAGTGAACGGTAGCAATGAAATGTACTGAAAAAAGGCTTATCACAGGTGCATAGGAGAGACACAATCTGAAGTAAATTAAAATAAATCCTGCACACTGTGAGATATTTGCAAAAAGACATTTAATAAGTGCAACGTTTCGGTCACATATCAGGCATGAAGAGTAGGATAAAGAGAGAGGAATATATAAGGTCATAAGACCAATCAGACAAAACCATTTCTAAGACACCATCTTTTAAAAAAACAAGTAGAGACTCTAATGTTTCTACACCCATACATATAGGCGGCTAGGCACGCGTGCGCACACACACAAACATGAGTTACTGATGGGCAAAACAGTTCACTTCAGTGACTCGAATCACTAGAATCAGTTCATTAAAAAGATTCGTTCACCGAATCGTTCAGTGCTTGGGCGGAGCTCCGACTGCGTACTGCGTACTGCGTAGTCCGACTCACTCAGTGAACTGAAACGGCCGAACGGTTCATGCGGAAGTGCTGTCGCTTTGACAAACGCGCCAAACTCCGTTTACAAATCTTGATATTTTAAAAGTTTCCTCGTTGAATATCAATATTGGTGGTGAACGCTGGTTTTCAATGACTTTTAAGTCTTAACTTGCTGGGCCTGATTCTGGCAGTTTGAGCCGCTGATTATCACTCAGGATCACGTCACGTTAACTCACTGTCTAGTAGCCTTCAGTGAACGGATCACGACACGTTTGCTCGCAGAAGTCCACTCTGCACGCTCGCTGCCTCGCTCGGCGCCCGCCCGCCCGTGAATGATTCGTTCAGCACAGCAGAACTGGTTCGCAGGGGACGAATCACGTTCGCTCGCGGCAGTCCCTCCCCCTCCCTGCACGCTCGCTGCTGATCAGATCCGTTCGAGAGCTCAACTGAACTGAGAAATGAACGGATCTTTAGTAAGTGATTCAGTTCAGTTCGTTCACACAAAAGATTCGGTCTTTTGAACGAATCGTTCGCGAACGACACAACACTAACATGAGTCCACAAACATAGATATGAAGGTGTAGGCCAATACATTCTAATCCAATGGATTTTGAGTAAACCTAAAAAGATTCCCCTAAATCTATTTTTATCAATTCGATTATAAGAAAACACTGGCATATTTTGTCTTCCGATTCCGAATTGTCATCTGTGTTTAAAGATCCCCCATTGGTGGTGTTCAAACGCGGAACAAATCTTAAAGATCAATTGGTACATGCTAATGTCATTAAAAAATGAAACAAGTTACTCAAACACAATTTAATGTTAGTCCTTTACTCACTTGTAACTATCGTTGCGCTAACTGTGCTCAATGCAACAAGTTCCAAACTGACATAGCTCCTGCTAACGGACAGGAGAAAAGTTTCCAATTAAGAACGTGATCACTTGTTCTTCTACTCACGTCGTGTAACGTTACATGATAAGTTGTCAATGTGGTTTAACATATATTGGAAAAACGTCCAGAAAGTTAAAACGACTGTATAAGTGAACATAAAAGTACAATCCGTATGAATGATTGAGATTATCCAGTTGCCGTACACAATGACAACAAACACTAAATTTCCACCTTACGTTTTGTGGCATCGAAAAGGTGGCACTGCCTCCTAGAGGTGGTGATGCAGACCTGCTTTTAAAAAGACGTGAAGCTTTCTGGATTTATACTTTACAAACCACTTGCCCAAAAGGCTTAAATGATGAACTTCTATTGAATGTCATGCTCTAAAGATGTTGGTGGTTATTATACATTGTTATTTTGAAAATTGTCATGCATTTTCATTATTCTAATGCAGTGGTCTCCAACCCTGTTCCTGGAGAGCTACCGTCCTGTAGGTTTTCAGTTCAACCCTAATTTGGCACACCTGATTCTATTAATTACCAGCTCAGCAAGATCTCTAGCTGTTGAATGAGGTATGCTTTGTTAGGGTTGGAGTGAAAACCTACAGGATGGTAGCTCTCTAGGAACAGGGTTGGAGACCACTGTTCTAATGTATCCTCTTTTTTTCAATATAGGTCTAAGACTTCTTATTCCTAGGAGTTAATAGCTATGTACTGCTCCTCTCCCCTCTTTTTAGGTTTACTCAAAAATTGGAATGTATTGGCCTATCCTTCACATATGTTTGTGGACTTCTGTTTGTGTGTGTGTGTGTGTATGTGTGCCTATATGTATGGGTGTTTATATATGTATATATCAGAGGAGGGTTCTCCAGGAAGCCAAGGGAGGCACGGGCAAAATAAAAAATATATTTGAAAAACTCCTTATGAGAATTAAGTGTAATCAATCAAATTAATAAAACAAATACAAATAAAGGCACATGAGAGGAAGGGGGCGATTATTTTGCATCATATTTTTAGTTTGAATTGTGACAGAAATAGTGACCTCTATCGGGCGAAAAGGGAAATAGAGTAAACTCTGTTATAGCCACAGAACTATTTACGGTTATACCCACAGAACTATATAATAACTAGAAAGGTAACGTGGTCACAGTCAACCCTATTCAATTTGGTTCTTCCGCAAGTGGCACCACCGCAAGATGGCTGCCATGGCCCGGAAATAGTATTACTGATGAGCTCTGCCATGTATTTCCAGTGGAGCGTTGTGAAAGTCAACGGAGTCGCCCCAGCGCAATCTATATAACAAAAGCTCACAATGTCGTATTCAGTAGAAGCAGACAATCACATTTCACATTTTTCCTGGGTCAAAAAATTTTCTAGGCTGCACAGAAAAGAGAAAGGCATGATTTGAAAAAGCTCATCGGTGAGTGTTGAGTAGGCGCACTGAACTCTGATTGGTTAAGAACAAACCGATGAGATTTGGAACATGGTCACATGGAAATCCTAGATACGTCACAGTGCCAGAGGTCAGAAAGTAAAAGTCCTGCCATGTGTTTCTTCCACCCATGGACTCAGCCAGCTGATTTCACTAATTAGTTCTACCACCTGGCTGAAGCCTGTGCTAATTAGGAAATGCAGGTGATTGGAACAAAATCCTGGGGAGGACTTTTACTTTCTGAACCTGGATTTTACACCTCTGCAATCACGTGAGGAGGCCAATTTGCATTTTCACCTCAAATGAAATCTCATCTCCACTAAACACAATCTCTGACTAAACTATGGTGGTTAGCTCACAAGGAGCATACATCTCAGTAGCTGTAGCTATAAGTTAGCTAACAGTTATGAAGTTCGCATGACAGTTATCTTGTGCATAATAATGAAATGGTTTTCAAATGCTTTCACGTGTGTAACGTTAATATTTCTAAGGATAAACTTCACAATCACATCTCAAGATGTGTTACATTACTAGGAACCTAACGTATACCCCAGTGAACATGTTGAAAAGTCGATGAAATACCGTCTTGTGTCGTGAAAAACCTCCCAGATAGCAAGAGGCTAGCGGGTCAGCGGACGAGTTGGCCAGAGTAACGTTGGCTGGTGCACTGGACCACTCTCTCTCTCTACCTCTCTCACTCAAACACAAACTCGCTATCTCCAGCTACTGCCGAGCCCCAAGAAGCAAGCCGCTGCCGAGGCAGAAGCAATGGTGGAGAATGCGGCACGCATAGCCTCGTTTGGGCTTATAATGATGCGGCCAGTAAACAACAAATCACACACTGTACGAATAGTTACCCATGCCATTTATTTTTAATAAACTATATATTTCTTTTTAAAACATAAACTAGCTACCTACTTGCTAGGCTGGACTGAAAAACGAACTATCAAAAAACAAGGGACTGTCAAGCTAACTATAAAAAATATACCAAAATAGGTTACTATAACTTACTAGAATATTAAAAAAAGCTCAACTGTAAGCTAGCTATATATATCGTTCGCTCTCTTTCTCCTATCTCCTCTCCCCGTCCATGGCACGCAGATCAACCGCTGAGATTCGCTTTTATAGCTGGGACGTAGCCCGCCCTCGCTCCAAAACTTCAGGGTGTAGCTGTACAGATTTCAATTCCGTCACCGGGAGGAATACGTCAGCTGGAGGAAGTTTCTGGCCAATGACAGACTGGACGTGCAGTACCTAAAGTTTTACCTGTTGGGTAAGTGAGGATTAGGTAAAATGTGTATTATCTGAATCCAGCGGTTCCAACAGTCAATGCCCTTGTTAAAACGTTCGGCACTCTGAATACTGAACACAAGCGATATTGCGTGCTAGAACCCCTCACTTAACCTACATTCAAAATAAGTTTTATGTGATTTAATTTAATAATTATTATTAAAAATGACAATCATCAATTAAATCGCCGAATTTGTTAATAGGTAAGTCGAACAGTAACCTGGTGGATCAACCAACAAGCCAAAACAAAGTCTAAATCAGGTCTTGAGATTAAATAATTTTATTAAATGAAAAACAGTCAATTAGAATAATGATTGGAAATCATACATTCACTAAGGAATGTAGGCTGACTACTTATAATTTACCAAAGGGAAGACATGAAACCAGACATTAATTAGAAGATACCAGTAAAGAGAGAGATAAGCCAAAAATTGCCAATATTATTTACCCTTCAGCTGAACAGGAACAAAAGGAAACGCACAAGGAACCAAAAAGGATGACTTCTTCCCCAAACAACTCCAAAACCGACTAACTTCCTTTTTTTTGCGGCTCCATAAAATATCTTTACAGGGAGTGGATCCCTGCCCTGATTGGGTTAAGGTGTGGGGAGGGGGTGGGGGGGGTCATTTATGACAAAGACTGGCTTATCTTTGATGTTTGTGAGGGTAAGTGAGTGAGAGAGAGACAGAGAGCGACAGAGATAGAGAGAAGGGGGGGGGGGGGGGGGTATTAGATACATGATATTAGATATCCTACATACCACTAGAGGCGTTTTTGAGCCAGATTCTTTGGGTTTACGCTGTTTTGTGCTGACTACAGTAAAATGTCAAGATTTGGACCAGGATCAATCAGTAACACTTAGAAAAGATAAATGGTTACACTCATCTAAAATAAATGGTTTTAGTGCTTTGTTACCCTTTAATAACGCTAGTTAACGAGATGGCTATTAAACATTTTTAGTATATCACGGCTCATTTATCTGAATTCGCAGTTGTGGTAACATGAAGCTGTGAGGCGATTTAAAGAAGGTAACGTTAGCCTACGAAGCCTTCAAGCTAACGTAGACACAAGTTCACCATAGTTCATTCTATCAGTCCAAATGGACATTCCGGGGAGGCTATACTTGCTAAATTGGCTAACGTACAATTTTCACAGTGTCCGTTTCCATCACTGCCTCACTAATGTATTTCAATCATGCGTGTTCTTGTGCGCGTTCTCGTCCTGATGATTGACATAATGTCTAACCATACAGAACAGGAGTTAATTTGTCCAGCAAGATATAATCATCCTACCTGCCAATTTTCCCTGTTGGTAGTAGAGACGTTAGTGTGTTACTGTATTGGAGAGAGAGAGAGAGCGATTTATTAAATTTATTCAATTTTTATGGTTGTGGCGTTGTCGGCGGTGATTTGTATATATTGTAAATAGTAAAAAATTGTATCGGTGTTGTAGCGTTATCTTTTTTGTTATTAAGCGATCTCAATATTTTTTTTTACCTCAGCTAGCTAGCTAGCTAATTGCTAACGTGATTTAGCTAGCTGACGTTAGCCAAAACTAGCTCACTTTTTGAAAAGGTAGCTTTTTCCATTTAATTTGGCTCCAGTTGGAAGAAAATGGAATCTGCGAATGTAACGTCAAACATCCTGGATCGGATTCTACGGGATTCTTTTCAGTCGTTAAACTACGAAGAAAAACTGCGAGTGAAGGCCGAGGGAAGACCGAAGCCTCCTATCAATTTGGTCCAGCGAGTGGGCACGGTGAGTCGGAGTTTTAAAGTACCACGGTATGACAAGGTGGAGTAGCTAACTGGTAGCTTGCTAACGAACCGCCTGTATTGCTGGCCATGTGTCTTGTTCAAGTACGCTGCTGCAGGAGATGTATGTTCAAAGTTTGCGAGAGATGGCTTTGAGGATTTACGTAATTTCGACAGGTCTGTTAAGATTCATGGGAAATCGAAGGAGCATGTCAGTGCAACCGTGCAGTTGAGTCTTTTGGGAAATGTGAGAATCGAGCATTTAATTGATGAAGGTGCACGTATCCAGTTAGCAAAGCACAATGAAATGGTGCGGAAAAATCGTGACATTCTCAGGAGGTTGGTTGATGCGATTGCATTCTTGGGTCGTCAGGAGCTGGCATTTAGGGGGCATGATGAGAGTGAAAATTCTGATAACAGAGGAAACTACAGGGAGTTGACTGAAATGCTTTCTCGCTATGATGACGTTCTGGCTGCACACTTGAAATCGCCCACTGTGTTCTCTGGCATGTCTAAGACGATTCAAAATGATCTGATCGAAGCTATTGCAGCTACGATGCAGCAGGAGATCAAGAGTGAAGTAACCGCTGCTCCTTTTTTTGCGTGGCAAATAGATGAAACGACCGACATCTCTTGCAAAGCTCAGTTGTCCATAATTCTGCGTTATGTCGATGCTGCGGGAATAATTCAAGAGCGTTTCATTGGGTTCTTCGACGTGTCATCAGGCAGGGATGCAGAGTCGGTTTTTAAGTTTGTGGATTTAGAGATGGCTGGTCTAGCTCAGCCCTCCTGTGTCACTCAAAAGCAGCACTCAAGTCCAGCTCAGCCCTCCTGTGTCACTCACAAGCAGCCTTCTTCAGGTCCAGCTCAGCCCTCATCAAGTCCAGCTCAGCTATCTTGTGTCACTCACAAGCAGTACAAATTGTACACTTAAGTTGATATTTAAATTTTAATTAAATAACATTTAAAGGTTGTATCAGCGATTTTGGGTCGAAACATAAATGATCACATTCATCTGATTTTTCCTCACGATCCGCTAGCTGCCCGCCCCATAAGCAGGCCGTCAAAAAACCGCGTCTCTGTAGGCAGCCTATGCTCCGAGATCGTACACAAAAACAAATGGTACTACCAACCACTCAAAACCAAAATAAACAGTATTCCAACCAATCACAATGATCTGCACAAACGCTAATACTCTTATCTCGCTGAAATCTTGACGGATTTACAAACGGTTTGGTTTCTTACAAACGTTATTAACGTGGTTATAATTCTGGATGCTTGAACACTATTTTTTAAAACATAACATAATTGGCTCTGAGCTGGCTCTGTTTGTTTGGGATTTCGCTTCAGAAGTGGTCACCCAAAATCGCTGATACAACCTTTAAACTGCCTATGAAATGTTTTTGCCCAGTATTTGCACTTAAAATATGCAATTGCACTTGAGATACTCTGCATTTTTACTCTTGAAAAACTGCTGAATAAATATGTTAAATGTATATTGTCTTTGTTTTCATTTAAATTTACCCAATTCAAATATTGTCTGTTTTTATAGGTGTGGTGAAATGACAGTTAAAATGTCAACTTTACAGAAGTGTAAATCTACAGTGAATTGCTCACTACTGAGTTGCACTATTACAGTTGATATGTCAAAATACAGGTGATTACTGTAATTCTACAGCAACATATCACAGTAATTCCATGGTCAGGTTGACTGAAATTGCAGCACACAGTTATTTCATAAAGATTTACTGATAATACGATATGGAAATTACTGTGAAAGTAATGCAATTAGTAGCCAGAAATGTACTGTAAATTTAAAGTGAACTATTTTACAGTGTGTATTTTACAGTGGGGGGGGGGGGGGTGTGTTTGGGGTTTGCTTCACCAAAAATTTTGGTCAGCAGCCGCCACTGCATCATACACATAATGTATCTATTGTTTTGGTTTTCACATAACATCGATTGTTCTCACAACACCCACTAGGTGTGGGTCTGACAGGCTATCACAAAAGCCATTTAAGCCATTTTTTCTGACGTTACAGTTTATGGTTAAGCCTAACTGCAATGGACATAGCTAACGTTATTTATGCTAACCTTCCAATATCCAGTAGGCTGTCAGATCGGCTGACCAGACGGATATTTAGTCTTTTTGCACCGAAAATATTCATTCGGACAGACGGACACTTGTGCCCCGTTTATGCGGTCTTAAAGTGCAGTAGCTATAACGTTATCTGGCTTTGATGCTCAACTTCAGTTCCTTAATGCGTTTGATTTCTTTTGAGCAATGAGAGCGTGCTGCACACATCGACATAGCTACAGAGCAATATAAAATGGTAAACGCAGCCACAATAACTTTCCACGTTATGTAGGCCTAAAGCTACAATGTCCTATATAGCCTACAATAAACAGGAGCACTCGTTCTTCTTCGCAAACATTTATCACATAATGCAGTTACTGATCATGCGGTTAGACAAAATATAGGCTATTTCTGCATGCCATGTATTGAAGGTGAAACATATAAACGGCTAAGGTTTGACCAACCTTTCCCATAGTAAAACATTTCTTTCCAGTCCAGCGCCCACCACAGACCCACTGAACAATCAATGTTATGTGAAAACCAAAACAATAAATACATAGGTACATTAACGTTATGTGTATGATTACATTCACATAAATAATGATTATTGCATCCACTTGTTTATTTTCCTTAACCTCTTAATACCAAGGGCAAAATAATAATACCAATTATTTACAATCAAAAGTCAAGAATACCATAACTTATGAAAAGTTGGTCTTTATTTCAACATTACACTAATACATCAATATAACTTACCTGAGTAATACATAAATAAATAAAGTCATAAGAGATCAGCATCCCTTCGGTTTCCTCGCACCACTTAGCAGCCATTGTTGAAATTTATTTTTGGAAGACTCTGGTGTGACCCAAACTCTCATCTGTGATTGGATGGGAGCAAAATATTGCTTGCCTCGATCAAACTTGTTCAGATATTGATTTATCAATAGGAAAATTGCCAGCAATCATTGCCTGTCAATATTGCCGGCAATATTGCCTGAAAATATTGCCCGTGTACCATCAGCTTTAGCCAACAAGCTAGCCTATATGATAGGCCGTCATATGCATCGTCGAGAGGGGTGTAAATTTAGGTTGACAGACATGTCAATTTAATTCAATTTATCCCTAATTTAGCCAGTTTTACCCGGATATAGCCTGGCTACATCCTAGGACTAACGTTACGATGGTCGTTTTTCATCAAGCGTCAGCGGGGCAATGTTAGTAAAGCTGGAGGATTGCGTCTGGTGAGTTAGCAGCGGGTGGGTCTGCGAGCGGAGCCCTCAGTCCAGTGCACCAGCGAACGCTACTCCGGCCAACTCGTCCGCTGGCCCGCTAGCCTCTTGCTATCTGGGCGGTTTTTCGCGACACGAGATGGCATTTCATCAACTTTTCAACATGTTCACTGGGGTAGGTTACTAGTAATGCATCTTGAGATGTGAAGTATGAAATATTATACATTTGAAAACCATTTCATTATTATGCACAAGATAGCTGTTAGCTAACCAGCTACAGTCAGCTACCGCGCTGTATGCTCCTTGCGAATTAACCACCATAGTTCAGTGGAGATAAGATTTCATTTGAGGCGAAAATGTGAATAGGCCTCCTCACGTGATTGTACTGTGACGTAACTAGGATTATCACGTGACCATGTTCCAAATCTCATCAGTTTGTTCTTAACCAAAGCAGTTCAGTGCGCCTACTCAACACTCACTGATGAGTTTAAAAAAAAAATCATGCCTCTTTTTTTTCTGTGTAGCCTAAAAAAATGTTGGACCCAGGAAAAATGTAAAATGTGATTGCCTGCTTTTATTGATTACCATATTGTGAACTTTTGGTACCTAGATTGCGCTGGGGCGACTCCGTTGACTCTTACAACGCTCCATTGGAAATACATGGCAGAGCTCATCGGTAATACTATTTCCGGGCCATGGCAGCCATCTTGCGGTGGTGCCATTGCGGAAAAACCAAATTGAACAGGGTTGAATGGAACCATGTTACCACAGTTCCTTTCTAGTTCTTATATAGTTCTGTGGTTATACCTGGAGGCTCCTGGATTTTTTTATTAATTTTTTTGAGTAGTAATTTTAATAGTGAAAATTCACGTGAGGGGAGGCAGTGCTTTAGCCCAATCATACTTTCCAAAAATAACAGTCTTGCCATGACTTATAATGGATTGAACAACCGTACTGTCGATTAAATAGGCTATATTAGTCCCTCACACTCTAATTTTAAGCGTTTGGGTTGCTACCGTTTATTCTGTGATAGAATCAAGCAGGTTTTGAATACGAAGGAGCTAACGAGTAGCAGACCCGTAGTGAAATTTTCAAATATTTGATTATTTCATTCAACATTTTTTTTATTTATCGCATGTAGACACATTTTAGATCCGTTATTATTTTTATTTAGTAAGATCAACGGTCGCAAAATGTCAATTGGACGAGCGCACTAACGTTAACTTAAAAACATTAGCAATTTAGTTAACGTTTGCTAGCTGGCTAGCTAGTTTTGGCACAATTTCGACCAGGGTTAACAAGGGTTAATCTCCTGTTTCTCTGGCCTGCCTTCTGTTCTGTCCCGGAGTAGAACATTGACATGGACAAAACATGGATTTAACATCAAAAATCTGGATTGTAGGCCTGCTGTCACATAGCATGCAAAATCCAATGAGCATGTGAGTGCACTGGTAAATCTTAATATTTGGGTACATATTCGTATTAGAGCATGTTATTGACGAGGGGGAAATGCTTCAAGCGTAAAAACCATAGACTGTAAAACAAATAATGAAACCGTAATACAAAATAGGGTTGTGCGAGGCAGTTCAGTTAGGCAGTTCCTTTGTTGATGTGATGTCTAGTATAGAGTACTCAAGTGAGTACGTCAGTCGTGGGCGGAGTCTGGTTTCGGAAGTAAATTCCCTATGGAAAATAGAATTGGCTTCGGAGACTACCGACTATTTCTTGAAATCTGATTCATAGAATGAGCCGAAACGTTCCTGGATTAGCCTGTGTGGTACAAGCATGTAGACCATATATCGCATGTTCCAATTTAAATTTTTTAAAGTAATGCATTAATGATTGTAGTTCGACTTGTAGTCCACTTTAATGGACTGCATATCCAGTACTGCAATGCACGGGTGGTTCTCGACCAATAAGATATCATCATCTCGTCTGTCTGCTCTGTGGCAGATGGGAGTAGGCTCGTGCCGCTCAAGACAAGCTAACGTTAGCTTGCTAAGTAGAGAAGCCCGCCCGACAAGGTCAGAAACTATGCTACGGTTAACCACATGAAGCAATTCTAGCTTTAAGTCCTTCAAGCTAGCTAGCTAACGTTAGAAAAAAGTGTTTAAAAACGGAGCTGTGTGCTACTGCTGGTTAACGTTATATGAAAACGTCTGGAGATAAGGCTGCTCGTTCGGAGGGAATTATGGGACGTGTAGTTTTTAAACAGTGCCAGCGCTGGGATGTTCACAAAAAAAATACTAAAACGTAAAATATACTAAAAGCTGGTCCAGAAAAACGACATAGTTTGTGAACGGGCGTTATATTGAACAATCCGGGAAATTGACGGTAAGACATAATCAGTAGAAATGGTTTAAAAGTAAGCTTTAGTTAATGTCTACGCTCTAAATGAATGGGGAATTTACTTCCGAAACCAGCGTGACGTAGTCACTTGAGTACTCTATAGCTATGACGATATGCTTGCCTCTCTTGGAGTCATCAACTATGTTTAGCGTAGCTGCGCCTAATCTCGCCACTTTTTCAGAACTCGTACCTTTAAAAGCACATTTTAAAAGAAAACAAAGGCACAGTTAGAATCATTGTGAGGCTCGTTTTGAAATGTCACTTTTTTTACTGACCATCAAACTCGATTACTGTATTTATGCTAGTTTGTTGTTTGTCTTTTGACTTTATAGACCATCTGTTTTGCCTCCGTATTGATTCCGCCTGTGGTCCCAAACTCGCCACGTAACGTTAATTAATAAAACAAAAATGCGCTGTTTTACACCGCAGAAAAAAAATTATGACAGAACTAGACTAAATATATTTAGTTTGAACTATTACCTATTTAAAATGTCCAGTGTTATAATTATAGTCCGATATTTTTATGTGGAACTGTTAATGGTGGGGGGGGGGGTTTGTTTATTTCATTGAGCTAAAAGGAGGTCATCCTGAAGCTAATTTCAGTTTAAAAAAACAATTAAACATTGTTAAATATGGTTAAGCTTATGGGTTAAAACAGTGGTTCTCAACCTCGGTCCTGGGGGGCCCTTGTGTTTGCTGGTTTTCTTTCCAACCACAAATGCAATTCCAGAATTTTAACAAGCTGTTAATTATTCGTAACTAGGTGCATTGCAGGTTTAGAGGGATTGTTTACCCACTTAAACCACATTACGTTAGCAATAGTTATACATGCCATGAAGAATAAAAGTCCAATATTAACATTGTGCTATATTGCAAACATCTACAAAAAGAGTGGAAAAAAATGTTCAAATAAAAACTGATCAAATTAAATACTGAGGTCGCCCCGGAAACCGCTCCATTCTGCTTTACAATGGAGTCCAATGGAGCATATTTAGATACAGGTTCTGTTTACCTGAAACAAGTCAAGTTTATATAAACCTGAAAATTGGAAGTGAAAACGAGTGAAAGTTTTTTTATAAAACCGAAATTTGCCTAAATTAACGTTAAAATATATTCAGTTGAACTTGCAGAATTGACCTAACGCAATCGTAGCTACTTACCTATTCTGCACTCGCTAAAATTAATTGTTTCCAGTAGTTTGTGGTTCACCTTTATAAGCTAACATCCTAATCGAAAACATGTTGTAATGCTGATTGCTCATCAGACTATTACAAGGATGTTGAGTCTCTTCACTTTGATGACCACCCATATTTTTAAGCGGTGCAGCCGCTTCTATACGTGGCGTGTGTCCGTCCGTCCGTGCGTAGCATGAGATTTAAACCAATCAGGAGTCGCCTATGCGTCACATGCCCGGCAATACAATAGTAGCTTGAGAAAAGCATGCCCAGCTTCAGACAGCTCTATCTCAAAAAATATATATACATGACACAGCTTAGATATTCACACCGTAGGAATCCTGGGAACCAGATGCACATCTGTATATAATATGTCTTGTGTAGCTTAAAAACTGTAGTCGTGGTCACAAGTTAGAAAATGGGTTTGAAATTGAAATTACTGGCTGCCGCTAGAGTGGAGTTTTGAACATTCCACCATTTGTGTGAATGGGGAGCATGGTTTTCAAACAACACTGAATATTTTACAAACTAAAAATGTCACAGCTTAAAGGGTAAGTTCGCTATTTTGGACCTTGGACCCTATTTGCGGTCCGTCTTCCATGAACCTGACCCATGAAGTCCATTTTTTCGCTGATCGGTCCAGTATTGAGTTCGGTACAGATTTCCTGTAGGCTCTCACTGGGCTACAATGGAAGTGAACGGGGCAACCAGAAATGTTATGGAAAAACAACGATAAATGTGCTTTTATAGCTCAGTGTGTATTCTTACGGTCTCAGTATGCTCTCCTGTGAAATGTAGGCTATCGCAAACGCAAACCGAACGTTGAAACAACAGTTCCATTTGAAACAGAACTATTTCTCCGACCGCACTACCTCGCACTGTAAACTTCCGCAGTCTAGCTACGTTGTAGAGAGGGGGGGGGGGGGGCGCTTGAAAAGCAGTTGATCACAAATCCTGACCTCCCGTTGGAGTTTACTAGCTAGTAGCCTACAGCAGAAATATTTGTAACGCAGTTTTTGTAATCATCATTTGTAATAATTCATCACAGCAATGGTGCGCGAATGTGCAGTCCCCGGTTGTGGGAATAAAATGTCTGGACGCTCAAATACCAGTTTTCACAGGCTTCCGTTCTCTGACCCAGAAAGATTGAGACTTTGGCTGGTTGTCTTACGGATCGACATAAACACTCCAGTCAATCAACTCCGTTTGGCAGACTCGCGAGTTTGTGGAGCGCATTTCGACGCTACTGATTTCTGTAACCGCAAATCAGAAGCAAAACACTGGTTTCTAAAGAACACAGCTGTTCCTCGTGTCGGACCTGCAGCACTATCAAGCACCGGAGCGGAGGTAAGTTATATTTAGCTATAACGTTACTAACATTTTTATTTTTTTTGAGCGCGTCCTCTGACCCAGCACTCAATACCAACTAACAAAATCCGAGCTTGACATAAGTTGTTTTCTTGTAACAAAACTGTCGGAAACGTTCATCAACTATAACTTTTTACAATTCTATAATGTTTTATTTACAAATGCTTGACGCATGGTGTCCTGCCCAAAGTTCTCATCTATCACATATCTGTTGGCAGTCATAGTGTAATGATAATCAATGGAGATGATCCAGTGTCATCCACGGATACATCCAGGTTTTCAATGGCATTCGGTAGCAACAGATCCCACTCCCTACAACACAAACTTTCCTCCTCTCTGGGCATCTGCTTGCACCTCTTGCAAGAACACCAAAAGTCCCCCGAAATTCTTGGTCTAGCCTCGGCAGCGACTTCGGATAACATTACCTGCGCAACTTCAGCCTCTCTCTCTTCTCTTGCTCTCTTATCATCCATCTCTTGTAGTTCCGTGTCCGTGTATTCTGGCTCAAATCTGTAGCCAGTAACGTCAAAGTCAAAATCGAATTCTTCGTCTTCGTAATCATTATAGTCATCCATCATCCAAGTTTTTTTGTGGAAATTGTAGCCTACGTTGATGCAGGTAAACAAACGCAGACTGCTCAGCTAGATAGTTTCGTAAACGGCCGGCACACCTTCCCGCTCCCCTACCCCCGACACATAGTACTCCGCGGGAGCAGCGAAAACAAGCAACAGAGAAATGCTTACTTCCAAGCCATGCCAAGCACGTAAAAATGTTCGGATTGAGATACATTTCACAAGAGAGCATACTGAGACCGGTAACAATACACCCTGAGCTTCCCGTCTCATTTATTGTACATGAAAGCACATTTATCGAACATTTCTGGTTGCCCCGTTCACTTCCATTGTAGCCCAGTGAGAGCCTACAGGAAATCTGTACCGAACTCAATACTGGACCGATCAGCGAAAAAATGGACTTCATGGGTCAGGTTCATGGAAGACGGACCGCAAATAGGGTCCAAGGTCCAAAATAGCGAACTTACCCTTTAAATATTTACACCGTAGGAATCCTGGGAACCACATTAACATTTTGATACATATTATGTCTGTGTACCTTAAAAACTGTTGTCGTCATCACAAGTTAGAAAATGGGTTTGAAATTTAAATTACCAACTGCCGCTAGAGTGGTGTTTTGAACATTCCACCTCATCCAATTGGTCCGGAGAGAATTGTTATCATTTATTAGCTAACATTATTCATAAATGATATAACTAAGATAACTAGCTAGTTAGCTAAGTTACCAGTTCTCTGGACCAAACGGGGCTAAACTCACACACAATAGATTGCCTTGCATTACCTAACTTATCGATACATTCCGTCTCTCGGCAGATTATGAAAGCTAACAGAGTTAACAGAGGAACGATACATCTCTGACTCCTTGGCATAATGCAGGCAAGTTAGCTAAAGATACCAAAGTAAGAAGTTGTGGATGAATAACTCTATGGCTACGTTCACACTGCAGGTAAAATGTGACACAGATCTGATTTTGAAGTGTGAACAGCGAAAATCACATTGAATCTGACATTTCCAATTCTCATTTGGGCCACTTTTGAATGTGGTATTAGATTCCGATACATAACCGATTGTGTCAAAGCGAACGCAGTCTGAACAGTGAGATCGGAATTAATGTGACTTTTTACGTCATTTTTGATGTACCAGGGTATTATGGTGTATTCAAATGAACTCGCAAGTCCGAATATTTCCTTCTGAGAAGAAAAAACTGTTTGAACATGATAATAATAATGTCACGTTCAAATTGTTTTTTCTTCTCGTTAATCAGAAATATTCAGACTTCCGAGATAATTTGAATACACCATTAGAACGTAGCGCACGGGCTAGTTAGGTTATCAACACATTCACATTATATTATCATGTGTTGTCATTTTAGATAAGTGGTAAATGTGCAAAGCAGTGGATTTTTTTGGGCACAAACGATAGCCTACACCATAATAAGTCGTAGGCTACGTTTTTATATCATTCGCGGACAGCTGCGTTAACCGTTTTGTGATTTAAAATAATGTTAGAACTGTCCATATTATTGTCTTGGTTTGTTGCACGGTATTTATTATTCACCGTTTTCTCATGTAGCTGCTTACCGAACGTTAATGGTTGTCGGTCCAATAATGTGTCAATAGTTTAATCAAAGGGTGCGCAGTGATGTTGGGCTATAGCCTAACGTTACACATGAAGTTGAACAGATGTGTCGTGTGATAGCTTTTTTATACTGTGTATTTTAACACGTCTGGAACGCTGTATTGGCCAATCTGCATCCCGGAACTATCCGTTTTATAAATGTTATATTGACTGGTCTCACTAGCCAAACGGCCAAGCGCTCCATTTTCTTAACTCGCCCGTCCTCAGAATCACTAATTTCATGCCTTGCTTGAGTTTCACTGAAACCGCCCATGTCACGGTCCCCCCATTCCTGGCTCAGATCTCGCATTCACGAGTCCCTCTGCACAGAAGTAGCAGCCATGGCAGCACAAAAAGCTAGGCTTTTTCCCCCCGTCTCCTCACCCTTATCATTAGCTCCACTGCACATCAACTTTAAAATGAACGCAGAAGCTGTGACTTTGATGACTTCCTTTTTGTTGTTTATTTCTGCAGGCTGTGTAACAGGCGCTATGTATTTTGTTAATTTGCATGGGTCATTTGACCAGAGCAATCGGTTCACACTGGAATCAGATATGGGCCACATTAAAAAATTAATGTGAACAGCCAAACAAAAAAAATCTGATCTGAGCAATAAATTGGAATTGAGCACTAAGGCCTGCAGTGTGAACGTAGCCTTAGTAGCTCGATACAAGTCGTAATATTAACGTTAGCAGTAATACAAAGCAATTCGCATTTGAACTTGAACTAGCTAGTTAGCAGTACAAGGGTCTCCAGTCTCACAGGGGGAAAAAAAAAAAAAAGTTGGTCTCTGCTTTTATACCACGTGCCCAGCCGAGACCACCCCTAGGATCACCTCAACTCCACCCATTTTTATGTTAAGGATCTCGTGACGTCACGAATCCCCGGAAACCAGCGTATTGGTAAGTCTACACAAAAACTCAGATAAAACTATTTTGACTAAACATGAGATTTTCGGACATAGACAGTTGTGTATGATCATAATCTAACCCAAAACAACGGTTTTCAATGGGAAAAGTCGGTTTTTGACTGCAGTATCACTTTAAGCTCTGTAAAAACAAAGGTTGGGGCCTTTTTTGCAGTGTTAAACCTCGTCCTGCCTCCTCACTAGTATATATATACATTGGAGTCTGCTTAATGTTTTTTTTTTTTTTAAAAGATGGTGTCTTACAAATGGTTTTGTCTGATTGGTCGTATGACCTTACATATTCCTCTCTCTTTGTCCTACTCTTAATGCCTGACGAAGGTCTATGTGACCGAAACGTTGCACTTTTCAGTGAGGAAAAGCCGGAATCTAGACATCTAGAGGGGTGGAAATCTCAGATTGAGAGGCGTTTTTCACACATTTTGAAATAAACGTGCCAACTTAGCTCAATTTAGCACTAATTTAGCCCAGGTTTTACCCAGATATAGCCTGGTTACATCCTAACCATTTAAAAAGCTTTCACTTTTCAACCAAATTTAGCCTAGCCGCCTAGATGCAAGATGGCGTTTCACCATCTTTTCACCGACTTTTCAACGCAAAAAATGTTCATGTAATAAATTAAATGTCTTTTTGCAAGTATCTCGCAGGAGTTCTTTTCATTTACTTCAGTTAACAGTGGCTAAAATGTAGCCGACTTTGCAAGTCAATGTGTAGCCAATTATATTACTTGCTGTGCACATGGTACGGTATTAATCATTCAGAGACTAATCTAGCAGCTTACTTTTTTCATATAGCTAACATGACTTATTTTCTGAGGTAGCCACAACAGGATGCCTGTCTACATTCGGAAAGGTCCGACAGAGATCCCAGAGCCCTCTGAGGCAGGAGGCAGTGATGACGAGGACGGCTGGTTTCCAGAACAGTTTCAGGACCGACTGCCTCAGCCCTATCGCATGATTGACAAAGTCCTAAACAGTCTGATCGACAAGGCGTGGGACGTCATCTCAGAGAGAGAGGCGAGCCGTATCGCAAAGGGGTCCAAGAAAAAAAACGCTGTTTTGGACCCTACGGCTGAAGTTAAGGTGTTTTGTTTTTTATAACATAGCTTTTAAAATGCTTCTTGAGCAAGTTCTTGTTCATTAGATCATTTGTTTTATTTTCTGAAATTTACTGTGATATGTGATATCAAACTTTTTAACTTAAGTTATTTTTTCATTTGTTTAAACTTTCGATACATTATCAAGATGTATTGATTGTCATATTATTTTGAACTTAACAACAGTATTTGAAAGAAAGACCAACTTTTAAAAAAATGCAAAAACCTTTTTTTTCTTCACAGCTTCAAAAAAAGCCTAACTGTCTTTCGTGCTCAGGGGATGGAAAATATGTTTTCCTGGGTCACTCCCATGGACTGTCTGTTATCAGCACCTCAACTCTCATTTGTATCGCAGCATGGGAGGACAAAAGCTTGGAAATCACATCCCTTCACAGCAGCTGTCTCGGAGAGGTGACATATCTCCTGTCGACTGTGGATGATATGGGTAATAAGCGCCTTCCTGACGGAAAGCCTATAGCTATATTTCTTAATTTCCCAAATATTCCTGTCACCAGTCTTAAAATAGATACAATTTTCACCATCAAAACCCTGTTTTCCATTTCCCACAGGTGTTTCAAGGATATTTGCCTTTTTTCCCAACCTTATCTACTTAATTAAATCCATCAATGAAACAGTAAGTGTTACTTGTTTCAATAATAATAATAATAATACCTTGCATTTATATAGCGCCTTTCACGACACTCAAAGCGCTCCTGGCTCCGAGGTCATTATTGCACTTATACCATGGTTACCAACAATTATTATATATAGTCATATTTATATTTATTGATTTTTATCGACTTAATCAGCTGAAATTGAAATATCCTTCCGAGGCCATTTTGGCATGTAGTTTGCCGTTGTCATGCAAAACTGCTTGTTGATAGTTCTATTTGAAGAGAAAACATCTCGTTGCTAATTCTATTTCTCGTTACTAGTTCTATTTTGTCCGTAGTTATGTAAAAACCTCTCGTTCGTTGGTAGTTCTGAAAACAATTGATTCTATAAGGAAACAAATAGTTCCTTCTCAACTTTATACCATAAAATTAGCACCACTTTTGGTTATTTTTGTCATTTGTTACATTATTTAAGAAAATTGCATGAGACCGCAACACAATTTACCTCCCTCTCCCGCCTTGCTTTTTAAAAATGCTTTGGTCACGCAGCCTATTTTAAACAGCCCAGGCTAAGGAAATTGCATTTCACGATCTGCATCATGAGATGGGAACGTCTGAAAAAATAGCCTACTGTAGATACAGAGTTTGTTACTGTTAGATGTAACTTGTCATATCTAAGACATTTCGCTGGATAAATGTTTTTTTAATACACAGATTAATGTGCTTTGTGAAGTAACTTGCTCGCATTCGCAACCGGCGTTGCTCACATTAGCGTTACATTACATTAGGTAAAGCCCTACTATGTTAGCGTTCGAGCACCTATTGCCGACCGGGGGGGAGGGGTCACCTATTTCCGACCACCTCAGGCGCCAACGTATTTATTTCATATTTATTCGTGAGGACTAAACACTGACCAATTAAACGTATGTCCCGTGAAAATACACATAATAACCTGTCTAACTGACAGTTTTCAACTTAATACAGATATATTTAGTTATATTAAAGGTTGTATCAGCGATTTTGGGTCAAAACATAAATGATCACATTCATCTGATTTTTCCTCACGATCCGCTAGCTGCCCGCCCCATAAGCAGGCCGTCAAAAAACCGCGTCTCTGTAGGCAGCCTATGCTCCGAGATCGTACACAAAAACAAATGGTACTACCAACCACTCAAAACCAAAATAAACAGTATTCCAACCAATCACCGACAAGGGGTGGGTGATACTAATACGCCAATACTCTTATCTCGCTGAAATCTTGACGGATTTACAAACGGTTTGGTTTCTTACAAACGTTATTAACGTGGTTATAATTCTGGATGCTTGAACACTATTTTTTAAAACATAACATAATTGGCTCTGAGCTGGAGCTGGCTCTGTTTGGGATTTCGCTTCAGAAGTGACGTCACCCAAAATCGCTGATACAACCTTTAATACGACCTCTTTTACAACGCTAACTTTTATACTTCGAGCACGCTTCGAATTCCTTAAGCGCGACGATTAAATGAAACTGTTCTAATATCGCTTTACGGTTTCAAACTTAGCTTTCCAACTGCTATTTAGCTCGAAACCACTTGGCTAACAGCAGTGAATATGTACGGATTGCTAGAAATGCTTATAAGGACCACCCTTTCCGATATTAACCTTAAATACACAAAGAAATGCGCCTCAGAAAATGAGTATCCCAGCGGACGGCACAGAAGCTGTTCAGACAGTGCACGACGGCTAGAATTGTGGACAGTGACATTCAGTTTTTGACTCGCTTATGAAAGTTTCTCGCTCATTAAATGAAATGGCTATCTATTCATTTCATTATTGAATTTGAGATAATGCATAGATATTTACTTAATTTAAATATAAGATAAGGAACTATCAGTGACATGCTGATGTTGGATTAACAAGACTAAAGTTAATGTTGTGATCATGAGTCTGCTTAAAAAAAAAGATGTTGTGCCATGTGAAATCATTTGTGAAACACATATAAAGTACATATAATTAGGCAGCAACTTAATTTAATAGAATGAATGAATATGTACTTTATGCTCAGATACATTTGATTGATAATAATTAGATATAATTAAGATATTAGTAGGCTATTCGTAGATTCACATTTTTATTCCTTGCAATCAATAATGTAGGAATCCTCAAGTTTGCCTTTTTTGACAAATTGAGAAATAGTTACATTTAAAATGTTAAGTAAACTTCATTTCTTCAGTTCTCATAGAACACATAGATTACATAAGATTATTGGAATAATGGAGGGAAGAGTGCAGACATTTATTTTTGAACATTTTTACAGATGAACAAGGGCAAAAAGAGATGTCTGTGGAGGGAGGAGGCAATGCTGAGGGCAATACAAGCATGCAAGTAGGGGATGACCATGTGGCAGGCAGTCAGGCTCAACAAAGTAGAAAACAACATTAGCAACAAGAGGGAGAATCAGGTGTGCCAGGGAGAGGAACATTGTCCTTTACTTTAACATGCTGAAGGCCATGGTAGAGGAGAATGTGCTAATGGAGAAACCCAGACAAATCTACAACGGTGATGAGTCAGGGTTTCAGATGGGAATACTTCGCTGCAAGATGCTGGTCAGCAAGGGGTGGAAACATCCCTACCTTCAAGCACCCGCCACCAGGCACCACATCACAGTGCTGGCATGCCTGCCCTGAAAGCATCTGGGGAAGACATCCCACCAATGATAATCTACAGGAAGGGGTACCTGGGAGGTGACGACCCTGGGAGAGCTTTGGATAACACCCTGTTACATCTGGCTACATAGACACCACCCTTTTCCTGAAGTGGTTCCAGAAACACTTCTTCCTGTACGCGATGAAGGAGCGCCCCCTGCTCCTGGTGTTCGACGGCCACAACAGCCACATCGACAGGAAGACCACGGACCTGGCCAATTAGGGAAGGTGTCGTGCTCCTCTGTCTTCCACCACATCTCTCCCATATATTTCAGCTGTTGGACAGGGGGTTCTTTGCACCACTCAAAGCAGAGTTTGCTGAAGAGTAAGATGCTTTGGACATCCACCTCCCCTGACAAGAATTTTTTCTCTCGTCTCTGGCCCTGTCATCACCAGTCCATCCGCCAAATCTTTAGCCCCTAGCCACATGTGCTCTACGACTTCCCAAGTCCGGCGTCCCTCCACTAGGCTGCCTGCCTCCATTGCCACCCTCCTGCTAGCAGCAAAAGGTAATAACAGTGTTTGATCTGTATCATAAATGAGGCATAAGTTAGTAATATGCATCATAGCAAATGTATTTGCTTTGACATTTTAGTACTCATTCGTTTACCTTTCTGATTTTACTTTGTATTACATATAACTGCAGCCCTTCCTCCCTCCACAGCCCCTCTTCTCTCCACCACTCCATTGTTTATCTCATTGGTTTATTACACTGTTTATCCCATTGCCCTCTTATGTGCTATCGTGTGCAATCAACAAAAGTAGAAAGCTTAGCTCAGTGAGTTCATGCATGCTTTCTTAGTTTTTTTTCTTCAATAACAGATGATTATGCTGCCTGAGGAAGAGAGGCTGGTTTCTAAATGTGTCGCCAGTACATAAACAGCAGTGCAGATAGCCTTCCTTGCTCAATGACAAGATATATACGTTTTGTACATTGAAGAGCCCTAAATAAATATTTTTTCAGCACCTAAGTGGTTTCACAACTTTTTTGTTGTCGTTTTTACAAATGAAGTCCTGAAAAAAATGTATATTTCCCTTCCTTTTCTCTATAGATGGCACATCATCATCAGACATTTGAGGGAAGGCCTCAGCCTATGCTCTGCATGTGGCGAGGTGGACCCTCCCAAAGAAGAAGACATGGTGGTATTATGGGTTTCCTGTGAATCCCGCAAGCAGTGGTTCCACTCCTCATGTCTTGAAGTTGAGTGAGGAGGATGGCCAATTCTTATGTTTTAACTGCCCTGAGTTTTAACTTTTTTAACATGATATACAGTTGTTTAATAACTTTTAGATTTCATATTTCTATATTTAAATACATTTTATATTTATTCATTTGTTTAAGTAAAATTTAAGTCAAACATTCACTTTTATGAAGTACAATTATTCTTTTCTATGTACTTTGGTGGAAGTATTATTTTTTTCATGTGACAAATGTACCAGCAAATAACTCCATTGTAATGATCATGCAATCACCATCACAATGACAAAATGTGATTTATAATAAAGGTATGCAATGGCTGAATTACTAAATGTTTTTTTCACATACCTTTTAACGTTTGTTCTGATAACTACATTTAATTGGGGGGGGGGGGGGGGTGGTTTAGAAGAAATAACTGGCTGGATGTATTTACAAATAGGATATTTGTCACACCTTTTTGCTGTCCAGTTATCCAGTTAAGGAGTGTGCACAAGGCATGGTTTGTATTTAATGTCACAAAATATGCTCTTCAGAGGAATAAAGGGCATAGCTGTGTAAGTATTGCTGGTATATTTTTGTAAACGGTCCCCTCTTCTGGTGAAATTTGCAATGCAGGACATAACATAATGTAGCCTTGGCAGGTGTCCTGAAATGCAACGTAGCCTACAGATTTTCCACAAACAAAAACAACACTGAAAAGCAATGTTTAAATGAAAATATGAAATATGATTTCATCTTTTTACATCTAGCCTACTTAAATAGGATATTTAGCTATTAAGTATAGCGATTTTATCTGTGTTTATTTTTAGTTTAATCGCATTAAAACAAGAAGAAATACAATTTTCAACTTAAAATGTGTCACTAAACCTCCAATCACGATGATAGGACGTGATTTTGTTTAACTTTTATATTAATGGTAAACAAACGAATGCACCTAAAGGACACGTTTTTTTAACAAAAGAACATTTTGAATTAATGCAAGATATGTATTATGTGTCACCATTTTTAAAATAGGAAAGGGAATGCTGCCATTTTTGTAGAAAGGCGCTTCTACAACTTGATCTAAAATAACATCCCATTGATGATCGTGCTATCTACCATGCTACCTGTTTACCATTATAATGCTGAAATGCAATTAATGCAATTATTGAATTATGTTTCAATGTATTTTAACATGTATATTAATTGTTCAACCCATTTAATTAAGGTGTTTGAGAAGAAACAATAGGCCGCAGAGTGTTGTCATAAGGAATTTTTGTCATGTATATTGTAGTCAGCTTCCGGTGTTTCCACAAGGCACAGGTGAAGATGTTGTCTTACAAAATAAATTGGCGAGTACATGGGACCATTGACGTATTTTTGAGAAGATAAAATACCATAGATGGTATTTTATCTTCTCAAAAATACGTCAATGGTCCCATGTACTCAGCGGGAGTTACGCTGCGTGTATTCAACTGTCTATTTGTGAGAGCGAGTGACGGGACGGGGCCCTTTGGGCTCAAGGGCCCATGGGCAACGGCCCAATCGGCCCAGTTCAAGATCCGTTCTATGATAGAGTTGAATGCGTGCTTACTTTATGGCTTATAGTGGCTCCACTTGCAGAAAATTTGAGAAAAATAAAGACCGCGGCACTAATCGCGAGGGGCGGTCGGAAATAGGTGCCCCCCCGGCTGTTTTTTCCGCAAAAGCGGTCGGTAATAGGTGCTCGAACGCTACGTTCATATGTCCAAACTGAATAAATACTGCACCTCTAACCACAAAACTGCTTTGCTAGATTAAAGTTGTTGTAACTAAGATATTTGGCGAAGACAAACTTTTAAAATCAGCGGATTTAGCGTTATTTGCCGGCTTTATTAATCAGCTGTTGGTGTTGCTATGGTTACCATTCAAAAAAGTGTCGACTCTAATGGCGCTGGCAGCAGATAACATAGACGGCGTATTAATTTAGAACGGTGATTAAAATGTTGCCAGCGCTACTTCAGAGCCGGGCGGTTACACAAATTAAATGCCCACCCTCCAGCCAATCAGAATAGAGTATTTATCCAAGCCATGGTATAAGTAAGCAATAATCAATGACGAGGTGTGGATTACACGGTTTTAACCGCACAACGTTGAGTCGCATCGGGTGGTTGCCTCAGCGGAGTGCGGTTAAAACCGTGTAATCCACACCTCGTCGTTGATTATTGCTTACTTATACGCGGAGGTAGTAAATTTCCCTCCACAAAGGGCATTTAAACTGTGTAATGCCTGGCTCCGAGGTCATTATTGCGCTTATACCATGGTTACCAACAATTATTATGTAAGTTACATTTATATTTACTGATTTTTATTGACTTAATCAGCTGAAATTGAAATATCCTTCCGAGGCCATTTTGGCATGTTGTTTGCCGTTGTCATGCAAAACTGCTCGTTGTAGTTCTATTTGAACAGAAAACATCTCGTTGCTAATTCTATTTCTCGTTACTAGTTTTATTTTGTCCGTAGTTATGCAAAAACCTCTTGTTGGTAGTTCTGAAAACAATTGATTCTATAAGGAAACAAATAGTTCCTTCTCAACTTTATACCAGAAAATTAGCACTATTTTTGGTAATTTTTGTCAGTAGTTACATTATTTAAGAAAATTGCATGAAACCGCAACTCAATTTACCTCCCTCTCTCCGTCTTGCTTTTTAAAAATGCTTTGGTCACGCAGCCTATTTTAAACAGGCCAGGCTAAGGAAGTTGCATTTCACGATCTGCATCATGAGATGGGAACATCTGAAAAAATAGCCTACTATAGATACAGAGTTTGTTTGTAACTTGTCATATCTAAGACATTTCGCTGGATAAAATGTTTTTTTAATACACAGATTAACGTGCTTTGTGAAGTAACTTGCTCGCATTCGCAACCAGCGTTGCTCACGTTAACGTTACATTACTACATTAGGTAAAGCCCTAGGCTACTATGTGTTACGTTCATATTTCCAAACTGAATAAATACTGCACCTCTGACCACAAAACTGCTTTGCTAGATTAAAGTTGTTGTAACTAAGATATTTGGCGAATACAAACTTTTTAAATCAGTGGATTTAGCGTTATTTGCCGGCTTTATTAATCAGCTGTTGGTGTTGCTATGGTTACCATTCATAAAAGGGTTGACTCTAATGGCGCTAAGCAGCAGATAACGTAGACGACGTATTAATTTAGAACGGTGATTAAAATGTTGCCAGTGGTACTTCATAGCCGGGCGGTTACACAAATTAAATGGCCACCCTCCAGCCAATCAGAATCGAGTATTTATCCAAGCCATGGTATAAATGAATTAAGTCTGACCCAGTTGATATTTATGCCTCACAAATACAGGTGTATTGAATGGGGGCGGCAGTGGTTAGTATAACTGGCCTTGTAACCTAAAAGGTTGCAGGTTTGATTCCCAGGTAGGATACTGCTGTTGTACCCTTGAGCAAGGTACTTAGGCCGCGATCACACCGGATCCGCTTTAACAGCTGGGGGCGCCTTTTTCGAATTGTTTTCAATGAGTTTGAAGCGTTTTCCACGCTGCTTTTGCGCCCCGGGCGCCTCGCGTTTATCCGCTCCAGGCGCCTCGCTGTTTTTCGAAAAATGCTCGGTGCGCACAGGGTTGAAAATATCTCAACTTGAAGCGCTCTGAGGAAAAATGCGCGCCACGTCACTGTCATTCTTTTCTCCTCTGTCCAATCGCACGAAAGTAGAGGCGGACCTTGATTCTCCCTGTCGGTTCCGTGTAAACGAAGACGATTGAGGGAAAAAAATGGTAACGTTAGTTGCCATTTCAGCCTACCAGGAGTTATATGATTTCAATAATCGTGAATACCATGATAAAAATAAGCGATCCAAGGCACTCCGCTTATTTGCGGCTTTTTAAAGACAAATAACGAAGCAAACTTTCAGGTAAATTTAGTTCGCTAACAACGTCAGCTAAGTGATTGACAGGAACGGAGTTCGGTTGCCTAGCAACAGCAAAAAAGACGCCTCCAACTGCTTTTTCAGAGTAGGCTTTCGTAAAATCAAGACAGGTCGTGCTCCTCGCGTTTTCAAGCCTACAAAGCGCGTCCGGTGTGATCGCGGCCTTAACCTGCATTGCTTCAGATTATATCCAGTTGTGTACATGCACAAGCTGTGTAAGTCACTCTGCTTGAAGAGCATCTGCTATAAATGCCCATAATGTAATGTATAAAGATGATAACAGTTATTTTTGGCTTGACTGACATGCAGGATGACATAAGTCAAAGGAAAGTGTACACCAAATTTGAACTGTCTGAAGGTGGGAACTGTGCAGCTGCTGTTATGGAGTGTAAGTTATTCATCCAGTGCCTTATTAAAAAAAGAAAAAAACAATTTTTGTATTGTCATTGTGTTTTCCATTTGTGTTTAATTAGTATAAAATGCATAGCTGATGCCCTTAAAAATTGGAGTATTGATAGGAATGATGAAGGGTCACATTTACTATAAGTTATCTACCATAGTTATCTGCCACCCCAACAGATTTCTGAAAGATTTGATTGCTCATCAGTCCTCAATCTTCTTAAAACAGGTAATGGGGCATCTTGGCTAGAGGTCTATCGATTTCCCACAGAGAGCTGGCTGAAAGAGTTGGAGGTCATTCAGGCTGCATCTCAAAAACAGGTGAGTGGCACATCTTAGTTTTCCTCATTCAGTTACAGGAGGTGAACACTAATCAGCAGCATGTTATGACTTGTGTGAGGAAAGGAAAGTCCTGGAGCTCCACAGTGAATCTCCAGTCCTGGAGGGTTGCAGCACTTGCAGATTTTTGTGGTTTAATTTCAATCAGCAGCCAGTTTAGGCCTTGGAGACACGTTTGTGGACTCTTTATTCAAACCTAAAGGAATTGCGTACAGTAAGTACAAAGACACCTCAAAACACTAGCCAACACTGTGCCCACCAGGCCAACACTGTGCCCCCCACATTTCCCCTGTGACAGACATTTGATATTAAGGTTCCAATTTGGTGTCAAACAGCATCACTCATCAGGCATTCAAATTCTTTTTTGTTTGTGACAAGATAATTGTTAAACTCTTAGATTTGGACATTGAGTACACCTGACGCCATGTGATACTTTGACCTGCAAAATGAATATGCCGTTCCCCTTCAGGACATGGGTCTCATGTTTATCTGACATCATGCAGTTGCCTTTATGTTGTAGGTGCCACACTCTCCTGGAAGAGGGGAAATTAAGTTTTCTCCTATAGCACTCATTATGAAGATAAGGCCACCCAAATCCCTCTCAGGTATTCCGCATCAATCTTGACACATTGCCTAATTTTCCAACTGGGCTTATTAAGGGATGACGGAATTTAAGTTTTGGTGATTTGTTCTCACATTGCTTTTCTTGCATCTCTCAATTCCTCAACATTGTTGTCACATGTTTGTATTTTGCAGGCACGTCTTTGAAAAGTCCCTTTGAAGTGTTACAGAGGACTGAGGATGGAAACGTGATTGGTTCAGGGGAACATCACATGATAAGTGGCTGCCAATGGGAGGTTCAGGAGGTTGTGTTCAAGTCTGTGTATAGGAAATGTATGTGTGAAAACAATTGCAAAGCAAAGGAAACAGAGGACAGACGCAGGTAAGATGGTTACACATTGCTGTTGTAATGAACGTAAGCATGAACATTTTTAAGTTCATTAATTAAGTTCAATCAACATTAAGGCCTTTTATACAGACATTGGCAAAACTACTTTTTGCACTGTATTCATTACAAATTGATTTATTGGAAACATTCTTGTAAACATTGAGTTCATTGTATATTACAGTACACTTGTCTTTGCTCTGCTAATTTAACATATTTTACCTAATTTAAGCCAGTGCACCTTTCATTTCTTCCTCCCTGGAGGATTGACCCCATTCCTTGGTGAAACAGAAACACAGTCAGGTTTGTCAAGAGATGTCTACCTTTAAATAATGCCCTGCTTTCGATTCTAAATGTTTTTTTACTTGACCCCATTGTTTTTCTCAGTGTATAATTTCGATGTCCCTTTGATGCATTGATGTGCAATCACATCTTGGTCTTTAATTGGTTATATATCTGAGGCAGTTGTTAATATATTCGCATCAGTCGTTAACAAAGCTATTTAAAAATAAAATATTTGTCTTTGTAGGTATGCCCATCATTATATGTGTATGGTGGGGTGGCAGTCATAATCTTTTCCAGTACACACTGTCAAAAACAGCTAAAGACAAACCAGGTTAGACCGCCGATTTCTAGTGTTTTTCTTGGATTTCAGTAGTTTAGGGCTCTGGTATTCAAACTTTTTTTGTATGGCGACCATATTTTCAGCATAGCCACCATGGCGAACCAACCTCCTACAATGCTTTATCAAACCTGATCAAATATTCTTAAATAGGCTTTAAGATGAATGTGTATTTATTTAACAGTTCTATTACAGTCAAAACGCAAAAATAATGTATTTTCCTGCCTACCATTTTCACAGGTTTGCCAGCCATTACGATTAGTGGTGTGTGCGTTTGAAGAAGACCCTAATTACATATGCAGGCCAATTAGAACCGGAATTGCTCTGGAATCATTTACTTTGTTACAGGGAATACTGATTGTACCGATACTTTAAAATCTGGAAATGACCATAAAAGAAGCTTGCAGTATTGTTTAATGTTTATACCCTTAATAACATATCTCTGCATAAACCTTGAAAAATATCAACAGTGCAAAACAAATCCCAAAAAATCTTTCCCTTTCCATTTATTAAAAAGCACTAATCCATAATGACACTCAATCTTTATAACTAACAAAAGCACCAGTTATTCATGAAAAAATAAGCTAAAAAGCATTATAGTTAAGCATGTGAGCATTATATGACGACGCTTGTTTGAGCAAGGATGTTCCATTTGCCTAATACATGTTGCCTCGTTTCCTCCACAGTCGTATCTGATCCTTGCATCCTTTCCTCATGTCCTCCGTTGGGCGGAGCTAAGGAGCGAGGAAAGGATACAAGGAGTAAAAATAAGCGATTGGAATTAACCCTATGGGTGCGTCCCAATACTCGAAAAATGCACCCTCCCTTCCTCCACTACCACCTCCTCTACTCCGTGTCCCGGAAACTGATCTTTGTGTTTTAATCTAATGTTGCTGATTACATCTTAATTACATATTAATGGTTACATATTAATTAATGTCTCAACACAAACCGCAATTTCAGGTACATTGTATACTGTACATGCAAATACTTGGACTGTGTCCGAATCAGAGCCTTGTCTTCTGCGCACTGGCAGAAGTGTGCTGTTTAATGCGCAGTTTAGCAGTCCGCGAAAAATATCCACCATACTATTTTCAAACCGCACTGTGGAAGTGTCGTAAGCAGGTCATAAGACGTCCCACCAGTGTTGCCATGTCCGCAGTTTTACAGCTAAATTGGGATACTTTCAAAGTGCAGTCACAGGTAAAAATGAAAAGTCGCAAAGCATGCACTTATTTTAAAAAGTAAAAACATGATGATTTCTATTTAAAATATGTCGGTTTCGGTTAAAAATAGCCTATGATTTGGGCTAGTTTTGAGTTGCCATTTGGCTGGAAAGTCTTACAAGATCTGGCAACCCTGCGTCCCACTCTTGCGCTGCCATGTCACGTGTTGTTTTTGTTGTATTTGAAGGAAAACGTCAGCGAAGCTGTGCCTCATTTTTTTTTTAAACGAAGCTTCAAGTCATATTTATGTGACCAAAATGTTTGTGTACTTCTTGAAAAGTGTGCTCCCGAATGTACTCAGCGAAACCCCGGAAGTAAGTGTGTCATCCGGGTGTTTGAAGTATACTTCAATTTCAAGTTTTTTCATGTACATGACTTTCTCGCCCTATCTACTCACCAAGGCTACTCAACAGTGTGGAAGAGTGCTGATTCGGACACAGCCTTGTACTCGAAACTTTCAGGCAGTTTTGCATACGTCCGGGTAGGAGAGGAGTGGTAGTGGGGGAGTGGAGGAAAGGAGGTGGGGAGTGAAGAATATTGGGACACACCCTATGAAGGACAGGGTAGGTGTGCAAAAGAGGGGAGGAGTAACAAAAAAATAAATGGCTGAAGGAGAGTTGGCACCGGGTTTTAAAAATGTCTGCAGCCAAATTTAAATGATAAAGAGATTCCCACCGAAAGAAAAAGAAAGAACTCAACACAGGGAATATAATGAATTACGTTTTTTTGTGATCTCGTTTTGTAATTAAAGGAATCCTTCGGAATTATGCTGGAATTATCGGACTTTGAACAAACATAATCACTCGTCCCCATTCAAAATCTCCTTCATCAAAAATGAATCGGGTGAGAGTGTTCCTTTTTTCTTTTTATTAGTGGTTAACCACTGATATTTTTCACTGTCATTGTATATTTTTTTCTGGTTCAAGGAAAGATTAAAAGAAAACTCTTCTGCGGCCTGGCATAGGAAGTCTGATGACAAACATGCACAATTGTAAACGAGATTGAATTGAATGCAAATGAGCAAACAATTTATTCCTTTAAAAAAAAGGGGACCGCAAAGAAAGAGACTGAAAAGTTTTTATTGTATTGGTGTTCGAGTTTAATTGGGATTTAATATATTTAATGGGGACATGAAGCACTTGGTAAAGTGGGTCTGGGCCCCGTTTCCCAAAAGCATCTTAGAGTTAAGATCATCTTAGAGTGTTTTGTGTTCGTACTTTATTCATTTTATGATTAGAATTATTGAAATTTACTGACATTACATGAAACATATAATAAAAATAGATGGAGAAAGGCAAAAAACAAATTACAAAGGATAAACAAACAATGAAAGTAATATAAAAGCAAAATAGCCTAAGATGATCTTTATCTAAGACCCTTTTGGGAAACGGGGCCCTGGTTCATTAGCTTTTTACCTTAAATTAGATATGATCGTGCGTTCAAATCTCAAACCGGAAAAATAAAAAATCTGGAAAAAGAAGTTACGATTTGCTTTTGTTCCCACTAGGGCGCAGCCATCTTGGACCAACTGCGGTCATGACGTCACTAGGTTGATTGGTCTCAGCTGTTCAATGTATTAATATGGGAGAATAGCTGGCTTTCAGTGAGTTGAACAATGTATCGTGAGGGAAAAATAAAACAAAGAACGCACAGATGATCTTTTTGTATTGCCCCGAGATGCTCAAATGAGTATTACCGAACAAAACTTAATTTAAAACTTAATTTCCACGAACTGCTTCCACGAAAGGCTTGTTTGATATGTCAGACCCTTGATGACTTACAGCCATTTAGCCAACCATGTGTTCCATACTGTTCCAGTGTAATTTACAGCTAAATCTAGTCCCACCCCCCAATTCCCATAGAGATCCATTCAAATGCACAAACATTATAGTATCGCTTGTAAGAGTACCAGAAAATGAGATATCAAGAGTATTTTGATGTTGTTGGGTCACAGACATCAGGAAGTAATGGCATGTAAAGGATATGCAACCAAATATTAAAAATTAAGGCACAGTCAAGTTAGTGTATGTAAACTTCTGACCCACTGGAATTGTGATATAGTGAATTAAAAGTGAAATAATCTGTCTGTAAACAATTGTTGGAAAAATTACTTGTGTCATGCACAAAGTAGATGTCCTAACTGACTTGCCAACACTATAGTTTGCTAACATGAAATCTGTGGAGTGGTTAAAAATGAGTTTTAATGACTTCAACCTAAGTGTATGTAAACTTCCGACTTCAACTGTATATTTGCAGGCTGTTCACTAATATATCAATGAAATGCAGCTGCGCTGCAGTTTCCGCCTCGTCAGAAGCAGTTTGTGGAAATTAAGTTTTAAATTAAGTTTTGTTCGGTAATACTCATTTGAGCATCTCGGCGCAATACAAAAAAAACATCTGTGCATTTTTTGTTTTATTTTTTCCTCACGATACAGCACTGAAAGTCTATGGTAGGCTGAACAGTTCAAAAGCCGACGCAAAGTAGACACCGTATATCCAGTTGGATAGCGTGCCGAACAGTTCAAAAGCCGACCCAAACTAGACACCGTATATCCAGTTGCTCTGCGCTACCAAGTTTTTAAGCGAGATATATCCAGTTAACAAGACACTACCTATCCAGTCATCCTGCGCCACCCAGTGGACATCTCCACATATCCAGTTGGGCAGCGCGGGAGATCCAACTGGGTCGCACGCGCTATCCAACTGGATGGTGTCTAGTTTGGGTCGGCTTTTGAACTGTTCGACGCGCTATCCAACTGGATATACGGTGTCTAGTTTGGGTCGGCTTTTGAACTGTTCGGCACGCTATCCAACTGGATGGTGTCTAGTTTGGGTCGGCTTTTGAACTGTTCGGCGCGCTATCCAACTGGATATACGGTGTCTAGTTTGGGTCGGCTTTTGAACTGTTCGGCGCGCTATCCAACTGGATATACGTTGTCTAGTTTGGGTCGGCTTTTGAACTGTTCGGCGCGCTATCCAACTGGATATACGGTGTCTAGTTTGCGTCGGCTTTTGAACTGTTTGGCCTATCATAGATATCTCTCTAGAATTTGCCTACTGGATATGTGTATCTCGTTTGGATTGTTAAACGAACAAAGCTTGCAAGAATTTGTCTAATCTATAAAAATAAAAAAAGTCTTCAACTACAATTTATGTGACGCCATTATATCATGTATATAGACTATTTACTCGTTGGTTAAATGTTTAGTTATGCTGCTTATTAGCGGAGCTGGCTGGTCTGGAGCTGTGCGTAGGCCTATGTGTGTTTTGTTGACAGTAGGGTAGCTAGATAGCCACAGTAGAGCTATCTAGGACATGCAATATGTTTATGATGGCAGTTTGCAGTATTATCGCCAGTCCAGTATAGCCTAATACTTGAAGTCTGTGCGTTTGAGTCAGTGTAATCCTCTGTGTACTGAGAACATTGGCTTGCAATAAAAGCAACGAGTGAATCCGCCAGGTCTGTCTTTAGATGCAGTCGCATTATATTATTAATGCATAGGTGTCAACCTCTGGAAAGAGCTGCACTTATTTTCATCCCTGCAAAACTGTATATTCACTAAAACCGTATAGAACATTATCTATTGTTTATCTATTAAAATCACTAGCCACCACAGTTATTTGTCTGATTCAAGTTTATTTAATATATTCCTGTATTTAGCTTTTCACATAACTGTGTAGCTACAAATTCATTAAGGTGCTCATTTTAAAACAGGTAAACAGACACCCCCAAATGACTGACCCCACACACTTACAACCCAGTGCAGGAGAGAGATACATACCACCTTTCCTAAATTATGAAATAGTCGTGTTGTTATGCACTTTTAATGCAGTTTTGCAATCTTACTAGCCTACATAACAGCTTTGATAGCCTAAGTAGGTAACGTTAGCATTAATGTAGCCTACATATGGTTATAAAATTAGCTCTCATCTTACTTTGAATAATTTTCTAGTAACAGTTAACATTAAGTTAGACGGGTTACTTTACAATGAAACTTGTAGTAGCTTCGTTAAATTGAGTCACCCACCACATTAATACGTCATGGAACATTATATAATTATCAAAATTGCATAAACATTAACATTGTCCAGTCATAACCATTTAACTGTTCGCTAGGTTAATTAACGTTAGATAGTTGATGGGTATCTTGTGGGCTACTGCGTCTTCGTGGTTGTCATAAAGTACATTACAGTCCTGATGCCGCTAGGCTAGCTACTTGCTTTCCCCGCAGCCTCAGAAATCGAGAGTAGTAGCAGAGAGAGGGAGAAATAAAATATGATTGCTGCGTTTGAATGAATTATGTTGGAAAACGTTTGAAAACAAAAAAACCTATATAATCTAGATTTCCGGTATCATAATATACGTCCGCATACCTTCGAAAAGGTGGAAACCCATATTTTATACGGGCAAACCGTAGATGGATTGACAGTGAGTAGCTTACCATTTCAGGCTTGGACAACACAGGCTAGAACACAATAGCAACGTGGAAGCTAGCAAAATATATATGAAAGAACAGGGATTATTCTTTTAAATAAATTGCATATTTAGCCTGTAGTTTAATTTTTGCTGTTGTATTCCAACTAAAATATATTCCAAATTTGTTTTAAAAATACCAGAAAACGGCGCTTTGAACTAACTAGGCCTATTTAATTTTATGAATGTTATTAATTACACACTTATTTTATTTAAAACAATAGTGTTTGCTCCTTCATGTCTGCATTCAGACCAGTCTCTGCTCTTGTTCAATGACTGTTTCCCATATTCCTAAACTAAAAATTGGTTTAAGTTCTTTGTTCTATGTCTAATATCGTTCTATGTCTTTGGAATTACAGTGTGAAAATTAAAATGGCAAATGATTCAAATGACCCTACAAACATTGGTTTTACGTACATTCATTACATGTGAGAGATTAGTGAATTCCTGTCCAATCAGCGACATCAAATTGGGTATCCGCGAGCTGTCCAACTGGGTCGCGCGATATCCAACTGGATATACGGTGTCTACTTTGCGTCGGCTTTTGAACTGTTCGGCCTACCATAAAAGTCAGATATTCTCTCATAGTATACGTTGAACAGCGGAGACCAACCAACCTAGTGACGTCATGACCGCAGTGGAAAAAAAGCGGATTGTTATTTATTTTTCCAGCAAATACGGGTCGGTTTGAGATTTGAACGCACGGTCATATCTAATTTAAGGTAAAAAGCTAACGAACCAGAGCCACTTTACCGAGTGCTTCATGTCCCCTTTAAAACTGGAAAGGAGGTATTTGTGTGTCACGAATTTTGATTCATTGAGTCACCCATTAATGTTGAATATTGCAATGCTAAGTAAAATTGTTATAGGCTATTGCATCGGAAACTGAACATCTCTTTCTTATTGTTATTATCAGTGCACATTTGAAGGTCGTAAGTCAGATTCTTCAAAGAACCCCGTTTTGTTATAGCTCAAACTTGACATATCTCCAGTTTGATTGTTAGAAGATATAGAAGTAAAAAAGGGAGAGCAACCTATTTGGGGTGAAACGGTGTACCGTCTGTTTTATTACTGAAGGTGCTAGGCATTCGCAAAATAAGTGCACGATAAGCGCTGAAAACAGACAGGCAAGATAAAAAAACAGTGGCTATGGCTACTTGACTCAGCATAAAGGCAGCAACACATTTCGACCAGGTACGGTCGTCTTCAGTCAGTCTTCTTCCCTATTTTTGATCTCTTACCGTTTGCAAAGCAACCATCGAAGCCTATCTATCATTTTATTAGATGTAAAATTCACCCACAAAGTAATGGCATGTACCTCCTTCACAGTGACATGGGGAAACGAATATTTAGTATTGATCATAACGATACTCCCTTTGAAAAGTAATAATTTTGAGATTGATCGACAAATGGCTACCACTTCCAATTATAAATAGAACATGAACATTATCATAGCGTTATTGTTATTGCTCGAAAAGCAATCGTTTTGACAACGCACACACAAACAAAGCTTTGGGTCCCTTTAAATTTAACAGCCTAAAATGTAAACTTATGGGCTATATGAAAGTAAATGATTGCATTATTAGTAATAATGATTAATACTGAGGGAGAGGTGTGAGAAAACGATAGAAAACAAATTCTGCACTTAGGACTAGCCTACCTCTCGACACATATCGATTGCACAAGGCAGAATGAGATTCTCTCTGATTCTATATGAATTCATGGCCTTAGCAATCCTAAATAGCGAGCTCATATTTTTCCTTTTTCAGCTTGTCAGCTTGGATATCGGGTCATTGTGACCCTTGAGTTCGCGCAACTTTCTTTAAAAAATTTGCGTTCTCTGGAGAAATATGGATGTTCGCCTTTCAAATGCATCTCCAATTTGATTTTCTTCCTGGACTCATTCGATAAAAATTGGTAACAAATGACGCACTGAGGATTCCCATCACTATTATATGTGAATCTGTAATTGAGTAATTCTCGATCGCTTATTTTTCGGTCCCATATCTCCACGAACGATAAAAAAAAATCAATAGCAGTGATATCGTCACAATGTTCATAATAGTGAGATGAAGCCGACGGTGCGCAAATCAAATTTTGCTGCGATAAGGTACACACAAGCCACACGTCAAATAAAAAGTGCTTATCCGTTTTAGTACCGGAAACTACAAAATGAGACTCACTTTTTCTAAAATACTGTTTTTATTTTTTCCTCATGATGTCCTACGACTCTTAAAAATTTATTGGCGACCCTATTTTGGGTCACGACCCATAGTTTGAATACCAGAGGTTTAGGGTTATTAAAAAAACTAGCAGAATAGAAGGACATGAAAAGTGATACAGACGTCTGACATCATTGAACAGATCACAGAAATTGAGTGTGATGCAATAGGAGTTATTCCTCTTTATGTATGCATGCAGCTCCTTATTTGTTTAAGATTAGCTGTCAGGAGGGGGCAGTATCAGGGAAAAGCATGATTATCATTCTATTAAAAGATAAGTTCGCTATTTTGGACCTTGGACCCTATTTGCGGTCTGTCTTCCATGAACCTGACATATTGAGTCCATATTTTCGCTGATCGGTCCAGTATTGAGCTCGCTACAGATTTCCTGTAGGCTCTCACTGGGCTACAATAGAAGTCAACGGGGCAATTCTAAATGTTATGGAAAAACAACGATAAATGTGCTTTTATAGCTCAGTGTGTATTCTTACGGTCTCAGTATGCTCTCCTGTGAAATGTAGGCTATCACAAACGCAAACCGAACGTTGAAACAACAGTTCCATTTGAAACAGAACTATTTCTCCGACCGCACTACCTCGCACTGTAAACTTCCGCAGTCTAGCTACGTTGTAGAGAGGGGCGGGCCGCTTGAAAAGCAGTTGATCACAAATCCTGACCTCCCGTTGGAGTTTGCTAGCTAGTAGCCTACAGCAGAACTATTTGTAACGCAGTGTTTGTAATCATCATTTGTAATAATGTACATTACCTGCGCAACTTCAGCCTCTCTCTCTTCTCTTGCTCTCTTATCATCCATCTCTTGTAGTTCCGTGTCCGTGTATTCTGGCTCAAATCTGTATCCAGTAACGTCAAAGTCAAAATCGAATTCTTCGTCTTCGTAATCATTATAGTAATCCATCATCCAAGTTTTTTTGTGCAAATTGTAGCCTACGTTGTTGCAGGTAAACAAACGCAGACTGCTCACCTAGATAGTTTCGTAAACGGCCGGCACACCTTCCCGCTCCCCCACCCCCGACACATAGTCCTCCGCGGGAGCAGCGAAAACAAGCAACAGAGAAATGCTTACGTCCAAGCCATGCCAAGCACGTAAAAATGTTCGGATTGAGATAAATTTCACAGGAGAGCATACTGAGACCGGTAACAATACACCCTGAGCTTCCCGTCTCATTTATCGTACATGAAAGCACATTTATCGTTGTTTTTCCATAACATTTAGAATTGCCCCGTTGACTTCTATTGTAGCCCAGTGAGAGCCTACAGGAAATCTGTAGCGAGCTCAATACTGGACCGATCAGCCAAAATATGGACTCAATGTGTCAGGTTCATGGAAGACAGACCGCAAATAGGGTCCAAGGTCCAAAATAGCGAACTTATCCTTTAATGATCTCAAGCTGGAACGCCTAGTCTATAGCCTGGAAGAATGTAGCAATGTAGATGCCCATAAATCAGTTGCTTATCCTGGTGATTGGAGCTTTGTAGTCAGGTCAGGGATCCAGGCCTAAATGTGCAGGGGGTTATGTAAATATGTTATGTAATTGATCATACCTAGGGTTGATGATAGGATTGAGTATATCACTTAAACACTTGATTCTCCATAGACGTAGAGCCAAAGCCAGATGGGGTGTGGCCCAATGCAAATAATATCGTCTGCTCAGCCACCTCCAGATGCACTGTGTATATTTCCCTCGGCCTTGTGGATGGCACGGTGACGATATGGGACAGATGCCTAGGTGAGATTTAATTCTACAAGGTACAGTGTTGTGCTGATTGGCTGTCACATTGAAAATTAATAGTAACCTTACATTACTAAATGTAATTAAGTTCTGTGCAGGTCTAAGAATGTCAGGCTTGGCATTCTGTAGTGCCCGACTGTGTTTCATTCAGGGTTGGAGACACACAGAACATACAGTTAGGTGCATAAGTATTTGGACAGTGACACAATTTCTGTTGTTTTGGCTCTGTACTCCAGCACATTGGATTTGAAATTGACTATGTGACTATGAGGTTATGTAACAGTGACTGTGAGGTTAAAGTGCAGACTTTCAGCTTCAATTTCAGGGTTTTTACGTCCATATCGGGTGAACAGTGTAGCAATTGTAGCCATTTTTATACATAGCCCCCCCATTTTAGGGGGACCAAAAGTAATTGGACAAATGAACATAAACTTTAATAAAGTTATATTTAATATTTGGTTGCATATCCTTTGCCTGTCATGACTTTGCATATCCTTTGCATGTCATGACTTCAGAGTATCACAGTATTTTCATTTTACGAACCCCACGCATTTTTGCTTGTTGCCGCTTGATCAGAAACCAAGTAAAAGTTTGTCCAGACCTCAGATTTTCCTTTTGATGGCTGCTGCCTCACGTTATATTCTCTTGACTACAACTCATTTCTTACCGGCTCTGAGGCATCCATTATGTCACTTGCATGGCCTAAATCTGCCATGCAGTTTGCGCGGTGCTTTCACTCAAAATTTAAAAGGTCAGCTGCAAACGGCCTGACCTTTTTACTATCTATGGGCCCGGCCCGGGCTTGGGTGAAAATTACTCTCGTATTGTTTGGTTCTTAATCAGTCCTTAAAAATAACAATAAAACATCAGTGCCCGTGTGACGGTTACAAGAAACACATAAAGCCACTACCTTAGATGTGAAATCCAAAATGACTAAATTTAGTAAGCGTGATTTGTCACAAAAAACATACATTTTGTTGTGATTGATATAATTGGATCTAGCTCATACATATGTGCAAATAATTATTTGAGGGAAGGAAGAATAAGTGGTCAGATCAAAATTGTGACACCAGTAATCTAATGCAATGTCTCTAGGACTTGTGGCTCACCTTTTTATTTTATGGATTCATTACAGTGCCGTGTGCCTTTGAGTTTTAATATTTATTACTGCACAATGTATTTAATTTATAGTCAGGTAGGGCTGGCCCCAAATATTAGAATATTCATTCGTTGGTAGACATTGAAATCTCAATCCAGGATTCGGATTATTCCTTTTATTAATATAATATATAGGTCTATATATTACTATTATTATTAATATTTCAATGAAGGCAAACTGCACAATAGGCTACATTTAGTCAGAATAGCCCAGTCCTATATTTATACTTTGTGTTTGTAATAAAGTATGAAAGGGCGCATGACATGCAAGAATGCTTCAGTTCACTTGGCCATTAAAACATTGGCCACTGCAAAGATATCGGCTGTGTGACATCACTTCAAACTTACTGATAAGAATAAAGTTCAGTGTATAATATGTGACATGCAACTGGCATAACATGGAGGATGCACAACAAGTCTGAATAATCATCTGAAATCTGAATGTACACCTATAAATCATCGGAGAAAAGATATTCTAGTAGGCTAGGCTTGGACCTATACTTTGGCTATGCTAACGTTGTGTTGCCTACCTGCTTACATGCATAGCAGGGTTCGTACGGTTATGAATTCGGTATTCATATTTTTAAAATACAAAAAGCTTTGGAAAAGTAATGGAAATTAGTTTCACAAATCTTTTCATGTCGTTCTTTTAGCCGACACTGAAGTGAATTTTAGCCTCCACCTACAGTTGAAGTTGAAAGTTTACATACACTTTAGCCAAGTCCATTTAAACTCAGTTTTTCACAATTCCTGACATTTAATCCTAGTAAACATTCCCTGTCTTAGGTAAGTTAGGATCACAACTTTATTTTAAGAATGTGAAATGTCAGAATAATAGTAGAGAGAATGATTTATTTCATCTTTTATTTCTTTCATCACATTCCCAGTGGGTCAGAAGTTTACATACACTCTGTTAGTATTTGGTAGCATTGCCTTTAAATTGTTTAACTTGGGTCAGACGTTTTGGGTAGCCTTCCACAAGCTCCTCACAATAAGTTGCTGGAATTTTGGCCCATTCCTCCTGACAGAACTGGTGTAACTGAGTCAGGTTTGTAGGCCTCCTTGCTCGCACACGATTTTTCAGTTCTGCCCACAAATTTTCGATTGGATTGAGGTCAGGACTTTGTGATAGCCACTCCAATACCTTGACTTTGTTGTTCTTAAGCCATTTTGCCACAACTTTGGAAGTATGCTTTGGGTCATTGTCCATTTGGAAGATCCATTTGCGACCAAGCTTTAACTTCCTGACTGATGTCTTGAGATGTTGCTTCAATATATCCACATAATTTTCCTTCCTCATGATGCCATCTATTTTATGAAGTGCACCAGTCCCTCCTGCAGCAAAGTACCCCCACAGCATGATGCTGCCACCCCCCTGCTTCACGGTTGGGATGATGTTACATTACATTACATACATTTAGCAGACGCTTTTATCCAAAGCGACGTACAATAAGTGCATACAGAAACGTCATCAAAGTCACTACAGAACAGACAAGACAAAGCACATCTTCCCATAATGTAGCAGCTATCCCTAGTAATGAACGTTGACTGTAGTTCACAGTAAGCTGTGGGTAAATCAGCTATACTACACTTCTATTCTAAATACTATTATAAACTATTACAAACAGACAGGAAAACACAGGGAACTAGTACCATGAGGTCCTAGGTTAGAATATCAGTCAAGGTGGAGTCTGAAGAGGTGTGTCTTCAGGCCTCGACAGAACGTAGGCAGGGTTTGAGTAGAACGTAGGGGAATGGGAAGTTAATTCCACCACTGAGGAGCTAGGGTGGAAAAGCTCTGCAGTCGGGACGAGTGAGAGCCGTTGACACAGAGGGGGGGGGGGGGGAAGTGCAAGTCGCCCTGCTGTAAAGGAGCGAAGTGGTCAAGCAGGAACATAGTTCCGGATTAAGTCCTGCAGGTAGGCGGGGCTTGTCCTATTGGCTGCAGTGTAGGCCAGGGTCAGAACTTTGAATCTGATCCTGGCTGCAACTGGCAGCTAGTGGAGTGAACTCAGCAGGGGGTTACATGGGAAAACTTCGGGAGGTTGAACACAAGCCGGGCAGCTGCATTCTGGATCAGTTGAAGAGGCAGAATGGCGCAGGCCAGTACGCTTGCGAGCAGGGAATTGCAGTAGTCCAGGCGTGAGGTGACCATGGTCTGGACAAGAAGCTGGGTGGAGTAGGTGGTCAGGTACGGTCGAATCCACCTGATGTTGTACAGGAGGAACCTGCAGGACCGTGCCGTCGCCCTGATGTGCTCTTTGAAGTCCAGCCGGTCGTCCAGGACCACCCCCAGGTTCCTTGCAGAGCGGGAGGCAGCCACCACAGTCCTGTCAATGGTGATGGAGAGGTCATGTAGTGGGGAGGTCTTGTATGGCATGAAGAGGAGCTCCGTCTTGTCAAGGTTGAGCTTCAGGTGATGGGTAGCCATCCACTCAGAGATGTCAGTCAGACAAGCAGATATCCTGTCCTTAACCTGTGGAATAGAGGGAGGGAAAGAGAGGAAGAGTTGAGTATCATCAGCATAGCTATGGTATGAGAAGCCATGTGAATTAATTACTTAACCAAGAGACTTAGTATACATAGAGAACAGCAGAGGACCCAGTACAGATCCCTGTGGGGTGCCACTCCTGTAGACAGGGGTTGGGGTGCAGAGACGGAACCCTTCCAGGAGACTTGGTAGGATCTATCAGTGAGATACGATACAAACCAAGAGAGGGCAGTCTCAGAAATGCCCATCTCAGTGAGTGTGGAGATCAGGAGTTTGTGGTTGACCATATCGAACGCTGCAGACAGGTCAAGGAGAATCAGAACAGAGGAGAGGGAGGAGGCTCTAGCAGTGGCGAGTGCCTCCGTCACGGCCAGGAGAGCAGTTTCAGTGGAATGGCCGGTTCTGAAGCTGGACTGATGCGGGTCAAGCAGGTTGTTCTGGTGGAGAAAAACAGGCAGTTGGTTAAGGACAGCACGTTCAAGAGTTTTGGATAGGAAGGGCAAGAGAGATACAGGACGGTAGTTCCTGACATCAGAGGGGTCCAAGCTATGTTTTTTAAAGAGTGGGGTTACACGGGCAGTTTTAAAGGCAGCAGGTACATGGCCACAGATTAGGGAGGTGTTGATAATGGAGGACAGATACCGAAGGAGCTCAGCGGATATAGACTGGAGGACTGCTGAAGGTATGGGGTCCAGTGGACAGGTGGTTGCACGATGGCGCGTCACCAGTTGGAGCACATCTGCGTCCTCCAGAATCTTGAAGGACGACAGTGTAGCGATGGGTTCAGTATGGGGGATGTGGGGTGTCACCGGATGCGTGAAGGAGTTCCGGATCGTGGCCACCTTCCCCTCAAAGTGGGTCAGGAAGTCATCTGCAGAGAGGGAGGAGGGTGAAGCAGGGAGGAGAAGGTGGAAAATAGTTTACGTGGATTAGATACACATGCATCAATTTTAGACTGGAAAAATTAAGTTTTAGCTGATGTGGTTGCAGCTGTGAAGGGTGCCAGCAGAGTGTGATAGGAGGCCAGGTCATCTGGGGATCTGGATTTCCTCCACTTTCTCTCAGCGGCTCGCAGCATGATTCTGCTGGATCTGAGAGAATCCGTCAGCCACGGGGAGGGGGGTGATGGTCGAGCTGGTTTGGAGACAAGAGGACATAGTGAGTTGAGAGACTGAGAGAGGCATGAGTTAAACACGGAGGTGGCAACATCAATAGGCATTTTAGCAAAGGTAGCAGGAGGAGGAAGTGCAGAGAGAGCAGAAGTAGTGAGAGAGGAGTGCGAGAGGGTGCGGAGATTTCTCCTGAACATAAAAGTGGGTGGGTTGTTAGCGGAGTTGAGGGAGAGTGGGCAGGAGAGAGAAAATGAAATAAATAAATGGTCCGATACGTGGAGGGGGGTCACCGTGACTTCAGATGTGGCGCAACTCCTGGTGAGTACAAGGTCCAGTTGGTTACCACCCTTGTGGTTGGCAGGTGATGGGGACTGAGTGAGGGCGAAGGACTGGAGGAGTGAGGACTGGATAGCTGGGAACTGTCTGGTTGGAGGTTGAAGTCTCCCAGTAGGATTACAGGGGTGCCATCCTCAGGGAAGGAGCTCAGGAGAGTGTCCAGTTCATCCAGGAAAGCGCCGAGCAGACCTGGAGGGCGATAGAGAACAACAATGTTAAGTGCAGATGGGTGAGTTACAGTGACTGCATGAAACTCAAAGGAAGAGATATTCAGGGAGTGTACAGTGGGAATAGAGAATTTCCAGGATGTGGAAATGAGCAAACCAGTACCCCCGCCTCGGGGAGAAGGAGTAGCCAGCAGACAGAGCAGCTGGAATGGCTGTGTTATCGGGAGTGATCCAGGTCTCAGTGAGAGCCAGGAAGTGGAGGGACTTCACCTTGGCATATGCAGTGATGAAGTCAGCTTTCTGGACGGCTGACCGGCAGTTCCATAGTCCACCCACCACTGAGAGTTCCTTATGAGAGGACAGTGGTGGGCAGACCAGGTTAGCCGGGCATTGCCTGCGGTGGTTGGGCCTCCTGGAGCGAGGCATGGAGCACAGAGGAATGGGGGTTAGACACATGGTAGGGGGTGATAAGACAGGTTAGGTGGGGAAAGGTCATTACAAACAGATAATTCAGACAAATTGACGATGAGTCTGCTTTAACTTATAGACTACTTGCTAATTTCCCGATTGCACTCAGCTGCTTGCAGGGCTAATTCACTCGGGTGAAGCTATTTTCAATTAGCAACACAAAAGACTGGCAGCTGGCTGTTCTTCGGCTTGCAAGCCTCACCCTTTTTCCTCCAAACATAACGATGGTCATTATGGCCAAACAGTTCCATTTTTGTTTCATGAGACCAGAGGGCATTTCTCCAAAAAGTAAGATCTTTGTGCAGTTGCAAACCGTCTGGCTTTTTTATAGCGGTTTTGAAGTAGTGGCTTCTTCCTTCCTGGGCAGCCTTTCAGTTTATGTCGATATAGGACTCATTTTACTGTGGATATAGATACTTTTGTACCTGTTCCCTCCAACATCTTCACACGGTCCTTTGCTGTTGTTCTGGGATTGATTTGCATTTTTCGCACCGAAGCACGTTAATCTCTAGGAGATGGAACACGTCTCCTTCCTGAGTGGTATGACGGCTGCGTGGTCCCATGGTGTTTATACTTGCGTACTATTGTTTGTACAGATGAACGTGGTACCTTCAGGCATTTGGAAATTGCTCCCAAGGATGAACCAGACTTGTGGAGGTGTAGGGAACATGCCTCTATATTCCTACATGTGGAGTATTACTCATGCAAGGTGTTTACATATACATTTAGCAGTAATTGTGATAGACAATTAAAACATGTTCATCTTACCAGTCTTCACACGGGCACCATAAATGTAGAGAATATCCTCGACTGGGCAGCAATAAATGTAAGAAATATTTATAAATCCTCACACCAGGGCACCATAAATGTAAGGAGTATGCCTCTGCATATATATAAACTCTTACATGGGATGCCAGAAATATAGGCAATAACTATGGAATAATGAGGTTTACAGTGTTTCCCACAGGATTTTGTGAGACTGTGGTGGGTGGACCTCGGACCCTCTAGGGGGGTCCGGGGGCATGCTCCCCCGGAAGAAAATTTTGTACATTTTAAAGTTAAATGCATCAATCTAGTGCACTTTGAGAGCAAAATTAAGAGGCTAGATCTATGAAGAACTTTGTGCTCTTGTAAACAATTGTGTGCTCTAGTAAACAATTTAATCATAAACACATTGGTTGTATAGATATGAATGGTGATGACACGGCAAAAAAGTCACACCCACAAAGCGGAGTTTAACGCGGTTCACAATGGTCAAAACACAAAATCGACTACAGCATACATTTGAGCCATCAAAGAAATGAAGCAAAAGTGGTTACCTGTGTTGAACTGGTTTATTTTTAAGAAAATAAAAAAATATACTGGATGACGAGGGCACACACATCATATGTGAAAATAAGTGACCTTTGCTGTCTTAATACAGATTTATTATCTATTATAGGTAGAGGACATGGTATTGATAATTCTCCCTACATCCCTATTGGCAAACTTTGCACCCTGAATTTGGACATTTAATTTTCCTGGGCTTTGAGAAAAACAGTTCTAATGCCCTCTGTAATTTAATTCCTCTGGGCTCGGCCCATTGATGGAGACCCTCAGACAGGAAGCCAGGTGCTCCCCTTGCAGCCTGTTACGAAGGTCTGATTTGACCTGAAAATGAAGGTAACTACAATTAGTCAAATGAATGAAAATAAAAGGTGCATTTGGAGCACACTGTTTGTACTCTTCTTTTAGTTAAGAATATTATGCAGTTTATCATGTAAGTGCGATGTGTTAACAGTTTGGCACACATCTCGGCAACTTCAGTCATACTGCCATGCCGCCCGTCCTTACCCTGTTCATTGTGGAGAAGTCTCTCTCACAGTTGACACTTGACACCGGAATGACAAGTGCAACTGCTGCCAAACGGCTGAGTAATGGGTAGATCTGTCCCCATTCGTCGCACTCAATAATCGGGTTTCTCATGGTCATGTAAACGCACTCACGTTACAACTGTGTAACTATTTCTCCATCTTGCTAACGTCAGGTCGTCAGCTATCTAGCTAGGGTATCGTTCATGTTAGTTAACGTTAGCTAGCTAGCTAGTAGTTACGTTGTCAGAGCTGCTGGTAATAACGTTAACGTTAGATAATAACGTTAGCTAGCTAGATATAACGTTACATACGTTATACATTGTTTTTCACGACAGGCAGCCTGATATGTCAGTCATAAGCGAGGAGACTGACAGCTAACGTCGTTAACTAACGTTAACGTTACCTAACTTAGCTAACGTTAGACTAACATTAATTATCAATGATAACTTCTGAAGTAACGTTATATGTTTGCTGTCGTACATTGATAATGATAAAATTGTGTTTGGACTAGTGGATAACTGCAGTGGATACTATAATGTTAGTTAACGTTACTTACCTCAAACGATGTTGTGTCCTCAAAATGCCAGTTGGTGTATCGGATGCAGCCAGGAATGTTCCAGTGCGTGTGTGAGCGTGCGCGCGTGCAGCAGTGAGAGATGCTTTGCTGAAGCAACAGCGCAAAACACAACGTTAGAGATCTTTTATGTTATTATGAGAAGTGTAAAAATATTTTCGGTTCATTATGAAACTGTGGCGGGACAAATTAGACTATGGCGGGCCGCCACAGTCTAGGTAATTAATGGGAAACACTGGGTTTACCCTTATTATTCTTAAGTTAGGTTAAAATGAAATTAGTCTCATTTGATTATTATGGATTATAATTACTACTACTTCAATTTACCATCAAAGCACTAATAACTAATAATTCATAAGGGTTGAAGGTATTACGTTCTAATGATTAGGTTTGACTCAGCTCTTGTGTTCATACGATATCAAAACAGACACCAGGTTTAACAAAAATATATTTATTAAACAAGGAAAAACATGAATATTACATTCTACTAAATAGACATATTGTGTGGTGTGCGTATTGTAGCATTTATGTGTGTGTATGCACATATGAGTGTGTGTCTGTCGGTGTGTAGGCCAATGCCAAGTGTGCATTCAGGGAACAAAGGAATGACATGGAGTAAGCTAACTGTTGCAGCACGATGGTGATTATTGATCTCAAATCTGACGTTACTATAAATAAGTTCACGCACTTCGGTTAGGAAATACTGTTAACCATCTACAGTGTAGTGCATGTCCATTGGGAATAAACATTTATGTGACCCTGGACCGCATATCCAAAAGACTACATATACCGGCATGCGACAGTCATGTGATCCAGGGCAGTCGTGTGATCCTTGACCAATCAGGACTGAGTCCCCGGTTCTATAAAACTTTGACCAAACTTCTTGTTCTTTCAGTTCAGTTCTTTCTTACCATTTTCACTTGTTGGAACATTCGTCTCCTGTCCATCTTCTCGGCTGGGAAGGGATAAGACTAGGCAAGGCAAGGAACACACGGGAAGAACTGCTCCCTCCCTCGGGTTATGCGGCCACAACGACCGCTCTCTCTCACCCAGCTCTCAGGTAGCATGTTCGCGAAAGCCACTAAAACGGCTAGCTACACTGAGCTACCGTCATACGGCGTAGCTTTAAAGTGACAGCCAGAGAAACGTGTGTAACCTACGTTACCACAAACCGCAACCCTCAAAGATTTTGGGAAACAACTTGCCGAAGGACAAAGGACCAGAAAACCTTCTTCAAAAGTCTTCCAGCAACATTGACCAAAGGACGGAGAAAAAGGACAATCCAATCCAGATAGAACTTTCCAGACATCATCAAAGCCATGGACTCGCCTGTACTAGCAACTTCAGTACAGAAAGACTGACATAAACATCCAGGCAATAGTTAGGAAAACTTTTGTGTAATGTTTATTGTCAATGTAATTACATATTTGATTGTAGCCATTGTGTGTATTTAGAGTAACGTTAACTTATAGCTTAACACATGGCTTGCAGGCTATCGACAGCCAATTAACCTTGCATAAGCTAAAGTTACAGAGCCTACTCTTACGCCGCGTACACACAGCGAGCAACTTCGGTCGCCCAGTTGCCGGAAGTCCATTCATTCTCTATGAAGCTGAGCAACGTTCAGCGACCTGAGCAACTAGAAAACTGAGCGACCAAAATCGGCCGATAAATGTTGCCCACAGTTTAACTTTTTGGCCGACGTCGGCCGTAACAGCCAATCAGAATTCCGCGTTTCATATTTCTCCAACCGACACGAAACCATTTCATGAATAATTGTTCCGTAACCTAGCTAGCTACGTAGCCTAATATTGCCTATCAAACTGAGCTAGGCGAAATAGGGTTAGCAGCGGTAACAGTGAATAATTTATATATTATCATTGTATAATTATCAGTGTCATAACATAACCTTAAAGGATATATGTGGCTTGTTTTACCAATATCACATTGATCCCAAACTATGTGTTGAGTTTTATAGCTACATAAATCTATCTAGATAGATTGATAGATTTATGTATAAAACCGCCGGTACTTGCAATTACGTTCGAGAAATAAAAGGGTCTTGAATCGGTTTTCGATGATGAAAGACGGTATAGCTTCTTTATTTGTATACAGTTCAGCATGATGTCGGTCAGCTTTCCAGTCTAACATGCCCTTTTACACACACTCCAAACTGGCCCAGCATTTACTGTAAAACCGAATAATAGATAGATAAAGATCGCCAGCTCGCAACGAAGATGGATATAGCCTATTGTTAGCTAGCGAGAACACATAATTATCAGTGTCATGACATAGGCTAACTATAAAGAATAGGCTGCATCGCAAATATGTCTTTCTTATATGTAGGCTACCGCCGTTGTTTCTCTTCATCAAAAAATTGTAGCTGTACGAGCAGACTTGGATGACACAACGGGAAGCTCTTGCCCCGCCCCCAGCCTAGTAGACTTGACCGACCCAGCAACCAAGTTGCTCGCTGTGTGAACGCGGCGTAACTTACTCTAAAACTAATTTACAATCCGCCTCCCTTTTAAATTGAGATCGGTGCATGCAATCTCCCTTTGTACTAATACCTAACCCATTAGATATAGTATACCGTGCCTGTAAACGGATAGGGGCCTGGGATTTAGCTAGACGTAGCTAAATTTCTATAGCCTCAATACACGCCATGTTTCAGGCCACGTTAGCTTCATGCTAAAGCGGGATTTGTATTTCCCCCTCGAGGTATACGTCTTGTGATCTCTGAACACTACGGGCCCTATCTTACACCCGACGCAAAGCGGCGCTAACCCAAACGCAAGTGTCTTTGCTATCTTACACCCGGCGCATGGTTCATAATAACGCCTTGTGTTCACGTCCTTTAACTACCGTGTATTCTTGCGCCCATTACAAGTGAACTGGGCGTGTTGGTCTTAAGACGAGGAGTGGCTAGGATTCTTTCTGGCGTATTGCTATCTTGAGCCAGCAGAAAGCGCTTGCGCTAGAACCACCACAAACCTGGTCTAAAGTCATGTCGCAGTTGTTTACATGTTATTGTAATGGCGCATATAAGTGCGTCTACATAGGCGTGTGCACAACGCGCTTTACCATCCTGTCTGTTACACACAGGGCGCGCACAAGCATGACTAAAATATCTAGATCACAATGCGAAATATTATTATTGAGTAGGCTATGTCAAAAATGCATAATAATAAAAGGTTCCATAGGTCCACATACCTTTCCCTCAGCGAAGGGAAACAATGCCACATTACATTGCTCTCAGCCCACTCCATCAACATCCAGGCGATGTGCGATGGTACGGGACAATGGCTATCCGTTAAAAAGGAGCTGATAACACCTATATCAAGCCTAATGCGCGAATTGTCATTTACACCTAATGCGTGAATTGTCATTCAATGGAAAACTCGCGCACTGCAATAGACGGACATTTGAGTTTTGAAAATGCGCTTCAGATGTCATTACAATACAGGTCTGTTTATCTAGGAATACAGCCTGTAAGTAAATAGAATGGTTTGTGACTGAAAAAAGTTTAAAACCTTGTCCAATGAATATTGCTTTTATTGTTTTTCAAATAGCCTAGGCTACAGCGGATTCGCTATGCCTATGGTTAAAAAACGGAGATACGTAAATGTCACCATGTTAACTGAATTGTAACCTTAGTTATTCTTCGTCCTTCATATTTTTTTAATTACAGTGACAAGGTTTCCATACCCTCAGCTTATTAAAACCCCGTCGATTTCACCTGTTATTCCATAACTGAACAAAATATTTTAAAGAGAACTAAGCGTCTAATTAGAAACGAAAACAAATTTGCAGCACGTTACAATTAATTCACAATTAATTTAAATACCATTATCTGCATGTGCGCTTTAGAGGAGCAGGTCTGTTTCCCCTGCTGTAAATCACACTTTTAACGGTCTTCCTGGGAAAGTGGATTGTTTTAAAGCATTACGCTACCAGTAAAACTGGTTGGTCACATTTCCATAAGCAGGACATTATAAAATAAGGGAAAATATGCGTGAACCTTTGGGTTGCCAACCTGACAGCTTTATTGTATTTGTTGTCATCATTAAGGTAAAATAACGTTATTTATTTTATTAATCAAAATTAGAATGCAGGTAATGAACTTCGGATGAAGCTTGAACATGAGTCCATTGCTTCATTGCATAATCAAACGAAATTCGTTAAACAAGCAGGCTAATTTGGCGTTTTCTAAGGTGAGACGGAAGCCATTGGTAGCTTATTCTCAGCTGTTGCAGGTGCCTTTAACTAAATTTAACCGCATATATTTTGTAGAATAACAGCACTGTCGGGAATTACCGGGAACTCATAATGGTTTGTCCGAATAATATTTATCATAGGCTACTATTGATCCATATAGCCTATTCCTTGATCGCACTAAACACGCACGAGCATGTCTGTTTCGCCATCATATAACCAATCCGCCAAGGTGGAAAAGCAGGCTTTTAAAGGGAATGGGATATGACATTTTGATTGGTTTATTGCATGTCACGCCCAAGACACACCTATAATTAATGAAGAGACTAGGTTCAGCCCACTTGCACGCTGCGCCGTGCTTAGTGCCCAAAAAACACGCCGTTAAAATAGCAAAAGTGGACTTGGACACGCCCTAAATGGACTTTACGCCATGCGCTTAGACCAAGCGCCAAGATCGCCAAGATAGGGCCCTACGTGTTCTGGCGCACATACAGAAATAGAACAGTGAATTCTAATATGCCTCATTCTTTGTCTACACTTCGCTTTCCTTTCCATATCATTCGCTGCTTTTAGGATGTTAGTTTAGATGTGTTTGTTATTTAATAAATAGTATTTTGTCAAACTTGGTCGTCGGTCTGATTGTTGTTTGGATAAACATTTGAGCCTATCCTCCAAAAGAACTTACGCCTTCAGATTAAGTTATTGATTATTATTTTAATATTTAACATTGAAATTTATAATCATGATTTAATAATTCATTTTATGAGACTGATTAATTATACTTTTGCACCTAGTGTGAAGGCATATATAAATATATATATTCTGCACATTCATTGGTGCCTCCATGTGATGACTGTTAAGACGTTTTAACTATCTGTCTTCACTGCCAAATTCTTAATGTACCTAACGACACTACATTAAATGGCGCCCGGCGCGAGGAGGGAAAAGGCTCATTATTTATCTAAATAATTTCCGACTGTTCACATATTTTCGTCTTTCTCAGAAAGCTAAATTAAACGCAATTCCTAAAACCACCACTAGATATATAGGCTGTCTTGGAAAGCCTCGTGTTGTAATACTGCCCCCTAGCAGTACTTACCCAATTATTCGCAAACCTTTGCGCTGTGCTTCTATATTTAGCAAGCTATCTGATTAAGATCAATACAATATTGAATTTTTGACACCGTAATCCCTATAATCCCGTAATAATTATAATAGCATTAATAGCATTATTGAAGTTCGGGTAATAATACCCAATATTAATTCAATTGAATAACCAATTTCCATTTTTGATTGCTATTCAACGTTTGCTAGCAATCTGTATTATCTTACTAGAATACGTAGCATAGCCTTGCTCTGCCCCATTTGAGTAACCATTTTAAAATCCCCTTACTGTCTGGTGAATACCGTGTGCTACCTATGTCCTGTGAAGCTGCTGTGGTTACATTGCATCGAGTGTAATTGTAACCCAGCGCACATAATACTGTAGCTACCTTTGTAATACAGTTGGTGTTTTCTCTTTGTGAGTACCTGAATAGAGTGAATGGTCTACTGTAAAGATTTGCTTAAAAGTAGTTTTGCCTTCTGTTTAAACTGGGATCGATACCCCACGTGTAGTTACCGCCGCTGAACCTTGGATGATTTCAACAAATACATCCTCCATCTAAATAACTAAATTAACGATTGTGGCGAAGTGAGCACCACCGCTCTAGTGCAGAGACAGAAATCACACTTTGGTGGAGAGAACACGGTTTTTATTCGTTATTCTCTCTGGGTTTTACAAACAAACAAAACATTCGTACTTCCGCTCTTCTCTCCGCAGATGTTCCGGTCGGCTTTTATGCACTCAGGCTCACTGTCGAACAATCAAGGCAATTGGTTAATTGATACACACAATAATACAATCAATCGTTACCAATTGCATGATTCCCGAGAGCTGTGTCGGCTCCACAAACCACACGTGTTCACTCTCTCTCTTGCCGGCAGCGCCTAAAACCACGCCCCCCTACCACATACCCCCACCGCCCGACTTAGGCCGGGAAGCCATCCGGCCGATGACCGACCCCCCCCTCCTCCTCCCCCACCGGGCGAGAGAGAAAGTCCGCCACCACCATCTGCGCTCCCGGCCTATGAATCACCTTGAAATTAAAAGGCTGTAAAGCCAGATACCAACGAGTGATTCGGACGTTAGTATCCTTCATGCGGTGAAGCCATTGGAGGGGGGCATGGTCCGAACAGAGGGTGAATGGGCGACCCAGTAGGTAATAACGGAGGGACCCGACCGCCCACCGAATGGCCAGACACTCTTTTTCGACCGTGCTGTACTTAGCTTCGCGTTGTGATAGTTTCCTGCTAATGTACAGCACTGGTCGGTCGACCCCCTCCACCTGCTGCGTCAAAACGGCCCCCAGCCCTCTGTTCGATGCGTCTGTCTGCACATTAAAAGGGAGAGAGAAGTTAGGGGTGAACAGGAGTGGTTTCCCACAAAGAGCTTCCTTCACCCGCTCAAACGCCTGCCGGCACAATTCCGTCCACTGGACCGGATCTGAGGCACCTTTCCGAGTCAAGTCGGTTAGGGGACTGGTCAGCTCCGAGAAGGCAGGAATAAACCTTCTGTAGTAGCCAGCCAGCCCCAAAAACCTCCTCACCTCTTTTTTTGTCTTGGGTCGGAGGCAGGTCGCAATCGCTGCGGTTTTGTCCACTAGAGGCCGCACCTGTCCACTTCCCAAGTGGTACCCCAAATACCGTACCTCCGCTCGGCCAATTGCACACTTCTTTGGGTTAGCCGTGAGCCCCGCCTGTCTCAGGGACTCTAACACCGCCCCCACATGCCGCACATGCTGAGCCCAGCTGTTGCTGTGGATGATAATGTCATCCAGATAGGCTGCAGCGAAAGCAGCATGCGGACGCAGCACCCTGTCCATGAGACGTTGAAATGTGGCAGGGGCCCCGAATAACCCAAACGGAAGTGTCCGAAATTGGTACAACCCGTCCGGAGCGGAGAAAGCCGTTTTTTCCTTGGACTCTGGAGACAAGGGAATCTGCCAGTAGCCCTTGGTTAAATCCAGTGTCGAAAAAAAACGAGCTGTGCCCAGCCGATCCAAGAGTTCGTCGACCCGAGGCATTGGATAGGCATCAAAACGTGACACTTCGTTCACCTTATGATAGTCTACACAGAACCGAATAGATCCATCCGGCTTACCCACTAGCATGATGGGACTATTCCAGGCACTGTTAGACTCCTCTATTACCCCCAATTCCAGCATTGCCTTTATTTCTGCCTGAACCAATTTCTTTTTATGTTCCGGTAGTCTATAGGGCCGTGAACGCGCCGTCACGCCCGGGGTTGTCTCAATGTGGTGGGTTATGAGGTTAGTGCGACCTGGTAGAGGGGAAAACACATCCGCAAACCGCGTTTGCAACAAGGCAAGATCCGCTCTCTGATTCGGTAGGAGATGGCTATCCGAAAGGGGTGAGGTTTGATCGGTAGAATTTGGTACCTCAGGCCCCAGCTCATCTCTCTCCTGATCCACCGTGACCAGAGAGACCGGTACCACCTCTCTCCATGCTTTTAGTAGATTGAGGTGATAAATCTGTTTCGCCCCCTCTCTATCAGATCGCAGTACCTCATAATCGACTTCCCCCACTCGTCGTGTAACCACGAAGGGTCCTTGCCACTTGGCGAGTAATTTTGTGCTGGACGTCGGGAGTAATACCAGGACTTTATCTCCCGGTGAAAATTGACGTAGCTTAGTTCCTCTATCGTAGTGCTTCTGCTGACGTTCCTGAGCCTCGAGCAAATTCTCCCGTGACAATCTACCCAGTGTATGGAGTTTTGCTCGCAGGTCCATGACGTACTGAATTTCGTTTTTACTGGGACTTGGACCCTCCTCCCAGCTTTCCTTAACTAGATCCAAGACACCCCGTGGTCGCCTACCGAACAGCAATTCAAAGGGAGAAAATCCCGTGGAGGCCTGGGGAACCTCTCGCACTGCAAACAAGAGAGGAACTAACCACTTATCCCAATTTCGGCTATCATCGTGTACGAACTTCCGAATCATAGACTTCAAAGTCCTATTAAAACGCTCCACAAGCCCATCTGTTTGCGGATGGTATACGCTGGTTTTAATAGACTGAATCCCCAATAATTCATATAATTCGCGTAATGTGCGTGACATAAAGGAAGTGCCTTGATCCGTCAGAATCTCTTTCGGGATTCCGACGCGGGAGATTATCTGAAACAAAGCCTGCGCAACACTCTTAGCCGAGATATTGCGTAACGGCACTGCTTCGGGATACCTAGTTGCATAATCCACCAGAACTAACACAAATCGGTATCCCTGCGTGCTCCTTTCAAATGGCCCGATGAGATCCATGCCCACTCTATCAAAAGGGACCTCAATTAACGGTAGAGGGCGCAATGGCGCTTTTGGGATGGCCGGGGAATTCACTAGCTGACAGTCTGGGCAGGACGCACACCATCGACGTACGTCCGCCCAAATGCCCGGCCAATAGAACCGGGCCATTATCCGGTTTAGTGTTTTCTCATACCCTAAATGACCAGCCATGGGGTTGTAATGAGCCGCCTGGAAAATCATTTCCCGGCGGCTTTTAGGTACCAACAACTGGGTCATCTCCTCACCTGTCTGAGTGTCACGACTCACTCTGTACAATCTGTCCTTAATGATTACAAAATATGGGTGAGTGCGTGCAGCGTCAGGGCGCACCAGCTGACCATCCACATACACGACCTGATCAAAGGCAAAGCGTAGGGTGTCGTCGCGAGACTGCGCGAGTGGGAAATCCTCCACGGGGTGGAACACCGGCACCTGGGGAGTCTCCACCGGAGGCTCTCCCGGAGCCGTCCCCCCCCCGGCAGTGTCGGGCGACCCCGCGTCACCACTGTCAACTGCACACACGTCACACTTCCCTAGCGGTCGTGATCGCACCCCCATCAGCTTCTCAGCTACCTGTTTAAACCCCGCCCAATCTGTGCCCAGAATCAGAGGGTGCGAGAGGCGGGAGCTAACCGCAGCCTCCAGAATATGCTTTTTCCCTTTGACACGAATTTCCACTGGCACTATAGGGTACTTCAATTCAATTCAATTTTATTTATATAGCGCTTTTCACAGATGACTGTCACAAAGACGCTTTACAGAACAGAAAGGGGAGAAAAGGGGGAAATGGGAAATGCCAGCTCTAAGCCAGCTCTAAGCCCCCAGATAGCAGAGGTAAAAACTCTAGTAGGAGAGAAAAACCCTCATACTGTGGCGAGAAAAAACTCCCCGATGGGAAGAAATCTCGAGAGGAACCCGGCTATTGGGGGGGATGCCCATCCTCCACTGGCCTATGGGTTGATTATGTCATAGGGAGGTATTCGATACAGATGACTCCATCATGTAGAGATCAGCAGTGGCAGGTGGGGGGCGCCTAGCTGGTCTTGGGCTGGAGCTCCGGGCCAGGAGGGGGGGCGGGGGGAAACTTGGGCTAGAGCTCCGGGCAGGTGCCCAGAGCAGGGAAGAGGAAGAAAAAGAAAAAACATTTTTAGGGGGTTCAGATGGTAGCAGAACAAGCGCAGCAGGAGAGACAGAGGTGTCTGCTGCGATAAGGAAACCCCGGTAGAATAAGGCTATGGCAGCATACTTGTGTAAATCCCCATGCACACACCTAATAGAAACCCAACGTGCCGTCACCAACGCCTCTGGCCGAACCAGGCTCTGTAGGATCATGGACTGCATCGCCCCTGAGTCCAACAGTGCCCGGTGTTCACTCCCTTGCACCCTTACCGGAATGCAGTACGCCCCGTCTAGATCGGGAGCGGAGGTGGGCGGGCCGACGACACGGACCACCTGCCCCACCTCTATGAGCGGACAATCGCGGCGCAGGTGGCCCGGCTGTCCGCACCGCCAACACCCCGGTCCAGGCGTCTGAGGAGCTCCCTGTGGGCCGGACTGCACCGCCACTGAGCCTGAGTGGGGAGAAGGGGGAGAAAAAGCAAATGGGTTAACACGGGAAGGGAAGGAGGGGTTTTGGGGACGGGAAACGGGAAGGGGAACAGCACGGGTGATGAATTTTTTCCGGGGCGCTGGCTCCGGCTTCTGCTGCTGGGTGAAGGGGTGTTGTGCCAGGTGGTCCTCCGCCAGGGTGACGGCGACGTCCAGGCTGGTGGGCCGGTGGCACTGGACCCAGCTGGCCGTATCCGCCGGCAACCCTGCGGTGAAGCGCTCGAGGACCACCTGCTCCACGACTCCAGCAGCGGACCGTATTTCCGGCTGTAGCCAGCGCCTCGCCATGTCCGTCAGCCGCTGGGCGTATGCGAAGGGCCGGTCCTCTCCCATCAGGGTGGTCTCCCGGAAGCGACGTCGGTGGTCCTCCGGGCTGAATCCCATTCGGTCGAGGACCGCCTTCTTCAGATTTCTGAAGTCCCTCCTAGCGGCTGCCGGCAGGCTATGCGCCGCCTGTTGCGCCTCCCCTGATAAGAGGGGCAGGAGACGTACCGACCACTCTTCCAGTGGCCACCGGCACGTCTCCGCTGCCACCTCAAACGCCTTGAGGAAGGCCTGAGCGTCATCGTCCGCCGTCATCTTCGGCAGGTGGAATTTCGGGGACGAGACGGTTTTCCCCTCCCTGGAACCCCCGGCAGCAGCCAGCTGTAACAGCGCCTGTGTCTGGAGGCTAGACTGCTCCCGCAGGGCTTGCATCTGCTCGGCGTGCGCAACCGACTGTTGCACCTGCATCGCAGCTAGCCCCTCCAGTAATTTTCCCAGCGCTGTTACTGATATTGGCTGCTCCGGCTGCTCCTGGCTGTTATCCATGGCTTTAAGAAAATGTCCTGTCTTCTGCACCGTTTCGCTCTAATTCCCCGTACGGGCCACCACTGTGGCGAAGTGAGCACCACCGCTCTAGTGCAGAGACAGAAATCACACTTTGGTGGAGAGAACACGGTTTTTATTCGTTATTCTCTCTGGGTTTTACAAACAAACAAAACATTCGTACTTCCGCTCTTCTCTCCGCAGATGTTCCGGTCGGCTTTTATGCACTCAGGCTCACTGTCGAACAATCAAGGCAATTGCTTAATTGATACACACAATAATACAATCAATCGTTACCAATTGCATGATTCCCGAGAGCTGTGTCGGCTCCACAAACCACACGTGTTCACTCTCTCTCTCTTGCCGGCAGCGCCTAGAACCACGCCCCCCTACCACAACGATTTAGTACTTTTTTTCTTTGTTTTAGCGAGCACGATGGAACGCATTAGCATGGAACGATTTCGCTCTCGCATGGCCCGTGGCTTGGCTCCAGATTACCTGGATGCCTTGGATAAGCGCAGCTAAAGTGATTGTAGCCAGGAAATCGCCACCCTAATTAATGAGGAACGCAATCCTCAGGTTCGGTCTTTAGACCGTCAGAAGCTACTCTCCTGCCTAGTTTTGAAGCTCTTTCGGCAAGTTAGCATTACTGCTCATAAAAGCAATGAGCAAGCAGCTGAGCTACAAAACGTGAAAGTGTCCATCGGTAGCATGGTTAAGGAGAACCAGGTTCTCCAAAAGGAGCTCTTAGCCACCACTAAAGATGCTATAACCCATCAGCATGCAAATATACGCCATCTAGGGGAGTTGCAGTCCACTGCTGCTTCAGGGAGAGGAGTACCTCAACCCACCTTCTACTTCTTGCCACAGAAGTGAGACTGAGAGTACAGATTCTGACTCTCATTATGAGCGCTATTCGTTAGCTTTTCTGATTCGCCACACAAAGCAATCGGAGGAGTCACACAGTGCCTCTTGCTATTTTTCTCCTCCTCACCAACAGCTGGTAGAGGAGAAACCTTTTTCAGTTTCCGCTCTCCTTAAGAGAAAAACATTAGCAGTGACTCTTTCCCTCCTTTGTTTCTAGCTTTGTCTTCTCCCCAACACCGGGTAGAGAGAACCCATACGTCCACTCTTCGCCACAGAGAGGAGATAGTAGAAACCACTCCTCATCTCAGAAGAGAGGAGTCCCGTTTTTCCGGCTCGTCACCAGGTGAGAGGCCAGTCACCTGACAGCTGTTTAGCTCACCCACCTTATGGCCAAAGGGAGAGACATTGGTTGGCAGACCAGTGCTCCCCTGATTCAGTTGCGCCTCACAAGGAGAAAGGTCCACAGACTATGGTTCTCCTTTGTCACCTAACAGAATGGTGAGACTACAGTCCAAAGGCTGTGAGTCATTCCCCTCTTCTCAGCGAAAGGGGGGACATCACTCAAATTGTGCATCTAGCTGCACGCCCACTTGCGTGACTCCACAAGCTCAGCTCCCCCAGAAAGAGTAGAACCTCGAGCCACTGATTATTCCCGCTGGAAATGGTTCTGTGACCTAGCCAGCGACATTGAACAATTTAACCCTGCTAGCCCAAATAGCAGCATTGAGAGCTACCTTCGTGAGGTTGACTGTGCCCTCACTTTTATGCCTGACGCAACCGCTCAAGAGAAGATTTTCCTCATACGGAAAACAAGCGTCAGAGCTGTTATTGATTACATAGAGGAACAACCCTATCCGCTCAGAGAGAGCTACCCTGAGCTTTGCCAAGCTCTGGTAACTGAGTATTCCGTTTGTGCTGACCCTGTTTCTGCAATAAAAGCAGCATATGAGGTAAATCACTGCCACTCAGAGTGCCCTCGTGACTATTATGAGAGGCTGCGAAACGCATATTTTGCTGGAAAGATTTTTAGGGGCCAAGAGGAAAACCCACATTTTAAAGGCCTATCCCTTTACAGCCTCCGTCCCTCAATTAGAACAATTGTCGCTCTGCAAACAAAGCTAGACAACTGTTCTACGCGTTAGACCCGCGACCTGACTCAGAAAGTCAAGTCAAGTCAAAATTTATTTATGGAGCACATTTAAAAACGACTGTGGTCGAACCAAAGTGCTGTACAAGTGGTCAGATAAATAAAATAATCAAATACATTACACAAATGAAATACAAGCAGACAAAGAATAAAACCAACAGTATAAAACAAAACACACAATTGCCAGGGTGTCATGCTCCACTTGAGTTGAAGGCAAGGGAGAAAAAGTGGGTCTTCAAGGAAGATTTAAAAATCCCTAGGGTCTGGGCAGATCTAATATAGAGGGGCAAGCTATTCCAGAGCCTAGGGGCAGCCGCCGCAAAGGCTCGTCACCTCTGGTCTTTAGCCTAGTTTTGGGCACATCCAGCAGCAACTGGTCAGCTGACCTTAAGGCTCTGGTTGGGGCATGGCGGTGCAGGAGCTCAAAAGCCTGGGACTGTTCTTATCGCCCTGCGATTAAGGACAGTGAATGTGCTCTTAGCAACTCTGCCAGTGCTTCCCCTCATAACGGCTCTGAGACACAAGTCTCAGGCTCGTACCAGTCAAGCACGTCCAGAAACCGCCATCCCTATCCTAGCTCTAATGACAATTGGAGAGATAGGCCAGGGAGACCTAGGTACAATCGTACCATTGAACCATTGCTTTAACTGAGTGTACTCATGGGTAAGGGGGGAGGGATCTACAAGTGAGACATCTCTCACATTTTTTATTATTTTCCCACTCTGTGCACCTCTCCTTAACCAAAAGGGGGTTCCTCAGTTAATGTACTCACAATTAATCTGAATTGCCTGTAGCAACAGCAACTACAGAATAGGAGTGTGACACTGAGCACAACCCTCTATTATAGTGTACCTGCCTCTTAATCCTATTGGTGTTGGTAAAACTAAATTTATTTCTATCAAGGTTGCCTCAAACCCATAGAAGACCTGTGTTAGCACCCACAACGACAGTGCAAACTTTGAGAGTACATTTGATATAACACTATGCCAGTACCATATGTTAAGACGAACACTTATGTTTTCTATCATACTCAGTGCAGACTTAGGACAAGTGTTACTTTGTTCATCCGCTGGATGCCTTCCAGAGTGATAGAAACTAGTTTTTCTATTTCATACCTTGGACAAAACCACATATCAATCTTGGATGTGGCACTGAAGCTCTTCAGGCTCATCCCTAACTCATCCTGATTTCTACAGCATGTACTAACCTTCACACACAATTAACTAACGCAAACTCCCTTTTAGCAGGGAACGGGTCCCTCGCCTCTTAGTTCTCATTTTATTTTTGTGTAGTAGTTTATTCCAGTGCTTTAGACTGTTTAGACTATATGTGTAAGGATATGGTACTGGAAAACAGAGTGATGTCTTGGTGTCCAAAAATTGTAATTGACAGTACAATTGGTGTCCAATATTTAACACATCTTTCCCCAAAAATAATTAATATCGATAGAATAAACATGAAAGTATTCGTACATACCTCTATTCACGCAAATTGCTCCACATCAGCCACTTCCTAAGTGGTTAAACTTGGTGCTACGCTCCACTGCAACATTCATAACCAAGACGCCATTGTAATGAATGTAGTGACCCGGAGTTGAATTTCTGATTTACGGGAGTATGATGGGATAGCGTATGACCTCAAAGCGATCTAGGTCACTGATATTCTAGCCAAATTTGTATATTTCAGTGCAGTGGGTGATGTTACCTTCGCAATGTAAATTTTCTATCATGTAACATTCGTTACAGGTTTGACACCACGTTTTCGTAAAATAGTCTATTTCTATTATTATTGATTCTTGCATTATTGAGGAGTATTTATTTTTCGAGGATAGACATTTCAAGGTATTATTAAGATTGTAGGACCTTTGTAAAACAAGGGAAACGTTATGATTTTATTTTAGGCATGCTTGAAATTTGTAAGCCTACTTGTACACGACGTGTAACAAATGTTAGGCACTTCTTTCAGTGTATTTTTCGTGGAATTACGCGATCGTTTTGAAATGCACCACCACGCATATTTTAATTTACATATTGGTCAGCACAACTACAAAATTGTATAATCATGCACGCTTCAGACGGCTGTGTTGTTGTTTCATCTTCAATTTGACTAAAATCATGACACCTTTTTTGACGTCATTTTTACCAAAATTTTATACAAAAACGGCCGTAAATAAATAATGCGGTGGTTACGCAATATATATTTTTTGATAGGTTAAGTCTTCATACATAATATCTATCATCTGTAACCACAAAATATACAGAAACGGTATATTTATGTAACAATACTGAAAACAAAAATTTGTACCCTAGTGTTTTCCAATACCATATTCTTACACATATACAGTTTGTATGATATGTGTTCGTCAGACAATGTAATTCAATTGCCTGGATGCTGTCAGTCCAACGATGAACTGTCTAACTGAATGCGTTTTCTCATGAACTGTTGATACCCTTGAACTGCCTAACCAGTGCTTCCAAGGACAACGATGCCATTCATCGCCCTCAGAACCAAGGGGAGAATGTAGTGCATGTCCATTGGGAATAAACCCGCATCTATGTGACCCTGGACCGCATTTCCAAAAGACTACATATACCGGCATGTGACAGTCATGTGATCCCGGGCAGTCATGTGATTTTTGACCAATCAGGACTGAGTCCCCGGTTCTATAAAACCTTGAGCAAACTTCTTGTTCTTTCAGTTCAGTTCTTTCTTACCATTTTCACTTGTCGGAACATTCGTCTCCTGTCCATCTTCCCGGCTGGGAAGGGACGAGACTAGGCAAGGCAAGGAACACGCGGAGAGAACTGCTCCCTCCCTCGGGTTATGCGGCCACTCTCTCTCACCCAGCTCTCAGGTAGCGTGTTCGCGAAAGCCACTAAAACAGATAGCTACACTGAGCTACCGTCATACGGTGTAGCTTTAAAGCGACAGCCAGAGAAATGTGTGTAACCTACGTTACCACGAACCACAACCCTCAAAGATTTTGGGAAACAACTTGCCGAAGGACAAAGGACCAGAAAACCTTCTTCAAAAGTCTTCCAGCAGAAAAAGGACAATCCAATCCAGACAGAACTTTCCGGACATCATCAAAGCCATGGACTCACCTGTAGCAACTTCAGTACAGTAAGACTGACATGAACATCCAGGCAATAGTTAGGAAAACATTTGTGTAATGTTTATTGTCAATGTAATTACATATTTGATTGTAGCCATTGTGTGTATTTAGAGTAACATTAACTTATAGCTTAACACATGGCTTGCAGGCTATCGACAGGCAATTAACCTCGCATAAGCTAAAGTTACAGAGCCTACTCTAACTTACTCTAAAACTAATTTATATTTTTATTTACGGATAGGGGCCTGGGATTTAGCTAGACGTAGCTAAATTTCTATAGCCTCAATACACGCCATGTTTCAGGCCACGTTAGCTTCATGCTAAAGCGGGATTTGTATTTCCCCCTCGAGGTATACGTCTTGTGATCTCTGAACACACTGTGTTCTGGCGCACATACAGAAATAGAACAGTGAATTCTAATATGCCTCATTCTTTGTCTACACTTCGCTTTCCTTTCCATATCATTCGCTGCTTTTAGGATGTTAGTTTAGATGTGTTTGTTATTTAATAAATAGTATTTTGTCAAACTTGGTCGTCGGTCTGATTGTTGTTTGGATAAACTTTTGAGCCTATCCTCCAAAAGAACTTATGCCTTCAGATTAAGTTATTGATTATTATTTTAATATTTAACATTGAAATTTATAATCATGATTTAATAATTCATTTTATGAGACTGATTAATTATACATTTGCACCTAGTGTGAAGGCATATATAAATGCACATTCATTGGTGCCTCCATGTGATGATTGTTAAGACGTTTTAACTATCTGTCTTCACTGCCAAATTCTCAATGTACCTAACGACACTACAACAGTAAACTAAAATAAGATCATATCACATGAATGTTAATCAGTGGGGCAAACCAGTGAGGCCTGCTCGGGTTAGTTAGTACTACCACATTAGCAATGAAACGGTAGGCCAGCCGGCTAGCTTGCTAACCAGCGCAACAAGTTTATAGCTATTATCGCACAACCTCGAGATACAATCGAATCACAGATACACAATTCAGACTAAAATCCTAAACTATGCCTGGGATGTTTGATCAGTCTTACTGAAGTCCACGTTGAGTTGATTATAGCTAGCTTGTCCGTGAGGTGGATGGCCAGGGCGTCTCCTTTGGCCTTTCTTATCCTGGTAGGGAGTTCTGCTGGTCGTCTGGGCCCAGTAGTTCAAGACTTTTAATCTCAATCAGATCCGATCAGATTTTGAAATCCCATTTTTTGTGATCCAGGATCAGACAACTCGGCCAGATTTTGTCCCAGTATTTCAAAGCAATTCAGGATAGGATCACCCTGATCCAGATTCAGACTTTTCAAGATTACTAGATCCTGAATATCAGTGCTTTAATCCTACCGATCTCCATCTAGTGGATATGAAAAATAATACAAGGAAGACAAGAGACCACATTGCAGAGACATCTACAATGTCTAATTATATTTTTAAATACATAAAGGACATAAAATCATAATGGAATTGTAATTTAAAAAAATACTCCCACTAGGGTAACAACAAAAAAACATTCATTCAAAGGCAGCTGGATCATCCAGGCGTGCTTTGAGGAGCTGAATTCTAAGTGAGGTTTCAGTTTGCTGAAGCCGGCACAGCTGTATTTGTTCTTTGGCCAGACGGATCTGCATATCTGCCCTCTCCGTTTCACGGCTCAGCAGTGTCTCGTAGGCATCATCCCTCTGCTCTGGTTGTCTGGTGCGCTTGCATTTTCTCTTTCGAGGTGGCTCTTGCAGTGTGTCATCAGGCCTGGCTGAAGGTCCAGCTTCTGGATCCACATGGGTCAGGAGGACTTCGTCTTGAATGGTGTGTGTCACATCAGGTGCATTGACTACCTGAAATGAAAGTTTATCTATATACTTTATACCCCTTAATAAGATGATCAAAAGCATGCAAGCTCCTGGAAAATTGTAGTACTATAAGAACAAGGATGCTATATAAGAAATATAGCCATTGTAGTACTATGAAAATAGCAATTATACAAGATAATAATTGTAGTTCTATAGAGACAAGGATAAAATCACACATACGTGCGACTCACCATCCAGTACAACGTTTGTAATTCCATGTAAAGATTGTGACTGCTGACCACCATTCCAATGATATCAAGTACCACATCTGTGTATTCTCCCCTTTTATATGGTTTGTTACCCGTCTGTGGGTTGTTAGCCTGGCTGCGGTCTTTGGTAGCTTGCTGCTTCAAATTCTTCCACCTCAACCTCACTTGGTCCACCGTCCTCTTGTGTCCAGATCCTGTGGCATTCACATTGTCTGTAACTTCCATCCATATTCCGCTCTTTACTTTAGTCGCTCCACCCTCTCTGTTAAAGCTACCAACTATGGAGTCATAATTATTCCTTGCACTCTGCAGCAGTGCATGGGTCTCAGCAGATGTAAAATTAGGCCCCTTTTTGTCCATCTTTCCAACTCACTGGTTTGGTCAGGTCAGCAATTAGTTTTTATAGGTCTGGCCGTTACTTGCTATCAATTACATAATTAACCACAGGCCCTAACAAATCTGGACATGCATTGCAGGTGTGTATTTGCAATTACTAATTATTCAGAGACTGATGTAGGCCTACTGACTGAAAGAACAGTCAGAACACAGTCATGGCAGGGATTGTTCACATCTTCCATGCTGGAAGGAGAGGTTACCGCCAAAGGGTCCACACCGAGCGCCCCAAACCTCTCCAACAGTACACAACAGAAGAACTTTACGATCGTTTTCGATTTGGACTTGATGACATCAACTACATTGCTGATCTGGTCAGGCCACAACTGCAGTGCAGAATCTTGCGGAGTCATGCTCTGACTGTAGAGGAACAGGTCCTCATTGCCCTGCGCTTTTACGCATGTGGAACATTTTATCAGGTCATAGCTGACAGCATGGGAGTCCACAAGACAACAGTGGGTGAAGTGGTGACAGCTGTGTCTGATGTACTGGCTTGTCTGCTGGATCACTTTGTGACTTTTCCCAATGATGGCCAGATTGCCAAAGTGAAGCAGAAGTTTTTTCTTTGGGGAGACATGCCCAACACCATTGGGGTGATCGACTGCACCCATGTGCATATTCAAGCACCTCATCAGAGGGAGTGGGAATATGTCAACAGGAAAGGGAGGCACAGCATCAATGTGCAACTTGTGGGAGATGCTGACCTTGCCATCACCAACTGTGTTGTGAGATGGCCTGGGTCAGTCCATGACGCACAAATTTTCAGAGAGAGCCGGTTGTTCACTGAATTCCAAACCAACAGGCCGGATGGAGTTATATTAGCCGACAGTGCCTACCCACTCCTACCATGGGTGATGACACCTTTTCCCACGGCCAACACTCCCTCACAGATGCGCTACAACAATGCCCATAGAAGAACAAGGTGTGCCATTGAGCGCTTGAATGGAGTACTGAAGAGGCGTTTTGCACGCCTCAACTATCTGAGAGTGGAACCCCAACGAGCATGCCGCATAACACTGGCTTGTATTGTGCTACACAATATCGCTGTCCATCGCAGAGTCCCCCTCTCTGACATCGATGATCCCCCAGAGCCCCTTGCACCTGCTGATGATCTAGGCCCACCGATGGATTTCCCTCTAAATGAGAGACTGAGTGGTGGTGCAATGCGAGATGCTATTGTCCGCAATTACTTTTGAAAGGTCATGACAGATGATGGACTTTTTTTTTGTTGAATATATTTTTTCTTTAATCTAAATTACATTTGTGATTGACAATCTTTGTTGTGATACTTTTATGAGCATAAACATTTATGTCATCAACATTTGGTTGAAAACAAAATAGGCAACCACAAACGTGATCAAAAAATGAAAAATAAAATTGATTTGCCATGAAGGCTAAAAATGGTGTATTATTTCAGTTAACATACTTTGCCATCTTATTTATATTGAAACATATTTTTAAATAAATTGTATAGTACATTTTGCTCTGGTAATCCACTGGAAATCCACCCCTCTGGTGGGATCAAGATAATCCAGTTTTTTGGGATCAAACTGATCCCAATCCTGTGGTGTCGGTTTGAACTACCCGTTTTTAAGATTTGATCCAGATTAAAGCTTGGATTTGATTTCCTGATCTGATCGGATATCAAAGTGTTCCTAATCCTGTTTTTTGGTTTTGAACTACCCAAAATCCAAATCTGATCCGATCAGATAGGGATTAAAAGTTTTGAACTACTGGGCCCTGGTTATCGCCTGCGTCTTTGTCTGTGGCTGGAACGCACCTCGGTTGGAGTTGCGTTAATTCAGTTCTATGGTTAGATGCCATAGGCAAGCTAACTCGTTCCTTGCCTCTCTCTCCGTGGCTCACCTTTGTAGCTGTGTAGCTAGCAAAAGGGGGAAGAGAAAATGGAGTGCTGCCTCTTGTGCAGCTGTGTGCAGCACGATCGAGGAAGAGAAGTGGAAGTGAATTGGATTGGGTGACAGACTGGAATGCCTTCAGTCTTATCTGTTTTAGTTTTATGACCCTTAGTGTCTCGTATTTCCAAGAGACCTGATTGGATCACTAACAACGGACGTTACGCTGTGGCCGTGTTTTAAATGTCTTTTGGGTTTCCTGTGGAATGAATGGAAATGTAGTCCGTTGTCCCTACAGAGGTCCACAATTTTCTTTCTGAGGTCTTGGCTGATTTCTTTAGATTTTCCCATGATGTCAAGCAAAGAGGCACTGAGTTTGAAGGTAGGCCTTAAAATACATCCACAGGTACACCTCCAATTGACTCAAATAATGTTAATTAGCCTACCGGACGTTTCTAAAGCCATGACATCCAGTGGCGGCTCCTGAGCTGAAAATTGAGGAGGCAGAAAACATTTTCAATCATTTTCCTTGATTAACAAGTGTGCCAATGATTTGAATAATCCATTTGCAGGTGAAGACACAGCTTCATTCTTCACATCATGTTAGGGAGATTAAACGGAAAAGTACACTTTACGAAAAATATATATATAGTTACCACACCAGATTAACGAAAGCAGGGGAACATATCCAAACTGTTAACTAAGTTAACATTGGGCTGGCTATGGCTCGTCGTAACTTTTAGGCTACCTCGTTTCCTTTTAAATTCGTATCATTTAGCCTATAATCCCCTAACACAGAGAACTAGGAAATATCGCTATCTAGCCTGGTAACTGCCTGACGACCGAAATCACAGACAACCACTGAAGTTGAACCATAAATTCAGTGGTTTGAACTGTCCCCTGTAACGCCCCTTTCTTCTCGATGGGCAGCTTTGACAGTTTGCATGTTCAGTTCGGATTTATGGCAGGGTTTTTGCGTGAACACGCGGAATCATAATGCAAATGGATGCAATGCCATTGCATTTGAATTATGTCACTCTTGTGCTGCAAAAGCATGAAAACTATATGTTAAATGGCGAATTGAATTATCATTTCCTTTTTGTCATGGTTCATGCGATTGCAATAAGAAACTGCTAATGCAAATGTGGTTTTTCATTTTCATTAAAATTATGGCAGGGTTGTTTCGTAGAGGGTGAGAAAAATAAAATGTGAAATGGATTTGCATTAACATTTTCAAATTGTCAGATAAAGTGCGTAGGCCTACATTAACTTGCAAATGAAAACGCAAAGGGAACAAGGATTGCGGGGGAGAACAACCAAGCACACAACGGTGAACCTTTTGCCTAAACTAGACTAATACGCTCAAAATTGCAAGTAGCAGCACACTGTAGATCTCATAGACTGTAAAAAAGTTGATAGCAGCAAGTTGGGAGGGGGAGGGGATGAATGCGCGCCCGCGGCCTGAAAAGGACGTTGATTGGAGGAGAACAGAAAATGGAAAGACATATTTGAACAACACTATTGGTTCCAATTTTGATGCACACTCGCTGGTACTTCATGATGTAAAATTCAGTGAAAATAATTTTCCACGAAATGGAAGGGAAAAACTTTGGGGTGAAAATACACAAGTATTACAATTTTAATAATTTTTTGGAATATATATCCTTTTACACATGTTTGTTGTTATTTACAATTTACTAAATTTATGAAAATTTATTTTGATTTCAGCTTGTCTTTAAAGTCATTGAGAAGTCATGAAAAAGTCATGGAAAACCATTGGTGGAAATGTGTATGAACCCTGGCATAAGTAATGATGGTAGACCAGCTTAATAATAATAGCCTAATATACTAATAATAATGTCCTGATAATGTTCTACTTAGCCTATTTAATAAACTTGCCGTAGAATGTTCTCGTCGGCTATAAATGTCTTATTGCCAGAGAGCTTTGTCTGACGGTGATTGTGTTTTTATTGTAGCCTATCGCGCAGCCTGCATTAATCTGTTACCATAGGCTACTGATCTGCTGATCGTGTTCAATAAAATATAATTTTTGCCATGCTGTGTTATGCTGCTGCTGTGTGGAGCTTTCCAAAAAAGGGCGGAAATGATAAAATGCAGTGTCGTTGTTGCCAAGGCTATACCCTTCAGTACTGTCACAGCTACACAACAAATTAGGCTATACAATGGTGCACCCCACTGGATGTATAATGAACTGCAAATGTTGTGCTTTGATTAACCGGTATACTATTATGAAACAACATTACTGTTGTGTTTTTTTGTTTTTTTTTTCTAAACGTTTTTATCAGAACGAAAATTTGGATATTCATTCAGAAACACCAACGAGTATCCGAAGCCAATAAAATGACATTCGGGTCAGCTCTATAGTCAGAACCATGGACAGTGGCTTCACCTACATGCCCATAAAGTATACGCATGTGTTTTTTCTTGTTTTGGGCTCTTTCTGTTTGGATTCCCTGGTTTGATTCTGCACCCTGAAGATAGAATAAACTTGTTTTGACTGTCTTATCCACTCCTCACATAAGAGATAATTTCTTTGTACTCTTTTCAGTTTGAAGTGAATTGGTTATGCCGGGGGAGGTTCAGGGGAAACCATGGTAGCAGAACATGTTATTGACCCTGTTTTGAGATCCTGCTCTCTCTCATTCTGAAGGTATTCCCTGGTCAGTCGTGACCATTTCGGACAACAGCATCATCAGTGGGATGCTGTTCCTGGACCAGCCTACGCACCTCCGGGACGCTCCTGTGAGCCAGGATCCCTTCCGACCTAAAGTGTGTGTCTTAGTGACCTGCAAGAGTGGGATGTGTCACCTGATTACGGGCGGGAGGGGAAGGGACTTTGAAGTTACAAAAATAACTGAAAGGTACAGTTACTGACTGTGATCGCATTGGCCCAGAGCCTCCAGATCAGTGAATGACTCACAAGCAGAGCAGACAGACCTTACCCACTCATAGAGAAATTAAATGTGCTAGGGGGTTGATGGCTGCTGGCTCATCCTGTTAAGGCACGATTTTTAAAACTTTTCTGATCCAGGGACCCCTACCTAGGCTCAAAGGCATCCAGGGGACCCCCATTATACAAACCCAAATTCCAAAAAAGTTGGGACAGTATGTAAAATGCACATAAAAGCAGAAGGCAGTGGTTTGTAAATTCTCTTTTAAATATATTTAATTGAAAACAGTACAAAGAAAAGATATTTAATGTTTTACCCAATCAACTTTATTGATTTTTGTAAATATATGCTAAGTATAGGATTCAACGATAGTTTGACTTGAAAAATGATGGTATAATCACTGAAAATAACCCCGATAGACTGTCGTTTTATTTTATTTGCTTTGGGTGCACTGTGGAGTGTTTAAGTGCATTTGGTAGTGGATGCTACTAGTTTCCTACGAGTTGCGCTAGCATTAGCAATGTGTGTATGTCCAAAAGAAGGGACAGCATGGAATTATCTGAAAATGGTTTCCATCAATCAACTACATCATGGGTAAGTCGTAATTGAGATATTATGTCCAAAATTCCAAACTATCCCTTTAATCTAGTCCTACCCCCCAATTCCCATAGAGATCCATTCAAATGCAGAGAGGTTATTGTATCGCTTGTAAGAGTACCTGAAAATAAGATGGCAAGAGTCTTTTGATATCCTTTTATACCCAAACATAATCCATAACCAAGTTAATCCATAACATAACCATTTCTGAGTCATTAAAGGGCTGTATGCTGTATACTAGCAATAATAACATTTTACAGGAAACGCTTTATGCTTATGTCCAGAATAGATTAAAAAAAAGCTATTTTGGACACAAGCATAATGTCCATCCATCGCTGAAATGGATAAATATATTATCAGTTGCCATTTAATTAATCCATAACATATAAAGCCATTTCTGAGTCATTAAAGGGCTGTATAGCGAGAAATACATTTTACAGCAAACACTTTATGCTCCAGAAAAACGTTCGAGTTTGGGCTCATGGAATGGCGAGATTAGGACCACAGGCGGAATCAATACGGAGGCGGAAGAGATGGTCTATCGAGTCATTTTAAAATACGAACAACAAACTAGCCTAAATACGGTAATCGAGTTTGATGGTCTGTAATAAGTGACACTGTTAACTGTTACTGTTTTTAGATTTGGTTATCTAGTCTACACTAAATAGCTACACTTAACGTTATGTTAATAGTATGACAGACTTTATCACAATTTGAGCTCGAAACGAGCTGAGGAAAGCATAGCATAGCTTCCTACGTACGTGAGCTAGGGCTTTAATGTTACACGTAAGCAAATTCCACATTCAATCTGAGAAAGTTGGCGGTACAAAAAAAGGATTTTATACAAAATATAGTTTTTGAAGTAACATAGACTATATGGTTAAATGTGATCATAAATCCTTTTACCTTCGGGGGTTGACTACACTTTCTCTCAGCTCCGTCCGCGGTGAGGCAAATGGAGAATTGTATGTTTGACGAGTGAAATAAAATAAGTGATTGGACGGCATAGATACTCAAGTGACTATGTCACACTGGGTTCGGAAGTAAATTCCCCATTCATTTAGAACGTAGACATTAACTAAAACTTTTAAACCATTTCTAGTGATTATGTCTTACCATCAATTTCCTGGATTGTTCAATATAACGCCCGTTCGCAAACTGTCGTTTTTCTGGACCAGCTTCGAGTATATTTTACGTTTTTGTATTTTTTTGTGAATATACCAGCGCTGGCACTGTTTAAAAACTCGACATCCCATAATTCCCTCCAGACGAGCAGCGTTGTCTCCAAACGTTGTCATATAATGTTAGCCAGCAGTAGCACACAGCTCCGTTTTTAAGCACTTTTTTCTAACGTTAGCTAGCTAGCTTGAAGGACTAAAAGCTAGAATTGCTTTATGTGGTTAACCGTAGTGTAGTTTCTGTCCTTGTCGGGCGGGCTTCTCAACTTAGCAAGCTAACGTTAGCTCTAGTGATGGCGAAATGAGGCTTCCTGAAGCACTGAGGCTTTGCAGCCAATTGTATCGCAAATAGATTCATTACTCAAAGCCTCATTCAACACAGTGTACAGCTGCTGGTAAAAATAATTTAGAGCAGCTAAATCATTACAACCAATCCCCAGGTTAAAAATAACTAAGTTGCCGCAAGCTAGCAGCTAGCGACCCTTTAGCTCACTGATAACATGTCGGACTTTAGAACCATTAGTGCGAGAGAAAGTCTAGGTTTGAAACCCGAGTCTGGCAGTACTCATAAATTATAGATTTAACTGTCATTAGGCTAGATTTGTTTCCTACTACAATATAATATATGTAATAGGCTAATATTATATTCTTAAGTTTGAAAATAAATTTTAAAAAACTGGAAGATTGAAATAAAGGAAAAGTGTGGGAACTGGGAGTGTTTCTACAAAACTGTAAAAAAAGAAAATTTAAAATAAATAAAAATACCCTCCAAAAACTCTCAATAGCAATTATAACAAACTCTCAGCGCTCTCCGCAACAACCAACTAACGACAACCCACGAAGTAAGGGGGGTATCGCTTCTTCATATCTACAATTCAGAACCCCAAATCCACCCGAACAAACCGATAACATGGTACTAATCCTTTGTACTAACCCGAGGCCTGTCATTGATCACGTGCTTCTCTGAAAGTGATACAAGCTTCAGTGCGAGGCTTCAGTAGAAACTGCCCTACGTACTCGACACACGCCTCGGTGCTTCAGTATCATACGTAACATCACTAGTTAGCTCGTCTTCTGTGGCAGTAATCTTCATCTTCCAAATCTTCCAAAAATGTCCAGACAGACGAGATGATGATATCTTATTGGTCGAGAACCACCTGTACGTTGCTGTACTGGATATGTAGTCTGTTAAAGTGGACTACAAGTCGAACTACAATCATTAATCCATTACTTTAAAAAATAAAAATTGGAACATGCGATATATGGTCTATATCCTTATGCCACACAAGCTAATCCAGTAACATTTCGGCTCATTCTATAAATCAGATTTCAAGAAATAGTCGATAGAACGGGCTTTGGACTATCTGTCATAGGGAAATCTATCTGTCATAGGGAAATGCTTCCTAGGCAACACTCTATAGAACGCGTCTACGCAATGGCAGTGGCACCAGCACTGGTGGAACGCGTCTCGGCCAATCGCGTTACTTGCTCAAATCTCATTGTTGTATAATAAACGTTAAGCCATCGAAACTATTTCAAAATTAGAACGCTCCATCTTTAAAGGGTTATATTTAAACCAGGTATGATAGCCTCGGCTATCTAGGCAGCAGCCGTGAGCTGTTGAGATGTTAGTTTTTTTTTTTTTAACTTACTTAACGCAGCCTTTAGCCTACTACCAAAGATTTTAGATACGACAAGATACACAGCTGGTGCTGTCCCCCATTGGATTTTTCGTCCTCACAAGGGGAAGTGATCAGGCATGCACAGTAGTGTTTTCAGTTAGCTTAACAATAAGTTACATAACGTATGCTTCGAGTGGCGTGCATCTGACCGGCGCTAGCCGGATTTAAAGTTGGTTTTCGTTGGATAGTCAAAATCATAATGGGTTGTAAGCAGTAGTACTGGGTCCTGACCACCTAGGCATATACAGTTGAAGTCGGAAGTTTACATACACTTAGGTTGAAGTCATTAAAACTTATTTTTAACCACTCGACAGATTTCATGTTAGCAAACTATAGTTTTGGCAAGTCAGTTAGGACATCTACTTTGTGCATGACACAAGTAATTTTTCCAACAATTGCTTACACACAGATTATTTCACTTTTAATTCACTATATGTTAGGGGGAGTGTAAGGTTCGGAGAACCAAACGGTGATAATTATAATGATAATGATTTCTAAAAGAGGATTTAGAAAGATACGCCACAAAAGCGGAAGTAGCCACACCAGGACGGAGATAACACAGGATCGGGAGCAAAACAAGGCAAAACAAAGCAACCTCAAAAACGGAGGCGTATCTCGATAAACAGCGAGAATAAATAACAAAAGAACCTCACGCTCTCAAACGAGGAGCGATAACAGGGAGGAGGAAAACAAAATAAACACCCTGTATAAACGGGCGACAGAATGAAAATGAAACTAGAACCTGTTACCTACAGCTCTAGGTGAGAACAAAACTGGTAGAGGAGTATAAAGGATAAAGAGAGAAAGGAAAGAAAAAGACTCAAAATAAATCTTTATCCTAAGTGTAACCGGACTTGCTGCGTTTCTTATTCGTATGAACCAGAAATGCACTGACCGAATTTGCTATACCTTACCGACTTTGTAGTCAACATAGCAAAGACAATATCGAAGTGTCGGAAATGCAGAAGTCCTGGGCTAAATATAGCTGGCAGGAAACGCAAAACAGGTGTAGGGAATAATTGTCGGGCAAGATACAAACACCGGAACGGAGACGGAAAAAATCCGATAGAGTGTCCTGATGACGCCAAAAAGGAAACCAAAACGTAGAACAACAAAGGCTGCAAATAACCATGGCACTATATCACAATTCCAGTGGGTCAGAAGTTTACATACACTAAGTTGACTTTGCCTTCAAATTTTTAATATTTGGTTGCATATCCTTGCATGCCATGACTTCCTGATGTCTGTGACCCAAGAACATCAAAAGACTCTTGATATCTTATTTTCTGGTACTCTTACCAGCAATACTATAGAGATCCATTCAAATGCAGAGACGTTATAGTATCACTTGTCAGAGTACCAGAAAATAAGATATCAAGAGTCTTTTGATGTTGTTGGGTCACATACATCAGGAAATCATGGCATGCAAAGCCAAAAGATATGTGACCAAATATGAAAAATTTAAAGGCACAGTCAACTTAGTGTATGTAAACTTCTGACCCACTGGAATTGTGATATAGTGAAATAATCTGTCTGTAAACAATTGTTGGAAAAATTACTTGTGTCATGCACAAAGTAGATGTCCTAACTGACTTGCCAACACTATAGTTTGCTAACATGAAATCTGTGGAGTGGTTAAAAATGAGTTTTAATGACTTCAACCTAAGTGTATGTAAACATCCGACTTCAACTATCATGCATGCAAAGCAGACTGAACAAAGTGGCATGTTTAAACTATAGAGTTTCTGGTGAGGAGGGCAAACTGTAGAATATCTGGGTCCTCACCCTTTTCTGGTTGTAGGCACAGAGAATGAAGACCAAATATCTCCCTTTCACACAACCAAACAATCAGTGGATACATGGAAATGTCTCATGGCATAGATCCTGGGTTTTCAACAGGCATTCAACTGGGGGTCCTTGAAGGTACTGTAGGGATCCCTGACTTGGAAATGTCTCATGGCATAGATCCTGGGTTTTCAACAGGCATTCAACTGGGGGAGATTTCGGAATTAAAAATATATATAAAAACCTTAACTTGTGATTGGGTCCCCAGGATGCCTTTGAGCCTGGGTGGTGGTCCCTGGATCAAACCCCCTTGAAAAGCCCTGACATAGAGCAAAAACAACACTACTGTACCGTGAGACCCTATTGAGAGGAGGGGTGTTGCTTAAGGGAAAGGATTTTCTGGTGTTAATCATGCAAAACAAACACAGCAGGTTGAGAGCAGGTTGTGATGAGAAAGATGGAAAATACAAAGATTTGGTTTACATATCTGACTGTTACCACTACAGGGGCCACATGTATAAACAGTGCTGAGCAGAAAAATGCCCTCAGAAAGCTGCGTAAGCGAGTTTCCACGCAAAAATTCAGATGCATAATATAACGCGTGCTGTGAGAATCTTTGTACCTCTGCACACGATGGACACCATACATACGCAATGTTTGGGGTCCGTGTGATATGGTGACACCATGATTGAAAGGCAGAAAACTTTTTTTAAGCAGATTTCCGACTTTCTCCCTGAGCATTCTTTTATGCATTCTTTTACTCAGTTTAATACATGTGGCCCCAGACCTGCAAGAGGGAAAGCATTTCTCAGCTACAAAAAAGAGAAAAAACTAAATCAGTATTACAAATTGCACCTTGTTTGATTTTTCAAAAGCTGTGTGTTCAGTTGGATGGTAATTTCTACTTCGTTGGCTAGAACCACGGACCACAGGACTCTTCCTACCGCAGTCTGGTCTGGGCACATTTTGCAGAAGCTGGTAATCCCCATTCTCATATAATAAACTTAGTTGACATTAGAAATAAAGATACAAGAGAATAATGTAAATAAAGTAAAATAAAATGGAAAATAGTGGAACAGGGCCATTACAATAATCTCTGAAAATAATAAAATTAGTGTGATACAAATATGCATTTTACTCAATATTTATATCGACACTATGGTTATTGATATAAAACAATTATGATGAGAAAAAAGCGAAGTTCTGAAAAGTGTTTTTTTTTTTTCTCTCTTTGTAAAGGTTTCTTGAAGCCAAATGTATGAGATTAATTGTTGAGTTAGGTTTGTGCAACACATTTTCCTGCTTTGGTTTAAAAATAATAGTAAGTTGTCTAGCAGTAGCTAGAAAGCCAGCATGGTAATTTTCTTTGAAATGCGTGAGATTTTTGCAGCAATTTGGACTAAAGTGTAACATTGGTTTTCAATGTATGAGTCTCACCCCTCATGCTTCAGTCTGTTTGTGCATGTGTGTCTGGCGGCTTCACAATGTGGTTATCTTGCTGAAAACCCCCAGATCAATTGCAATTCCACTGGTGACATTTGTGTTGAAGTGCTCTAGTGACCTTTAGAGTCCATGGAGAATCCCATTTGTTTGTTCCCACTGAACTTGACCAGCTGGGCTGGGTGCATTCTAATGGGAGTTTTTATGGTGTTTTCAGGTCCTCTTCATGTACAGGAATGGAGAAATCATCCTCCAGGACATGAGTAATGGATCTGACGTGTACAATTTGGCCCTGCCTCCCTCACACTGCATAGCCACTCCATGGAGCCCTGTGTGTGAGCTGGACTCCGCACGACAGATTCTGTTTGTCCAAGGTACACTTAACTTACACCCATCTCACTGCTGGGAAATACTTCCTCTTCTACACATATGGCAGCTAGATTTATGTGTTTGCTTATGTAGCAACTTAAAAACATACAAAGCAAAAGTTACTGATGCATACTTTTTTAAATTGAGTATAATGCTGCCGAGTGCTCTATCCATCCATCCATTATTTAACCTGCTTATTCCTGGTCAGGGTCGTGGGGGGGGGGGGGGGGGGGGGGGGCTGGAGCCTATCCCTGCATGCATTGGGCGAGAGGCAGGAATACACCCTAGACAGGTCGCCAATCTATCACAGGGCACACACATATTTCACAGGCAGGCAGTTTTCAGTCTCTGTTGGGGATATTGTATCTCCCTCTACACAAATTAATTGTGGGGATTCCTCAAGGGTCCATTTTTGGGCCAATATTATTTTCCATTTATATGCTCCTTCTCAACAATATCATGCAGTATATAATCGCTCTTTTCACTTTTACACTGATGATACTCAGGGCCGGCCCTAGCAAATCTGGGGCCTTAAGCTGAACCTTTGTTGGGAGTCCCTCCACCCCCCACATGCACGCACATACTGGTGTATGTGCGTGCATGTGGGGGGTGGAGGGACTCCCAACACATAGCTATATGGTATACTGCAGAGGTGAAAGAAGTATACAGATCCCTTACTTAAGTAAAAGTGCAAATACCCACATAAAATAAATACTCAAGTTAAAGTTAAAGTACCACTTGGAAATTTATACTTAAGTCAAAGTATATACAGTTGAAGTCTGATGTTTACATACACTTAGGTTGAAGTCATTAAAACTCTTTTTTAACCACAGATTTCATGTTAGCAAACTATAGTGTTGGCAAGTCTGTTAGGACATCTACTTTGTGCATGACACAAGTAATTTTTTTAACAATTGTTTACAGACAGATTATTTCACTTTTAATTCACTATATCACAATTCCAGTGGGCCAGAAGTTTGCATACACTAAGTTGACTGTGCCTTTAAATTTTTAACATTTGGTCGCATATCCTTTGGCTTTGCATGGCATGACTTCCTGATGTCTGTGACCCAACAACATCAAAAGACTCTTGGGGCCCTATCTTACACCCGGCGCAAAGCGGCGCTAACGCAAACGCAAGTGTCTTTGCTATCTTACACCCGGCGCTAGGTCCATAATAGCGCCTAACGCTTACGCCGTCAAACTAGCATGTTGACGGCGTAACTCTTGCGCCATCATTAGTGAACTGGGCGTGTTGGTCTTAAGATGAGGAGTGGCCAGGATTCTTTTTGGCGTATTGCTATCTTGAGCCAGCAGAAAGCGCTTGCGCTAGAACCACCACAAACCTGGTCTAAAGTCATGTCGCAGTTGTTTACATGCTATTTTAACGGCGCATATAAGTGCGTCTACATAGGCGTGTGCACAACGCGCATACCCTCCTGTCTGTTACACACAGGGGCGTGCACAGGCATGACTAAAATATCTAGATCACAATGTGAAATATTATTATTGTGTAGGCTATATCAAAAATGCATAATAATAAAAGGTTCCATAGGTCCACATACCTTTCCCTCAGCGAAGGGAAACAATGCCACATTACATTGCTCTCAGCCCACTCCATCAACATCCAGGCGATGTGCGATGGTACGGGACAATGGCTATCCATTAAAAAGGAGCTGATAACACCTATAGCTATCAAGCCTAATGCGCGAATTGTCTTTGCACCTAATGCGTGAATTGTCATTCAATGGAAAACTCGCGCACGGCAATAGACGGACATTTAAGTTCTGAAAATGCGCTTCAGATGTCATTACAATACAGCTCTGTTTATCTATGAATACAGCCTGTAAGTAAATAGAATGGTTTGTGACTGAAAAAAGTTCAAAACCTTGTCCAGTGAATATTGCATTTATTGTTTTTCAAATAGCCTAGGCTACAGCGAATTCGCTGTGCATAAAGGTTTTTTTCGATAGCCTGTGGTTAAAAAACGGAGATGTCACCATGTTAACTAAATTGTAACCTTAGCTATTCTTCGTCCTTCATATTTTTTTAAATTACAGTGACCAGGTTTCCATACTCTCACCGTTTAAAACCCAGCTGATTTCACCCGTTATTCCTTAACGGAGCAAAACGATTTTAAAGAGAACTAAGCGTCTAATTAGAAACTTAAACAAATTTGCAGCACGTTACACAATTAATTCACAATTAATTTTAATGCCATTCTCTGCACGTGAGCTGCATGTTCTCTGTTTCCAAGTCGCAGGTTTCACGGTCTTCCTGGGAAAGTGGATTGTTTTAAAGGATTACACTACGAGTAAAACAGGTTGGTCACATTTCCATAAACAGGACATTATTAAACAAGGGGAAATATGCGTGAACTTATGGGTTGCGAACCTGACAGCTTTATTGTAGGCTATTTAGTGTCATCATTAAGGCAAAATAACGGTATGTATGTTATTAATCAATATTAGCCTACTATGCAGGTAGCTGAGACTCCATGAGAACAGCCTCTTGGAATTGATGTTTGACACTTTCATTGCATAATCAAACGAAATTCGCTGAACAAGCAGGCTAATTTGGCGTTTTCTAAGGTGAGACTGAAGCCATTGATAGCTTATTCTCAGCTGTTGCAGGTCCTTTTAGCGAAATTTAACCGCACATATTTTGTAAAATAGCAGCCCTGTCTGGAATTACCGGGAACTCATAGGCTAATGGTTAGTCCGAATAATATTGATCATACTCCATTTAGCCTATTCCTTGATCACACTAAACACGCACGAGCATGTCTGTTTCGCCATCATAAGCAATCCGCCAAGGTGGAAAAGCAGGCTTTTAAAGGGAATGGGATATGACATTTTGATTGGTTTATTGAATGTCACGCCCAAGACACACCTATAATTAATGAAGCGACTAGGTTCAGCCCAGTTGCGCCATGCGCCGTGCTTAGCGCCAAAAAAACACGCCGTTAAAATAGCAAAAGTGGACTTGGACACGCCCTAAATGGACTTAGCGCCATGCGCTTAGACTAAGCGCCAAGATCGCCAAGATAGGGCCCCAGATATCTTATTTTCTGGTACTCTTACAAGTGATAAGTTAAAGTATCAAAAGTAAAAGTAGTCATCCGAGGTATTTGGGGATATAGGTAATACGTTATGATGTCATGAATAACATTTGAAAATAGAATGTTATAGTTATCTACGTCAGTGGTTCTCAAACTCGGTCGTGGGGGACTACTGTGCATGATGGTTTTCGTTCCAACCAGAATTGCAATGCCGGAATTTTAACAAGCTGTGAATTGTTCTTAATTAGGTGTTTGTCATATTTAGAGGGATTATTTACCCTCTTAAGCCACATTATGTTAGAATAGCTATGCATGTCATGAATAATAAAAGTCCAATATTCTTATTAGGGGTGTAACAGTACACGTATTCATACCGAACCGTTTGGTACTTGGCTTTTGGTTTGGCGGGCATTGTGAGCCGAATGAATAGTTTAGCTTTCACCACGCTCGTGCAAAACCTTTTTTTTTGTGTGCAGAACTTAAATTCAAAACGAGCCTCAAACCATCACTGCTGCCAGATATGCAGAAGATATGGATGGATCACTTTAAGGGTTGTTTCTCCTGACAAATTTTCATATTGAACTCTATGGAAAAATAAGTCAGGAGAAGAAACCCTTCAAGTTATCCATCCATATCTACTGTATTTCTGGCAGCAGAGTGATGGTTTAAGGCTTGTTTGATACATCAGACCCTTCATGACTTAGAGCCATTTAGCCAACCATGTGTTCCATACTGTTCCAGTGTAATTTACAGCAAAATCTAGTCCCACCTGTGGAAGTAAACCGTCTACCTCCTCAGTTCTCAATTCCCTCACTGGGGTACACTCCAGCCAAACGGCTCCGTCTGCCCACCAGTCTAAACATATTTTAAATATTTCTCCTGTTTCTGTGGCCTTGGGTAGGGATTTATCAATCCCTGAATGGCAGCACAGAGATTTTATTACTCCATATAACTGTTCTCATGTTAATTATTCTCCCACTGTATCTTTTCCCACAATAACATACACAATAACAGACACATAATATTTCCACTTTTCTAGTGGAGTACTATCTATCTAAGTAAAATCCTGTTATTTACATAATTTCCTTCAGCATTATATACAGCATATCCAAAATACGACAAATTATATTATAACGTTATTATTATAACGTTAGTACACCACCTTATCTTTTTTCTATTGTTCTCCTGTTACAGTATTGTTTAATCGATTATCTTCAGTTTGATTGTACAACCCGTGCAATGGATCTATTTGTTCTAATTTGATCAATTGAGATATATGTATATACATATAGTACTATTTACAAAAAATTATAACTATAGTATTATTAACAACAGTAAATTATTTGGCCACACAACATAACTTTTTTTTTTTTAAATAGTTTTTTTTTGTCTTTTAGAAAGATTATTTTCTCACAACACTGTTTCCCTATTTGTCCCTACCGTAATATAGCAGTGGCAGTATCTTTCAACTGCTTCACTCTATTCACCGTTTGTGGCGGACTTTGAAGGGAAAGGCGTCCCTTTACACACAACCTCTACGCGACCCACAATCCGGAATTGCTCTATATTGCTCAAGAGTTGCTCAGAGTTTTTGGTTAGCTAACTTGGAGTTCAGTACTCCCCCACAGTGTTGTCATATTCAGGCTATCTTTCAAGCTCATCTTTTATTCAGGCTTTCTTTCAAGCTCATCTTTTTTTCTCAGCGCTCACAACTCAAATCACAAAATATATCACACTCAGAGCTCAAAACACAAAATATCACACTCACTCAGAGATCTTGACACTCAGAGTCACTTCTGCTTATTTCTACTTCATCACAATCATTTTTCTACCTATTTATCCTCTCTATTTTGTTTTTATAATCAATATAATTCAATTAATCCACTCACCCACTGGAGCTCCGTCACCGGTGTAGGACCACACTTGGGGCCAACGGAGTGCGGGTAATTCCTCTCTGCAGACTTTTAAAAAAAAAAGGTGTCTGCTTACCTCTCACTATTGACCGGTCTCTAACTTGAAGAAAAACACCGCACGCCGTTGGTTCCCTCCTGTATCCCCCCCCGGATCTTGGAGTCTCCTGGCTGGCTCGCCAACTGTGGAAGTAAGTCCTTTGACTCCCTCCTCGTTAAGTTCAATTTGAGATGGGTTTTTCGAGTGGAAGAATACTCAAGATAAAGATGAAGGAAATAGCAGAAGTATAATCTTTTATTAAATGGTCAAATGTTGATTCAACATGGGAAAACCACAAACCTACGCAGAGGATTCAGAATTCCCCGAACAATAACAAACATTAGTTTTTACAATATCATAACTCCTCCTTTACGTTGCTAATACACCAATCATATGTGGTAACACCTTTTCATAATATCTTATTTTATCCAATAACAAATTAGGCACAACATTAATATGTTATATGACCTGTTCTTACCCTATGCGCTTGAGGGCACTCTTGATCTATCAAATAAAATTGTTTGTGAACTCTCCTCCCACCTGTTCGGTCAGCACGATCTATAAGTACAACTCCTGCTTTGTTATGGAACACAGGAGGAAAACATTCCTGTTTTGACTGGTCTGCTAGATGCCCTGTCCTTGCTGACAGAGAACTATCCTGCACCCTCTCACAACCCCCCATCTCAGTACTTTTCCACTAGATCTTGACTGTATTATTTAATTATTTCATATGAGGCTTTCTTGGGCCTACGGCTTACTTCCACACACCCCCCAATTCCCATAGAGATCCATTCAAATGCAGAGACGTTATAGTATCGCTTGTAAGAGTACCAGAAAATAAGATATCAAGAGTCTTTTGATGTTGTTGGGTCACAGACATCAGGAAGTCATGGCATGCAAAGGATATGCGGCCAAATATTAAAAATGATTATTTTAGTCTATATATAAATGCAGGGGTGCATTTATACTAGTGCACTGATATGTTGTCCACTTGTGTCTAGAATCTGGTAAAGATATCTACAGGCTTTCCTTATCCATTGGTATTTTTTCCAAAACAGGGCCCAGGTGTCCCAAAAGCTGTCCAAACCTCTCCAAATATAAAACATGTGCATATCTTTCTGTCTAGGCATGTCAATCATCAGAAAACTTAATTTTTCTTTTAAAACAGTTTTTGTAATACAAAATGTGAAGAAAATTTACCTACACATGTTTTGTGTTTATGTGTATGAGGGTATTCTCTTACAAAGCGTGCCCAAAAGTGCCCAAATACCTCTCAGAAAAGGATTACTTACTCTAATGTTATCCAACCAACCTGCTTTACTTTTAAAATGGCACTGTACTTCAAAATTAGATTTACCAGAGCCCCAAAAGCCAGCAGAATAACAGGTTTATCTATAACAAACCTTCAACATTACTTTTTACAGCAAAAGTAATGAATTATACATCACTTTATTTGGCAAACCTGTCTGTTACCACCTCCTACTCCTAGGTGTCAGGTGGGGGAGGGGTGTATTCACTGTCCTTTCTGAAAAAGACAGATTCAAGTACATTACTAAGTAGAATCACTAAAAAATGAGAACACTAATTATCTCAAAAGAACATATGGCAAGTATTACAATGAAGTGAAAAAAAAAATATATATATATATATATATATATATATATAAAATGTATACACGCACATATAATATATATATATATATATATATATATATATATATATACACACACACACGTTTATACAGTATATACATAAAAAAACTTTACATCCACAGTACGTCTGATATTAGCTCCAACATAATTAGCAGTCGTAGCTAACTAGGATTTATTCATTAGTTTGTCAGCTTTGTAGGGAATATTCAATTAAATCATACACGGGGTACCAAAAATGTAGGGGACATGTACCTCTATATTATACACGGGGCGTCACTTATGTACTGCGATACGGCACTACCATCCTTATACAACTGGTGGCATGGTTTTGTATAATAAATCAGTCTCATAAAATTTATATATTATTCTCAAAAGAGAATATACTAACTAAAAATAGGTAACTTGAATTAATAATTAAATTAATTACCAATAAAATTACACATTAATAATTGTCTTAGCAAAATCACAATATCATGTACTCAGTTGATACCGAATTAATATAAATGATCCAGCTAGAAGGTGAAGGCATTTTGGGGAATCCCTGCGATTAGCATTGGTTGATTCAGTTCACCACAAGAGCAACAGTAATACAGGCAATCTTGGATAAATGTAATAGTTTATTAAACACAAAGTACCAAACAGAGCAAAACACGATTCACTACTATAATGTACAACAAACTATGTGTGTGTGTGTGTGTGTGTTTGTGCGTGTGTTCTTGTGGGGGGTTGCCTCGGCCACATGTTCAGTGAGAACAAAGAAACTAAAATGGAGGGAGGTTTGAAACTAGCTTTCGCTGGAGCTAGCTAATGGTGGCACATGAACATACCATACACAGAGGGGATAGCCGTAAGCTTATCAATGCGTGTGCGTTGAGATCAGCGTGCAGTCTTAGTATTACGGCTGGTTAGTGTTTAAAGACAGATCACATGCAAGATACGTTCTGTGTGTGATGTATGAAACCTAACGCAGCGCGGTGGATGGCTTAAAACCATCCAAAGTAAAACGGTAACACAAACTTTCACATAACACACATTAACCTTTCAATAGCAGTTACATACATCCAGTCACAAACATGTTGCAGTTGCTAACTAATAAGCTATGCCCATGTTACAGCCTTACTTGAATTAAAGTCCGTTAAATAGGCTCCTCCGTTGGATTGCACTTACAATGAAAAGGGGAAATCTGGTCGCCCTGATCCTGTGGTGGTGAGTTTGCAGGGTTGCGATAGATAGGGGAACTGGCCGCCTCATCTTGGGTCCCTGGAACAGGTTTCTTTCGTCGTCAGGTTTGCAGTCCGTACGGGATAATGGAACTGGTCGCATTATCTCTCCCGAACTATGCAGCGTCATCCTACTGCAGGCCGCTTGCCTCTTTGGGGACTCATCGGTGGTGCTCTGCTACAGGATCTGGGGCTGCATGTGGTGCGCTTGGTGGTTCTTGACCACCGGGTGCTCGCGATGCCTCCTTGCGTCTCGTCTCCGGTCCTCCGTGGCCGATAGCCGGGGGTAGATGAGCCCACCTCGCTCAGTTGGATCGGTGTCATGGACGACTGTGCTTCCTTGTGGAGCGAGGGCTCTGACCCCGGGCGTGTAGGCCGCACGGGGCCGTGAGACAAGACAGTGAAGGCCCTGTCGAGCTGAGCGGAAGAACTGAACTGGAAGAAAAAACTGAGAAGAACTGGCTGTGTTGCCCCTATTATAAACTTTATTACCAGTCGCACATTCCGTGAAATAAAGTACTGAGAATGGATGTAGTTTCATGCATGAATTCAACAACTAGCCCTTGTGTTGGTTGCTACACAAAAAAACTGCAAATGAACGCTACAAAACAAACCCCTTTAGCAGCCATGAGCTCCTCTCCAGCCTGTGACATAGAAGCATAGAAGCTAACTAGCGAACTTCTGCAAGAATCCATTTATCACCAAACTAAAAATACTCTAGATAATAGCGCTCCATACTGTTGATGATTATGATGATGATGATAATAATAACAATAATAATAATAATTTGTATTATATAATTTTAAAAACACTTACATGTCCAGGCACGGGTCCATGCCACAGAGTCACAACTATGCCAGAGGACTGACTTCTTCACCTCCAGAATCTCTGCGGTGCAGCACCTCCAAAAGCTGAGCAACCATGAAATAAACACTCTTCTAGTAATACTAGAAGCAGTCTAGTAATGTTTTTACGCAACGGTAGTAACGTAGTACAAACACAAATGCGATGGGTACGCACTGTGGAAATGGAGATTTTGCTGGACAATGGATAAATGGATTACAAAAAAACGTTCAGGATTCTTCAGAAAACAGTTATAACTGCATAACCAGGTATCACATTTGGTTGATTAAACATGTTTATCAAGAGATTTTGTAGAAAATAAAATATATTTATACAAAACCGGAAGTACATCGGTTGTATGCATACTGAAGTGAGCACGGGAAAAAAACACCTAGGGCCCTATCTTACACCCGGCGAAAAGCGGCGGTAGCCCAAGCGCAAGTGTCTTTGCTATCTTACACCCGGCGCTAGGTTCATAATAACGCCTAGCGCTCACGTCCTTTAACTAGCATGTATTCTTGCGCCCGTTGCAAGTGAACTGGGCGTGTTGGTCTTAAGATGAGGAGTGGCCAGGATTCTTTTTGGCGTATTGCTATCTTGAGCCAGCAGAAAGCACTTGCGCTAGAACCACCACAAACCTGGTCTAAAGTCATGTCGCAGTTGATTACATGTTATTTTAACGGTGCATATACAGATCCTTTCCAAAAAATTCGAATATCATGGAAAAGTTTTTCTTTCTTCCATAATTCCATTCAAAAAGTGAAACTTTCATAGATTATAGATTCATTACACACAAAGTGAAATATTTCTAGCCTTTATTTGTTTCATTTTTCATAATTTGGGCTTACAGCTCCAGAAAACCCCCAAAACAGTATTTCAAGAAATTAGAATAGTGTCGAAAATCAGCATTTACTTCAGTTATTTCAGAGAATGAGTGGAGTGGCTTGACTCGAGGAATCCGACAGTTGTAGCCCATGTCCCGGATACGTCTGTACGTGGTGGTTTTTGAAGCACTGACTCCAGCCTCAGTCCACTCCCTCTGCATCTCCGCCAAATTTTGGAATCGTCTTTGCTTGACAATCCGCTGAAGCCTACGGTCATCTCTTTTGCTTGTGCACCTTCTCCTGCCACATTTTTCCCTTCCACTAAACTTTCTATTGATATGCTTGGACACTGCACTCTGTGAACAGCCAGCCTCCTTAGCGATGACCTTTTGTGGCTTACCCATCTTCTGGAGGGTGTCAATGATGGTCTTCTGACCAATTGTCAAGTCTGCAGTCTTCCCCATACTGAACCAAACTGAGATAAACTTTGCAGGTGTTTTGAGTAAATTAGATGATAGTGTGACACTCAGTCTAAAACATTCATTCTCTGAAATAACTGAAGTAAATGCAGATTTTCGACACACTATTCTAATTTCTTGAAATACTGTTTTGGGGGTTTTCTGGAGCTGTAAGCCAAAATTATGAAAAATGAAACAAATAAAGGCTAGAAATATTTCACTTTGTGTGTAATGAATCTATAATCTATGAAAGTTTCACTTTTTGAATGGAATTATGGAAAAAAAACAACTTTTCCATGATATTCAAATTTTTTGGAAAGGATTTGTAAGTGCATCTACATAGGCGTGTGCACAACGCGCGTATCCTCCTGTCTGTTACACACAGGGGCGCACACAAGCATGACTAAAATATTTATATCACAATGTGAAATATTATTGTGTAGGCTATATCAAAAATGCATAATAATAAAAGGTTCCATAGGTCCACATACCTTTCCCTCAGCGACAATTACATTGCTCTCAGCCCACTCCATCAACATCCAGGCGATGTGCGATGGTACGGGGACAGTGGCTATCCATTAAAAAGGAGCTGATAACAAAGGAGCTGTAAATTGTCATTTGCACCTAATGTGTGAATTGTCATTCAATGGAATGACTACAGTGGACTCGGTGTGCAAAAGTTTTTTTCGATAGCCTATGGTTAAAAAACGGAGATAAATGTCATCATGTTAACTGAATTGTAACCTTAGCTATTGTTCGTCCTTCATATTTTTTGACAAGGTTTCCAAACCCTCAGCTTCTTAAACCCCTGCTGATTTCACCTGTTATTCCATAACTGAACAAAAGATTTTAAAGAGAAAGCGTCTAATTATAAACGAAATTTGCAGCACGTTACACAAGTAATTTTAATGCCATTATCTGCATGTGCGCTTTCCAGGAGCAGGTCTCTTTCCCTTGCTGTCAATCGCAATTTTCATGGTCTTCCTGGGAAAGTGGATCGTTTTAAAGCATTACGCTATCAGTAAAGCAGGTTGGTCACATTTCCATAAGCAGGACATTATAAAACAAGGGAAAATATGCTGAACCTATGGGTTGCCAACCTGACAGATTTATTGTATTTAGTGTCACCATTAAGGCAAAATAACGTTATTTGTGTTATTAATCCAAATTAGAATGCAGGTAGCCTAATGAACTTCGGATGAAGCTTGAACATGAGTTCATTGCATAATCAAACGAAATTCGTTAAACAAGCAGGCTAATTTGGCGTTTTCTAAGGTGAGACGGAAGCAATTGGTCGCTTATTCTCAGCTGTTGCAGGTGCTTTTAACGAAATTTAACCGCATATATTTTGTAAACAGCACTGTCAGGAATTACCGGGAACTCATAATTGTTAGCCCGAATAATATTGATCATAGGCTACTATTGATCCATATAGCCTATTCCTTGATCACACTAAACACGCACAAGCATGTCTGTTTCGCCATCATAAGCAATCTGCCAAGGTGGAAATGCAGGCTTTTAAAGGGAATGGGATATGACATTTTGATTGGTTTATTGCATGTCACGCCCAAGACACACCTATAATTAATGAAGAGACTAGGTTCAGCCCATTTGGACGTTGCGCCGTGCTTAATGCCCAAAAAACACGCCGTTAAAATAGCAAAAGTGGACTTGGACACGCCCTAAATGGACTTCATGCCATGCGCTTAGACCAAGCACCAAGATCGCCAAAATAGAGCCCCTAATGTTTATTTCTACAACTTTTCAATAATATACCATTGTTCCTGAATCGGATCTTGATTTTTTAGCGTGTTGAAATGGTACCAAGAGTTTTTGTGTTATGCATTTTATTGCCTGTGACTGCGGCGAGGTGAAGGCTGTAAACAGTGGGTTGGGCTATTAGCACCCTGCTGCTTTATGGTCCTGCAGTGTAACCTGAGAGCTGATAAGCATATAAACGAATGTGGTCGCAGGCTGTGACTGTTGTTAACAATTATGCGTTGAAAGTTCCGTGTTTTATTGACGTTTTGATTTAGAATTTAAGAGAAATATGAACACTATAAAAAATTGGGATGCATGCGTCCCACCACTAGGGGGCCAAAGTCCATAGGGTTAAATGTACACTTAGGGTCTCCACCTCAAGCAAGAAAAATTAATGCATGTACTACAACAGGCTAGTTGTGAATATAATTCGGATGGAATATGTGAATATAATTTTGGATGGACTCTGCCTTCATGTGATAGGCCATGCATTATGCTATCTTAATCAAATGGTAATGAGTAACCCGTCCAGTAGTCTGGAACCAGCCACGTGACTTTGCCACACTAAAGAAAAAACCAGAGGACAAGTGTGCTCTGAGACTGGTAGCGAGGCAACCACTCCAGCAACACTTGGGAGTAGACTGGATGAGTTATTTAATTAACAATTTGTTAGTCACATACTCTTCCACTGTCTTCCAAATGTTGCTGGATTTATTTAATTTCTATTAACACTGATTTGCAAAATGTGTAGCAAACATAAAAATCAATCTTCGATTTAAAAAGATTATTTTTTTTTTTCATTAACAGAATAAGATACTAAATTTCATTTTAGTATATTACGTTTCAAGAACACAATATGGCGGCAGTGTAGTATAGTGGTTAAGGAACTGGCCTTGTAACCGAAAGGTTGCAGGTTCGATTCCCAGGTAGGACACTGCCGTTGTACCCTTGAGCAAGGTACTTAACCTGAATTGCTTCAGTATATATCCAGCTGAATAAATGGATAATATGTAAAAACATGATAAAAAAAAAAAGTTGTGTAAGTCGCTTTGGATAATTGCGTCTGCTAAATGCCTATAATGTAAATGTAACAACATTTTTTTCACAAAATTTGAATGGGTTAAAAACCAAGACATTTTACAAAACCTAAAACTACAAGAATAAACTATTAATATTTACACAGATCTAATCCACTACTGACTTTGCATGTCACAGGTGAGGGTTGTGCAGGCAAGACACACGAATGTCTCTTCTAGCATGGATTTCCTGCATGAAAAACAAACACCATTTAAACATATGTCAACCAAAAAAAAAAAAAAAAACTATGACGACTTCTCATAATACACACACTAAAAGTTTCCATCGGCAATGTCCACCTGTGTAGCGTTATTCAAGCGCACTGTTTGGTGGGGGATGGGGAAATAAAAACTATATTAGCTAGCTAGCATCCTAACACTGAGGTACCGCATCCAGATACTGCATTGGGCATTTAATGAGCTACCAATGGTGGTTATCAATAGTATGAATCGGTTATAATAGACAATGTTAACCTTAGCTGAGACAAAACTTTAAATGCTTCGCCGAACCACAAATTATTGATATTCAGGTATATTGTCTCATTTATTTAACGCTAACCTTAACCTAATGCATGATAAACATTTCACAGACTCAAAAATAACTAACGTTAATGTTAACAATGTTCATGTCGAGATAGCGAGATAGGTCTATGAAAACATTTTACACACGTCTCAAAGTTCAGTTTAGGTTGGGTTACTTACTGCCATTACGTCGAATCTTCTCGAATTTGTAGAGGTCACTCTGTCGGTCTGTCTGTCCGCCATCTTTCCAAGTGGTGCTCACTGAACTTGCCCTACCAAGTTGTATGAGTGAGTTGGAATGGGGTGGGGCTGGACCACAGAACTATATACGAACTAGAAAGGCAACATGGTGACGTGGTTCCATTCAGCCCTATTCAATTTGATTCTTCCGCAATGGCACCGCCGCAAGATGGCTGCCATGGCCCGGAAATAGTATTACAGATGAACTCTGCCATGTATTTCCAATGGAGCGTTGTGAAAGTCAACAGAGTTGCCCCAGCGCAATCTAGGAATCAAAAGTTCACAATATGGTAATCAATAGAAGCAGGCAATCACATTTTACATCTTTCCTGGATCCAAATTTTTTTTAGGCTACACAGAAAAAAAAGAGGCATGATTTAAAAAAACTCATCGGTGAGTGTTGAGTAGGCGCACTGAACTCTGATTGGTTAACTTCTTTGCGTAGAAGGTGACGCCGGCGGAACCTTTTTGCTCAACTGAGACATTCGTTGCTACTGCAGCCAAACTATTATTGGAAATCACAAAGTCTGTGTTTTAAATTTTTTGGTAGACGGTTTGTGACAATTTCTGCCGAATATGGAGTTTCTAAGTGTCACTATTTCCCCGTAGCAAGTCCATTTAACAAGCAACCCCCCACCTAGTCTATACCTACCCATGCGTGACATAGTGGACAATAGCGTCTATGTTTGAGTTCATAGATATATTTATTCATCATATAAAATTAGAATAACGTCATAGCAACAAGATAAACCCAACAATAGCCTGATCGTATGCCAGAAAAGCCGTGAAAAGCCCTGCTCACTCAAATGCAAAATAAACTGTGAAAGTACTGTCTCATTCTACCATGTATTCTACTAGCAATATATGCTACTAAATATGAAATAAATATACAATCCTACCATTGGTTTTACACATCGAGATGTTCCTTTCAAAATTCAGTGGTCATTTATTGTCTGGTACAATCGGTTTGAGAAATATACAACACTTTATACCGCTATTACACTATCTGAAACGTCGCCGCGTAATACCCCCATGCCCTGTAAGCCTGTCTCATTCATTACAGTTCATTCTGGTTTAATTGTCGGCTTTTTTATCCAATAGAGTAGATTATAACCTTAGCAACGGTATATGCCAAGTCTTTTTGGATGCTTTGAGCAATTTACTACAGCCCAGCGTAACGGCAGTTTTCGTTTTAACTGTCTCGTATTACGCAAGCTCTATAGAATACGCTTTAAGGAGGGGAGTTTCCCTTTTCCGATATAATTATTTTTGCGTCTTAAATGCCATTGGTCTCGCTGGCTACATATGTACGTTCGTGTTTCCACTCGCACTGTCTTTCCAATATGTTTGATAGCCCTATTGTTATTTTCGCATTTTGAGTGCATTTCACATACTGTAGTGCAATCGTTAAACGTATTTTTGATGTAGGCTACCAATGTTCATTGAAGATAGAACATTTGGCAGCATTTTGCAGATGGTGGAATACTATTTTATGTTCATGTTATCGTACATAATATAGGCTATGGCGTATATACTTGTCTCTCAGGGCATGACAAATTACTGTGCGCTGATATGTGGTAGATTAAGTTAAAAAGTTCCTTGGAGTCATTATGAATAGGAAAATTTTAAAAACAACTACAAAAAAATGCAAACCCAGGACAAAAGTATACATACTGTAGAGTACAGGGACAAGTGATGTTTTATTGAGGTACAAGAGTGAATGATTAGGCAACATATTTAGGTGTATGTAACACTGTGATATCAATGTTTTTTTTATCTTAAGCCATCAGAAGGAGCAAATGTATATGTGTTTAATGGACAAAACTAATTTTATTCATTTTATGACATGTTTTGCATAGGGGTTTTGGACCCATAGATATCTACCCCCTATACTGATGAAAATATGTAATTCCCTCTTGGAAATTATGCAAAAGTGAGTTTTATGAGCCAAAACTGTTGATTTGTAGTTAAATATATCATAATTTTTTATTTACAGCAGTGCACAATTTAGCCATTTGGATAGATTTGGAGACAACTACTTTAGTAGTTCTGCATATCATCCTTAGATTTTGCAAAACTTGTGGACATGGAGTTTATGATCCAGGAAATGTATATATATTACCGATTCACTTATGTAGCTCTCAGCAAACTAAAGAAAAACATTTTTTTCAAATTTTTTTCCAAAGTTTCTTTGCATTTGTGGCACTTTATTTTGACGTAAATTATGAAAATAAAATAACATTATTAAAATACCATTAAATACAATCCTGTCTTGTTTCATTTAAGCCATTTACCAAGTTTATGTGATACTCACACCTGGAGTTATAAAGCCTTAAACAGAGCACCCCGTAAATAGGTGAAATTTGCCATCTGTGCCAAGGGGTTAAGAACAAACCGATGAGATCTGGAACATGCTCACGTGGTAATTCTAGTTACGTCACAATCACGTGAGGAGGCCTATTCGCATTTTCGCTTCAAATGAAATCTCATCTCCACTGAACTATGGTGGTCAGCTCGCAAGGAGCATACAGCACGGTAGCTGACTGTAGCTGGTTAGCTAACAGCTATCTTGTGCATAATAATGAAATGGTTTTCAAATGTGTAATATTTCTTAGGACAGACTTCACATCTCAAGATGCGTTAAATTACTAGTAACCTACCCCAGTGAACATGTTGAAAAGTTGATGAAATGCCGTCTCGTGTCGTGAAAAACCGCCCAGATAGCAAGAGGATAGCGGGTCAGCGGACGAGTTGGCCGGAGTAGCCTTCGCTGGTGCACTGGTAAGCAGGACAACCGAAAAATGTATTTCGGGAAATCTACATATATATTGTGCTTAAAATGTCAGTTTAACCTTAAATAAACGTATTATGGACAATAACTGTCATTATATGTAATTTTAATGTGATATACAGACTGTTTTTGCACCTTTTAAGCTCACATTTTCCCAACATTCGATCAATGATAAGAGTAGGACTCTGACGGCACCGAACACAGATCAGCGCAACCAGTATTCTTTTCTATTCAGTGTCTCGCGGTCATTCTGGCAGTTGACTTGATCAACTGTTAGAATTCTGAAATAGAATTCTGTATTTTCGCTGGACACTCTGTATATCCCGCCTTATAACCTAAAAGTCCCAGCTTATTGGTGAAAGGTTTAAACGGATTCTGAAGATTGACATTTCAGGCTCCAATCAAATTAACGGTGACGAGCGTACTATTACTTTTATGTAGCAAATAACAATGCTGAATACTTCTGACGTAATTTACATAGCAACTGTATGCCCAGATCACAGCGCTTCATAGGCAGAGTAGGCCACTTCATCTACAGTGGCCAAGGGAAATCGATAACGATTCAGAAGATATATAACTTTTAAAGATTTAATTCCATCTTCTACTGGGACTTTTGCCATTTATCGAGGGTGTGACAGAAATTTTCAGTGCCGCTGACCATAATCGAATGCTTTCACTTTTACGATTCGATTGAACAAGTAACGTTAAAGTCCATTTTTTATGGGTTAATGCTAATTGGTTTCCGCTAGCTTGACCATTCTAGCCTCAGACGGCGAACAATAAAGGCTAACAATACACTAGCACTTCTTGTAAGTTTTATCACCACAGCAGTGAAGTAAAAAAGTCAATAAACTACGTTTTCTGTCAGAAATGTATTGTCAAGCTCACGTGAATTAACTGCTGTCTACGTTCTCAAGCTCCGGTTTGCCCTCCCTAGCACTGGGCTGAGGGCTCCGCTCGCAGACCCACCCGCTGCTAACTCACCAGACACAATCCTCCAGCTTTACTAACATTGCCACACTGATGCTTGATGAAAAACGACCATCGTAACGTTAGTCCTAGGATGTAACCAGGCTATATCCGAGTAAAACTGGCTAAATTAGGGATAAATTGAATTAAATTGAAATGTCTGTCAACCTAAATTTACACCCTTCTCGACGATGCATATGACGGCCTATCATATAGGCTAGCTTGTTGGCTAAGCCTGTTTTGTTCACGTACAGCTTTGAACAACATAACGGCGACGTTAATCAAAGTTTGTTAATAACGCTAGTTAACGAGATGGCTATTAAACATTTTAGTAACTATTCGCGGCTCATTTATCTGAATTCGCATTTGTGGTAAGGCTGTGAGGCGATTTCAACAAGGTAGCCTACGAAGCCTTCAACATTAATCTATAACATAGACACAATAGTTCACCATAGTTCATTATATCAGTCCAACATGGACATTCCTATCCTTGCAAAATAGGCTAACGTACAATTTTCACAGTGGCCATTTCCATCACGATGTCTCATAATTTAGGCTACACCTCACGTTAGCTAGCCGCGCAAGGCTGGTTCACGGAAAGCTTGAGAGAGCAGTCGTAGCTTGTCTATTCCACGGACAAACGGATTAAGGAAAATAAACAAGTGAACGCAATAATCATTATTTATGTGAATGTAATCATACACATAACGTTAATGTATCTATGTATTTATTGTTTTGGTTTTCACATAACATCGATTGTTCAGTGGGTCTGTGGTGGACTGGAAAGAAATGTTTTAATATGAAGGTTGGTCAAACTCAAGGGGCCAAGACTGGGCTTTCGTTTTGAAGCTCACTTCCTGGTGCCGTTGCTCACTAGCGCCACTGCGGTTGGCTCCATTATAGGTCTTTCACCATGTAAGTCAATGGCAGCAATGTGGTCAAAATACTCAGTCAATAAATTTTCCCACAAAAAAATGTAATTGCAATAGGTGCCTTTCCTTCATCTAATGCCTCTGCATGTGCTGATTTTTTTTTATATTGTGTCGTTTGGACAGAGTTTATATACCCTCAAATAATAATTCTCTCCATTGGATAACATCGTGACGGAGGCAGTCAGTTTGGCAGGAAAAATGGGAAGAAGAAGAAGAAGCGGAAGAGGAAGGAGAAAAACAGCAAAATAACCCAATTTTGGGGCTTTATTGTGTGGATGTGTGAAGTTGTATCTGAATGCTGTGTGGTTACATGAGGTCAGAACATACAGAAGTTAACGTTTTTAAGGGCTGAGAGTCTATGGTCATTGTGGTTACTTCTGTAGGAAACCCTGAAAAGTGCCAAACTCTCGGTGCTGTATAGGTATGGGGCATGCCCCACCAAGCCGTAACTTGGCGGATGGCATACCTGCCATCCCAATATATACAGTTGTAGTCGGATGTTTACATACACTTAGGTTGAAGTCATTAAAACTAATTTTTAACCACTCCACAGATTTCATGTTAGCAAACTATAAGTGTTGGCAAGTCAGTTAGGACATCTACTTTGTGCATGACACAAGTAATTTTTCCAACAATTGTTTACAGACAGATTATTTCACTTTTAATTCACTATATCACAATTCCAGTGGGCCAGAAGTTTACATACACTAAGTTGAGCATACAAACAAGCCTTAAATCATCACTCTGCTGCCAGAAATACAGTAGATATGGATGGATAACTTCAAGGGGTTCTTCTCCTGACTTATTTTTCAATAAATTCAAGAGGAAAATTTGTCAGGAGAAACATTCCTTAAAGTGATCCATCCATATCTACTGCATATCTGGCAGCAGAGTGATGAGCAAACTTATTTCCAGGTACTCTTAGAAGCAATACTATAACCTCTCTGCATTTGAATGGATCTGTATGGGAATTGGGGGGTGGGACTAGATTAAGCTGTAAATTACACGGGAATAGTATGGAACACATGGTTGGCTAAATGACTGTAAGTCAACAAGGGTCTGAGGTATCAAACAAGCCTTAAACCATCACTCTGCTGCCATTTTTTATAGTGTTCATATTTCTCTTAAATTCTAAATTAAAACGTTAATAAAACACGGAACTTTCGACGCAAAATTGTTAAAAACAGTCACAGCCTGCGACCACATTCGTTTATATGCTTATGAGCTCTCAGGTTACACTGCACGGCCATAAAGCAGCAGGGTGCTAATAGCCCAACCCACTGTTTACAGCCTTCACCTCTCCGCAGTCACAGGCAATAAAATGCATATCACAAAAACTCTTGGTACCGTTTCAACACGCTAAAAAATCAAGATCCGATTCAGGAACAATGGTATATTATTGAAAAGTTGTAGAAATAAACATTAGGTGTTTTTTTCCTGTGCTCACTTCAGTATGCATACAACCGACGTACTTCCGGTTTTGTATAAATATATTTTATTTTCTACAAAATCTCTTGATTAACATGTTTAATCAACCAAATTTGATACCTGGTTATGCAATTATATCTGTTTTCTGAAGAATCCTGAACGTTTTTTCGCAATCCATTTATCCATTGTCCAGCAAAATCTCCAGTTCCACAGTGCGTAACCATCGCATTTGCGTTTGTACTACGTTACTACCGTTGCGTAAAAACATTACTAGACTGCTTCAGGAATGATCTAACGTAAAACACGTAGATTATCTTCTACGGGGTTTCCTGCCCTTTAAAACGAAGTAAAATATGTCATATGCGAGCGACTGGGAACGGCGCTGTGTCCACGCGTAACGACAGCCCATAGGGCAATGGCCACATGACACTGCAGACAGGATAAGATTGTGTCTGTGGCCATTTTTACTGAGCTTATCCTGGAAGGGATGGACTGGATTGCTGTACAAGTACGTTTTTAGCCTATCCAGATGATATATAGCCATGTGTAGCGCTTTTGTTAGCTGTATGTACGTCATAGGCTAGCTTTTCTCTTCACGCGTACGTGGTTTGCTGTATGGTGTAATTGCGCTGGTCATATGTCTTTGCTGCTTCAACGATTACGATTATTTTATACATTTATACACGAACGTGGCAAGCAACGGTGGAAAGAAGAGCGTTTATTTCATGGTTGCTCAGCTTTTGGAGGTGCTGCACCGCAGTGATTCTGGAGGTGAAGTCAGTCCTCTATGACTATGTGGCATGGAACCGTGCCTGGACATGTAAGTGTTTTTAAAAATATATATGTGGCGATTCGAGTGCCACCCCCTCAGGTTCAAGAGACCAAGACACGTAGTTTCCTTTGGAGAATTACTCCGTTTATTTATGTTCGCCTTTCACTCGGCGTTTTTGACAAATACACACACACGTATATCTCCGAACTCCCCGAACTCCCAGCAGCCTCCTTTTATGCGCCCAGGCTCACTGTCGAACAATCAAGGCAATTGGTTAATTACACAAGCAATAAACAATAATTTATCACCAATTGCATGATCTCCGACAGCTGTGCCGGCTCCACAAACCACCCGAGTTCACTCTCTCTTGCCGGCAGCACCTAAAACCACGCCCCCCTACCACAATATAATACAAATTATTATTATTATCGTTATTATCATCATCATCATAATCATCAACAGTATGGAGCGCTATTATCTAGAGTATTTTTAGTTTGGTGATAAATGGATTCTCGCAGAAGTTCGCTAGTTAGCTTCTATGTTGTCACAGGCTGGAGAGGAGCTCATGACCTGCTAAGGGGGTTTGTTTTGTAGCATTCATTCAGTTTTTTTTGTGTAGCAACCAACACAAGGGCTAGTTGTTGAATTCACACATGAAACTACATCCATTCTCAGTACTTTATTTCACGTTTCAGTCAAGACATACAGTATTATAATAATGTTTTATGAATCCTTGTTTAAGTGGTTCAAGCTTCTAGTTAGTACTTGTAAGGTTACTTATTGGCTTACTGTTGTACATGCCAATCATCAATATTGTGTGGTTACCCCACCCCCAAAAAAAAATAAAAAATCATACTGACTACGCCTGGTACTTGACCCTAAAAGGTAAATACGAATTCGTTTTAACGCACTTGTTCCTAGTTTGAAAATGCACTATGTACGTCGCTCTGGATAAGAGCGTCTGCCAAATGACTATAATGTAATGTAATGTAATGTAATTTAGTTTGTGCAAGCTGACAAATTCATAAATCCTAGTTAGCTACGATTGCTAATTATGTTGGAGCTAATATCAGACGTACTGTGGATGTAAGATTTTTTAATGTATATACTGTATATACGTGTGTGTATATATATATATATATATATATAAACATCGAACAAAAAGTTCGGAAATTTGTGTTTGGTAGATTATTTCTCTGTTGTAACAATGCTTCTTGGCAATACATTTTATACCGTTGGAAAGCCTGTTTATTTCCCTTTTAAGTGGTGCCCCATTTGTAAGGAACATGCATTTGTGGGATGAGCAGCACAGCTGAGTATGTGGGTTGCGCTCATGAAAAATTTGCCAAATCTTCTCTGCCAATGCCAAACAGCTTATTCTGCTGTTGCTATTGACTCTTGTTTTGAGCTTCCGGTACCCCCAGGTGCTGACAATCAGGTGCCTGATTGGCACCTGATTGGCAGCACCTGTGAGCATGGGCCCTGCTACAGTGGTCAATTGGTGTCTGCTCCAAGAATCGGCATGCCACGTTTGTCTGATCTCGATAAGGCCCGTGCGATAGGGCAACTTCAAGCTGGTGTTCCACAAAAGCAAGTTGCGGCATCATTTGGAGTGAGCCCTAGTACCATCTCCAAACTGAAGGCCAAGTTCCATGAAACGGGGGATGTCAGAGACAGACCGCGAAGTGGGCGTCCCAAGAAGACGACACCCCAAGAAGACCGGTTCCTCACCCTTTCAGCACTTAGGAACCGTAGGCTGTCTTCTACAGATTTGCAGTCAAGTTTTGCAGGACGATATGGCACACGGCTTTCGGCCCAGACAATCCGGAACAGACTGCACGCAGCCAATCTCCGGGCTCATAGGGCTGCCAGGAGGCCTGCCATGACTGCCCTTCACCGTCAGGCCCATTTGCGCTGGTGTCGGCAACACCTGCACTGGAACCTGAACATGTGGAGGAACATTATTGCCAGTGGCAATCCCATATCTCCACAGTCTGGCACCGAACTCCATCCTCCAAGATGACAACGCTCGCCCCCACAGAGCGGGGTTTATCAGAGACTACATCCAGAATTTGGGAGTAGAGAGAATGGAATGGCCTGCCAACAGTCCTGACCTCAACCCAATTGAACACTTGTGGGATCAGCTGGGGCGTGCTGTTCGTGCTAGAGTGACCAACATAACCACGTTGGCTGACTTGCGACAAATCCTGGTTGAGGAGTGGAATGCCATCCCACAGGAGTGTGTGACCAGGCTGGTGACCAGCATGAGGAGGAGGTGCCAGGCTGTTGTGGCTGTGTATGGTTCTTCCACACGCTACTGAGGCTCCTGACTGTTTGTTAAATTAATAAATTGTAAAATTGCCAATATGTCTTGTTTCTTCCTTGTTACTGATAGACTTCAATCATCCAATCCACCAAACAACACCAAACAAGAGTCAATAGCAACAGCAGAATAAGCTGTTTGGCATTGGCAGAGAAGATTTGGCAAATTTTACATGAGCGCAACCCACATACTCAGCTGTGCTGCTCATCCCACAAATGCATGTTCCTTACAAATGGGGCACCATTTAAAAGGGAAATAAACAGGCTTTCCAACGGTATAAAATTTATTGCCAAGAAGCATTGTTACAACAGAGAAATATTCTACCAAACACTAATTTCCGAACTTTTTGTTCGATGTTTATATAAATTATATGTGTGTGTGTATATATATTATATACACTACTCACAAAAAGTTAGGGATATTTGGCTTTCGGGTGAAATTTATGGAAAATGTAAGTTCACGCTACAGTGATATTATACGTATCATGAAAGTAGGGCATTTAAGTAGAAGCATGCAATGGTGATTTCCTCATCTCAAACAATTTATTGAAACAAAAGCCAACAACAGTGGTGGGTATACCACAACAAAAATGTCAATGTCTCAATAACTTGTCATGTGCCCTTGAGCATCAATTACAGCTTGACAACGACGTCTCATGCTGTTCACAAGTCGACTTATTGTCTGCTGAGGCATGGCATCCCACTCTTCTTGAAGGGCGGCCCTCAGGTCATTGAGGTTCTGGGGTACAGAGTTACGAGCCTCTACACGGTGAGTCAGCTGATCCCATAGGTTTTCTATGGGATTCAGGTCTGGAGAAAGTGCAGGCCACTCCATTTGAGGTACCCCAAGTCTCCAGCAGCCTTTCCCTAATGATGCGACCTCGATGAGCTGGAGCATTGTCGTCCATGAAGATGAAATTAGGCCTGTGTTGTTCATGCAGGGGCACAATGACTGGATTAATGATGTTATTCAGGTAGTATGGGCTTGTCACTGTACCATTCACAAAGTGTAGGGCAGTTCTGTATTGACTAGACACACCTGCCCACACTGTAACACCGCCACCACCAAAGGGTCGTCTGGTGTCAACAGTGGCTGATGCATAGCGCTCTCCTTGACGTCTCCAACATCTTTGGCGGCCATCATTTCTGCTCAACGTGAATCGACTTTCATCAGAGAACAGCACTGAGGCCCACTGGTCCCTCGTCCAGCGTAAATGCTCCCTGGCCCATGCAAGACGATGATGCCTGTGCCTGGTGGTGTGGTCAGGTACCCTTGCAGGTCGTCTAGCACGCAGACCACGCTGATGTAAACGGTTTCGAATGGTCTGACGTGACACTTGGGTGCCTCTCACCTCCCTTAAATGTGCCTGGAGTTGAGTGGCATTCATCATCCGGTTCCGCAGGGCACTGTTCACAATGAAGTGTGGGATGTGGCCAAAGGACGTCCACTTCTATGCCTTTCTGTGACTCTTCCAGTCTCTCTGTATCTCTGTTGCAACCTGCTGATGACACTCTGTGACACTCTAAGCTCAGTGGCCACTTCCCTCTTCCCTCTGAGAACATCCTGTTTGAAGCCTCGCAATGGCGAGGTACTGTTGATCAATTGTTAGGTGTCGTCTTGGTCTCATGATGTCAAAATGTGAACAGCATGATGAAGAGGACTGTTTAAATACCAATTCTAATTGAACCAGGAAATTTATTGGTCGATTCATGGATCAAACACCTGTTGTGAATTTTGCCGTTCAGCTCCTTGTTAGAGAACAGCAAGTTGTGCAAAAAGTACTGAAACATTGAATAGTTGGACATGTGCATTCAAAAGTTTAGAGAAGGTCAAATTAATTTCACCTGTAAAGGTTATAGTGCATTTTAGGTTCATCCTGAAATTTCACCCGAAAGCCGAATATCCCTAACTTTTTGTGAGTAGTGTATATATATATATGTGTGTCTGTATATATATATATATACAGACACACATATATATATATATATATATATATATATATATATATATATATATATATATATATATATATATATATATATATATATATATATATATATATATATATATGTGTGTCTGTATATATACATATACACTGCCTGGCCAAAAAAAGAGTCGCCGTTGCACCCGTCATGCATAGTGCCCACTGTACAAGCCTCTGGAGGCAGTGTTATGATCTGTGGTTGCTTCAATTGGTCAGGTCTAGGCTCAGCAATGTTATGCAGCAATAAAATGAAGTCAGCTGAGTACCTGAATGTACTGAATGACCAGGTTATCCCATCAATGGGCATATTCCAGGACGACAATGCCAAGATTCATCGGGCTCAAATTGTGAAAGTGCATGGTTCAGGGAGCATGAGGAATCATTTTCACACATGAATTGGCCACCAGAGTCTTGACCTTAACCCCACTGAAAGTCTTTGGGATGTGCTGGAGAAGACTTTACGGAGTGGTTTGACTCTCTCGTCGTCAATACAAGATCTCGGCCAAAAATTAATGCAACTCTGGACGGAATTAAATGTGGTGACGTTGCTGAAGGTTGTCGAAACAATTCCACAACGAATGCGCGCCGTAAACAAAGCTGAAGGCGGTCCAACGAAATATTAGAGTGTGTGACTTTTTTTTTGGCCAGGCAGTGTATATATATATATATTATTGTTATTTTATTTGTTTTTCCACTTAATTGTAATAATTGCCATATGTCCTTTTGAGATAATTAGTGTTCTCATGTTTTAGTGATTCTACTTATTAATGTACTTGAATGTGTCTTTTTCATGGAGGACAGTGAGGACACCCCTCCCCCACCTGACACCTAGGAGTAGGAGGTGGTAACAGACAGGTTTGCCAAATAAAGTGATGTATAATACATTACTTTTGCTGTAAAAAGTAACGTCGAAGGTTTGTTATAGATAAACCTGCTATTCTGCTAGCTTATGGGGCTCTGGTAAATCTAATTTTGAAGTACAGTGCCATTTTAAAAGTAAAGCAGATTGGTTGGATAACATTAGGGTAAGTAATCCTTTACGGAGAGGTACTTTGGGCACTTTTGGGCACGCTTTGTAAGAGAATACCCTCATACACATAAACACAAAACATGTGTAGGTTAATTGTCTTCACATTTTGTATTAGAAAAACTGTTTTAACCTCTTGCTGCCAAACGCCCCCTAGCGGTAACGCGGGCGTGACGGAAATTATTAAATTATGCATTTCATTAATTTAATAATATATAATAAACTGCTCACCTCAATATTTTGATTAAATATCATTAAGATATATCCATTCCTTCTGGGAAAGTGGTTTTTAAGCCCAAAACGTCGAGATAAAACTTTGTAAATAACGTTGGAAACTCTGACCTAATTCTCAAACATGTATTGCAGCTTGATGTCACACCATAAACAATGTGCTGGTAAACTGTTCTGCTTAATTGTATTTCACAAAGCTTTGGTTTGAAAAATCATTATACCTTTAGGCTTCAAGAAAAAATACTTTAAAACTTTCATACGGCTGTACATGATTTTTTTCCAATTTTAAACCGACTTGTGCTTTTCTGCACTTGATTACAAGTCGTTCGGCTATGTTCAGTTTGGCGTTGTGAAACTCAGCCAGTTTCTGGAGTACCAATCCCGTGGCTTAGTATATTTTTGCCACAGTGGTTTTGTACTTGATTGCAGAGATTTATGCAAAACCGTCGTCAATTGGGTGTATTTTTTTGACTGATAGCACAATAGGCCTATCTGAAGTGGGAAAAACTAGCATCGACCTGCCTCCACTCTGAGTATTATTTGCTTTCCATTGGGTTTTAAAACTGTCTGTCAAATATTCCAGCCAATAGCCAAGACTCTTATCTTTCAGACAAGCCCTCATTCAACACAGTGCAGTCGTAAATCAAGTAAATGCAGCCCTGTGTAAGAGGAGAAGGCAACCAAGCGTAATTATCGAACCAAGATGGCGCAGTGTTTTTACCTTGTAGCGTAGCTCGCTACATTCCGTTTAGCAAAGCACAATTCATAAGGTAACTGCGCTGTTAACTTTTTACTTTACAGTCTCTTTCATACAGTTTTTGGTTAGTTATGTCTAGGTTATTCAGGAGTTTCACTGTGCAGCAGGTCCTAGCCCAAATATGGTTTTGCAGTCTCAGTGACGCAGAGTGATATAAGGTAACAGATTATTTTGCCGGCATACCAGTGCGAATTCACTGTTATGTATAACAAATCCCTCTGAATTAAATTAATATAGCTAACATTACTATATTGTAACAATGGCAAGCTAGCCAGCAAAATTACACATAGCAGCTAGCTATCTATTTGTGTCTGAGACGAGCTGTTCCGAGTTTCTTTTGAATGAAATGGCGTCTGAAGGGTTTGTTTTGTTCCACATGAGTAAATTGTTCTGTAAGCAGTACAGCAGGCTCTGCAGGTAAACGAATGAACAATTTATGCATGACGTAACACGAGGGAGAGATAACATGAGGATGAGGATGAGTTTGTTGTTGTTGATTATTATGCAGGGGTTTATTTTATCTAGGGTGGACATTTGATTTTATATACCTGGACTCATTTCTGGTTAATGAGGCTCTGGTGGAATACAAGATTCACTGTGCTGCTACATGGATTTGGAGAGCTTTTTGGGGACCACGGATAGGCTAATTAGTTGTGTAATATGAAACACACCAAAAAAGGAACTTTTATTGCCAATTATCAAATTTCATTGTGAAACTTAAAACAAATAAATATAATAGAGACTTTTCTGGACCCTGGGCCATTTTGCACAATTTGGCACAATTTGTGCCAACTTTGGTAACCAAAATGGTTCACCTGAAAAAAAGCTCTGTAGAATTTGAATGGTTTCAGATATTGACACCATATCTTTAGCAGAGATAGGCAGCATATTGAGGAATCACAAAGAGGAGTTATTTCCTCCATAGCTCATGTAGCCCATCAGGTAAAAAATCTGAAATTTGAATGTAGGTACCCGTTTTTTAGTTTTTTCACAATTTCTGTACATAAATTGTTGTAGTTAAGTAGCAAGAAGTATATGTGTATGAATTATGACTACTTCGTCATAATAGTGCAGTTCTCTGTTTTAATAAAAGCTATGAACCATATTTGTAGCCTTTACAGTTTTTGAGATAAACAGCTTTGTTTGTCACTAGTAAAAACAGGTGAGAATTGGTATATTTTGCCCTTGGTATTAAGAGGTTAACTTCCTAACATTAAGATAATGTGCATAAACGTACATTAGGCCAGCTAGTTATGTATATATTAGCTGGCTCATTTTATAATTTGTTCATAAAACATAATTTACCATGAATGATCCGAGTCTATGCTGTACTGGTTGCTGTCTAAATTCAGCTCACGTCTTTCACTGCTTTCAAACCACCAGTCTCTTCTTTCGGTCGTAAAATTTAGTTCGTTCACACTGCCTGGTGGTTTACTACTGGGTAACGTTACTCAGATTATCCTGTAAAAGGACATTTTCCCCTTTCTTAGCTTTATTCGCACATCAATACGCAGCGCAGAAGTTTGGCATTGTAGGACAGCAATCATAGTTGCGTTAGCAAACGTTAGATATCGTTTCAAGATTGACTCGTTTCATGGAGTAGCAAACATTATACTGTAGTAACGTTAAGCGTCTCTGTTGGACTTGGTCCTTCAACATGGCAGCGCGTCCCTGTAACCATTGGTAACTACAGTGCTGACATGTATGTAAACACCCTTAAATTAAAGATGAGTCTGCACTTTAACATCATAATCACTGTTCCATTTCAAATCCAATGTGCTGGAATCGAGTACAACAAAAAATATATCCCTGTCCAAATACTTTTGGACTGCTCTGTATATTCAAGGTACAAGAATGTTTTATGAATATTCCAACTTTCTGGTTGGGAAATTGCTCTAAGATTATCATGACCTTTGTGAAACCACACCATACTTGACAAAGATTTTCCAGTAATTTAATACATTTTCTGAGTGTTCAGATAGTGTCTGTTACTGCAGGTATATCAGACAGGTACCTCATATTTTAAAAAGGCTTGTGTGTGTGTTCATGGGCCTCAGGGGACAAGAACACGTGTGCCGATTTCCCATCAGAGAGTGAGGAGTCCGACAGCTCAATATTCGTCTTCCATTTGCCGGAGTCATTGGTAGCAGATCAACACCGCAGGTCTCTTTCAGGAGCCAGAGGAGCAGAGAGAGAGAGGGGATGTGTCAATCTGGAGGAAACTTTCAATCTCCATTTGTGGGAAAGGTTTGTAGGCTAAAGCTTACTGTTATAGCTTTGGATTCACAAACACTCAAGAGTTAAATTCACTTGAGCACTTGCCGGGACGATTTTATCTCATGCCAACAAAAACATAATAAATAGGAACAGTAATATAACATTTATTAACTACAACCCCTAGCAAAAAATATGGAATCACCACACTTAGAGGATGTTCACCCAGCTTTTTTACTTTACGTAGCAAATTAAAAAAGCACAAATATGACACAAAACTATTTTTGTTTAATAGCTGAACTTTCTGGCTTCATGAAACATACCTTAAACAAATTTTATTTAATTATTTTAATGAATGGCATATTTTTTTCCAGATCAAATAGAGGAAAAAAGTATGGAGTCACTCAATGTTGAGGAAAAAATTATGGAATCACAATTAGTACTTTCTTCCTCTTCCTCTGGCTTTTATGACGGCCTGAATTCTTTGAGGCATGGGCTTCACTAATGAAAAACAATATTCTCCTTCAAGCTGGTTACAACTTTCTTGAATAGCAGTTCACAGATCAGCTTTGCAGGATGGAGCCTTGTTATGGACCAATTTTTTTAATTTCCACCATAAATTTTCAATCGGATTGAGATCTGGACTGTTTGCTGGCCATGTCATTAAGTTGATATGCCTTTCCTGAAGAAAAGCTTTAACACTCTTTGCTCTGTGGCAAGATGCATTATCATCCTGAAAAATGACTTAATCATCACCAAACCTATTTTCTATCGATGGAATGAGAAGTGTCCAAAATTTCAATGTACACGTGTGCATTGACTGTTGAGCTAATGATTGCCATCTCCCCTGGTCCTTTACCTGACATGCAACCCCATGGGCCCTATCTAGCCCAAACGCAAGTGTCTTTGCTATCTTACACCCGGCACAGGGTTCATTACAATGCCTAGCGCTCACATAATTTAAATACCATGTATTCTTGCGCCCATTGCAAGTGAACTGGGCGTGTTCATCTTAAGATGAGGTGTGGCCAGGATCATTTTTGGCATATTGCTGTCTTGAGCCAGGAGAAAGCACCACCACAAACCTGGGGCCTCATTTATAAAACAATCTTACACACAGATTTGATCTAAGACCGTGCGTACGCTCAAATCCACGTCAAAGTTCAGATTTATAAAAATGGTCTTTGACGTGGAAAAGTACTTAGCTCCACGTCAGGTTCCAACTTGGCGTAGGCACATTTCCTTGTGGCAATGTTGTTGTACTGCAAGTGTTCGGATATCTCAGCAGCACAGCGCCAAAACGAAGTGTGGAGGTCTGGCTATGCGAGACTACTAACATGTCTTCTGCTGCCTAATTGTTTGCACAATAAGGTCATTCATATATTAAAGCATAATTGACACCTCCTTGAAGGAAATGTATTTAATATACATATTATGGTTCCACATGTGTAAAACATTTTGGTTAATCTAATCAATTGTCTATAAAATCTCCTATAATGCAGTGGTTTGCAAGAGGAAGAATGGCAGCATTGGCACTCCTCGAGGATATCGGCAACCGCGCAATACGAAGGGAACGCGTTTTCAGAGATCGGGCAGACTTCTTTGCGCATGATGATGAATGGCTGATCAGCAGGTACCGTTTGCCGAGAGCCACGTTATTAGAGCTTTGTGCCCAGATGGGCCCAAATTTACAGACACACACCAACTGCAACCAGGCCATACCCGTTGAGGTGCAAGTCTTAACCATACTTGGGTTCCTGGCAACAGGAACATTCCAAAGAGAGATTGGTGACCGGTCAGGCATATCCCAGCCATCGGTTAGCCGAATCATGCCAGCTGTACTTCGAGGCATCATTCGCTTGTCTCGTCAGTACATAAAGTTTCCTTACACTGCCGAGGAGCTACAGAATGTGAAGGACGATTTTGTGCGCACCACAGGATTCCCAAACGTAATAGGTGCAATAGATTGCACTCACGTTGCCATACGGGCACCAAATGAAAATGAGTATGTATATGTCAACAGGAAGAACTACCACTCAATTAATGTGCAACTCATTTGTAATGCCCGTATGGCAATCCGAAACGCTGTTGCAAGATGGCCAGGGTCGACGCACGACTCCTTCATTGTGCGTAATTGCAGTGTGGGGAATCGTCTAGAGGCTGGGGCAGGCGGGAGACGGTTGGCTTCTTGGTAAATCACTGTTATTTCTATTTGTTGCTTTTTTATTGTGCATAAAATAATGATCTCTACACAACCAGGTGACAGAGGTTATCCTCTGAAGCCATGGCTTCTCACCCCCATAGCGCACCCACAGACACCCGAAGAAACCCACTTTAACACGGTACATGCCCGCGCACGGTCAGTAGTGGAGCGCACCATCGGTATGTTAAAGGGAAGGTGGCGGTGTCTGGATGCATCAGGAGGGAAACTCCTGTATGAGCAAGGTGTGCCAAATTATCCTGGGGTGTTGTGTGCTTCACAATATCTCGGTGAGCCATGGGCTCGAGATGCATGAGGATGAACTGCGAATGGACATGGAAGATCCCCCACCACTACCCGCTGACTGGAATGCACATGCCACTATGCTCAGGAGAAGACGGCACTTGATTCACATGTTATTCCAACAGGTAAGAATGTTATTGGGGTAAAAATCAAGCGATAAATTCACTTTTTTCCAAAATATTTTATTTATACACGTTTATTCAGACAGTCGACCAGAGTCTGGTTCATCTGAACCAAAGTCTGCCGCAGCTGCCTAAGTTCCGCAACCACCTCATTAACTTAATGAACGAGGTCTCTTTGCGATTGTAGAACGGCATCAGATAAGACCCTGGCCTGACTCCGATAGCCAGACGTGGATGATGGTGAGGGCCGGGAAGATTCCTCCTGTGCGGGTGTGTCCACGCTGGCTGCTGCTGCCATTTGGGAGACGGGTCTGCTTGGGGCTGTTTTCCGCTGGAGTGGCTCTTCATCTGTATAAATAAAATTGTAAAATTTCAACAACGTTGCAAGTGTCATTATTTATACTGGACCTTACTTGATTTTAAACACATGCCAGCTTACCTTCTGAATCTGCAGCAGTCAAAAGATCTGTGTCGCCCTCCGCATAAACGCCAACAACCGCACTTTCCCCAATGATGGCAGCAATTCGATCATCCTCTGGGGTGAGGTTTGGCGTGGCACTTCCACCTCCCGTGGCCTGCACACTGGCCCTATTTTTTCTTTACGTCCTTCAGAGACCTTTGCTGCCCCCCAACCTCGTTTACAGCCTGAGCCACAGACTGCCAGGCGACGTATTTAGATTTAGAAGAAACGCCACTGGACAGGCTCCCAAACAGCGTCCCGGCGCGCATTTGTACCAAGTTTTTTTTTTTGCTGCTCGCCATTATCAAGTAGATGATTTGGGTTTGGATTCGGGCTCCTTTATATGCTAATGAAATTAATTAGGGGGTGTTTACAAGGTGGAGATATAAAACCTTTCAGCTGCGTACAATTTCGAGATCATTTGTGATTTATAGATTTCACATCTGGGAGAGTGGCGCACGCACGTTTTTTTGGGCGTACGTCCATTATCTCTGAATCGCACTTTTGCTCATTTCAGACATGATCTTAGATCAAATGTTGGATGTTTTCTACGAAACTTTTTATAAATGAGGCCCCTGGTCTAAAGTCATGTCGCAATTGTTTACATGTTATTTTAACAGCGCATATAAGTGCGTCTACATAGGTGTGTGCACATCGTACTCCCAGGGGCACACACAAGCATGACTAAAAATATCAAGATTACAATCTTCTGTTAGGGGACAGTGGCTATCCATTAAAAACTTTGCTGATAACACCTATATCAAGCCTAATGCGTGAATTGTCATTCAATGGAAAACTCGTGCACTGCGAGTTAAAGAGAACTAAGTGTCTAATTAGAAACAAAAACAAATTTGCAGCACGTTACACAATTAATTTTAATGCCATTCTCTGCAGGAGCAGGTCTGTTTCCCCTGCTGTAAATGACACTTTTCACAGTCTTCCGAGGAAAGTGGATTGTTTTAAAGCATTACGCTACCAGTAAAACAGGTTGGTCACATCTCCATAAGCAGGACATTATAAAACAAGGGAAAATATATGTGAACCTATGGGTTGCCAACCTGACAGCTTTATTGTATTTAGTGTCATCATTAAGGCAAAATAACGTTATCTATGTTATTAATCAAAATTAGAATGCTGGTAATGAACTTTGGATGAAGCTTGAACATGAGTTCATTGCTTCATTGCATAATCAAACAAAATTTGTTAAACAAGCAGGCTTTAACTCTATAGGCTTTGGCCCCCTAGTGGTGGGACGCATGCGGTCCAATTTTTTATAGTGTTCATATTTCTCTTAAATTCTAAATTATAACGTTAATAAAACACGGAACTTTCGACGCAAAATTGTTAAAAACAGTCACAGCCTGCGAGCACATTCGTTTATATGCTTATCAGCTCTCAGGTTACACTACAGAGCCATAAAGCAGCAGGGTGCTAATAGCCCAACCCACTTTTTTTATTTGTTTACAGCCTTCACCTCGCCGCAATCACAGGCAATAAAATGCGTATCACAAAAGCTCTTGGTACCATTTCAACACGCTAAAAAATCAAGATCCGATTCAGGAACAATTGTATATTATTGAAAAGTTGTATAAATAAACATTAGGTGTTTTTTTCCCGTGCTCACTTCAGTATGCATACAACCGATATACTTCCGGTTTTGTATAAATACATTTTATTTTCTACAAATTCTCTTGATAAACATGTTTAAGCAACCAAATACGATACCTGGTTATGCAGTTATAACCCTTTTCTGAAGAATCCTCAACGTTTTTTCGTAACCCATTTATCCATTATCCAGGAAAGTCTCAATTTCCACAGTGCGTACCCTTCGCTTTTGCGTTTGTACTACGTTACTACCGTTGCGTAAAAGCATTACTAGACTGCTACAGGAATGATCTAACGTAAAACACGTAGATTATCTTCTACGGGGGTTCCTGCCCTTTCAAACGAAGTAAAATATGTCATATTCAAGCGACTGTGAACGGCGCTGTATCCACGCGTAAAGACAGCCCATAGGGCAATCGGCTGTGCGCTCCTGACTGTCGTCAGCATCAGATGACGCCTGTGGCCATTTTGACTGAGTTTATCCTGTAAGGGATGGGCTGGATTGCTGTTACAAGTAAGTTTGTAGTCTATCCCGATTTATTTAGCAATGTGTAGCTTTTTTGTGAGCTGAAAAAACGTCACAGACCAGTCTTTCTCTGTACGCAGACGCGGGCAGCTGTATTGGTGCAATTGCGCTGGTGATGTCTTTGCTGCTTCAAAGTTTACGATTATTTTATACATTTATACGCGAACGTGGCAATCAACGGTGGATAGAAGAGCGCTTATTTCACGGTTGCTCAGGTTTTGGAGGTGAAGAAGTGTCCCAGAGGCGAAGAAGTCTGTGTTCTGGCAGAGCAATGACTCTGGCATGGACCCGTGCCTGGACATGTAAGTGTTTTTAAAAAATATATAATACAAATTATTATTATTATTATTATTCTTGTTATTATCATCATCATAATCATCAACAGTATGGAGCGCTATTATCTAGAGTATTTTTAGTTTGGTGATAAATGGATTCTCGCAGGAGTTCGCTAGTTTCTATGGTGTCACAGGCTGCTAAGTAGCGCCTGCTGTTTGTTTGTTTTCTAGCGTTAATTCGCAGTTTCTTTGTGCAGCAACCAACACAGGGCTAGTTGTTAAATTAACGCATGAAACGAGTTCTCATTCTCAGTACTTTATTTCACGGTTCAGTTAAGACATTACAGTATTATAATAATGTAATTTAGTTCGTGCAAGCTGACAAACGAATTCATAAATCCTAGTTAGCTACGATTGCTAATTATGTTGGAGCTAATATCAGACGTACTGTGGATGTAAGATTTTTTTAATGTATATACGTATATATAATATATATATGTGTGTGTGTGTGTGTGTGTGTGTGTGTGTGTATATATATATATATATATATTTTTTTTTTATAAAATAAAAAATTTTTTCCACTTAATTGTAATACTTGCCATATGTCTTTTTGAGATAATTTCTGTTCTCATTTTTTAGTGATTCTACTTAGTAATGTACTTGAATCTGTCTTTTTCAGGGAGGACAGTGAAGACACCCCTCCCCCACCTAACACCTCTGTCGTAGGAGGTGGTAACAGACAGGTTTGCCAAATAGTGATGTATAATTCATTACTTTTGCTGTAAAAAGTCAAGTTGAAGGCTTGTTATAGATAAACCTGTTATTCTGCTGGCTTATGGGGCTCTGGTAAATCTAACTTTGAAGTACAGTGCCATTTTAAATGTAAAGCAGATTGGTTGGATAACATTAGGGTAAGTAATCCTTTTCGGAGAGGTATTTGGGCACTTTTGGGCACGCTTTGTAAGAGAATACCCTCATACACATAAACACAAAACATGTGTAGGTTAATTTTCTTCACATTCTGTATTACAAAAAATGTTTTAAAAGAAAAATAAAGTTTTCTGATGATTGACATGCCTAGACAGAAAGATATGCACATGTTTTATATTTGGCGACGTTGGAAACGTTTTGGGACACCCGGGCCCCGTTTTGGTAAAAATACCAATGCATAAGGAAAGCCTGTAGATATCTTTACCAAATTCTATACCCAAGTGGACAACATATCAGTGCACTAGTGTAAGGAAGTCTGGCTTGCTCCAGTACTTTGAAGTTGAAATATTCAGTGCTAAACTGTAAAAACACAAGGCGTTTTGTACTTTTTTTTGTTTTTTTATGTGTATTATGTATAAACTGTATGTGACCATTTTTACATAAATTTATTCTGATGCAAATTTCTGAATGGTACAAGCCTCTTCTTTCATTGAAACTTTCAACCGTGGATGTGCAGTGAATAGTTTTTGAGATATTGGCACTTAATTGACACTAGTAAAAACTAGGCGAAAATTGTATAAAATAGGCCAAAGTAAATAGGGATATACTCAACCATACTCAACCAATCACATGCATACACCTCTAATGGAGCGCCCTTTTTAAGCCAAGAATCAGTTCTCTCTGTACTGCTTATGCTGATGCGCTGCTCCTTGTTTGCTTACGGCTTGTGTTAAAACAAATTTGCTGTCACCCTCCACCACTCCAGCTTCCACCTGTCGTTTGGATCTGCTTTAGAATGGGGGGTTTCTGGTCATCTCCTGTTTAGCGGGGAGAGATGCCCGTGCTCCGGAGCAGTACTAAAGCAGATCCATTCACCGCCAAACTAAAATAATTATGCACCACATTCATTCATTTAACATTTCATTTAAATACGTGAGTTGTCCTGACAGAACTAGGTTCAGCCCATTTGCACGTTGCACCGTACTTAGCGCTCAAAAAAACCCGTCTAAATAGCAAAAATGGACTTGGACATGCCCTAAATACACTTAACGCCATGTGCTTAGACCAAGCGCTAAGATCGCCAAGATAGAGCCCCATATCATAAATGACTGGGGAAATTTGATTGTTTTCTTCAGGCAGTCATCTTTATATGTTTAATTAGAACGGCACCAGGCCAAAGTTCCAGCATTATCTTCTTGGCCAATGCAGATTTGTGATTCATAACTGAATATCACTTTCATCCAATCATCCACACTCCATGATTGCTTCTCTTTAGCCCACTGTAACCTGTTTTCTTCTGTTTAGGTGTTAGTGCTGGTTTTCGTTTGGCTTTTCTATATGTAAATCCCATTTTATTCTTACAGTTCTGTCACAAACATCTGTCACAACAAGCATATTGCTTTGAGTTTTCTATCCTGACGCTTTGACGTCTTCCTTGGTCTACCCATATGTTTTCCTTTTATAACCTTCTGTGAGGGGGAGTGTAAGGTTCGGAACGCAACCGATAAGGATTTCTAAAAGCGTATCTAAAAAGATACACCACAAACGCGGAAGTAGCCGCACAGGATGGAGATAACACAGGATCGGGAGCAAAACTTCCCTAGCACAAGGCAAAACAAAGCAACCTCAAAAATACAGGCAATCTTGATAAACAGCAAGAATAACTAACAAAAGAACCTCACGCCCTAAATAATTAGGCGTAACAAGAGGTAAAGTAAAACTCAATAAAACGAGTGTAGGAAAAGAACAGAAAATAAAACTTGTTATCCAGAGCTCTTGTGGCGAAAGAGCTGAACACAAAAGATAACAAGTAATAAGAATAAAGGATAAAGAGAAAGATTGGAAATAAAAGGGAAAACCAATCTAAACCTAATTCTCTAACCGGACTTGCTGCGTTTCTTATTCATACAAACCAGAAATGCAGCGACCGAATTTCCTATACCTTACCGACTTTGTTGTCAACATAGCAAAGGCAATATCGAAGTGCCGAAAGGTGGAAGTTCTGAGCTATATACAGTAAGCAGGAAATCCAAAACGGGTGAAAGGGATAATTGCCGGGCGAGATTGAAACACCGGAATGGAGGCGGAAAGAATCCGATAGAGCGTCTCAACGACACCAAAAAGAAAACCGAACGCAGAAACAGCAGAGGCTGCTAATAACCATGACACCTTCATATTTTGTTTATACTTGCACCAAATTTTAGACACAGCTGACTGGGAACAACCAAAAACTTTAGCCACACTCCATGTTGGATTTCCTTCTTGAAGGAGTTTTATAATCCTTTCCATTGTTTCAATTGACAACTCTCTTGTTGGGGCCATGTTTCCTTTCAATAAGCCAAGTCCAACAACTCGTTAAGGTCTGTAAGAACTCTTTTAACTGCAGACTAATTTGCATTTTTAGACTTGTGCCGGTATTTGTTTTAGAAATGCAAATTACAAGGTGATTCCATAATTTTTTCCTGAACATTGAGTGATTCCATAATTTCTTCCTCTACTTGATCTGGAAAAAAATATGCCATTAATTTAAGTAATTTATTTTAATTTGTTTGAGGTATGTTTCACGAAGCCAGAATGTTCAGCTATTAAACAAAAATTGTTTTGTGTCATATCTGTGATTTGTTTATTTGTTACGAAGTTAAAACGCTGGGTGAACATCCTCTAAGTGTGGTGATTCCATAATTTTTGCCAGGGGTTGTATAAAAAAACATTTTTTTGTTTCAGTTATTATGTTTCCAAGTTAATGATCCATTATTGCAGGCGTTTTCTCACTGTCCCTCAGGTTATGGCAGGCCGGCCGAGACATATTGAGCTGCGAGTGAGGCCGTTGGTTCTTTCTCTAAAAGGACTCACAGCTTTTCATTTGTCAAGGAGGGAAATTTGTTTTGGTATTTTGATATCTTACTAAACTATGTTTTTCTTATGTCTGCATATTTTGGCAATACAGAAGGAAGCGCATCTCTGTCACTACCTCTCCTGCTTCATTATTATCTGGAGTAACCCTGGTTTAGGTATGTGCCCGTGTGCAGACTGGTATCTTTCGGGGAGAGGAACAAAGTCATGGTGGAGAGCTGGAGAGCTGGAGAGCTGCCTGAACTGGCCCAATGTCTTGGGGTTCATTCGGCACCACCAAACCAAAAAGGAGGACACCGGGCCTCACGTAACCAGAAGAAAGCACCTTATTACTATTAGTTTCTGCTAGCTATGCAGGCTTAATAAAAAACCTGATTAAAAAAACCTTGCCTTTGTAGGCAAATGACCATAAGTTTGATCATTCTTTTTCTTGTCATTATTACACCACTACACACCTGTTTCTGAGAACTGCTTCATTAAAGATTTAATGTGCCGTGTTAATACGTGTTACTCTATTTCAGCTGTCTACACCAGCGGTGCACAAACTGTGGGTCGCAGAACATATCTATTGGGTCGCGGAATTGTGTAGGCTACAGCAACATTCCAATGCAATTACGCCTATATGAACAAAGTGTTAGTATTCCTTAATTTTATTCTGTATTTGTACAATGAATTAGAAAAAAAATAAAACTACTTAAAACACATTTGACTGTTTCATATGATCACATAAATGCCTACTTTATTTAATCGTGACTTTGGCGTGTCATTACTAGCCTACTCACTGCACTCCACGACCAAAATGCTGATAACGCTTGCCCTTGATGCTCTTCCTTACAAGCTAGCTAATTGTTTATTACAACATAGGATAGTTAACGGCTTTAGCTATAATCATCGCGATCCAGTCTTTTTGTGCTTTTGACCTCAAACAAAAAAAAAAAACTGGAGGCTATTGAAATATTGACTGTAGGCCTATTGAAATATTAGCCAATTTGTTTTAAGTTTCCTACCCGAAATGGATAGGTGGCTAATAGGCTACATCCCAGCAAAATCAGATGCACTGAGGATGAGTGTAACATTAATGAGAAGAAATGTTTTGTTTTTATCCTACGGTTGTCTGTCTGGCAGCTTTGAGCACTTTCACCGACTATGTTTCATTGATAAAGCCTAATGCCCAATTCGCACTGGACTACTATTACCTGGGGACATGTGATTTGTAATAATTGCGTCCATAATTTGTTAAGTAAAAATGTCATAATGTCACATTCAGTGTAAAAATGTATGATTTTGATGACAAGCTAGCACCATATACCTATTTCACATCAACATTAATGTAAAATTGAGTAAAAATATAGTTTTGAGGCTTTTAAATGTAAGCTGACAAGCTAATACCGGAGTTTCATTTGGCTACTGAGCAGGGGAGTCGGGAGTATCTGCAGGCCGGAGGACGGGGCGTGTTGAAAGAAGGGGGGTGTCGAAAGCAATGGGGTCGTGCCAAAAGCATGTTTCTATTGGTCGATAATTCTGTTAGCCAAACACAATATCCAATCAAAAGCATCCCCCAAAGAAGTAGGTGTATCCAAACCCTTCAGGAAGTGCGGCTCCTATGTTTCTATCGTTAGGCAGTGGGCGCGCAAGCATGTCGGTGAGTAAATAATGCCTGAAAACAAAAGTTGAAAGTTGTTAGTGATATTTAACAACAAAAGTTGATATTTAGCCTACACAAAGTGTTACATATTTAATTTGAAAATGGCATTTTGAAATTATCAGGAAATTGTACAGTATGTGTTGTCATAAAATTTCTTCATACCGTGAAAATCAACGAATTGTTTACATTCTCGGACAGATGTTAACGTAAATCTATCAACACGGCGGCACTTTCGTCGGAAATTATATCGGGAAATGCCCTCTTTGAAATCAAATAAATAAAAGAAAAAGGCTATGCTGTTACTGCATACCAGTTTTTGCCAAAGCTGCATCATAGCCATCATAGCGCGGAGCTTTCAAAACCATAACAGCGCAGAAACCCTTTAAAAAAAAACAAAACAAAAAAACTGTAGGCTACACATAGCCTAGCCTATGGCTATGATAACTGTCTGGACGAAAACGGCACTTTTTAGTTCAAAATTAAAACTCAAAAGTAAGCTAAAGATATCCAGTGAGCAGAAGTGGCTTACACTAGACTAGGCCTACTAGTTCACAATTTTTAATACGCTCTTTTTTCTGTAAGTATAAAATTCAAAGTATTTTTTTTTAAATGATTGCTTATTTATGTATTTATTTCAAGGCCGCCGTCATAACTATGGCCACGGCCAGAGTACTTTTCATATAACCCTGGCATGGTCATAGTACTCTTACCCTAATGTGCAGCTTTTTTAATCGTTTATTTTTTCATTTTTCCCCCCAGTTTTGATTTTCATTCTGAGAAAGCCAATGTAACATTATTGTTGGGTAAGTCTATTAACCTATTGAGGTAGCTTTTCAAGTTAATATACAGTGGTGTTCAAAGAAATAGCAGTGTGTTAAAAAAAAGTGAATAAAGTGCAAATATTTTTTAATAGCTTTTAGTTCCATATTTCAAATGTAGTGGAAACATTACACATTCAATTCCAAATCAAAGCATTAACAAATTGTATCAAGTCTGCGTTATTCTTTTACAGGAAGCAAAGAAAAGGAATATTAATCTGTTCAAAAAAATAGCAGTGTCGACATTTTTCTCTTCAAACTCAAACACTTACTGTATAAACTGAAGAAATTTTTCAAGATTTAACTTCACTTTAACCTCTTCCTACCGAGGACAAAATAGGCCAATTTTCACCTGTTTTCAAGTGACAAACAAAGGTGGTTATCTCAAAAACTATAAATGGTACAAATATGGTTCATGGCTTTTATTAAAGCAGCCACCTGCAGTATTACGACTAAGCAGTGAGAACTCATAGAAATCCAGTTTTTGATACTTAACTACAACAATTTATGTACAGAAAATATAAAAAAACGAAAAAACGGGTACCTACATTCAAGTTTAAGAATTTTTACCTGGGGAGCTACAAATGCTATGGAGGAAATGACTCCTCTATCTGATTCATCAATATGCTGCCTACCTCTGATAACAATCTGGTGTCAATATCTCAAACCAGGTATATGCAAACAGGTTTTCAAATGAATAATGGGTATAGTATGAAACTTCCCTACACATTAGTAAGTAAATAAAATTTTAGTTATATAGCACCCTTCCCAGCACGAATGCACAGAGTGCTTTACAACAATAATAAAATCAGAACATCAATAAAAATAAAAAGCATCCATAAAAGACAGGAAAAATCACAAGAAACAAACATCAAATACAGAAAAACAGTGGTTGGCTAGGGATGGCCAAATGCCTGCCTGAACAAATGGGTCTTTAGCTGACTTTTGAAAGTACTCTCCAAGGGTGCAGCTCTCAGGTCCAAGTATATCAGCTATATACAAGTGTACTACTAAAAGTGCAGTGGATAAAAAATCAAAGGTCCACCAGTTTCCTAGATAAAATAAAAGCACACCTGCTGTAACAAATAAAAAGATCCTTGCCCTCTAATTGCTGAAGTTACCGTATTTACACAAAGAAAGTACAACATGGCAGGGTCCCAAAAGCTTGAAAAAATGAACAAAAAACAAAAAAAGGCAAAGGATCAAAACATGGGGGGTGGTGGGTGAGGAGAGATTATTTAACCATTCATACAGAAGCCATTTAGACTACACATTCCCTCAGGAGAGCAATCAGCATCATTACAAACCCCACTAACCCTGTCCATGGAATTGTCCACCATGTTGATATACCCATTAGTCCCCCTTATCCAACAACAATCAACAATAATAATAATAATAAACAAGTACTCCCTCATGTTATCATGTTCTCTCCCTCATACCATGCATAAATTGTTTACCTGCACAGCCTTCTGTACTGCATACAGAACAATTTACTCATGTGCAACAATGACTTTACTAAACACTTCCAGAAGCCATTTCACACTCAAAAAAATCAATTTAGTAGCTCATCTCAGACACAAATAGCTAGCTAGCTGCTTGTTACCTGTAATTTTGCTTGCTAGTTTGCCACTGTAAAGGTAATACTATCTATATTAATTTAGCTGAGGGACTGATTTTATGCATAAGTATATAAGGTTAGTTAGCTTCACAGAAGAAACACAGGGATTCGCGCATTGCAGCTAAATTGCACATTTCCTTCGATGCTTACACCAAACTTACCGTTTCCACAAACATCTGTGTTGTTGGCAACGCCACGTAACACGTGCGAGTTTGTCAACACAGACAATACACCCTAAGTTTACTTCATAAATTATTTATCATACCGTTGAAATGTGCAATTTTTAAAATTAATTGTATGAAAAACAATAAAATACAGTTGACAATGTAATTACGAACCCGCATGGCATTACGTGAATTCACACTGGTATATCGAAAAATCGGTAATACCACCAGCCCTAACGACGTTACCTGCCATGGCGAAATTCAATGCGTTTATAGCATAACACTGTTAGTATGATAAAACAACTTACATGTCAGCAACATCATCTCGGTCATCAGTGGATTCAGCGTCACTGAGACAGGATGAGTCTCCCTCGGCAAAAACATCTTCTGGCTTATCCAGTTCGTCTAGCACTTGATGCACGGATAAACGCCTCAAAAATCTCGACATAACTACACAAAAACTATCAAAAATACTATAAAGTAAAAAAATGTAACTGTGGGTCTTACCTAATTAATTGTTCTTTACTAACAGGAACGTAGCTAAGTAAATTATGAACAAGCAAAGCTAAATGATAAGCTAACCCTATTGCGCTCTAATGCATCCGCGTACTACCGTGAAACCTAACCCTCTGTTACGCACTGCGATAACTTGTATATTTTTAATCGGATATGATGTATGAGCACGTATTTGAAAGATAACAGTCTTGGCTATTGGCTCAAAAATTCACAGACAGGTTTAAGACCCAATGGGAGAAAAACGAGACTGAATCTGGAGGCTGCCCCCAGCCAGTCATTCCCACTTCGGATAGGCCTACTGTGCTATCAATCAAGACAATGCACCCAATTGATGACGGTCTGACAAAAAACTCCGCAGTCAAGTCCCAAACAGGTTTGTCGAAAACAAACTAAGCTAAGGGGTTGGTACTCACTCAACTGGCCGAATTTCACAATGCTGAATGGGACACAGCCGAACTACTCGCGACGAAGAGCAGAAAATCACAAGTCCGTTTAGTAACTTGAAGAAAGCATGCACAGCTGTGTAGAATGTTTTCAAGTGTTTTTTCTTAAAGCTTTAATGCATAACGATTTTTCAAAGCAAAGTTTTGTGAAATATAATCAAGCAGAATAGTTTACCAATGCATTGTTTATGGAGTGGCAGCAAGCTGCAATAAATGTTTGGTAATTAGGTCTGAGTTTACAACGTTATTTATGAAGTTTTAACTCGACGTTTTGGGCTTAAAAACCACTTTCCTAGAAAGAATGGATGTATCTTAAGGATATTTAATCAACATATTGAGGTTAGAAGTTTATTCTCTTATTAAATTAATGAAATAACTTGAATAACTTCCATAACGCCCGCGTTACCGCTAGGGGGCGTTTGGTATTAAGAGGTTAAATTACTGAACTAATATTTAGTTGCATAACCATTGTTTTTGATAACTGCTGCGCATCTTTCTGGCACCTAGAAACAGGTATTTCAGCCCAGGATGAACAAACTACATTCCACAGTTCCTGTGAATTTTTAGGTTTTGCTTCAGAAACTGCATTTCTAATGTCACCCCACAAGTTTTCAATGGGGTTGAGGTCGGGGGATTGAGCTGGCCACTCCATTACCTCAATCCTTTTTGTCTGGAACCAAGATGTTGCTCGCTTACTGGTCATTGTCTTGTTGAAACACCCATTTCAGGGGCATTTCCTCTTCGGCATACGGGAACATAATCTCTTCAAGTATTTTGATGTATTCAAACTGATCCATGATCCCTGGTATACGATAAATAGGCCCAACACCGGAGTATGAAAAACATCCCCATACCATGATTTTTGCGCCACCATGCTTCACTGTCTTCACAGTGTACTGTAGCTTGAATTCAGTACCCGGGGGTCGTCTGACGTACTGTCGACGACCACTAGACCCGAAAAGAACAATTTTACTCACATCAGTCCACAGAATGTTATGCCATTTCTCTTTGGGCCAATCGATGTGTTCCTTGGCAAATTTTAACCGATTCTGCACATGCCGTTTTTTCAACAATGGTGCTTTACAGGGGCTTCTTGCTGATATCTTAGCTTCGGTCAAACGTCTTCTGACTGTAACAGCACTTACGAGTAATTTTAGATCATCTTTGATCTTTCTGGAGGTGATGATTGGCTGAATCTTTGCCATTCTGACTATTCGATCCGTTTTAACAGTAGTTGCTCGTTTTCTTCCGCGTGTTCCGGGTTTTTGTTGCCATTTTAAAGCATTTGAGATCATTTTAGCTGAGCATCCTATAATTTGCTGCACTTCTTTATACGTTTTCCCCTCTCCAATCAACTTTTTAATCAAATTACGTTGTTCCTCCGAACAATGTTTGGAACGACCCATTTTACTTACCAATTCAGAAGGAAATATATTTTATAACAATGTGTGAAACATTTGCTTCCCTTCTTCCTTAATAAAGGACAATTAATGACACCTGTTTTTTCACAGAATGAATGAATTCTCTAATTAAACTCCACACTGCTATTATTTTGAACACGCCCCTTTCAATGAATGAGTCAATTACTCAGAACAAGCAGCATGCATGTCATGACAGTTGGGTCTGTTGTTTTTCTATTACTCTACTACATCTACAAGTAAATTATTTGCCATGCAGAAATATCACTACTACTAATAACAGTGGTTCATCAGGTTATTGATGTTGTACTGCTATTTTTTTGAACACCACTGTACATGGCTGACACTATATGCCTGCCAATATGAACAGATTTCACTGTTCATGGGTGTATCTGGCAACACTATCATTGACAGACCATTACACAGGGCTTGACATTAACGCTTGCAGTGTCGCACTGAAAACTCTCATTCTCTTTATTACGTGAATATCACTAGGTTCAATGATTGGGAGTTTTTGCGGCGCGAGTAATTTTAGTTCCAAATTGTGAAGCTCGTTGACTGACTGGAAATCGTAACAAGCAGCCTCCAAAACCTAACCAATTAATAATATTTATTGAATAATTTGCCAAAAAAACATTCACCCCCATCCTCACTCCCAGGAGCACTACAAGCGCAGTCTCCACAAGCAACAGATTTTCAGTACTGGCTGACATTCCACCACCCCCACCCACAACAGGGAGGACCACTGTCGCACCACCCCAGGACCAGTACCAGAGGGAGTGGCCAGCTCTGAGGCAGACATATCCCCCCGGAAGCCCGGCACCAACACGGAATGCTGAGAGGACGGTTCTGCCTCAGGAAGCACTACACCACCAGAGAAACAGGACAAGCAGTGGGATCGCAGGACACCACAGGGACTGGGAACCGGTACCACTGCCACAACGACCCCTAAGGACCACACAGGACCGCTACAACTCTGGCTCCACACCTAACCCCCACCCCTACACCCAGCCCTCCCCGTAACCCGAACCCCACCCCTAACCACAACCTGGCTGGGCCGCTCAAGGACATGCACAGACTTTCTCTGAAGCCACTCCTTTGTTCTCTTGGCTGTGTGCTTCGGGTCGTTGTCATGTTGGAAGGTAAACCTTTGCCCCAGTCTGAGGTCCACAGCGCTCTGGAGCAGGTTTTCTTCAAGGATCTCGGTGTACTTAGCCGCATTCATCTTTCCCTCTATCAGGACTAGTCACCCCGTTCCCGCTGCTGAAAAACATCCCCACATCATGATGCTGCCACCGCCATGCTTCACTGTAGGGATGGTATTAGCCAGGTGATGAGCGGTGCCTGGTTTCCTCCAGACGTGACGCTTGGTATTCAGGCCAAAAAGTTCAATTTTGGTTTCATCAGACCAGAGAATCTTGATTTTCATGGTTTGAGAGTCCTCTAGGTGCCTTTTGGCAAACTCCAAGCAGGCTGTGATGTGCCTTTTACTAAGGAGGGGCTTCCGTCTGGCCACTCTACCATAAAGGCCTGATTGGTGGAGTGCTGCCTGGATGGTTGATCTTCTGAAAGGTTCTCCCATCTCCACAAGGATACGCAGGAGCTCTGTCAGAGTGACCCTCGGGTTCCTGCTCACCTCCCTGGCCAAGGCCCATCTTCCCTGATTGCTCAGTTTGGCCGGGCGGCCAGGTCTAGGAAGATTCTTGGTGGTTCCAATCTTCTTCCATTTACGAATGATGGTGGCCACTGCGCTCTTTGGGACCTGTAAAGCTGCAGAGATTTTTCCGTACCCTTCTCCAGATCTATGCCTTGACACAATCCTGTTTCTGAGGTCTGCAGATATTTGACCCCATGGCTTGGAGTTTGCTCTGACATGCACTGTCAACTGTGGGACCTTATATAGGCAGGTGTTGGCAATCCCCAATCATGTCCAATCAATTGAATTTATCACAGGTGGACTCCAATTAAGTTGTAGAAACATCTCAAGCAGTATCAGTGGAAACAAAATGCACCTCAGCTCACTTTTGGGTGTCATACACTTGTGTACATATGATATTTTACATTTTGATTTTTTAATAAATTAGCACAAATGTCTAAAAACCTGTTTTCACTTTGTCATTATGGGCTATTTCGTGTAAAATTTTGAGACAAAAAATGAACTCAATCTATTGTAGAATATATCTGTAACGTAATAAAACGTGGAGAAGGTGAAAGGGGTGTGCAGACTTTCCGGCTTGACTGTATATATATATATATTTTTTCACTTAATTGTAATACTTGCCATATGTCCTTTTGAGATAATTAGTGTTCTCAATGGATCTGTCTTTTTCAGGGAGGACAGTGAAGACACCCCTCCCCCACCTGACACCTCTGTTTTTGCCAAATAAAGTGATGTATAATTCATTACTTTTGCTGTAAAAAGTCAAGTTGAAGGCTTGTTATATAGAAACCTGTTATTCTGCTGGCTTATGGGTCTCTGGTAAATCTAATTTATTTTAAATGTAAAGCAGATTGGTTGGATAACATTACGGTAAGTAATCCTTTTCAGAGAGGCATTTGGGCACTTTTGGGCATGCTTTGTAAATGAATACCCTCATACACATAAACACAAAACATGTGTAGGTTCATTTTCTTCACATTTTGTATTACAAACTTTTAAACTTTTTTTAAAACTTTTAAAAGAAAAATAAAGTTTTCTGATGATTAACATGCCTACACAGAAAGATATACACATGTTTTATATTTGGAGTGGTTTGGATAGCTTTTGGGACACCTGGGCCCCGTTTTGGGAAAAATACCAATGGATAAGGAAGGCCTGTAGATATCTTTACGAAATTGTATACACAAGTGGACAACATATTAGTGCACTAGTATAAGCAATTCTAAGAAGTTGAGATATTCAGTGATAAACTATAAAAACACAAGGCGTTTTGTATTTTTTTTTATATTCCTATGTGTATTTTGTATAAACTGTATGTGACCACTTTGACATAAATTTATTCTGTTGCAAATTTCTGAATGGCACAAGCCTCTTCTTTCATTCAAACTTTGAACCATGGATGTGCAGTGAATAGTTTTTCAGATATTGGTACTTAATTGACACTAGTAAAAACTAGACGAAAATTAGGTCAAATGGGCTTACTATATTCAGTTTACCCTTTTATTAAGCACTTAGCCAGTGGGAGGTCCTTTCTCCTATGCAGAGGTTTCAGGAGCTCTCCGAACAAAAACAAACAATTGTTAATATACAGTCCCGGCCAAAAGTCTTGTCGCATGAGTGGACAAAAGTGACAATTGCTAATTACCCAACTCTTAATTAGCTAATACAGTTAGGAAACAACACAAATTAATCATAAGTGTCTAAAGTTTATTTAGATACTAGCAAAACAAAAATTTTAATAGATGCTTATAAGGTTCATTGCTTGATAATGATGAACAAGCCAGTTTCTACCTGGACAAAAGTCTTGTCGCAAATCAAATTATAATCAATAAATTTTATCTTTCTCAAAAAGTTAATAAAATACCAAATGAAAAATCAGTCTAGTATTTCATCATGGACTATAAGTTAAGAAATTAATATCTTGTATGGGTTCCTTTGGCCTGCAGAACAGTTGCCATCCGGTTTGGCAGAGAGTCGTAGAGCTTGTTGATGAAGTCGTCGGGGATGGCATGGAAGGCCACCTTGCAGGCATCCCAAAGCTCCTCCAAGTTCTTCGGCTTGGTCCTCCAAGCTTCCTCCTTCATTCTTCCCCAGATATGCTCAATAATATTCATATCTGGAGACTGTGCTGGCCATCCCTGAAGGACCTTGATCTTCTTCCCCCTGAGAAACTTCATAGTGGAACCTGAGGTATGGCAAGGAGCTCCATCCTGTTGAAAAATCTGACCCCTCTTGTAGTTGGGAATGTACTGGGAGGCAAGAATCTGTTGATATTTGGCACTGTCAATGTTACCATCCACCTTACAGATCTCCCTGGCACCTCCGTATTGGATGTAACCCCAAACCATAATCTTTCCACCTCCAAATTTGACTGTCTTCTGGGTGAACTGTGGGTCCAGGCGGGCCCCAGAGGGTCGTCGACAATATTGGCGGCGCTTGGGATGGAGCTCAACTGACGATTCATCTGAAAAATCAATTTTTTGCCACTTTTCTGCTGTCCAACCTTCCGTCAGGCTGTGGGCCTTGGCGTACGCAACACGGTTTCTTGTCTGTCTGAAACAGGCGTTGCTGGCGTCCACTCCTCCCTGGGGTTGGCTTTTGACCGTCGGACTAGCAAGCTGTCGTCTCGAGCAGTTGTCTTGCGCGGTCTGCCCGACCTGGGTCTGTCATGGACGTCACCAGTCTCTTGGTAGCGCTTGCGAATCCTCTCCACCTGCCGTTTAGACACATTGAAGATGTCTGAAACTTCAGCAGGAGACTTGGACTTGAGATTCTTGATGATCAGCACTTTGGTTTCTGGTTTGATCTTGGGCATGTTGACAGAAGCAATGTTGAGCATGAACTTGGCTTAAAGTGTCAAATTTCTGCTTTTATAGCTCAAAGGTACCTACAGCTGACTAATCAAGCCCCTTGTTTGTTTCTACCTTATTCACTGTGGCCTAGAAATTGGAGTTGGCCATTGCGACAAGACTTTTGTCCGGCCAAAACTGGCCTGTTGATCATTATCAAGCTGTAACATTTAGTAACAATTTTGAAATGTCATTTTGCTAGTATCTAAATAAACTTTAGACACATGATTAATTTGTGTTGTTTCCTAACTGTATTAGCTAATTAAGAGTTGGGTAATTAGCAATTGTCACTTTTGTCCACTCATGCGACAAGACTTTTGGCCGGGACTGTATAACAATGCAAGATAATTACATGTTTTCAATCATGAATCCATGTGAACAATGTGAACAATGTGAACAAAAACAATAAGGTGATGACTTGCTGGGCCATTTCGTAACGCAACCAGAGTCGGCGCAGCCAAAGCCTAGCCTACCATAGCCAAATAAATAAATAGGTTACCTAGCTTGCTGTAATCTATATAATGATACACTACATGGTCAAAAGTATATGGACACCTGCTCATCCAACATCTCATTCCAAAATCATGGGCATTAATATGGAGTTGGTCCCCATTTGCTGCTATAACAGCCTCCACTCTCCTGGGAAGGCTTTCGACTAGATGCTGGAACATTGCTGCGTGGATTTGTTTCCATTCAGTCAGAAGAGCATTAGTGAGGTCACTGATGTGGGGCTATTAGGCCTGGCTCGCAGGCTTTCCAATTGATCCCAATGGTGTTTCATGGGTTTGAGGTCAGGGCTCTGTGCAGGCCAGTCAAGTTCTTCCATACCAATCTTGACAAACAATTTCTGTATGGACCTCTATTTCTGTATGGACCATTGTCATTCTGAAACAGGAAAGGGCCTTCCCCAAACTGTTGCCACAAAATTGGAAAGCCAGAATCATCTAGAATGTCATCGTATGCTATAGTATTAAGATTTGCCTTCACTGGAACTAAGGAGCCTAGCTTGAACCATGAAAAGCAGCTCCATAGCCTGAACCTGCACCGCCACTCCCCAAACTTTCTTCCATCATCCCCACTGAACTTGGGTACCGACAGAGCACACATAAACCACAGGAAGGTTCTACTGGTAACACCAGACCCCATTGGGCTGCATTACCTTGTCCCTCCATACTCTAGGTGATGCTGTTGGAGAGTATACATGGTAGATCCTGCCAATTATCCTGCTCCAAATATTTATGGTGCCTGGGGTGGTGAGCTTGCCCACACTAACCCATCTACCTTTCCCCTTTTTCACAGGTTTGCCACCACTCTCCAAACAGCACACCGACACATGAGTAAAAGAAAAGTACAATGTCTTTATTGTTAATGAATTTGTTAAAACACAGTTAAAAATAATACTTTTTTACAGGGTCTGCTTCTCCCCCCTCTCACTGGACGCCCAGACACACACACTACATATTTCACACTGTGAGGATCACACCACACAAAAGATTCGGTTCCACAGACTAGGAGGCACTCTGCACGCACCAAATATGGCCCCCCAGGATCCACCTAACACTTTTAAGGAGGGAAACAGCTGAACCCATATTGGGCACACTCACAACTCACATACAATGCCACAGACACATAACAACGGACACAACTCAATTTACGGTGGAGGTCCCAGCTGCGCCACAATGCCAGTGGGGGCCTACCACAAATAAAAGAAAATAAAAAACCCATACACAAAACATACAATAGGGAGCATCGCCGCCCTCCAGGTTGCAGCGAAAAGGTCAGGCCCCTCCTACCTACAGGACTTAATCCAGCACTACGCCCCTGCTCGACCACTTCGCTCTGCTGCTGCAGGGCGACTTGCGCTTCCCTCCCTCCGTGTTAAAGGCTCCCGCTCGTCCTGACTGCGGAGCTTTTCCACCCTAGCTCCCCAGTGGTGGAACGAACTCCCCACTCTGCTGCGCTCAGCTGAAACACTCTGTTTTTCGTCGTGGTCTGAAAACGCACTTTTTCAGACTCCACCTCAACTAAAACTATACCTATATAGGGCCATTCTATAGTTTTCTATTTAACTTGTGTTTTTGGTTATTCTATAGTTCAGAATGTATAGCTGACTGTGTGTACTTGTGTTTATTACTAGGGATAGCTCCTATGCTGTGAGAAAGCAGTGCTTTGTCGGATTTGCTTTGTAGTCGCGTCAATGACCTTCAATATGCACTTATTGTACGTCGCTTTGGATAAAAGCGTCTGCCAAATGATTGTAATGTATGTAATGAAAATATAGCTTTGAAGCTTTCAAAAATCATATATCACAAGCTAGCACTGGACCTGCATAGTTTGGAGTGTGATAGAAAAATTATTAGTTGTGCTAACAATAACTAAACTATAGTAAATGACATGCAGATGGGGGCACAAAACCAACCCCCACATAGCATGTTACTCTCTGTTTCATATCTGCACCATATTCCATTAGGGATGCATCCAAAGACACCTTTCCTCCTTGGATTGGATACACGGCCGCTATGTTTACATTCCTTAGAATAACCCCTGCTCCAGGTCTCTGCTCCAGGCCTCTGCTCTCAGACCTTTGACAAAGTGGAGAATATCTCCGTTTCAGATTGGAATCTCAGTGTACGGTCTGGTGAAGGAGAGCACATTGAATCATATGAACTCATATGGAATACTTAAACACACACATTGATATTTTGAGCTGTTAGTCATGCATGAATTATTATGAAAACTTATTTTTGTTTATATGCTAGATAACCTTATATATAACCTTAACTTCTATGCATGCTACTGGGTACCTTTTAAATCTAACTGGTCTGCTTATAGATACGTAAAAGCTCTTTGCATTAAAGAATATATTTTTAGTACTTATACATGAACATATATGGTGTAAAAACAATAGTTAAGAAAGTACATTTTTCCACATTCCTTTTTTGAAACTTCTTTGTCTTAACTTTCCCCCTCTGCGAGATAAGGCGGAGTCAACTGACAAGTGACCAGAGCATCTGAATTATGTGAAACAAGGACACCTCCCTGCATGAGTGGAAAAGTACTGAGAAGGGTGCAAGGGGTGTATATAATTTGGTGCTGAATGTTGCCTGACGAGACACTTCTTTGGTGCTCTGTGTAGAGCATTCGAGCAAGTCTCTCCTATTTGATCAAATAAATTTGGATTTTGACCTGACGAACACTGACTTGTAAGAAAATTATTTTGTCTCCCTTGATGACTAAGAGAAAATCCATGACAGGAGCTAGCTTGTAATCAGTCAGACAATAACATCAGCTGCTTTTGCAGCTAATGAAAGTTATTCGGTTTCATCTCATTTTGCTAGCTAAAATATCAGATTATGTAAATGATTGGGGTAATTAAATAATTGGTAATTGGTGGAAGCAAAAACCTGCATACACACCAGTCCCCCAGGACTGAAGTTGGCCACCCCTGTTCTAGATCATCTGTCGTTCATTCTGTGGAGCCATTGGAGGGGGGCATGATCGGAATAAAGGACTAAGGGCCTCCCGAGGAGGTAGTAGCGGAGAGTCAGCACCACCCCAAATCTTTTTTCAGAGGAATCCGTCTGTAGGATAAACGGCAGAGAGAAATCAGGTCTAATTAGCAGGGGACCACCACACAAGCACGTTTTAATTTTCATAAACGCCGACTGGAAGTTTGGAATGAACCGGCGATAATAGTTAGCTAGCCCCAGGAACGACCTCACCTGCTTTTTGGGGACAGGCAGAAATTGCTGCGGTCTTATCCACAGAAGGACTGACCCGTCCCCGTCCCAAGAGGAACCCCAGATACTGTACCTCCCTCCATTCAATTGCACACTTACCACCTGTGAGCCTACACCCTCGCAGAGTCTTCAGGACGGCTTGCAAATGCTGCATATGCCTCAGCTAATCGTTACTGTGGATGATGACCTGATCAAAATAACCAGCACCATATGCAGCATGCGGTCTTAATAGCCTGTCCATCAAATGCTGAAAGGTAGCGGGCGCCCCATGCAAACCAAACGTAAGGGTGACAAATTAGTTTAAACCGAAAGCAGATTTTTCCTTGGACACTGGAGAAAAGGGAATCTGCCAGTAGCCCTTTGTTAAATCCTCTGTGGAATAAAATTGAGCAGTGCCCAGCCGATCCAGCAGCTTGTCCACCCGAGGCATAGGCTAGGCATCAAATTTCGAAACTCCGTATACCTTTTAGTAATCCACACAGAAATGGGCAGACCCATCAGGCTTAGGCACAAGAACAATGGGCCTACACCCATCACTGTGAAATTCCTCTATTACCCCCGTATACAGAATTTTGCCCAATTCTTCCTGAACCACTTTTTTCTTATTTTCAGGTAGTCTATACGGGCGACTTCTAACTACAGTGCCCAGTGGGGTATGTATGTGGTGTTCTATAACGTCTGTCCTTCCTGGTAGGGGTGAGAACACATCGGAAAATTCTTGCTGGAACTGAGCTACCTCTGCCTGCAGTATCGGAGTCAGATGGCTGTCAATTGAGACCGGCTGAACTTCAAATTGGGAATTTCTAGTCCCAGTTCATCTGAAATGACGTCCGATGTAGCTAGCAAGGCAGGGTTTACCTCCCTCCACAGTTTTAGCACATTGAGGTGGTAGATCTGGCGTGCCCCTCCCCTATCAGAACAAATTACCTCATAATCAACATCAAAAGGTCCTTTGCACTTAGCGAGTAATTAGGATGCTGTCGACGGGAGAAAAACAAGGAATTTGTCTCCCGGTATAAATGTTTGTAATTGAGCTCCCTTGTTGTATTGCTGTCTCTGTCGTTCTTGGGCCTGGAGCAAATGTTCACGTGCAATTTGACCGAGTGAATGTAGCTTTGCTCTCAGGTCCAAACCATGTTGAAAAACAAATTAATTTTTACTTTGGCTTGGACCCTCCTCCCAAATTTCCTTTAACGGGTCCAAAATGCCACGGGGTATTCGCCCATACAATAATTCAAAAGGGAAAACCCAGAGGAGGCTGGGGGAACCTCACACCGCAAACAAAAGGGGATCAATTTGTTTGTCCCAATTTTGAATATCGGTGGAAACAAACTTACAAATCATTGTCTTCAGCGTCTTATTGAACCGCTCTACCAGCCCGTCGGCTTGAAGGTGGTTGACGCTAGTTCAAATAGACCTGACACCCAACAATGTGTATAGTTCGAACGTGTTTGTGACATAAACAAGGTGCCCACTCTTCCACCGGCCAGTTGCACGCCGTGGCCAAAAAGTTCCTCTGGGTTGTCCTTCGGTCCCATCATGAAGACAACGTCGGAAGCATGTCTGCCAAGAACATTATAGCCAGCAACAGCCTGAAACTGTCTCCTAGTCACTGCTGCCACAGTGACCTGAGGATGGGCCAGATTGAAAAACTGGAAAGAGAAATGAACCGGCTTACTGAGGAGCTGAAGAAGAAAGACGGCATGCTAAATGGATTTATTGATGTAGCCATTGCCCAGGCGAAGCACAGCTCGGCTCTGAACTTTTCAAACGCCGGCGGTGATTGTGAGTTTCGTGATGGTGACCTGTTCCACTCATTGCAGGTAGCTCCTTCTGCTCCAACCGCTTGCTGTACCCAGTCTGCCTGCTCCACTCCAAGGCCTCCTACTCGGTCCCATCCCTGGGATGGCACCCAGAGAGACGGGAGAAGGTCTCGTAAGGGAAGGAGAACTGGCAATGGTCTCCCAGCACGAGCTGAGCTGCTTTTAACAAACAGATTCCAACCCCTGAGGGAGATAGATGCGTCAGGGATTTCATTGGATGGTCTTCCCAGGGCTGATACGCCGGGCAGCGAAGCGGACTCGAGGAGAGCGGTGCCCCCCCAGGATTGCAACTACCGTGGCGGTCTAAATGGTGGAGCTGCTGGGGAAAACCATCCACCGGCCTCAGTAAGGTCAGGAATGTTGGGCATTGCAAATCTAGTATGACAGAATGCATCCTAATCAAGAAGGTTCAAGACAGCTGTCTTCAAACATTGACTCGGTGCTCCACCTCTGATGGGATATTTTCAGGACTACCTGCCCAAGCCTGTGTAAGACAGGGGACAGAAATGAGCCTGTTTTTAATGTTGATGCTGTTACTTGCACAAGTCCGCATGAGAGGCCTACTAGTAGTCAGGTCTATAACAAGGTAATACAATGCATTTCTCTTTTTAGAACTCACAGATCCAGTCATAGACCAAATGGGATATCCATTAACAATTTGATATCTGTGCCTATAATAAAGTGTAGCTCAGTTGTATCAGCTGATACGGAGCCTCCTCTCTTAGAATCTGCATCAGTTTTTAAATCTAGAGATGGGCTTGGGCTGCTACACATAAATGTGAGAAGTCTGGTCTCTAAAATGGACTATGTCAATATTCTGATCCAACAGGCAAATCCTGATATTTTAGTCATTTCTGAGTCTTGGCTAAAAAAATCTATCTCAGATTCTGATATAGATCTTGGTGGTTTTAACCTTTTTAGAGCAGACAGAAAACGGAAAGGTGGTGGTGTAGCTATCTATATTAAAACATGTTTTCCAGTATCTGTACTTATCTCATCCAAAAAGAGTATGAATGTTTGGCTCTGTCAGTAAATCTTGGGGAAAACAACCAGGTGACAGTGATAGGGGAATATAGACTCCCTCCTTCAGCCCTCCCCTATGCCATTGACAACTTAGTAGACATATTTTCTTCCTATACAGCTACATTAATTATGGGTGATATTAACCTTGATTTGGAAAAACCAACGTCTGACAGTTTCAAAGATATGTACACTAATCTAAACCTGACTCAACTAATAACTAAACCAACACGTCCTAATGTGAAATGTAGCTCCAAATCTTATTTGATTGACATTATACTCACCAATATGCCTCAGAGGCACTCATCCAGTGGAGTCTTTCCTCAAGATTTCAGTGATCACTGCTCTATTGCCTATATTAGGAATGTGAAATTACGTAGGACAAAGCCGTGTATCATATCCGAAAGGAATTTTGACACTCAGGGGTTCCTGCATGATTTAAATATGTGTGATTTAGATAGGGTGTCCCTCATATCTGATCCAGACCTGGCCCTTGCATTTTTCTCCAAAACTTTTAACACTATTGCTGACAAACATTCTCCCTTTAGTAGACTACGGATTAAGGACAGACATACTGTTTGGTTCTCACATGAACTATCTGAAGTAATTATTGAGAGGAATTGTAATTACTGAGCAGGGAAAAACTGTTTTTAGTTATTGTGCTCCTAGTATAATGGGGGGAATTGGGTTTGGAGGGCCAGATGCAACAGAGCGAAGCCAAAAAGTATTTCCGATAATCGGAAACACCACTAGAGCGAAACGTATTCGCGAACAGAGATAAAAGGATAACAAAGAATGGAGCAAAAGACTCCCGGCGCAGAGCCAAACGAAAAACAACCCTAAAAACAGGGTGAGGCTCAACACTTTGAGCAGAATATCGATAAACAGAAATTACCTTTGAGTCTCATTAGAAAAGAGACTAAACGAAGGGAGAAAAACTAATGAAAATAGTATTTCTGCGGTACTGGAAAAAATAAGCTCAGACAAGATCAGTGCAGACAAAGGAAATGCCTCTCCTCCTCAAACGAGGGTTTAGTAAAAAGAGAGGTGAAAGGAAACCAAGAAAATAATTCCTCCAGCTCACAAACCCAGCGAGTAACAAATAAAGAGGTAGTAGAAAGAAGCATAAAATATAGGAATGCCTCTTAAAGAACAGAAAAGGATCAGTTGAAGAGGCAGAATGGCGCAGGCCGGACTAAAAACACAAAGCAAGTTAACACCTGACCGCTAATGCTGAAATTTACTTCAACTACACGGTGACTATGCTAAAAACAGTTAAATTAACTAACGCACAGCTGAAACTGAATGAAAAGACACTTAGCCTATCCGACGGTAGATTATTGACAACACTGGTCTGATTGCACTCTAAATCTAACCGGACTTGTCCTGCTTTGCTTAATAGTAACAGCAAGGAAAGCAGTCTCCGTATTCCTATACCTTTACCAGCTACGTGTCAAGTGCAATATTGAAGCACTGGAAATCGCAAACCCAGAGCTATATATAGCCGACAGGAAACCACAAACAGGTGTGAAGGATAATTGCAGAGCGAGATGAAAATACCGAAACGGAAGACGGAAAATCCGATAGAATGCATCAACGCCGCTAAAAGAAAGAATGACCGCCGAAATAAAACGAGGCTGCCGAAAACCATGACACCTAGAGCATGGAATGAGTTTCAAGAGATCATCAAATTGGATGCCTTAGTCTCATTGGGCAAATTCAAAAATGCGTTAAATGAATTTGAAGTCGAGGTCTGTGCATGTTTTAAATAATGTTGCCAAAACGTTTATCAGTTTGAATGTCTAAAATGTATTGATGTACATTACATTTACATTACAGGCATTTTGCAGACGCTCTTATCCAGAGCGACTTACACAACTTTTTAGCTTATTTTTTATTTTTTACATTATACAGCTGGATAATCTATCTTCATCAGATGCATGATGTTTTTATATTGTTTTATGATTTTTAAATACTGTATGAATGCTTTGTAACCAGGGCACCATTGTAAATGAGACCTTGGTCTCAATGGGTTCCCCTGGATAAATAAAGGTTAAATAAAAAAATCTTGTGTAGCTTGATGTTCGCCAGGAAGGGGGGTCGGAGTGGGACTTGTTAGCCTAGTCTTCAGCAGCTCCATCAGGATGGCTCAATCTGCAGCCTGCGACGCTGTCACAGCTTCCAGCGCCTGTTGTTCGTATTCCTGCATGTTGCAGAGAGCTTAGTGTTGCGACTCCTGCATTTGCACCAGCTGCCTCAACAGCGGAGATGGCTCTATCGTCGGAGTGACTATTCTGTCCCAGGTTTCGGCACCAAATTGTCACACACCCCGACAATAAATCCCTGGGAGGGACAGTGTTGGGTTTTCAGTTCTGTTTTCCATCTTAAGGAAGGATCAGACCTCTGTCTGTTCACTGGGTTCTTACTCAGTGTGATGGCCCCCTGATTGTCTCCATGGATCTTGGTGCAACTGTAAACTTTATTATCCATGCCATTTAACAGTTGACTTAGGTACATGCTTTCCTGAGTAGTGGTTGCTAGATCGATGTATTCAGCCTCACAAGTAGACAGTGCCACTGTAGGCTGTTTCTTTGACTTCCAGGAAATAACAGGGCCCTGTTTGGTCAGGCTAAAACAGTACAGTTATCCTGTAGTGCTACGTCTATCTTCCAAAGAAGATGCCCAATCAGAATCACTGAATGCTATTAGACTCAAGTCTTCATCAGTTTTCTTGAAGCACAACTCATAGTCAATAGTACCTTTTAGGTATCTCAAGACATGTTTTGCAGCTATCAAGTTCTCAGCTTTCAGCTTTGCCAGTGTTTGTGACAGTTTGCTAACAATCCAGCTAATATCTGGTCTGGTACAAGTCATGGCATAAATCAGACTGCCTACAATCTCATGATATTCCTTGTGATTAACAACCTCATTGCTGTCACCCTCCAATTTTAGCTCACATAGAGTAGATCTAAGTTTACAATTTCACATTCCAAACCTTTCAATTATTTTTAGGATGTACCTTTTCTGATTCATTTTGATTTCCTCTCCCTTCTGTTCAAAATTAATGCCTAAGAAGTATGATATTTTCCCCAGATCCTTCATGTTAAATTGGGACTTCATGGTGTCTTTTAACATCTTCTTTCTATACACACAGTGGTCAGATAGATTTCTCACAAAGTTGTTTTGTTCTAGATGATCATGTAGAAGTTTGTACCAATTACTGCCAGATTGTTTCAAGCCGTAGAGGGATTTCTTTAACTTACATACTCATTTCTCCCGTCTCTGATGTCTTTTCGACACCCTCTGGTTGTTTTAAGAAAATTTCTGTATCTATTGGAGCATGTAAGTATGCTGTTTTTACATCCATCTGATGAGCAATGAAGTTGTTTTGCACGGCTACCTGCATAAATGCCCATACTGAAGTAAGGTTTGCTGTTGGGGCAAACGTCTCATGGTAGTCTGTGCCTTCTATCTGATTGTAACCCTTTAGCAACGTATCTAGCTTTAAAGATTTTCCCTCCTTCAGCATTTTCTTTAATGGCATAGACCCGTTTACCCCCCACTGTATTCCTACCCTCAGGTAAAGAGGTCAGTTCAAATGTGTCATTTTCTTTAAGTGAGTCGAGCTCTTACTTCATAGTACGTTCCCATCCGGGCGCCTCGGGTGACATCAGGGCTTCTCTATAGGTTTGGGGGACTCCCCATACCGCCCTGTAACAATAATCGACACTGGCATAGGTTACATTGTTATCTTCAAAGTTTGGTAGGTAATCATCTAAGTATTTTGGGGCTCTCATCTCTTCTTGGATAGCACTGGTTTTGAACATGACAAGGTTTTGGATCTGCAGTTTTTGTTCTCATCTAGGACTAGGTTTTCTGTAGTTTCATCATGTTGTGACACATCTGTATTATCTGCGTTTACATTCTCCTCGTTCCCACCTAGGACCTGGTTCTCTGTGCTACCCTCACTCTGTGGCACATCAGCACTATCCTCACTATGTCTGTTGTTCAACACTGTTCTTTCTAATGAATTTCACCAGTCTGTGCTTTGACACCTTTTCTGTATGTGGGTGGTAGACCAGGTAAGCCGGGCTGTTCTTACTGTACCCCAGAAATATTCCATTCTCACCTCTGGGGTCCAGTTTCTTATGATCATGTTTTTATGCATAACAATCTGATCCAAACACCCACATTTTTGAAAAATTCGGCTTTTTTTTCCTGTTATCATGTAATGTGGGGTATTTTTAGTCCTGTCATTGTAACATCTATTACGAATTTGAGCAGCATTTTGAACTGCATAAGGCCACAATACCTTTGGTAATCCCTTCTCTAATAATAGACACCTTCCCATTTCAAAGAGCGTCCTCCACTGTCTCTCGGCTGTGCCATTTTGATGGAGAGAGTAGGGAGAAGAGGTCTCATGTCTTATACCTTTATCCCTTAAAAGTGACTGAAAAGCATTGCTTGTGTATTCTGTGCCATTGTCTGATCTGATACACTTGACTCTACCGTATGGTGCACTGTCTGCAAGGAACGTCTTTGTTGCTAATGTTGTGTCACTCTTGTTTTTAAGGAAATAAACAGACACTGCCCCGAAAAATCATCTGTGAATAAGATTACATACTTAAATCCATCTTGAGCAGTTGGCTCAATGGGACCTGCTAAGTCAGTATGTACTAACTCCAGAGGCACACTAGCTTTTGCATCAGGTTTCCTATTTATGTTATTGGTGAATTTTCCCTCAGTGCAGACATTACAATCTACCTTGGTGTTACCTGTGATTTTCATACCCTCTAACACATTGGGTAATTTTAACACATCATCAATAGTGTCCGAGAATCTCATGCCATGTTTTGACATCACAAGTTAAATTTACTTTGTCACTGGACCTCATATCGTTAACTGAATCATCAACACATTGTTCGTTGTTATTTACCATTTTGAGGTAGTACAGTCTCTCATGCTCCTCTATGCGGAAAACGGTTCCATCCTTGTATATACAGTAAGTTAATTCGGTCCCTCCTGGAAGATCACTTTGGCTCCATCAGTCGTGGCTGCTTTTACAGAGACTATGCTCTGTGGATACGATGGTATGAATAAGGCCTTTCTCAATGTGATCTTGACGCATCTTCCTTCTAAATCCTGCAGAAACACCTCCACGTCGCCACGTTTCAACGCCACGTTGTTCATCCTGGCTCCGTCAGCTAGCACCATCTAATTGTGACTTTGGGTTGAAAGTCTCATCAAATCTCGTGAATTTGTTTTTCTCTGTTATGATGTGTGATGTTGCTCCACAATCTACCATTAGGCGGTTTCTTTTAATATTTTCCAGGAGAAATCTTTGACTAACCTTGAATACAAATGTTTGTTCTGCCTCATGGTCTTCTTTTCTTTCCGCAGTTTGTTTTGCGTCATCTTTGTGCTTGGTTTTTTTCCTGCATGTCTCGTCGTTGTGTGTTGAGCTTCTATGGTAGCTGCACCACTTAATGGCGCCTTTTTGGTGGCAATCTCTTGCAATATGGCCGCGATTCCCGCATCCGTAGCAGGTCACAGATGATATGTCCACTTTCATTACATTGTCCGATTTTGTTTTAGTGTCAAACTTTTCTGTCTCCTCATAGCTTCAGTTTACTTTTGAACTGGATAAACGTTAATTCCTTGCTGCTCTGCGTCGTATGAATGGCGAAAGGTTTGTATGATTGTGGAAGGCCCTTCAGAATCATGGCTATTATCAGCCCATCACTAATTACTTCCTTTGCATTTCTTAAGGACGTTACCCGCCTTTTCAGCTCGGATGATATAGTCCGTCAGAGATTCGTCAGACTCCTTCTGCAGCAAAGTTAGTTCTGTATATAGGGCAATAATTCTGGGCTTACCCTGACTGGCGTTATGACTCCGTAGTATTTGTAGGGCTTTTCTGTCGCCATCTGCCGCCTCGCTCATCACCGATAGGCTTTTGTCATTGAGGAATTGAATTAACTCTGTGTAGCAGTCTCCGTTCTCTTCTGGGTCTGGATCAGCGGCGGAGAGTGTATTGTGTCCCTTAAGCCCATTATTCTCAGGTGGCCGAGAAACTTTACTTCCCAAAGCTCGTAATTATTTTAGTCTCCGTCGAAAATTAACCTCTGCCATCTTCCTCCTGTATCACGCCTGGGCCTAAACCTGTTGGGTTTTCAGTTCTGTTTTCCATCTTAAGGAAGGATCACACAGAAGATATCTTCGGATACTTACTTTATTCTTTTACACACAGCACCGGAAAAACATCAGTCTCCATTATCATTTCTTCCTTAGTTTTACGTCACTTAAACAAGACCGTATTACTTATAATACAAGTGCACAAAACTCTGGTCTTAAACCATATACAGTAATATGGGAGCATATAATTCTGACAAATGAGATCTTACAACTTAAATGATATAACAGATGAGAGCACATAACTTAACTTAGACAGAATAGCAGGATACAGGGAGATGCAGCAGTTCCGGCTTTCACCGGCCTTTATTGAGCAAGTTTTCAAAATACGCGAAAAACGACACAAATCTTCACCTCTCACCCTCACGGGATCCAGGCAAAAATAATAAACTAAAATAAAAGAGACAAAATAAACAAACACAAACACTTTTCAGCAATGGACTTTCACTGTCCCGTGGTTTCACTCTCGCTCTCTCTCACTGCTGCAGGGATTTCCTGGTCTCAGACACCTACTGTGGAAAAGAAGCACACTTTTAAGCCCTGGGCTGATTAATGCTGCCATGTGTGTGCCTACTTAACCAGTAGGCATGACCCCAGATTGCTCTGATTCCCTCTGCCAAATGGAGCCCTGCCACAACATTATATCAATTTTTTGATCAGAGATGTAGTCACTGATCAATGGTACTTTATTGTTCAAAAACCATACGTTGAACAGGGCAAATTTAAAACAGTCATTATCAGGATAAATCAGTTCCAAGTGCATCAGGCAAAGTACACAGGAGTCAACCCCGCATTTGGTAGTTTTAATTCACAGGGAGTGGGAGGTTGACCAAAAAAACGAATGATGGTGACCGGTGAAAACAATTGGACAAAAGCCTAATTATTAAGCATAATACATTAATCCTATTGCTGTCACACTATTGTAAGTTATGGGGCGCTGTTTGTAAAATATTGCACATTCTGTAATTCTGCTCAATTTTTACACATTTAGCATCGCCAAATGTAAAAAAAAATAAAAAAATACACTACAATTTTAAAATTTCACTTTTTTAAACATTTAGAGATACATTACTGTAAACCATTGTAATTGCTTTTCCAAGAGTAATGTTTTTAAATTTTTATTTGTTCTTAAATAAAGCAAGATTGAATAATGGTATATAATATATAAACATAATTGTTATATAAATATTTAATGTAAAAAACTATCCAAAAAAAAAAAAAAACTTCTCATGGAAGAAAACCTGAGGAAAATTACACTCCAGAAAGGATGTTTATTGGTTGACAAGTTAATTTGACAAAATGTACAAGTTTTAAATTGCAACTTTGTAGATAGATATATACATAGATAGAATACCATATTTTTCCCATGCATACATTTCTCTATCAGCATATAAAATTCACATTTAGAAGTAGACAGTTATACCAAGAAACATAAAATAATAACACTTTTTTTCCTTTCTTTCTTCGCCACTATTTTGCACTGTACTGTGAATTGCAGATGTGTGACTTGTGGACCGTTTTACCAGCTTGTGTCACAATTGTACAAACATATGGGGGTCAATTTACTAAGATCACAAATAAGGGGTGTTATTTTGCGGGCACAGCCAAAGTATTTGCACACGTTATAATTTCTCACTTTGCGGGTGATCAACTAAGAGTCATTATGTAACTTACTCCAGCCGCAAACAGCCATATTTAAATAAGGCATTGCGTGTTTGGAATGGTTATACTGTAAGAAAATGGTGAAAAGACTGGCAAGCAATGTTGCCGTTTTTATGGTATTTTTGTTGTGTAGGGCAGTGGTTCTCAACCCTGGTCCTGGGGACCCCCTGTGTATGCTAGTTTTCGTTCCAACCACAATTGCAATACTTGAATTTTAACAAGCTGTTAATTTTTCTTAATTATGTGTTTTTAATGTTTAGAGGGATTATTTACATTCTTAAGCCACATTATGTAAGTAATAGCTATGCATGCCATGAAGAATAAAAGTCCAATATTCACATTGTGCTGTATTGTAAACAATTAAAAGGAGGTAAAAAATGTTTTAACTGATCAAATTAAAGACTGAGGTGAATCAATTGGCTCATAATTGGTGAAATTGTGGACACATGGCCACTAAAACTAACCGTTTGGTAAATAATGAAGAATTCAAAGACAAAGCAAATGATAACGAGCCAAACCTGCATTGTGTTAACAAGTTTAAGGAAAAAATTATGAAGGAACTTAAACTTGTGTTCAATTACCTAATTAGGAGCCTATTCACCTGAGTTCTTACCTCTTCTTTGTAATTGTTTGCAATATAACACAATAAGCATAACGAACATGGGATTTTTTTTCTTCAAAGCATGCATAGCTATTGCTAACATAACGTGGCTTAAGAGAGTAAAGAGTTTTTATCTCTATACAATAAAAACACCTAATTAAGAAAAAATAACAGCTTGTTAAAATTCTGGTATTGCAATTGTGGTTGGAACGAAAACCAGCATACACAGGGGGTCCCCAGGACCAGGGTTGAGAACCACTGGTGTAGGGTATAGGCTGCTGTTACACTGAACAGCTTATTAGGAACTGTTTCACTGGATGTCTCTTAGTTTCTGCTGGGAGTTACAGATGTTTGTCAGGACTGAAATGATCATAACTATGCTTCTAGCACTAAGCCGACTTGTGCGGTAAGTGTCATATAAAATCACATTTCCATTTGTTCATGGGTTTTATTTTTATACCTCGACGCCGGCGACAGCCGTGGCCAGAGGCATTATGTTTTTGGGTTCATCTCTTGGACTCAAGGATGAACTGATTAGATTTTGGTGGTCAAAGGTCAAGGTCACTGTGACCTCACAAAAGACGTTTTTGGCCATAACTCAAGAATTCCTAAGCTAATTATGACAGAATTTCACACAAATGTCTACTTGGAATCAAGGATGAACTGATTAAATTTTGGCGGTCAAAGGTCAAGGTCACTGTGACCTCAGAAAAGACGTTTTTGGTCATAACTCAAGAATTCCTATGCTAATTATGACAAAATTTCACACAAATGTCTAATAGGATAAAATTAAGTGATGACATTTTATATCCAAAAGTTCAAAGATCACTAACATGATGTTTTTTTAAACATTTTTCAGGTACATGACTGTACAGTTTCCTAATTTCATTTGAAAATAAAAAAAGACAAAACTGTATTGGCTGGCTAATTAGCTTCTCTATCAGTCCTCTGTACTCCTCTGTAAAAATAGTCTCTAAGTGAAGACAGCATGTTTCTCACTGGAAATTATTCACTGGAATCATACATGTCAATGTACTGATAACATCCATTTCACCAATACACTTCATACCTTTTAAATGAAATTCCTTCAAAGTCTTCACTACATATATTTTATGAGTCTGGACAGACATGGATGTAAACTGCAACTTGACTTGTTGGCGGAGACATACAACCGCAAGGCGGTTATTTCTAGCTTATAAAGTTTTGATTTGCTTGTTATTCACTATTTGTTACAATAGATGTTTTATTGCTTGTTTGATACAAATACTAGTTACTCTTGTATGCTGTAACATGATATGCTTCATCATTAAAAAATATATTCTTACTATTCATGATGTAGCCTATGTAGACTATCCACAAATTCTCTTCTTGTGTATTTTGAGCGTTAGCTAGAATGGGCCAGTTAATTAGCCCACATTGTTACGCAATCATTCAGAATGTTCAGTTATGGATATTCCAAACACACCCGTATGTGTCTTGCTACAATGACAGCCGTTATCTTATCTGAAGAGAATGTTGCCCAATTACTACCCAATGTTGCATTCCATATGTACTAAAATGCACCTGCAAATACCTTTCCCAAACTTCCTTTCGGACTTAGTTACATTACATTACATTATAGTCATTTGGCAGACGCTCTTATCCAGAGCGACATACATAGTGCATTAGTAAATCACTTTACACATGCTAAAGTAATCTATTTGCATGATCACCTCCCACTATTTTGCTAAATAATGTAGGGACGCTCAATTTAGCATATTCATTTCAGACTAACCCGCAAAAATGAGAAATCAATGTATCTTTCCATTTTAGCACATGTAATCTTCTTTACACCTCGTTAGTTGATCACCTTTTTTTGCGGGTGGTAACGGTTTTACATGTTTTTGTACATGCACCTTTAGTAAATCCACCTCATAGTGTAGTCATTTAAAAAAAATGTAAGTGTAACAGCTGAATTGCACGTTATTTTCAATATAAATGATCGGCATTGGACACTTTAACATGACACATAGTTTCAATGACCACATTCTCTTCAGATGGTAAGGTGAAAAAACACAGGGCCAAGTTACATTAAATAATTTAGGCAACATTGGGTAGTACTGCTTTGCAATAGAGCTTGTTTAATTTGTGTGAGCTGAGATAGCCAACAGTGTTTGTTGTAACTTGGCCTCATTTTGTTATCAATACTTTTAAAGGGTAATTCCACCCAAAAATGATGTTTGGTTTGTTGAAAAGTAGCTCTCCTCCTGATTAAAATTAACTTTCAGCCAACTTTTGAGAGCAGAGATATGGCCCCAACCTAGCAAACAAGCCCATGTAGGCCCACTGTGGGTTTATTGTGGGCAGGGGCAAACCCACACTAATCCCACGTGGGCCCACTGTGGATTTGCCCCTGCTGGGCCCTTGGCAATATTTCACCTATGGGTACAGAGCGTTAGGCAGTTCGTAGTAGGTTCAATGCAAAGGTCAAAAACACAGGCAGGCAATCCGTAAATGCAAAGTACAAAAATCAGAAAGCAAGGCTCGTGGTTAAAGTCCAGGCAAGGGTCGAGATCCAGGATATCAGTCAGCGGAGGCACGGTACTGAAAATGGCAGGCAGGCTCGTAATCAGTAGGAGAACAGAGTTCATAACCGGTAGGCAATCCGCGAAGGCAAAGGGACAGATATATGCTAGGCCAGGGGTTCCCAAACCGGTCCTGGGGGACCCCTGTGTATGCTGGTTTTCGTTGCAACCACAGTTGCAATCCTAGAATTTTAACAAGCTGTTAATTTTTCTTAATTAGGTGCTTTTCATGTTTGGAGGAATTATTTGCCCTCTTAAGCCACATTATGTCAGAAATAGCTATGCATGCCATGTAGAACAAACTCCCCATGTTCACGTTGTGCTTATTGTGCTATATTGCAACAATGACATGAAAAGAGGTTACAAAATAATGTATTTTCACTCAAATTAAAGAGTGAAGTGAATCAATAGGCTCCTAATTAGGTTGTCATTTGCTTTGTTTTTGAATTCTTCATTATCTACCAAATGGTTAGTTTTAGTGGCCATGTGTGCACACTTTCACCAATTAGGAGCCTATTGATTCAAATCAGTCTTTAAATGGATCTGTTAAATCATTTTCTTATCTTTTTGAAATAATATAGCACAATAAGCACAATGCGAACATGGGGTGTTTATTCTACATGGCATCCATAGCTATTTCTGATATAATGATAATGTGGCTTAAGCGGGTGAATAATTCCTCCAAACATGACAAGCACCTAATTAAGAAAAATTAACAGCTTGTTAAAATTCTGGGATTGCAACTGTGGTTGCAATGAAAACCAGCATACACAGGGGTACTCCAGGACCGGTTTGCGCTAGGCAAACTCGTAGTCCATAAAACAAAACAGGGTCAGGAATAGAACTGGCAGAAGACGTGGTCGTAAACAAACAAGGTCAAAACGTGGAATCAAAACAATGGAAAAATGCTCAAAAGTGAAAACAGTGAACTGAGGCAACAATCTTGCACTGAATACAAGCCAAGACAGGGTTTAAATACACTCACAGACAGGTGCAACAAATTAGAGAGAGCAGAAAGCGGAAACGAGAATCAGCAAAGGCGGAAAGGTATGAGGGGCCGTTTAGGCCAAAATTCATAATTGCCTCTCATATACACGTACAATGACTCTCACATTCACTAGTGAAGCTCTCATGCACACTGAAAAAGCATGTACATAACATCTAAATGCTTGCACGTACACCCTAAATCTTCTCATATAAACACAAAGAGCTCACACATACACGTACAATGACACTCACATTCACTAGTGAAGCTCTCACGCACACTGAAAAAGCTTGTACATGACATCTAAATGCTTGCACGCACACCCTAAATCTTCTCATATAAACACAAAGAGCTCACACATACACGTACGATGACTCTCACATTCACTAGTGAAGCTCTCACGCACACTGAAAAAGCTTGTACATAACATATAAATGCTTGCACAAACACCCTAAATCTTCTCATATAAACACAAAGAGATCGCACATACACGTAAAATGACTCTCACATTCACTAGTGAAGGTCTCACACGCACTGAAAAAGCATTCACTTAATCTCTTATACTATTTTCTTGCTCTCATACGCTCAAATAATCCTCTTGCATTAACTACTAAACTACTCACATAAACATACAAAGCATTCGCACATTCACTATTTGTTCTCACAAATTCATATAAACAACACACATACACAGAAAATATTTAGAATTCATATGTGTGTGTGTTGTTTTTATGAATGTGTGAGAACTTATAGTGAATGTGTGAATGCTTTGTGTGAATGTGAGGGTTTTCAGTAGTATGTGTGAGACATCTCAGTTGAAAACCGGAAGGTATTTAGATTTTAGTTAAAATCTAGCGTTCTGATTGGCTTAGTCAAGCACACTGCTTCACTCCCCTACTTGATACTTCTGGCTGGCGCTGCCCGCTGGCGAGTTTTCTGTATTTAATGCCGTAATACATTGAGACAACATAAAAAACTGCGCTAAAATAATACCGCGTTTGCTTTCCAAAAAAGCAACGTATGCTATTTTATGTGCCACAAAAAATGAGCTCCGCCAGTTGTTTTTCATAGCAAACAAGGTTGCAATTGCTTGACCCAATCAATGATGATCAAGGTCAGATCAGAAGTCAGCGAAACTGGTTAATGAACGTAGTGGAGCAAAACACCCACTTCCAGAACGTTTTAAAATGCAATATAACAATCATTTAAGAATTATGAGTAGGCTATTATCAGTATCTAAAATATCCTGATGCATAGAACTAAGCTACGCCACTGAAATGGAGCAATTGCAAAGGAGGTTGCAGTATTTTAGCTTGCATATCTTTGGGCAGAAGCGTCGCTATGTGACGAGTCCGCGTGAGACCACGTTGTGCATATGGTGGGCTATAATTTTCCGAGAGCAGTGGTTCCCAAACTCGGTCCTGGGATAGCCTACCCCTGTGCATGCTGGTTTTCTTCCAAACCAAAATTGCAAGCTATATTGCAATTAGCCTGCAAAACACCTGGCGGAGCTCATTCGATTGTAAGCAAAACACTCATTTTTGTGGCACAAAAGCGGCATTGCTTTTTTGGAAGGCAAACGCGGTATTTTTCTCCGTTTTTATAACCTGGAAAATATGGCGTTTTTAATTATTTTAGCGCAGTTTTTTTGCGTTTTCTCTATATATTACGGCGTACAGAAAACTGTTGCCAGCCAGAAGTATCAGGTAGTGGAGTGAAGCAGTGTGCTTGGCTAAGCCAATCAGAACGCTAGATTTTAGCCACCTTCCGTTTTTCAACTGAGATGTCTCACGCATACTACTGAAAACCCTCTCACATTCACACAAAGCATTCACACATTCACTATAAGTTCTCACACATTCATATAACACACACACACACACACACACACACACACACACACACACACACACACACACACACACACACACACACACACACACATCAATTCTGAATATTTTCTGTGTATGTGTGTTGTTTATATGAATATGTGAGAACAAATAGTGAATGTGCGAATGCTTTGTATGTTTATGTGAGTGGTCTAGTAATTAATGCAAGAGGATTTTTTGAACGTGTGAGAGCATGAACATGTAAGAGATTTCATGTGTCAGTGAGAACTTCACTTGTGAATATGTGAGCTTTGTGTGTATATGAGAAGATTTACGGTGTGTGTGCAAGCATTTAGATGTTATGTACAAGCTTTTTCAGTGCACGTGAGAGCTTTACTAGTGAATGTGAGAGTCATTGTACGTGTATGTGCGAGCTCTGTGTGTATATGTGAAGATTTACGGTGTGTGTGCAAGCATTTCGATGTTATGTAAAAGCTTTTACAGTGCGCGTGAGAGCTTCACTAGTGCATGTGAGAGTCATTGTACGTGCATGTGCAAGCTCTTTGTGTGTATATGAGAAGATTTAGGGTGTGTGTGCAACCATTTAGATGTTATGTACAAGCTTTTTCAGTGTGCGTGAGAGTCATTGTACGTGTATGTGCGAGCTCTTTGTGTTTATATGAGAAGATTTAGGGTGTGTGTGCAAGCATTTAGATATTATGTACAAGCTTTTTCAGTGCGTGTGAGAGCTTCACTAGTGAATGTGAGTCATTGTACGTGTATGTGCGAGCTCTTTGTGTTTATATGAGAAGATTTAGGGTGTGTGTGCAAGCATTTAGATGTTATGTACAAGCTTTTTCAGTGCGCGTGAGCTTCACTAGTGAATGTGTCATTGTACGTGTATGTGAGAGGCAATTATGAATTTTGGCCTAAACGGCCCCTCATAGTATGGAGCGAGCTGTAGCGAAGAGAAAATTACGTTAGATAATTAGTAGATTAGTAGAAGCCCTAATTTCTATGAGGTTAGTAGATTAGTATCTCCAAACATTATAAGGAAATTAGTCATTAGTAGATTAGTAAACCTTAATTCTATGAAGTTAGTAAATTAGTAATCATTAGTACTGAACAGGGGCGTAGGTTTCATTTGAACATTGGGGGGGGGACCACAAACAATACATTTTCTTTTGTGATGATAATGGAGGGGGACACTAATAATATACCATCCAACAGTAGCGAATCATGACTATTGGACCTAGGCCCTCAACCATTCCTGTGAGCATAGCAATACAAAGTATCAGGAGGTCTAAAAGACTTTTAGAGATATGCCTTAATGTTCGTTTGAAGTAGGCTAGCTAGATCTATCGGAGCCAGGTTAAAAGTGTAAACGGTCCAGTGACTCATGCACACACATGAAGTGTGTAATACAGTAAACACAATTAACGATAGATGGGTAACAGAAACACTTATGAGAGCTATTTTAGGATAATAATAAACAACTAGCAAGCTCAAATAAAGTCACACTTACCCTAAACATATCGCATCCTCACAACATTGGAGGCTATTGTTACTTCTCCTAGGCATATTTACAGTGTTTATCGCAGTGATGCGGCGTCCGTTTATGTATCAGAAACGGCCCTTGTAGGCTTAATCTCAACCTTAAATTCATTTTGCTTTCCAAAAAACTAAATAAATGGAAGCCTGGGGGGAATTTCACAAAGCAGAGGGGTGTACGAAGCGAGATTAAGAGGTTATAGCAAGCTAATTTAAGATTTAACGCTGTATTTTTTGTATGACGAAGCCGACTCACTTTCAAATAGCCTACATTAACATTTCTCATTTTGTATAACATATAGAATAGAATCTGGCTGTCGATAGACTTTTTGAAGCAATGCCTTAATGTTCGCTTAAAGTACCGGAGCCAGGTTAAAAGTTTAAACGATCCAGTGACTCATTCGCGGTCTTTTCATTAATTTTAAGAGAGGATTTGATTTATTTCCAGCAGTCCAACACAACTGATCCAATCCAAAGTTTAACCTCGCACAATGTAGCCTATCGTAGGCTACTACCAGGTTTGCAGAGGTGTAAAGTCCAGGGGTCAGAAAGTAAAAGTCCTGCCGTGTTTCTTCCACCCATGAACTCACAATTTCACTAATTAGCCTAGTTAGCTCCTACCTCTTGGCTGAAGAATTGTGATAATTAGCAAATCCAGGTGATTGGAACATATGATTGGGGAGGACTTTAACTTTCTGAACCTGGATTTTCCATCTCGCAGTTTTGACCTATAGCCTACACAGCATAGCGCTGGCTAGCTAGCTCCTGAGTGTGTGTTAGTTAGAGAATAGCGTAGTGGTATCTGAGTCAGTGTAGCCCACTTGTGAGTACAAAACAAAAACAATAATACGTCATATCACACTGAACAATGAACAAAGGCGACCACGTCAGAAGAAAACAAGAAGCATTTTAGACAATGAATATGATTGAATATCGTTTTTTCATAAAACAAGAATACTTTTTAACACTGCTCAGATCATCCATTAAAACAGACACTGCTTTATAACACTGCTCATTTCATCCATTAAAACTTAGATTGCCCTGAGAGCATTGTGAGTCTTGTGTCACGTTAGTATCAAGCATAGACTGTTACCCATCCCTATGCTATGCTCCCCTAGTGTTCATTAAGTGCTACTGCACTAAACCTGTATGAGGCCCACCCTGCTTGCTTTGATTGATAGGAGGACCATACCCCTCATTTACATAGCTACAGTTTGAAAATGAAAATGAAAACAAAAATGAAAAGTTTTTAATTTTCATTTTAATTTTGGGCTGAATAATCCTCCATTTTCATTTTTCTTTTTCATTTTCGTTTTAATTTTAATTTTGGGCTGAATAATCCTTCATATTTACAAACCCCAATTCCAAAAAAGTTGGGAGTGTGCATAACAGACAAACAGAAAGCAATGATTTGTACTGACCTTTATTCAGTTGAAAACAGTACAGACACAAGATATTTAATGTTTTAACTACTCAACTTTATTGTTTTTTGTAAATATACACTCATTCCAAATTTGATGCCTGCAACACATCCCAGAAATGTTGGGACAAGGGCATGTCTACCACTGTGTTGCCTCACCTTTCTTTTTTAACAACACTCAGTCATTTTTTGGGAACAGAGGACACTAATTGTTGTAGTTTTGAAAGTAAAATTTTCTCCCATTCTTGGTTGATATAAGACTACAGCTGCTCAACAGTCCGGGTTCTCCGTTTTTGCGCTCATATTTTGCGCTTCATAATGCGCCACACATTTTCAATGGGAGACAGGTCTGGACTGCAGACAGGCCAGTCCAGCACCCGCACTCTCTGACTACGAAGCCACGCTGTTGTAACACGTGCAGAATGTGGCTTGACATTGTCTTGCTGAAATAAGCAGGGACGTCAGTGAAAAAGACGTCGTCTAGATGGCAGCATATGTTGCTCCAAAATGCATATGTATCCTTCAGCGCTAATGGTGCCTTCACAGATGTTCAAGTTACCCAAGCCATGGGCACTAACACACCCCCATACCATGACAGATGCTGGTTTTGGTAACAATCGGGATGGTCCTTTTCCTCTTTGGTCCGGAGAACACAACGTCCATTATTTCCCAAAACAATTTGAAAGGTGGACTTGTCAGAGCACAGCACACATTTCCACTTTGTGTTAGTCCATCTCAGATGAGCTTGAGGCTAGAGAAGTTGCGGCGTTTCTGGATGTTGTTGATATATGGCTTACACTTTGCGTAGTAGTCTTAACATGCATTTGTAGATGCAGTGACAAACTGTGTTTACTGACAATGGTTTTCCGAAGTATTCACAAGCCCATGTGGTTATACTCATTACAGAAGCATGTCAGTTTTTAATGCAGTGCCGTCTGATGGATCGAAAGTCACAGGCATTCAATATTGGTTTTCGGCCTTGCCCTTTACCCATGGAGATTTCTCCAGATTCTCTGAATCTTTTAATAATATTATGGACCGTAATTGGTGAAATCCCTAAATTCCTTGCCATTGTGCATTGAGAAACGTTGTTCTTAAACTGTTGGACTCACGCAGCTTTTTTGCAAAGTGGCGAACTCGACCCATCTTTGCTCGTAAACGCCCAAGCCTTTGTGGATGGATACTCCTTTTATACCCAGTCATGACAGCATCACCTATTCACCCGTTTACCTGTGGAATGTTCCAAACAGGTGTTTTTTGAACATTCCACAACCTTCCCTTTGTTTTGTTTTTTTGTTTTTTTGCCCCTGTCCCAACTTTTTTGGAACGTGTTGCAGGCATCAAATTCGGAACTATTTACAAAAATCAATAAAGTTCATAAGGTAAAACATTAAAAAATTTTTTTTTTTACTAATTTCAATTAAATATATGTAAAACAGAATTTACAAATCACTGCTTTCTGCTTTTATTTGCATTTTACATACTGGCCCAACTTTTTTGGAATTGGGGTTTGTAGTATATTTAACCTTTACATTTATATTTCACATTGCAGACTTCTCTCTAAATGTTTAAAAAAGTAAGTTGAAAATTGTAGTGCACTTTTTACATTTGGAAATGCTAAATGTGCAAAACGGAACATGGAACATTTTACAAACACCCAATGATTTATGATTATGAAAAAAAATATTATGAAAAAGAGTATTTTCATAGCATGTATGATTTCACTAACAATCGATGTATGTATGTATGATGTAGTCTTTCATTACCAATCTATTCTCTACCCTGTACATGTGAATAGTTCATATCCACAGCTCTGTTCCTCTGCCAAGCTCAATATGACACATAATGGACACAATGGGTTACAATAATTGATTGAAGGCATGTATTTATAAACATTTTCCATGCCCAACATTCCAATGTATGAAATACTTTGAATGTCTGATATAGTAAATTTATAAAATTATAAAAAAAATAAAAGATGAAGACAACTCCTGTCAGGTTCATATCAGGTATCAGGTGTACCTCCATGTTCTTTCACATGTAGGTGGAAAACATCTCTTTACCATGACTGATTACCTGTTAGATAAATTTACTTAATCTGAATGCATTTCCGCATGGTAAAGCAAGAACCTAAGAATGAATAATGGTTCGTCTAGCACTTTTCACTGCACCCAAGCCATTTGATACCGTCCCCCGTACAGGCATTCCATGCCAAATATGATGAAATACCACTTATATAACCAAGCATTTTGTCATGTGGCGTATATCCAAAAGGGCTCCTACATTTTCCCAACAATCTCTGTTACCAAGGCATTGTAAGTGGGCTACCTGGTATAAGACAGCTAGCCCGTAAATGAGCTACAGTCTCAATGAATTTGGATGATAAGTGGTCAGCGCATTTTACACATTAACTATAAAGAGCAAGATAGCAAGAGGTCCTGGGAGATCATGGAAGACTTCCAATTCAACAAGCTCATGTTCTTCCCAAAATGCTCATGTACTTACCTCTGTCTAATGAAACTTTTAAAATCCATGTTGTGCACTATGCACAATTTTATTGCCAGGTATTAAAAAATTAAGGTAATTTACTATTTTATTATTTCACCAAGCAAGACTGCGAGTGTCTGGTTGCATGCTCGTCAGATACCAAGGGCTCTATCTTGACGATCTTAGCGCATGATCTAAAATGCATGGTGCAAGTGCATTTAGGGTGTGTCCAACTCCAGTTTTTCTAGTTAGAAGGAACATATTTTGAAGGTTCAAATGGGCTGAACTTAGCCTCTTCATTAATTATAGGTGTGTCTTGGCCGTAACATGCAATAAACCAATCAGAGTGGTTTATTGCCCATTCCCTTTAAAAGCTACCTGCATTTGCACCTTGGCGGATTGCTAATATAATGACGGGTTTAATAAGATGATTAAAAAATAGAAAAAAAGATGGAAAAAGAATGATTTACAGCTGAGGAAACCTGCTGCACGTGCAAGGTTAAATTTTGCGAGCAAGGAACAGATGGATCAATATTATTCAGACTAACCATTATGACGTGTTTTTATATACACAAGAATAATCTTAAACATTAGGGTTTAACACCGGCACAGGTTCCCGGCAATTCCCGACCAAACTATTTCCCATTTCCCAGAAATACAATAATGGGGAAAAAGGAAAATATTTTCCATTAGCTGACACAAGTGCTGATATTTTAGAAAATATATGCAGCTTAATTTTGTTAAAACACCGGCAACAGCTGAGAATATCTACCAGAATATGGCTTCTGTCTAAACTTTTTTTCAAATTACCTTTTTTAACTCCTTCGCGACTAGAACGGCCCTATTAAAAATGGTTCGAATTCGAACCATAGCGTCATTTGTCTCTCTGCTATTGGTTAACCGTGGATTCGAGGTCGTTTTCATTTGAAAATGTTTTGGATAGTCAGCCAATGATTGCACAGATATTCTTGGCTGTGTGACGTGGTTCATTTACGCTGCACTGTTGACGCGCAATACGTCTTTACAAGCCTTTCCGAAATGGCTTCGGCCAGTGGTAAACGGCGGTTTACTGCAGACAAAGTTGCTGCAATATGCACTATGTGCAACGATGATAATGACAGTGACTTTGATTCTGAACATGGAGGAATGGAAAGTGGAGAAGAAAGTGAAAGTGAAACGTATTGCGCGTCAACAGTGCAGCGTAAACGAACCACGTCACACAGCCAAGAATATCTGTGCAATCATTGGCTGACTATCCAAAATATTTTCAAATGAAAATGACCGCGAATCCACGGTTAACCAATAGCAGAGAGACAAATGATGCTATGGTTCGAATTCGAACCATTTTTAATAGGGCCGTCGCGAAGGAGTTAAACAAATTTTGTTTGATTATACAATGAAGCCTTGTCAAACATCAATTCCATGAGGCTGTTCTCACAGCAGTCAGATTTTTGCAATGCATTTTGCCGAGCAAAATTCAAGCTTCATCCAAGGTTCATATTACGTGCATTCTAATATTTATTAGTAACATAAATAGCGTTGTTTTGCCTTAATGATGACACTAAATACAATAAAGCTGTCAGGTTGGGAGCTCATAAGTTTATGCATATTTTCCCTTGTTTTATAATGTCCTGCTTATGGAAATATGACCAACACATTTTTACTGGTAGCTTAATGCTTTAAAACAAGCCCACTTTCCCAGGATTCCGGGACAACGTGATATTCCGCAAGAGAAAATGTTTTATTTTTCAGAAAAATATTAATCCCTATTTCACAATGTAATGTTGATATTTTTATTCATTGCAGACTTCTCTCTAAATGTTTAAAAAAGTAAGTTGAAAATTGTAGTGCACTTTTTACATTTGGAAATGCTAAATGTGCAAAACGGAACATGGAACATTTTACAAACACCCCATGATTTATGATTATGAAAAAAAATTATTATGAAAAAGAGTATTTTCATAGCATGTATGATTTCACTAACAATCGATGTATGTATGTATGATGTAGTCTTTCATTACCAATCTATTCTCTACCCTGTACATGTGAATAGTTCATATCCACAGCTCTGTTCCTCTGCCAAGTGTGTAGGAGGGTGTGTAGGAGGGTGGGTGTAGGCTACGCACATTGTGCACACACCAATGCAGACACACTTATATTGCGCCATTAAAATGACACTGAAACAACTGCGACATGACTTAAAGGGATAGTTCACCCATTTAGAAAAAATTTACCCCCAAAATAGTATGATAAGTTGTACTGCTCTTACCGTTGTAGCTAAATTATTGTAAATCCTGAATTGGAGCAATGCTAACAATTAGCATCTTGCCAATGGATATAATTCCCCCCAGGTTAACTTGCTGTAAATTAAGTGTCGTTGTAGGAAAATGCACATATGATTACCGAGTGCACAAGGATGATATTTTCGCTCAAATGACTGTATATGATTACTTTTTATCCAGTAGCTTTTAGTATCACAGTAATTTCAACTCCACATCAATATATTCCAGCTTGATGTATTGTTCAACTACAAATTTCACCCAAGTCATCTTCTTCCTAATCAGACATTTCGCTAAGAAAACACGCTAGCTGCTTCTCTTTTGTTTACAGGCAGACTAAACGCGAGCACTTTCTTCCAGTTTACTTCCGTATCGCGAGACACTGGGCACTGTTCTCGCACAGAATGACACTGACACTCTTACCAGATGTTCTTATTTAAATGTAAACACCGACATCTGAAATCTGAAACAACATCATATACTGTAATTTGAGTGAAAATATCATCTTGTGCACTCGGTAATCATATGTGCATTTTCGTTTCCAACAACGAAACTTGTAAAGCTGTTTTTAAACCTTATTTGAGTGGATTTAGGTGGTTAATTTACAGCAAGTTAGCCTGGGGGGGAATTATATCCAATGGCAAGATGCTAATTGTTAGCATTGCTCCAATTCAGGTTTTACAATAATTTAGCTACAATGGTGAGACCGGGACAGCTGAGGTGAGTAAAACACTATACATTTTTTCAAAATGGGTGAACTATCCCTTTAAGACCAGGTTTGTGGTGGTTTTAGCGCAAACACTTTCTGCTGCCTCAAGATAGCAATACGCCAAAAATTATCCTGGCCACACCTTATCTTAAGACCAACCTGCCCAGTTCACTTGCTATGGGCGCAAGTTCATTTGGAATATAAACAACGTGAGCGCTGGGCGATAAAATGACCATTTAAAATATTGTTACTATTTCAACAATGAAGATTGAATGTGTACATTTAAAAAACGGCATTTGAACTCATGACCACGTGACATGATTTTACCATGAAACTCATGATGACCTAAAGTGAATTATTTATGCAACACTTGTCGTCAAAGCACATGGTTGTGGAAGTGTTTGAGGTGCAATCTTCTAAAATGTTGGTTTCAGTGGTAGTTTTGAGTAGGAAAGAAGTGTTTCAGCTCTTAAAGAGTAAGTGCTCCCAATGTCTCAGCCTGTCACCGCCTACTGTCCAATCGCATTTGTATAAATGAACGTACAATGTACAAATTCTTTCATATAACTCGGATCAAACTGTTAAACTAGACGTTGCAGATCAAATATGAATCAAGATTCAGCAACTGCGTGGCCTATTTCTCACTTCAAATATTTTCAGAAACGTATTTAAGTGGATAATATGGGTGGAATAAGAGAGTTTGATCAATATTATTCGGACTAACCATTACGAGTTCTCGGTAATTCCCGACAGTGCTGTTATTTTACAAAATATATGCGGTTAAATTTCGTTAAAAGCACCTGCAACAGCTGAGAATAAGCTACCAATGGCTTCCGGTCTCACTTTAGAAAACGCCAAATTAGCCTGCTTGTTTAACGAATTTTGTTTAATTAGGCATTGTTAAACATCAATTCAATGAGGCTGTTCTCATGCAGTTCTCGAAGTTCAAGCTTCATCCGAAGTTCATTACTTGCATTCTAATATTGATTAATAACACAAATACCGTTATGTTGCCTTCATGATGACACTAAATACAATAAAGCTGTCAGGTTGGCAACCCAGAGGTCCACGCATATTTTCCCATGTCCTGTTTATGGAAACGTGACCAACGCGTTTTACTAGCAGCTAATGCTTTAAAAACAAGTCCACTTTCCCGGGAAGACAGTGAAAAGTGCAATTTAAAGCAGGTGAAACAGACCTGCTCCTACATGAAGTTAAAGCGCACATGCAGAGAATGGCATTAAAATGAATTGTGAATTAAATGTTCTCTTTAAAATCGTTTTGTTCAGTTATGGTATAACAGGTGAAATCAGCAGGGTTTTAAGAAGCTGAGAGTATGGAAGCCTGGTCACGGTGATTTAAAAAATATGAAGGACGAAGAATAAGGCTAACATGGTGAAATTTATCTCCGTTTTTTAACCGTAGGCTATCGCAAAAACCTTATGCACAGCGAATCCCGGGGACTGCCTAGGCTATTTGAAAAACAACAAATGCAATATTCACTGGACAAGTTTTTGAACTTTTTTTCAGTCAAAACCATTCTATTTACTTACAGGCTGAAGGCCTAGATGAGCTGTATTGTAATGACATCTGAAGTGCATTTTCAGAACTCAAATGTCCGTCTACTGCAGTGCGCAAGTTTTCCATTGAATGACAATTCACACATTAGGTGTAAATGACAATTTGCGCATTAGGCTTGGTATAGGCGTTATCAGCTCCTTTTTAATGGATAGCCATTGTCCCATAACAGAAAATTGTCCCCCCAGAAGATTACAGGAATTAAGTCATAGCTTGATCCAGGATAATTGCGGATAGTCTATGTAACCTTACACGCCGCTACCATCGCACATCACCTGGATGTTTTTATGCAATGGGCTGAAAGCAATTTAATGCGGCAATCTCCTCCGCTGAGGGACAGGTATGTGGTCTTTGACCTATGGACCCTTTTATTATTATGCATTTTTTGATATAGCCTACACAATAATAATATTTCACATTGTAATCTTGATATTTTTAGTCATGCTTGTGCACGCCCCTGTAACAGACAGGAGGGTGTACGTGCATTGTGCACACGCCTATGTAGACGCACTTATATGTGCCGTTAAAATAACGTAAAGAACTGCAACATGACTTTAGACCAGGTTTTTGGTGGTTTTAGTGCAAGCGCTTTCTGCTGGCTCAAGATAGCAATACGCCAAAAATAATCCTGGCCACACCTCATCTTAAGACCAACACGCCCAGTTCACTCGCTATGGGCGCAACATCGCTTGGTATTTAACCGACATAAGCGCTAGGGGCTATAATGAACCCTGCGTCGGGTGTAAGATAGCAAAGACACTTGCATTTGGGTTAGCGCCGGGTGTAAGATAGGGCCCAATGAGTTTTACTCAACTGACTCAGATTGGGAGGGGTACGTCTACCTGTTTCTTATTTAAATCCATTGATCCAGTTTCACTGAAGATAATATAATTAAATTAATAGGTTGGCATGCAAGGGTTAACACTGGTATCCTGCAGCAGAGAAAAAGCTTTAACCCTGAAGTGTATTTTACTCCCATAACACAGTTAGCCACACATACACACAGAGGTGACAATGACCATTTGGTTAATGTAATCGGCCTCAGTATGCATAAATGTTGATTTGGGATAGACCTGTTTGAGATGTGGGAGTACAAAAGGGGGTGTTTTGATAGTCTATCAGAAAGGGAGCAGACATCCATAGAGAGGCAACAATGACCATTTGGTTACTTGCCACCTTATTGGTACATTTTGTTCTAGGAAAGGGGTATAAAACTGCTGCTTGAACAACACTGTATTGTAATCGATCTGCCTTGCTTTTGCCCACTATGTTTCGTACTGTAAAGCAAACTATTTTTGCTTCGTTAATAAATTGTTATTCATCTAAGCTTTTGAACTACAAGTTCTACTTTACTCTACTTTTTATAGGCATTTCACTATGCTTCCATTTAGCTCAAGTGTTTTGTTATTCATGGTGGCATCTGTACCACCAAGGCATCTGTACCACAAAATATACCACGAAATATATATGTACCCCCCCCCCCCCCCCCCATTTTCAAGAATGCAGTAACTAATTCGCAACTAAAAAATGGGAAAACGTAATCAGTTCTCAGCAACAAAAAAGTATGAAAACACAATATTTATATTTCAAATGCCTTTTTGTATGCATGCATGCATCATGAACCCTTTAGCCTCACTTGTTACGGTACTATGAGCATAACCAAGTTGACAATGTTTGCCCAAAAATTTAAGAAGTCTGCCCAAATTTGGGGGATGTGCCTTGTTAATAAGCTAATGGTCAGTTACTACTGCTTCTAAGGATTTCATGCAGGTGGGTCCCCAGGTTGAGGCGGCGATTCAAGCCACCACAACCAATAACCTGTAACATAACGCTGGCTAATACTCGCTAACACCAATCAGACTGCAGGAACCCAATCTATCAAACTGTAACTTTGCAGACATGAACACAGTGAGGAACAAACACAGTGAGGAACAGTGCATACTGGTTTTACTGTCATAAGTATAGGAAACATCACAAAATAAAAAAATATACTCAAATCACAAGTCACTGGCAGCAGTATATGGGGTCATTCCGTGTCAAATCAACCAGTGGTCCCTGCAAGACCCTCTCAGATTTTGATGAAACTCCATCATAATAATCCATTGTATGAAAAATGAACACACACAAAAATTTGCCTGATACGACATGTCGTTTCTGAGAGAGGGCCTCCTGAAATTTTCTCAAAACATTTTTGAGTTGTGAAAATGTGCAAATTTGATTTTTTCCGACCTCTGAAGCTTATAACTTCGGATTGGTAACAGGTATAGAGCTGGAACTTGGTATCCTAACTTACGTTCTTCCATATTGCACGAATCTGGCCTCAGATTACTTGTACCCCCTTCCCTTTTCAAGTTATATGCACCCAAAGTATCCACTTTGTTCAGTCGCACATGTTTTTGGTGATTTTCGAGGTAACCCTGTGCCCATACGAGTGAACTTATATATCCCATATCACAGATGTATTATCTATTGGTGTATGTCTATGGTCACAAGCAAGTACAGGCTAATCAATTCATTTGTAAAGGAATGACATTCATCCAAAGTTAGGTCCGGGTGAAAAAAAGTCAAAAACACAACCGTCTGTCTTGTCAATGGATCACCATGTGGACAGTTAAAACTTTTTCTGAAATTTACACCGGTTAAACAGATATATTAGATCTACTCATCATCCAAATTTCAGCTTTGGTACTCAACTCCTTCATGGTTAGACCACATTTAGAAAAATACAAATTTTGCACAATTCCGGGGATATAAAACTTGAAATCGGCCGATCTACGTGCGTAAGGTCTGATCACAACATGCATATTTATCACAGGAGATAGGTAAAATAAAGTTAAGATGTCTAGGGGCTAGAGGTGAGGTTAGATGTGGGATTTTCCCATGTCAGGTAAATACAGGGATAACCCATTACGCAATGATGGGATTTTCCCATTACGAGGCAACAATATTTGGTCAATTTCATTCTAGCTCTATCATTCAAGAACTGAGATCCCATCAGTGAGCTTCGTCAATTACAGAATACATCCCAACTATATTTATTTACTAACTGCGAAACATGCGTGTGCTGCTGTTACTGTACCATGCATAGTTTTGTTTCCTAAGCCTACGATGCAATAACACTTATTTTGGAAGCAGTATTCATAAACTCCTCAAAATGGCAGGGGAATCTTCCATGTCAGACTGTAGTATTGGTTTGGTGTTAAATGATACTTGCCACAAAACAACCTTCAGAAGAGAAAGGGGTTTGATGGCTGCAACAGAGTTGTCACAAGAGGACATAAAACTATTGGCATGGAGAAGTGGAGTGACATTATCTGACATTATCAGTGTATGGTTTAAAGTACATGATGTCTGATACATAATTTGACACTTTTAAGTAGTAACGTAACTCTTAAGACTTATGTGAATTCCCGATGTTAAAATATGTGTACTTTTCAAAATGCTATCTAACCATGAAGGAGTTGAGTACCAAAGCTGAAATTTGGTTGATGAGTAGATCTAATATATCTGTTTATCTGGTGTAAATTTCAGAAAAAGTTTTAACTGTCCACGTGATGATCCATTGACAAGACGGACGGTTGTGTTTTTGACTTTTTTTCACCCGGACCCAACTTTGGATGGATGTCATTCATTTACAAATGAATTGATTAGCCTGTAATTGCTTGTGACCATAGAGATACACCTATAGATAATACATGGGTGATATGGGATGTATATGTCCACTCGTATGGGCACAGGGTGACCACGAACATCACCAAAAACATGTGCGACTGAACAAAGTGGCTACTTTGGGTGCATATAACTGGAAAAGGGGAGGGGGTAAGTAATCTGAGGCCAGATTCGTGCAATATGGAAAAAGGTAAGTTAGGATACCAAGTTTCAGCTCTATACCTGTTACTATTCCCAAGTTATAAGCTTCAAAGGTCGGAAAAAATCAAATTCACGCGTTTTCACAACTCAAAAAGACAGAGGTTTTGAGCAAATTTCAGGACACCATATCTCAGAAACGACATGTCGTATGAGGCGAATTTTTTGTGTGTGTAAATTTTTCACACAATGGATTATTATGATGGAGTTTCATCAAAATCTGAGAGGGTCATACAGGAACTTTTCAGAAAACTGGTTGATTTGACACGGAATGGCTCTATAAACATTTACAAGAGAAAAGACCTGAAAAAGTCATAAACGTAAAACATATGCATATCAATTTAAATGTTTTATATTTCACCTTCGTACAAGAACATTAAAATATATTCCTTTAAATAAATTAACATCTCACTACTTTAAATCTCAAGGTTAGTCTACAGGTTTACAGAGCAAAGAGCACAATTCACACACATCATAGTTTCAGTGGAGAATATAGACAAGTTTCATTCAAGGAACACAGAAAATACTGTGTGTCTACTTAGTTTTTTTTTTTTAATCGACTTGGAACTATTTTCACAAATATGTGATATGTTTTCACAACTCTTAGTACAAAACTCAAAACTGGTCACACTTGTAATGTAGCCAATCTTTCATTCATGGCCCGAAGGAGGGTGCCATGCTCATGGGGATGGTGATTGTACACCTTCTACAATTCCTCAACTCGATTGATGAAAGGAGAGTATGGGGGCAGGTATACGGTCCCAAATCGTGGACGGGCCCAATACCATGCCTGAACCACCTCTGCATGGTGAAACCTGATGTTGTCCTCTTCCGTGCTGTCTATCCTGCTCCATGTTGAAAGAAATTGCTAGTGTTCACACCCCCTTTAATGTACAGTTGAAGTCGGAAGTTTACATACACTTAGGTTGAAGTCATTAAAACTCATTTTTAACCACTCCACAGATTTCATGTTAGCAAACTATAGTGTTGGCAAGTCAGTTAGGACATCTACTTTGTGCATGACACAAGTCATTTTCCAAAAATTGTTTACAGAGAGATTATTTAACTTTTAATTCACTATATGAACAACCCTTAAAGTGATCCATCCACATCTACTGCATATCTGGCAGCAATGATAGTTTGAGGCTTGTTTGATACCTCAGACCTTTGATGACTTACAGCCATTTTACCAATCATGTATTCCATACTGTTCCAGCATAATTTACAGCTAAATCTAGTCCCACCCCCCAATTCCCATAGAGATTCATTCTAATGCAGAGACGTTATAATATTGCTTGTAAGAGTACCAGAAAATAAGATATCAAGAGTCTTTTGATTTTGTTGGAAGGAAGGCATGGCATGCAAAGGATATGCAACCAAATATTAAAAACTTAAAGGCACAGTCAACTTAGTGTATGTAAACTTCTGACCCACTGGAATTGTGATATTGTGAATTAAAAGTGAAATAATCTGTAAACAATTGTTGGAAAAATTACTTGTGTCATGCACAAAGTAGATGTCCTAACTGACTTGCCAACACTATAGTTTGCTAACATGAAATCTGTGGAGTGGTTAAAAATGAGTTTCAATGAGTTCAACCTAAGTGTATGTAAACTTCCGACTTCAACTGTGTATGGTGACTAATTGTACTCACAATCTATATATAGTAGAAAAACTGTTTAGAATATATAGGTTTTAGCAAACGGTTAAGTGATTAATCATTAAGAGTTGTTTGATTAAGTGATGGTCAAATATATTTAAACAAATGAGAAGAGAATCATATGAAAAGTATTCTGGGCATTGCACTGTAAAAGGCAATTGCTTTATATGGAAGGTATATCTATGAAACATGGATTATAAAATTAATTGAAAATGTGCTAAAAGTTTTGAAAAAACACAGCTTTTTGATTATCTGTTTTGAGTTGTGTACTAAGAGTAACATTTTACCACATACTAATGAAAATAGTAGCAAGTTGAATTTTAAAAAAAAACTGTAAACCAAGAATACCATAACACAGGGGGTTGCTAACCCGGGTCTTGAACCCCTGGCCCTCCGTGTACGCTGTATGCTGGTTTTATTTCCAACGTTAATTGCAAGTATAAAGAGCTGTTAATTGTTTTTAATTCAATTTTAATGTTTAATGAAGGATGATTTATTCTCTCATTATGCCACATTATGTCAGAATCGGATATAAGAAGGAATATTCCATATTAATCTATGGACGTTTTTTAATCAGTCAGATCAGTTCTCAGGTAACTAATACTTATGTTTTCTGCAATGTGTTGGGGGAAATTGTATCTTTTGAGAGATATTACCATTTTGTATTGCTTAAAGGGTAATTCCACTGAAAAAAAACATTAACCTTATTTAATGTATATTTTGCCAAAATAAACCAAACAGGACTCGAGTGCTCTCATTATGCGGTTAAGTGGACAAATGATCCAACTCGGTGGCCTCCGGTATCATTCCCTGACATCTCCTCTGCCTTACTGAATCCCCCGGTAAAGAACCATGTGAACTACATTATGATCCATGACAATGAAAAGTAGACTAACATTAGCGAGCTGACCATAATCAAACGGTTTTACTATAAGCATTCGATTACAGAAGCAATGTTAACAATGTCATTTTCTGGGCTGGTGCGTTAGCTGTTGCTTGCAACGGCTTCTTGGCATTAAAGAAAGGTGCAAATGAGGGTTTTAAAATATGTTTGCCATGCAGTAGGCTAGTAAGCCACACAAATGCTCTTTTGCATTTTGAAAATGTTTTGCAATGTTTTTAATATATTACTAGATTTTGTCATAGGTGGAAGACTTTTGTTTTCAGCCCGAATACACGGCCGGATCCGGAGCTGAATGCGCAACCAACCCGGGACTGCTTTGGCATGAAACTGCCCGTTCACACTCATTGCAGCAAACATTTCCATTTCAGTTGGCACTGCGCTAGTTACTGCACATAGGCTACACCACTCATTTACCCAGGTTAAATGTTAAAGGTTTATGTTAGAGGACAGAGAGGAAAAATTTGTAGGCTAAGTGTTGCAGACTTATGGCTAAAAAAGTAGATAAATGAAGGGCCGTATTTCCCCCGTTTTTCTGGAGACTCCAGCTAATTGTGGTGGTATTTTTTCAGTAGAACTGTAACGTTAGTGGATAACTTGCCGCTGCAGGACTAGTAAAATGCCCAGCCCCTCTGCTCCGGTTGTATTCAGTGGGATTGGCAACCTGTGACTGGCGTTGTCTGACACCGCCCATAAACTGTAAGTTGTAGTTCACAGTAAAGCAGGTACCCAGTACATGTGCAGTAGTTTGGGGCTATATCTCTGCTCTCACGACAGGTAGAGAGTTGGCCGAGAGCTCATTTTAATCAGGAGGAGAGCTACTTTTAAATATTATAAAAATCTAACAATCTAACAATTTTTCGGTGGAATTCCCCTTTAACTGATGGACCTACAGCTGAAATCAGTGAACTCCTAAATGCTGAAACTGTGGACAACCAGCCATTTATAGCTAAACCACTTGTGGAAAATAAAAAAACCAATTGATAACAAGCCAAACATTTACTGTGTTAAAGTCTGCTTCAGCATGGAACTGGAAATGTATGGAACTTAATCCCATGTCTTGAATAACCTTAATTAAGAGATTGGTTGGAATAAAAGCCAGAATACTCGGGGGTTCTCCAGGACGAGGGTTGGGACCCCCTGTCGTAGCACAAATTACATTTAACCCCCATTATGCTGGATATCATTTGTAAAACAGCTGCTGCGAGCTGCATTATTTAAGTATCTGGTTTAACAAACTTGAATTTTATTACATTGGTAATTACACTGCGTATAACTGCACACTGTCTGGAAATTAAACATTAAATCACTTTTGTGTCCTTGATATTCTGCATACTTGATGTTGCAGTTATGCATTAGAGTGTAGACATTTGGGGTGGAAATTATATTTACACAACACCTACTATATGAACTGTACCTCCCAAATGGAAACATTGCTCTGGACTCAGTTGAAACATTGTGTAGATATTCCGAACCTGCACATAAAGAAAATACTGTGAATATAGGCAGACAAGTTTGAAATCCGAGACATTAAAAAATTAAGATTTCTTTTGTCTGCCTGTGAATGTGAGGGTTGAAAGTTCTTAGTGATGTGGAATGCATTAGTTTTTATTAAATCAGCAAAATTTATGATTTTATTCTGGATGTCGAATGCTAAATCTGTGGACAGCCATCTCTCCGACATACCATCAGAAATTGGATTAATCTTTCAACAACTGCTCTATGCGCTATAATTATTCAAGCATTGCTTGATTTTTAGCAAATTCTGGCAGGTTGAGTTTTATATATCAGGCATCAAGGTTGTAAAAGTTATGTACTGTAACGACACCACACCCAGTTTAAATGGCTCTCAACGATATCGGTACGGAACGGTATCTACGTGTCATTCTTCAACAACAGCTGCTGAGGGTTAGGCAGGCAAGAAGTAGTGTATGGGGTGGAATGCAGTAATTTGTTTGTAGGGTATATGAAACCTAAAGATTCACATATTTACTCATTATTGGCTGTTTTTTGAAAAATGGACTGGAGGAATTTAGCGTTGAACAGTAATAACTATCATGAAGACGTAAACTATGCAAATTGGTAAATGCGACTACATTTCTTCATAGAGATTTTTTTTTTTGTTCCCAATAAATTACCAGACACTGAAGAACTAGCAGACCGTCACTGGAATCTAGAGTCGTGTGGGTGGGTTAGAAGATGGGTATGTAGTTGTCGATCTTGGCACGGTGCCTCTGGGCGATGCATTCAGCGATCCACACAATGTTTCTGCACTCCTGCTCCTTCAGCTTGACGTAAGCGTAGAAGATGCTGAAGTGGAACTGGTTCAGGAAGGCCAGTTTGTTGAGCTTTACCTGCCAGGCAAGGAGTCAGATAGGTTAATTTAACTCAATTTACTTTGGCCCTCCAGAGGCAATTTCCACCTGGTTTCTACTAGTTTTTTTAAATTGTCAATATCTCAAAATATATTCCCTGCACATCCATGGTTTAAAGTTAGAATTGAAAAAAAAGCTGTATCATTCAGAAATTTGCAACAGAATACATTTATTTCAGAATAGTCACATACAGTATATACGTACATAATAACCATAACATACGTAGCCTAATGTATTTAAATATGTTTTTTTTTTAAACGTACAAAAGCGTGTGTGTTTTTACACAACAGCAGCAATATATTTCAGTCCTAAGTGCAATAGGTGGTCGCTGTGGAAATGTCGACTGTACGGGACTTTGGCGAAATGTAACAAGATAAACTCTTCAGGGTTAATCAGAAAACAGCTGTAGCTGAATATACTGGTAAGTACTTGGTTTCCTAAACATATTTATACGATAGATTTTGGAGAAAAAAATGAGGTGTCTTCTAAACCGAAAGTGCATCAGGTACTGTATATAGCACAGTAAGCAAGGGAAAGCGTTGAATGCTCATTTGTACAACGTTTAAAAAAATATTGTTTCTATACGTGAACATGATTTCCCTGGCATGTATAAATGGTGCATTTTACAGTCTGTGGCTATGGCAAGAGGAGGGTCGTAAGTGCTTTGGGCTATTCATAGCACCCTCCTATTTTATGGCACTGCAGTGTAACTGGAGAAGCTGAGGTTTTCGCAAGAGGATACCCTTTTAAACAATACTGTGTCAAAATTTACGGGGTTTTCTTAAAGCTGTAGTTTAGAATTTCAGACAAACATTAATACTGTAATTGAGACGGATACGTCTCAACCACTAGGGCCAAAGTTTATAGAGTTAAAATCAAATTTTTTTAAAATAGCCTATACATCTCTACCCCCCCACCCCCCTTTATTCTCCCACATAAAAATTTTCAGACAGATTTAAAAAAAATACTTTCAAACCTAACTGAACGGATGTTAGCAAAGACTGTGCTGAAGGTTCTCCCCTTGAAGAAAGTGCTGCTGCTTACCTCGTGCTCAAAAAATCTGTCTTCCAGAGTTTTATCTCCTGGGTTGCTGCCAGCACCCTCAAAAAGGAGCTTGTATTCCTGCAAGATTGCACAAGTATTACCACAGACTCTATAAATTAACCAGCCACTCCATATTCTTAAAATTGTCATGTCTCCCTACTGTTTAAGTCAAAAAGAGATCTTACTAATGTTTATGAAGGGAAATGTCTGAGGAAAATGCTGTGGCAACAGATGTTCTGTCCTTGGCACACTTGCTGTGAATATTTATAAACTGGAAGGAAAAATGGAGCTGACCATCTGGCTACTCTACGGAATCTGTAGGATTACTTTATAGGATGATAGAATGTCAAGATTATCGAAATCATCAAGATATTGTAAGGTATATATCTTTTAGATTAGGGCTGTAGGGACCAACAGCCAGCTGACAGTCCTTACACAAACACTGGCTGTCACTTTAAGAACATGGAGGCGCGTCTGATGACATCATCTGCAAGCACGGCGTTTAAAATCCTCATCACACAGTGAACCGGTGTGAAGGTTCCCTTCCCCCCACCAAATTAATAAAACTGAGTGACGACCTTCGCCCTTCTCTTCTCGCCCTTGCATCCAGTGGACTTGCTCACTTTTCCCTGAGACTCCCACAACACTGGAGTTCACAGAGCTCCGGAACTCCCACAATTCTGTGGAGTTCTCCTAATACTGGGGTTCACAGTACGCAGAGGATTGCTGCTATTGCTGAGGAGACTTCTGTGAAAACACAGAGAACGTGGCTCTCCAAGGGCCTTGCGGTGACTAAGTTTACTTCATCCCACGTGGAAACTAGCGTGCGTGCAGCACTGTGCTAGCTGACCACAAGAAACTTCAGCAAAATCAACTTTACAAACAGTGAGAGGGACACCCCAGACGACTGGAGGAGACCCATGCCGCGAAAAGGACACTGGCTCGGGATTTTTATATTATATATTTTTATAGCAGCAGTTAACATTTTAAAACCTCTCTATTCCAAAGCAATGCTATCCAAACTTTCCTAAATTATTTAATGCAACTTGGCCCTGTTTCTTCATCTTTGCATGTGAAGAGATTGTGCCTCATGGAACAACATATGATTTCAATGAATGTTTTTAACAGTTGATGAATAATTACACTCCAGAAAGGATATGGTTGTACTTTGTTGGCAAGTTTACTTTAGAAAATGTACAGGTTTTAAAATGTTAACTGCTGCTATTCTTTACAATTCACAAACACAATTATATCAAGAAACATCATGTACAATAGAGAAAGGGGTGATGAATGAATAAATGCAGATAAAAATTAGTAATATTTTTACCTAGAAAATAGCGTACATATAGCATTTTTACAAACGTATCCAGACATGTTTGTGGGTCAGATGGTGGCAAATAAGTAATAGTGCCAATTTTCTTAACATAATAGTATTTATGATATTTGCAAACAGAATTTTGTGAACACAAGGATATCTATGCTTGTAGGACCACAAAGGTTTTGACAGAAATCCAAATAAATAAATCAATAAATACATAATAATAATAATACATTTTATTCATTCTGTGCTTTTCATAGACCCAAAGCAGTGGATGCAGACAATTGTTCAAACATGCCCTATAGTGTAGTAATTTTTCTGTTTAATTTCTAAGTGCAACACATCTGAATCAGAGTATTTCCACTATAAATTATTTTCATTTTGCAGTTTGATGTGGCACAGTTTCATTAACCACATTCTCTTTAGATGGTAAGATGAAGAAACACAGGGCTAAGAAAGTACATACCAGAGATTATTCTTCTTATTATTATTATTATTATTATTATTAATAAAAGTGTTTGTAGTAAGCTACATTATCTGCAGAGTAGTGTAGACTAGAGCCACATTCGGAGGCTATTGTTGTTTTTCTTTTTAAGTGACTAACCATGAATGAGATATGTTTGGGGAATTGGCGGTTTATAAATCCGATCTCTTGAAGGATTGCAGCTTAAATGAGGCTATCATCAATTCTTAATGTAGGCTATTATCGTAAATTCTTAATTTTCCTAGTAGTTAATTTTATGGTGACATTGTGTTATGTGTGAAAAGGATAAAGTGAACAGAGCTGAAGTGAAGAAATTAATGAATGAAGAAATGTTGGCCGAGGCAAGGGTACGTTGAGGTTCGGTTCCACAGTCAGTCAGTCATGACCGCAAGAGCAGAGCTTAACACCCTCCCAAAACCAGACAAGAGCGAGCGTCAAGTGTCAGTGAAACATTGAACAGTTAATATTGGAAACCTCTTGTGCCTTTGCAATACAAATACGTTAATGTAATGTGAAAATAATAACAGTCTAATAAATTAAAAGTACTTAACAGTTGCACATTGTTTTTGTGGAAAATAAACATGTGCCCTGCTGGGCTCGACTATCCCACCAATCGACTAACCCACAATCCTCTGTGTGAGAGAGACGGCGCCTCTATCCATTAGGCCACAGTAACTTCTTGGAAATTAAAAATTAACATTAAAAACCATTAGTATGAAGCGTTTTTATTGGGCGATAAGCTTGATAAGCAGGTATACGGACCATACCCTCAAAGAATAATTCTCCCCATTGGATAACATCACGACGGAGGCAGGCAGTTTGGCAGGAGAAATGGGAAGAAGAAGAAGAAGAAGAAGAAGAAGAAGAAGAAGAAGAAGAAGAAGAAGAAGAAGCGGAAGAGGAAGGAGAAAAACAGCAAAATAACCCAAGTTTGGGGCTTTATTGTGTGGATGTGTGAAGTTGTATCTGAATGCTGTGTGGTTACATGAGGTCAGAACATACAGAAGTTAATGTTTTTAAGGGCTCAGAGTCTATGGTCATTGTGGTTACTTCTGTAGGAAACCCTGAAAAGTGCCAAACTCTCGGTGCTGTATAGGTATGGGGCATGCCCCTCCAAGCCGTAACTTGGCGGATGGCATACCTGCCATCCCAATTATACTTTATAAATAACTTGCTTATAGTCCATTCAATAGTAATTGGTTATCAAGACGCCTGCTCTGCTTGACCTGACCTAGGATCTGCCTTTCTCTCTCCCCCCTCCAATCCACAGGCACAAAAGAGGCAATTAAGTCACGCTGAGGCGCTGGCTTATCCATGGATATAAATCTTAAAGTGGTCATAGTCTTGTCTCCTGTTGTGGAGAAAGACCAGAACACAAAGTGAGGTCGGGGGCTAGTGTGGCCAGAGAATACCACATGGTCACATGGTTTCCTTTTCCATTTTAATTTTGAATGCCAATCTGTTACATTCAATTGAATGTCTTAATGTTGATGTAGTAATGTAGTAATGGTTGTTAGGCCTGCCAGTTTGTAATTTACCTTTTTGGCGCAGCTCCAGATTCAAGCGGAGTACAGAGTGTTACCACTGGTCTCATCACATCGAAGTAATATTTTGCCCAAATTACTAAATTACACAACAGACTACCGTTTGGTCTTGTTACAAAGATGTTAAAACCCAGAATATTTTAATAATAGTATCTTGCTGCTAGCCTGCTTTCAACAACATAAGTACACTTTAATGAATAAGCAAATTTGTCGGCTATTAGATAAGCCCGTCCTTGCCATAAAGGAGTCTGAAGCCCCACCCCCTCCCTCCTTCCAAACCTTCATCACCCAATCAGGGCACATATCCTCAATGCTTGGGGAGAAAGGTATTTATGGGGGTCTGAAAGTGAAGTATTTTTTGGATAACTAAATGGAGTGTGGAGAAGGGGAGTTCAGTGAGCTGAGTTGGAGCTGCAGCAGTTCCGAGAGTCTGAGAAGTTTTTCCTTGTATAAACACACGACATCTGAGTTTTTTTGCTGGCTTTTCTTTTGTTCCTGCTGTGTTGAAACTGGAATAAAGTTCTGGCTTATCTCTCTTTCTTTCCTGGTAATTAACATTTGGTTTAATGTCTTCCTATTTGTAAATTATAAGCAGTGAACCTAAGTTCATTAATGAATGTATGTTTCCAATTCATCTAACTATAAAGGCAGGAATCGTGTCTGCTGTGTGTCTGTATTTCAATTTGCTCGACAACCGGGCACTGTATGAAGTTGAAATTCGCTAGGTGTATTGCACAAGACTCTAGAAAGTGCAGTGACAAAAAAATCAGCAGTCGTCTACAAGTGGCTTAATAAAATTATTTAATCTTAAAATGTAATTTAGATTTTGTTTTGACTTGTTGGTTGATCCACCAGGTTACTGTTCGACTGACCTATCAATGAATTTGGATTTAATTGATGATTGTCATTTTAAGTCCATTGAATATAATTAAATGTAGGTTGAGTGAGGGGTTTTAGCACACGATACCGCTTGTGTTCAGCATTAAGAGTGCTGGGCATTTTAACAAGGGCATTAAGTGTTGGAACTGCTGAATTCAGAAAATAAACACATTTTTCCTTAAACCTCACTGCCCTGACAATATGTAAATTAAGTATGTGGGCCCCAGCTGTTTTCCTAACCATTCATCGTTATAAACAATTTTATAAATTATTTAAAAATACTTAAACCATCCAGGGAACTTTTGCCGTTCATACTATAACTATAAGGAACCATTTCCTGAGCTGGGAAAACACAGATTAGCAGATGCATTTTAAAAAGATGTGCGATGACTCACAGGGTAGTAATCGGCTACGGCTTTGACTTGCTCATAGTCATCAGCGCGGGCCAGCTGGGCCAGGCCCTCGGGGTACAGCTTGCCGCAGTGGGGGAAGAGCTTGGCCCGGTCCTCTTTGGACAGCTCCGTCCCAAAGGAGTTAATGGTGATGATGAAAGCCCTCCTGTCAGCTTCAAACTGATCACGAGTGCAAGGAGAAAGCGGCGTGTTACAGTAAACCCATTCCTTTTACTTTACAGCGTCACTCAATCCCTTTCACAACAAAAATATCTAGAGATTAATTTGGTGACACCAAAATACAGTTGAAGTTGGAAGTTTACATACACTTAATTATTGAACCCATTGGCTTTAATCAACATATACATCAGTCCACCCATTCTCATGACCATACTCTTGATCTGGTCTTAACGTATAATACAGAAATAGCAAACGTAACAGTCATGCCTAAAAATCCTGTGTTATCAGACCATTACTTAATTACCTTTCACCTTTCACAAGTCTGTCATGTGCCATCAGATACTACATTCTACTTTAGTCGTAAGCTCTCCTCCAGATCTGCAAATGATTTTATTAATGAGCTCCCAGGCTCATTTGTGCACTGTGGGGATTTTCTAGGCTCCAGCCAAAATGCGTATACAAATGCAGACATAAACTCAATTGATCAGCTGACTGACAACATTAATAACGTACTTAGTAGAACCCTGGATACTATCGCACCTCTTAAAAAGAGGAAAGTCTGCAATAAGAAATTAGCTCCCTGGTACAATGACCATACTCGTGCTCTCAAACAAGCTTCACGCCAACTTGAGCGCAAATGGCGTTCCTCTAAATTGCATGTTTTCTTCCATGCCTGGAAAGACAGCCTTCTCCATTATAAACATGCCCTTATCACAGCGCGTTCCTTATATTTCTCTATTTTAATAGATGAAAATAGAAACAATCCTAGGCACCTGTTTAACACTGTTGCCCGACTGACTAAGAATCATGCTGATCCCTGTGTTTCAATCCCATTTAATAGTAATGACTTTATGAATTTCTTTGATGACAAAATAATAAAAATCAGGGACAAGATTCAAAGTTCTTCTACCACCCCTCATACAGGGTCTGCCCCTCCGTCCACTCAACACCTGGGTGCAGAATCGTCAGATGGACGGGTGGCCTATCTGAGCTCCTTTGCTCCAATAGATCTCACTGAATTTAATACTATAGTAAATTCTTCAAAATCTTCTACCTGTCTTCTAGACCCTATTCCAACGAAGTTACTGAAAGAGCTACTGCCAGTAATTGGAACACCACTGTTGCATATTGTTAATGCTTCTTTAGCCTCTGGACATATACCACCGACTCTCAAACTTGCAGTCATCAAACCCCTTCTTAAAAAGCCAAACTTGGATATGAACGACTTGTCTAACTATAGGCCTATCTCAAACCTTCCGTTCCTCTCTAAAATAATAGAAAAGGCCATTTCAAAACAACTCTGGTCATTTTTGCACCCTAATCAAATATTGGAAGTTTTTCAATCTGGTTTTCGACCCTCTCATAGCACTGAAACAGCCCTAGTCAAAGTATTCAATGACCTACTCCTTGCTTCTGATAGTGGCTATATCTCTGTACTCATGCTTCTGGATTTAAGTGCAGCATTTGACACAGTTGATCACCTCATCCTTTTGGATAGGCTCGAAAATATTGTTGGCCTCCGTGGACTGGCCCTTTCCTGGTTTAGATCATACTTATCTGACCGATATCAATTTGTGCATCTTAACAATGACTCCTCCTATAAATCTAGGGTTAGATATGGAGTACCACAAGGATCTGTCCTTGGGCCTTTGCTCTTCTCTCTATACATGCTTCCCCTGGGACAAATCATTCGTAAACATGGCATTAACTTCCACTGCTATGCAGACGACACCCAACTGTATCTATCAGTCAAGCCTGATGAAATTGTCCTGCTGTCAAAAATGGAAGCTTGTCTTATAGATATAAAGGAATGGATGACCCATAACTTTCTCTTACTAAACTCTGATAAAACAGAGGTAATGGTGGTGGGGCCCAAGTCCCTGAGATGCAAACTATCTGGCTATATGCCTAACATTGATGGAATTTCAATCACCTCAAGTGCTGTCATTAAAGATCTTGGTGTTACGTTTGATCCAGATCTAGTATTTGATACTCACATTAAAGACATCTCTAGGGTTGCTTTCTATCACTTGAGGAATATCTCAAAAATACGAAAAATACTGTCCCTACATGATGCTGAAAAGCTAGTCCATGCTTTTGTTACTTCTAGATTAGATTACTGTAATGCTCTTTTGTCTGGATGTGCACAGTCCTCTCTGAAAGGGCTTCAACTAATTCAAAATACAGCTGCTCGTATTCTCACGAGAACTAGAAGATTTGAACATATCAGCCCAGTGTTAGCTTCACTTCACTGGTTGCCAATCAAATTTCGAATAGACTATAAGATTCTATTACTTACCTTTAAAGCCTTACATGGGCTTGCCCCCTTATATTTAAGGGATTTACTTTTCCCTTATAATCCCTCACGAACGCTCCGTTCGCAGGGCGCAGGCCTCCTTGTTATTCCTAAAATAGCTAAAAGTACAATAGGTGGTAGAGCCTTTTCCTATCGTGCTCCTCTCCTATGGAACAAATTGCCTGCTCATGTTCGGGGTGCAGACACTGTCAGTCTATTTAAAGCTAGGCTTAAAACTCATCTTTTTAGTCTGTCCTATAGTTGAGGGGCAGGAGTGGGTGGCTGGCATTAGCTATAGAGTCGCTGGTGGACTGAGCGGTCTGTGCTGTCACTGGATCATTATTGGTAGTGTTGTGTTAAGCTCGACCGGTCATGGTCTAGTGGTGACTGTCTCAAGCCTGCCCTCATGGCTGTATTGGCCCCTGCCTCTGTTTAGCCCTTAGCTATGCTGCCATAGCCTTATTCTGCCGGGGTTTCCTTATCGCAGCAGACACCTCTGTCTCTCCTGCTGCGCTTGTTCTGCTACCATCTGAACCCCCTAACAATGTTTTTTTTCTTTTTCTTCCTCTTCCCTGCTCTGGGCACCTGCCCGGAGCTCTAGCCCAAGTTTCCAGAGTTTCCCGCGTCTTTCCCCCGCCCCCCCTCCTGGCCCGGAGCTCCAGCCCAAGACCAGCTAGGCGCCCCCCACCTGCCACTGCTGATCTCTACATGATGGAGTCATCTGTATCGAATACCTCCCTATGACATAATCAACCCATAGGCCAGTGGAGGATGGGCATCCCCCCCAATAGCCGGGTTCCTCTCGAGATTTCTTCCCATCGGGGAGTTTTTTCTCGCCACAGTATGAGGGTTTTTCTCTCCTACTAGAGTTTTTACCTCTGCTATCTGGGGGCTTAGAGCTGGCTTAGAGCTGGCATTTCCCATTTCCCCTTTCCTCCCCTTTCTGTTCTGTAAAGCGTCTTTGTGACAGTCATCTGTGAAAAGCGCTATATAAATAAAATTGAATTGAATTGAACTTAGGTTGAAGTCATTAAAACTCATTTCTCCTGACAAATTTTCCTTTTGAACTGTATGGAATATTTGTCAGGAGAAACAACCCTTAAAGTGATCCATCCATATATACTGCATATCTGGCAGCAGGGTGATGGTTTGAGGCTAGTTTGATACCTCTGACCCTTGATGACTTAGAGCCATTCAGCCAACCATGTGTTTCCTTACTGTTCCAGCATAATTTACAGCTAAATCTAGTCCCACCCCCCAATTCCCATAGAGATCCATTCAAATGCAGAGACGTTATAGTATCGCTCGTTAGAGTACCAAAAAATAAGATATCAAGAGTCTTTTGATGTTGTTGGGTCAAAGACATCAGGAAGTCATGGCATACAAAGGATATGCGACCAAATATAAAAAATCTAAAGGCACAACTTAGTGCATGTAAACTTCTGACCCACTGGAATTGTGATATAGTGAATTAAAAGTGAAATAATCTGTCTGTAAACAATTGTTGGAACAATTACTTGTGTCATGCACAAAGTAGATGTCCTAACTGACTTGCCAACACTATAGCTTGCTAACATGAAATCTGTGGAGTGGTTAAAAATGAGTTTTAATGACTTCAACCTAAGTGTATGTAAACTTCCGACTTCAACTGTACATGTATATCAAAAGACCCTGTCCAGTGAAAATAGTTTTGTTTTTTGGATGAAAAGTACAATAGTATAAATATTTACTGATTAATATTGTATCCTTTAGGTGATACTGCTCACCATCTGAGCTGAGCAATTCCTTTCAAGGTGAGAAGTATACAAAGTACTTCCCTCAATTGGTTGTACATCCTACGAAGACCTTAATTATGTCAGCTACAAATTCACATTCATCATGCCTTCTGAATCTTCCTCATCATGCCTAAAGACAAGTAGCTGAAATAAATAAATAATTTAAATCTCCTGTGACCTCCGTCTTTTGGGGTTTCTACACACGGGAGTTATGTTTTGGTGTAGCGCCACACTGACTCATTTTTAATGGACTGGTTGGGGTCTCCAAATACACGTTTAAACCCTACTAAGAAATTGTTAGACGTGTTATTTGTGCCTTCCAAAAAGGTAGTGTACTCACTTCAAGAATGGGGCACATGGTATCTGCTGTGGTTCCACCAAGGGAAGAGCAGAACTTGTAGAAAGCCTCCAAGTATGCCTGAAAATATAAGAAAATTATTGGAATCTCAATTCTCTTAAATAAAAGAACTTAACTGACTCATTGTACTCAGTGTTTTCAGTGAAGTAAAAAATATATGGTCAATCAAAACACAACATTGATTCACCTCATAGCTAATATTTTAAACAAATGGTGCAGCTCACCTTGTAAAGGGTGTTCCTTATAATTTCAATGTTCATTTCATCCAGGTCCTGCTCAGATATGCAATCCTGGAAGAATGCAGCTGTAACACAATGAGGAAAAAAGCAATGCTCATTAGCATTATGTACAAACCCCAATTCCAAAAAAGTTATTTACATAGACAGAATGCAAAATGCACATAAAAGCAGAATGCAGTGATTTGTAAATTCTCTTATACATATATTTAATTGAAAACAGTATAAAGAAAATATGTTTAATGTTTTACCTTATCAACTTTATTTGATTTTTGTAAATATACGCTAATTCCGAATTTGATGCCTGCAACACATTCCAAGGAATAGTATGGAATCAGTTGTTGGCTAAATGGCTGTGAGTGATCAGGGTATCAAACGAGCCTCAAACCATCACTCTGCTGCCACATATGCAGTAGATATGGATAGATCACTTGAAGGGTTGTTTCTCCTGACTACTGACCTATAGCTCTTGACAGTCCAGTAACCATGCATTGATTACTGCATGTATCTAAGGTTGGGCTTGCAAATGCGTCCTGCTCGTGTGACATACGAATTGTCAGCAGGCTTTTGAGGGGACCGAACAGGCCTTTGAGCAGTCTCTCTGTCACTGATGGTTTCTCCAGCGTTTTCTGAGGAGACGGAATGTTCACCCTGCCATTGCCGCTCGCTTGCCTGACGAGTGGCGGCTGTTTGGTCGCTGTCGTCGACCAGTGATGGTGGCGGTTCCAGAACAGGCAGGAGGTGTCTCCGGTTCCTCCTGTAGTCCTGTCCTCCTGACTGGACGATGTAGGATCTCGGTTCAGCACAGACTTGCTTCACCGTTGCCATACGATCGTGTCCGTTCTGAGTTTGCATCCTCACCACTTGCCCTTCGGAGAGCGGTTTCAGTGGTTTACTGGCCTTGTCGTACCACAACTTCTGGGATTGCCGCTTCCTGGTAAGTTGTGCTTCAACAGCGTTGTTGCTTTTGACAGTGGGAACCAGCAACGACTTGCAAATTGGGAGCGTGGTGCGCGTTTGCCTGGACATGAGTCTCTCAGCTGGCGAACCAAGTGTTGTGTCACGTGGAACGTTTCGGATGTTGAGCAGGTTTAGGAAAACGTCAGTTCCATCACGTTTGGATTTTTCCATTAACTGTTTTGCGCTACGGACAGCCCTCTCGGCTAGTCCGTTAGCCTGCGGGAATTCCGGGCTGCTGGTGACGTGGACAAAATCCCAGGTTGAGGCAAACTCTTTAAAGCGCTGGCTTGTAAACTGGGCTCCATTGTCTGAAATGAGCTTGTGTGGACTGCCATGGACCGAGAAGTGCCGCTTTAACTTCGTTATCACGGTGGTGGATGTCATGTTGCGTAGCAGATCTATCTCAAACCACCCTGAGTATGAATCTACTAGCACTAAGTAGTGCTGACCATTCCACTCGAAAATGTCTGTGGCTCCCGTTGACCATGGCAAATCTGGAACGGGGTGGAGTTTGAGTGGCTCCTTTTGTTGGTGGGGCTTTGTGCTGTTGCAGATGGAGCATGATAATGTCTCTCTCTCAATGTCCTTTGCCATAGAAGGCCAAAACACAATGCTGCTGGCTCGGCGTTTTGTCGCTTCTGCGCCGGGGTGGCCTCTGTGCAGGATCGTGATGTAGTCACGTTGTAGTGAATCGGGAATGAGCGCTTTCGGTCCCTTCATGACGATGCCGTCTTCGACTGTCAGCTCGTCTCCGTATGTGAAGTAGTGGCGGACATTTGCTGGCAGGTTGACCTCACGTTTGGGCCATCCATGCTTGATAATGTTGCAAAGCACCTGTAGGTCTTTGTCTTTTGCCGTGTGTTCTCTGAGCTCTTCAAGGCGCGAGGAGGAGATGTGCTGGACAGACATTACCTCGAAGTCGGCCTCTTCATTGCTGTGCTGCTCCGTTGTCTTCATGGGGGCGTGAGACAATGTGTCTGCAAGGTACATGTGCTTGCCTTTCTTGTAGTTTAGCTGGAAGGTGTACTTTTGCAAACGCAACATCATACGCTGCAACCTCGCCGGGGCCGTGTGTATGGGTTTCGAGAGAATGGTGACCAACGGTTGGTGGTCAGTCTCAATCAGGATGTGCTTGCCATAGATATAATCATTGAATTTGGAGCATGCGAACACGACAGCTAGAAGCTCATACTCTATCTGCGCGTAGCGCATTTCGGTCTGCGTCAAAGTGCGAGACGCATAGGCGATGGGGACACCTTCCTGTAGGCATGCCGCACCTAAGCCATACTGGGAAGCGTCACAGGTGATTGTTACTGGCTTGTGGACGTTGTAGTATTTCAACGTGGGCGGGTTAGCAAGAGATTTTTTGAGTGCGTCGAATGCATCTTGGTGCTGTTCGAACCAGCACCACTCGCTGTCCTTGTGTGTCAGCTGACGCAAGGGAGCAGACATCTCGCTGAAGTTCGGAATGAAACGTGCCATGTAGTTTACCATGCCAAGGAAGCGCTGTAAAGCCGTGACGTTTTCTGGCACTGGCATTTCGTTGATCGCTTTCGTTTTAGACGGGTCTGGCTTGAGCCCGTTGCTTGTGAATATGTGACCAACGTAGCTAATCTCATTCAGCCTAAATTTGCATTTCAGCGGGTTGAGCCTTAGGTTTACCTGACGTGCTCGATCAAGGATCTTCTTTAGGTTTTCGTCATGTTCTTTTTCTCCATTTCCCCCGACGATGATGTCATCAACTATCACAGCGCATGGGTATCCGGCAAAGATTTGTTCCATCGTGTGTTGGAATACCTCACTGGCAGAGCTGATGCCAAATGGCATTCTTAAGAACCTAAATCTCCCAAATGGTGTGCTGAATGTTGTCAGTTTGGAGGACTTTTGATCTAAGGGAATTTGCCAAAAGGAGTTATTTGCGTCCAGTGTGGAGAAGACAGTGGAGTGTGGCATTTGCGCTGCCACTTCCTCTACAGTGCGCATAGGATGATGTGGTCGTTTTAGCACTTTGTTCAATTCTCGCGGGTCGATGCAAATTCGTATTTCGTCAGATTTTTTCTTGTGGGTTGCTACCATGGATGAAACCCATTCGCTTGGATCTGAAACTGGAGCGAGGACGCCCAGGCTCGTCATCCTGTCCAGCTCCGCTTTGACATTTCCACGCATTGCGATTGGAATTCGACGTGCGGGTGTGATGACAGGTTGTGCTTCAGGGTCGAGCTTCATTGTGTAAGTGACCGGGAGTTTTCCTATTTCATCTTTAAAGAGATCAGCGTAGTCCGTGAATATCTGCTGTGAGAAATGTGTCTCTTCCTTCAAGCGAAGCTGATGGATTTCCTTGCCTAGTGTGAGTAAGTGCATATGAAGGCAATCCGGCAGGCCAAGCAACGGCTGCACGTTACGCTCTACCACATAGAACCGCAGGGTGTAAGACTGACCCGCTGAGTGGCAAGAAAGAAGCACTGACCCAGCTGTGGGGATTTCGTCACCTCCATATGCAATCAGCCTTGCATTGCTGGAGCTATCCAGTTTCTCCTTAAGTCTCACTCGTCTTAAAGCGCTGTCAGAAATGACGTTGCATTTTGCACCCGTATCCACTTTAAGTTTGATCGGTTTTCCATTAACATGAACTGTGCAGAAAAGTTCTTCTTCCTGAGCTACCCGTGAGTCTACGGTGTTGATCGTGTCAGTGGCTAAAGAGACTCCATCAACATAGTATGAATCGTCACTGCTGCTAGAACCCTGGGCTGTATCTACCACATTGACTGCTTTATTCAGTTTGTACTTATGGGCGCTCTGTGCTGATCTGCAGCATTGTTTGAAGTGGTTCCATTTGTTGCACTTGTGGCACTGCTGGCCAAATGCAGGGCACTTGCTTCTGTCAAGTTCATGTTTATTTCCACAGTTACGGCAATTAACGTTTGGCTGTGGGCTTTCACGTTCAGTGTAAGTCTTTTGCTTGAATGTGCGCGGCTGTGATTTATAACGCACACTGTCCACATTTGTTGCGTTTTGCTTTGGTGCAGACAGTGTCTTTGTGCGTTGGTCTGTAAGTTCATGTATTTGACATGTTTCTATTGCTTTTGCCAAAGTTAGCTCGCTGTTGCGCAGTAGAATTTTCCTTACACCGTCATTATTTATGCCAGTCACGAGTCTGTCTTTAACTAATTCGTCCTGTAGATTTCCGAATCTGCATGTTTTCACTTTGTTTCTTAAATCGCTAACATAGGCTTCCACAGTTTCACCCTGTTTCTGGTTTCTGGTAAAGAATATATGCCTTTCCATAGTTATGTTTGTTTGTGGGTTGCAAAGCTCACGGAATTTTGTTTTTAAACATTCCGGGTTTTCCCTCGTTTCAGCGGGGTTGATCTCGCATCGGTTTCCCCCCTCTCCTTCATAAACAGCGGGAGCATACACGAAAGCGCGTTCACGTTCTATGGCTTCCGAGCCTGCTAAATTTAGCAAGATAAATGCTTGTGTGCGTGGCGGTTTGTCCGAGCAAGCTGCTGCAATGAATATGTCGTATTCTTGCTCAAATGTCCTCCAGTTCTCTGCAATGTTGCCATCGAACACCAACGGATCTGGTTTGCGGAATCCTTCTGCCATTCTTCCGGTAAGTGCGAGTATTTACTTTATGTCCTTTCGTTTACGATAGCATATGGTGTAGCCTAGCATGCAACGTGAGCTAGCTAGCAGTTAGCCATGTGATATTCCGGATTCGTGCTAATGAATTGTCCTTTTACCTTTCGAAGCAATCCTTCTTAAGCGTCCTCCGATGAGACTGGTCCGAGACTTCTGACATCATGTTTGGTGTTGTGTTTACAACAGGAGTCATAACTTTCATTCGTGCTTTTATTGTCACCAGTGTTAACTTGGACCTTCAACAATACGTAGCTTACAAGACCGACCTAGAACCGATCGTTCGCCATACCCGCGCCTGCGTACCTAGTGGTGTCAAGCATTAGTACGGTGGCTGGTATATATCAAACTGCACATGAACAATACACGTTGTTCTACAAAGTTGATAAGGTAAAACATTAAATATCTTTTCTTTATACTGTTTTCAATTAAATAAACTCAGAAAAAAAAGTTTGGAAATTTGTGTTTAGTCGATTATTTCTCTGTTGTTACAATGCTAATTGGCATTGTATTTTATATCATTGGAAAGCCTGTTTATTTAGCTTTACAATGATGTCCAAATTGTAAGAATCATGCATTTGTGGGATGAGCAGCACAGCTGATTATGTGGGTAGTGCCCAAGTAAAATTTGCCAAAATTCTCTGCCAATGCTAAACAGTGTATTCTCCCGTTTGTATTCACTCTTGTTTTGAGTTGTTTGGTGGATTGGATGATTGAACTCTATCAGTAACAAGGAAAAAACAAGACATATTGGCAATTTTACACTTTATTCATTTAATACACCATCAGGAGCCTCAGTAGCGGGTGGAAGATCCATACGCAGCCACAACAGCCTGGCACCTCCTCCTCATGCTGGTCACCAACCTGGTCACACGTTGCTGTGGGATGGCATTCCATGCAGGTCAGCCAGCGTGGTTGTGTTGGTCACTCAAACACGTACAGCACGCCCAAGCTGATCCCACAAGTGTTCAATTGAGTTGAGGTCTGGACTCATGGCAGGCCATTCCATTCTCTCTACTCCCACATTCTGGAGGTAGTCTGTGATAGCCCTGGCTCTGTGGGGGCGAGCGTTGTCATCGTGGAGGATGGAGTTAGGTCCCAGATTGTGGAGATATGGGATTGCCACTGGCTGCAGAATCTCATCCCGATATCTCACTGCATTGAGATGGCCTTCAATGATGACAAGCCTTGTATTGCCAGTGATGGAGATACTGCCCCACACCATGACACTGCCCCCACCAAAAGCTGTTACTCGATCGGTGCAACAATCAGCATAGCGTTCTCCACGTCATCTCCATACTTTGACCCTGCCATCCAACTTCAGCAGACAGAACCTGGACTCATCACTGAACATGACATTCTCCCACATGTTCAGGTTCCATTGTCGGTGTTGCCGACAACAGCGCAAACGGGCCTGACTGTGAAGTGCGGTCATTGCAGGCTTCCTGGTAGCCTTATGAGCTTGGAGATTGGCTGTGTGCAGTCGGTTCCTGACCATCTGATCAGAGATCTGTATGCCATAACATCCTGCAAACCTTGCCTGCAAATCTCTAGAAGACAGCCTACGGTTCCTCAGTGCTGTAAGGGTGATGAACCGGTCTTCTTGGGGTGTTGTCTTCCTGGGACGCCCACTTCGCGGTCTGTCTTTGACATCACCGGTTTCACGGAACTTGGCCTTCAGTTTGGAGATGGTACCAGGGCTGACTCCAAATAATGCTGCAACTTGGTTTTGCAGAACACCAGCTTCAACTTGCCCTATCGCACGGGCCTTATCCAGATTAGACAAACGTGGCATGCCGATGCTTGGAGCAGACACCAAATTATCACTTTAGTAGGGCGCAGCACCCAGCAGGCCCCATGCACACAGGTGCTGCCAATCAGGCACCTGATTGGCAGCACCTGGAGCTCAAAACAAGAGTGAATACCAACAGGAGAATACACTGTTTAGCATTGGCAGAGAATTTTGGCAAATTTTACTTGGTCGCTACCCACATAATCAGCTGTGCTGCTCATCCCACAAATGCATGATCCTTACAAGTTGGACATCATTGTAAAGGTAAATAAACAGGCTTTCCAACGATATAAAATACAATGCCAATTAGCATTGTAACAACAGAGAAATAATCGACCAAACACAAATTTCCAAACTTTTCTTTCCGAGTTTATATGTAAAAGAGAATTTACAAATCACTGCTTTCTGCTTTTATGTGCATTTTATATACTGTCCCAACTTTTTTGGAATTGGAGTTTGTAGATAAATAACACCCATTTTTTGTTCTAAAGCAATCTTCAGAGACATGATGATGCTCAGCATACTCCATGTAAAGCTTACGGCCCTGTATCTCAGGCTGTGACCGAATATGTAGGTTATCAAGGGTCTGAGCTATCAAACGAGCCCCAAACCATCACTCTGTTGCCAGATATGGAGTAGATGTGGATGGATCACTTTAAGGGTTGTTTCTCCTGACTTTTTCCCCCATAGAGTTCTATAGGAAAATGAGTCCGGAGAAATAACCCTTGCAGTGATCCATCCACATCTATTCCATATCTGGCAACAGAGTGATGGTTTGGGGCTCGTTTGATAGCTCAGACCCTTGATAACTTACAGCCATTTAGCCAGCCATGTGTTCCATACTGTACCAGTGTAATTTACAGCTGAATCTAGTCTCACCCCCCAATTTCCATAGAGATCCATTCAAATGCAGAGAGGTTATAGTATCGCTTGTAACAGTACCTGAAAATAAGATATCGACAGTTTTTTTGATGTTGATGGTCACAGACTTCAGGAAGTAACAGCATGTAAAGGATATGCGACCAAATATGAAATATGATACTTTAAAAATACGTTAAAGCAAAGGGTATGAATACTTATGTAAATGAAAAATTTAAGTTTTTTATTTTTAATAAATTCGCAAAAATCTCAAAAAAACTTTTTTCACATTGTCATTATGGGGTGTTGTGTGTAGAATTTTGAGGGAAAAAATTAATTTAATCAATTTTGGAATAAGGCTGTAACAGAACAAAATGTGGAAAAAGTGAAGCGCTGTGAATACTTTCCGGATGCACTGTATATCAGCATTAACAGTTAGCCCACACGTTATCTTGGACTTTGTGCAGAATTTAGGCATGTCGTTGTTTGTACCTTTGTGCAGAAAACTTGTTGACGTACCATTCGAACAGGAGGCAAAATACTTTGAATTGTCGTTTATTTATTCACCACTCGACAGGTGAATACTGAATTGCTGGGACCACAGTCAAAAAAGAATCCGCTTTGAACTCGGCTTACTTTTCATTAGTTGTTGCTCCTCTGACATTGATTGAGTTTAAAACGTGGGCGTCTTCCTCTGGAGAGTGTAGTGATCCTAAGGCCATGTAAAAAAAATAAGTTGTTGATCGTTTTTTTTTTTTTTAAAGTCGTAGGGAGGGCGGTTTTTTATTTTTATTTATTTTTTTAAAGTCGTAGGGAGGGCGGTTTTTTATTTTTATTTATTTTTTTAAAGTCGTAGGGAGGGCGGTTTTTTATTTTTATTTATTTTTTTAAAGTCGTAGGGAGGGCGGTTTTTTATTTTTATTTATTTTTTTAAAGTCGTAGGGAGGGCGGTTTTTCATTTTTATTTATTTTTTTAAAGTCGTAGGGAGGGCGTTTTTTTTAAATTTTTTAATTTTTTTTAAGCACCAGGTACAGCGGACCGTAGAGAGAAATAAAGAGGACAGAATATATAGAACATTGCGTCTCTCGACCAAATTGCTTCTGTTTAATTGTAGCCTGTCAACATCAGTTTTGCTCATATTGATTGTAATGTTTCATGTATTTTTGGTCAATAAATGTTCCTTGATTGATTGTATGTTATTGGTTTTATGCTTGTACTACACCATAGACCAGATCTGGCTACAAAACCTTTTTTACAACAATAAAATACTGTATAGACCAAAGTTCAAGCAATCATAAAACATTTAATAGCCTATAGGTCAATATAATTATAAGCATGCCCTGTCATGGATAGGCTTTGTTTTGAAATTCATGCTGCACATGCGCTCTAACAATTTTGCGTGGTGGTCGATAGAGGGCTAGGCCTAGTGGATCGGATAGGATCTCCTAGTGCGGTGTGAGTACGATTTTCTATCCAAATGGCTTAGAAATAGGATTTCTCCGTGTTTTCTGCAACTTCTGGCCATCATCACGAAAAAAATAAATAAATAAATAAAAAGTCGTCGGGGCCTTTTTCGGATGTCGGGCGGGGACGATCAACAACTATTTTTTTTTTACATGGCCTAACTTCCATGAAGTAAACAATTGTGAGTAAAATTTCAATAACAATGAAGTCCCCCTCCCGCTGGTGAAACAATATTGACTGGGCGATAATGACTACGAGCAAGATTATACATTTCAGCAAATTGATCTGTATCTTTAAACATAACCGCAGTTGTTCATTCATCATTTTTGGGTGCTACAACTTGCACTAATGAAAGGGGACGGGGAGTTTTTTTGCCGTAATTGCTCGAAATTTACACATGCGCTTTCAACATCGGGGAAAGGGGACGGGGAGTTAGACAGCAAACTTTTTCCTGTAATTGCTCGAAATTTACAGATGCGCTTTCAACAACGGGGGATCAGGCAGCCAGTCAGTCAGTCAGTCAGTTACCCACATTCAATCGTTTAGGCCCGCACGCTCTCCGTCCAGGCAAAAAACAGAGTACTGGAAATCCCTGTGTAGAGAGCTGAAGATCGGCTTGGTGGTGTTCATTTGAATTTCCTGTCTTTTGCGGCTTTTGACCAAGCCAAATTTACACTTAATACGTAGTTTTTTGTTATTAATTCTCAGGGTTTTTTCTCCAGGTGTCCATTTCATTAAAAAGTGTCATCATCATAACTATTGTTACACATCCACTTGAATGTTGAATAAACATAACTGAAGATTACTGCCAATAAACACATCCACTAGAAACGTATAGCTACACACTGCTAAAAAGTTCAATCAATGCTCCTCAAGAGCACCCTAATAGACCAGAATAAGACCAAATAACAATTACAAATGTCATAACATAGCGGCTAGCCTATATAACATAATCATAACATAAGAAATTTCATAACACTTTGGAAATAAAACTGATTGAATCATGACAAACAGATATATTAGTTAAATTTTTATTTAATTTTTATTTAATTTATTTTATAAACCATGCTTCTGTTGTTAATGTTAGCCATTTGCGATCATATAAGGAGCTAATGCTATATTGGCTAACAATGTCACCATACATTATCTTAAAACCATCACTCTTCAACTGTGTTGTGTTGGTAGAATTTGGTCTAACATTAAATCTCTGCCAAAACTAATGTTATACTCAGTGAAATATCTGGCTATTTTAAAGACAAACTAACGTAACGTTAACATTAATTGTACTGCATTGCTTGGCACTGTTCCATGTGTGAAAGGGGCTTGTAATGTTACTAGCTAACGTTAGCCAATAGCTCACACAGTGTGGCACTTGTAACGTTAGCTTCATTAACGTTACTGATAATACTGCTGACATGTCTGAAAGGAATAACGTTAGTGGCTAACATAAGTTTGTTTTTATCTAGCTAGCAAAGTTAAATAGTAGCTGTATGCTACTGTGTCCCCCTAATACTTTTAAAGGCAGGCCTATTTCTTTTGCAAGTTGGAATTAATGAATTAGAGACAGTGCTTTGTAGGCTATGTTTGAGTAACGGAAGTTACGAATGTAACTATGGTTCTACGAATACCTGGAAGACCGTCAGTACGGTTGAAAGTATGGATATTATCCCTCGCGCTCCGCGCAAGTCGAGTGAATATATGAACAAAGTCACGTCAGTGACGTGACCGCGTAGGATGACGTACCCCCGCGGTATAAAACCGCTCGTCAGCCTACGCACTGCCTCACAGAATCTTCTCGCCCAAAAGATTCCGAGTGACAGGATGTGACAGTCATCCATACTTTCAACCGTACTGACGGTCTTCCAGGTATTCGTAGAACCATAGTTACATTCGTAACTTCCGTTCTACTTCATACCTTTCAGACCGTCAGTACGGTTGAAAGTATGGATGACTCATACCAGCATGGTCACAAGGAATAAGCATAGCTTCCTTTTACAGCATCGCAGCCACTGGGAGAACAGCAGCCCCCAATGTGTGACAGGATGCAACGTTGACCTTGTAGAACTTGTAGAAAGTGCAAGGCGATGACCAAGCAGCCGCTGCACAAATCTCAGTCATTGGGACACCTCTCAACACTGCCCAAGATGTAGCAACACCTCTGGTGGAGTGGCAGATCACGCCCTCTGGCACCGCTTGCCCTATGGTCTCATAGGCCTGAGCGATAACATTCACGACCCAGTGTGAAAGCCTCTGCTTGGACAGAGCAGATCCCTTAGCCTTCCCAATGAAGCCTACAAAAAGCTGATCTGATTTTCTGTAGCACTCTGTCGCTCGCATGTAGCATTTGAGTGAGCGAACAGGGCACGGGAGATTTGCTTGCTCTTCCTCCGCGCTCTGAAAGGGGGGAGGATAGAATGCAGACAGTTCTATAGGCTGGTTCTAATGAAAATGAGACAGAACTTTAGGTAAAAAAGCTGGGTTGGGCCATAAGGTCACCCCCAGTTCGTCTGCCTTCCACCGTACACAAACTGGGCTCACGGAGAGGGCGTGGAGTTCACTCACACGCTTCGCCGTCGTTATTGCCAAGAGGAATGCCGTTTTCATGGACAACCATTTTATGCTTGTCTCACCCATAGGCTCGAAAGGGGGTTTGCACAAAGCCTCTAGGACCAAAGGGAGATTCCAGGAAGGCACCCGGGCAGTTCTTGGGGGACACAACCGTCGGGCCCCACGCAGAAACTGGGATAAAAGGTAGTGAGCCCCTATTGTCTGGCAATCAACGCGCTCATGCTTAGCGGATATGGCGGAGGCGTACACCTTCAGGGTAGAGCCTGATCATCCTAATTCCAGAAGGGATTGGAGAAAGCCCAATATGACAGTAACATGGCAAGATATTTGGGTCCTCTACCCTGGCTGAGCACCATTCGGTAAATAGTTTCCAGCGACAGGCGTAAAGTGATCTAGTCGATGGAGCTCGGGAATTCTGTAAAGTCTCCATGACCGCTGGGCTACAACCAGCTATCAAGGGGTTGGCCCTTTCAGAGGCCACACCCACAGCTGCAGCAGGCTTGGATTGTGATGCCATATCCTGCTGTCCAACTGCGACAATAGGTCCTGGTGAAGCGGGAGCTGCCATGGCTCCCCTGCTAGGAGACTGACTATGGCTGTGAACCATGTTCTCGCTGGCCACCTGGAGGCCACCAGGAGCACTCTGTGATGAGACTGAGCAATCCTGTGTAGGGTTGCTGGGATCAACGGGGTCGGTGGAAATGCATACAAAAGACAGAGAAAGACAGAAAAGTAGTCTAATGAAATGAAGGGCAATTACCGGAATAAAAATTACCGAATTATCCTTACACAAACAGGAAAAGAAAGGACAGGGAGGGAGAAAAATTGTCTCAACCTTGGAGGGCGATTCGCACTCCGACCACAAGTCACAGGTTGTCAGACAATTCAACGTGTAGGTCCTACCTTGCGCTTACCCTACCTGGACCTGCAAGCTAGCAATCCGACAGATGCTGCGGAGCAGAATTGCGAGAAGATAAAAGAGGCAGTGCGTAGGCTGACGAGCGGTTTTATATCACGGGGGCACGTCATCCTACGCGGTCACGTCACTGACGTGACTTTGTTGATTGTAGGATATCTAATCCAATTGGATCCAGACTAAAGGAGCCAAAATGGATTCCGACAGGGAAAGAGGCGCTTCCCCCGCCCGTCAGAAGAGAGGTCCTGACTGCACTTTGCCACCTGTGGATCGTCCAGCTTCCTGTCACAGGAGACAGAGCCCCCGCATGCCGTGCAGAACTGGTAGAGACACTGTGGAGTAGGTTGCATTTCACTCATGCAATTGCAACATTAATGGGAAAAAGCACTGCATGTTACCCAAAGTCCAGGGAACCTCTTGTCCCTTGCCAGTCTAGATACCCGGACACTGGAGAAGGAAGAGACTGAACCAGGGTGTCATAACAGCAGCGACACAAAAGAGTGTCTAATAGAGATATGTCTCTGCACCACACTGGATCATCGTGGGACATGAATTAGAGACAGTGCATATGCATACACAACTGATAACTTGCAGACTTCCACGCCTCATGTTTTACTTTATTTTTATACATGTTTTTGGTTAAATTAAATAAATTTATATCTGCTCAGTAATTTCCCGGTGTGGTCTCCCTGTTTTGTCATGGCTCTACGAGCCGGGTCGTGACATTGGGGATTTATCACATAGGCTAAATGATAAGAACTAGAAAAGAAACAAGGTAGCCTAAACATGCTTTACAGGAGCTGCCATTCAAACCGATTTAGCCACAGTGCTTATTTCACAGCTGGGTTAAGCCCACGCAGTCTTAACACTGATTTCAAGTGTTAAGACAATAAAGTCTTAAAACACTGATTTTATGGTCAAGCAGAAATAACACCCTACATTTCAAGTTCCAGACACAATAGCTTTCTATAGTGGCAGTACAAAGAATTTCATTCAACTTATTTTCATGAAGGTTATTTGAATGGTGATGGAGTAACCCATTTCCTTACCAAGGGGGGTGTCAACCAGGATGGCGTTGTAGAGCTCGGCTGGGGTCTGTGCGATGTTGACGGCCTCCATCTGCTCAAAGCTGCCCAGAGGGTGACACTTGGGGACCAGCTCAGAGATGGCACGCTGGTGTAGGGTGCCCGTAATCAGGAGGATAACATTATCAATCATGTAACTGTACCTAAACGGAGAACAAGCATTTCAGTAACTGTTTAATTCATTTAGTTCTCACTCCCTGATGACTTAGCTTTAATGTGATGTGCCTTATTTTGTTGAGAAAGAAATTATGGGCAGTTTGCCACTGTTCGAAAAACGTCAGTCCTACTGAGTATCGAAACATTTTGGATAAAAAAAGGTACCTAATTTCGATACTTTACGGTAGGCTACTTCTCGACGAGAATGCTATTTTCGCAGCCAGCGGACAATCCATTGCATCAAATACAACTACAATTAAATGAAACACCAGTAACACATCAAATATGGTAAAGCATTTGATCGTCCAGTGCTGGGTCTTCTGACTGCTGACAACAATTGAATAACAGATACGGTTCTCTCAAACAGAACTTTTGGTTCGGATATTAACGATTGCCTTGTAACCTAATAACGTATGCGTAGCTGGCTAAGGTGGATGTTAGTTATGTTAACGTTATTAGCTTACCTCGTATCTTTGAAGCTATCATAAATAAACGTTTGCAGTAGACAGCTAGTTGTGAAATTAATAGATCTCCTATTTAATTTCATACTATGGTCCCTCTCTGAAAGCAAGTAGTGTAGCTGAATGCACCCCTTCCGTAATCAGCAAGTAGAAATAAGCTGAAGAACGAAAAAAGAGATGAACAGTGCCGTGCTGTTGCATCCTTTCAATACAATTGAATCTCCAAAATGGATGTCCTGACAGTTTTGGAATTGCACTTTATTTTCTTCTGTTGTGCTTATTCTGTCATTTTACAATGATATAATGTTTACAGAATGAATAGCCTACTTATCAGTCATTTTACAATGACAAACTTTTCACACAATAATACTTATCTGTCATTTAACTTGGTTACAAGTCTACTGTGTTGCACTCCCCCATGACAGGCTCATAAATTAGTTACAACTTAGGTTAACAGTTCATCCAGAAGACAAGGGCCGTGTCCGAATCAGCACTTTTCCACACTGTTGAGTAGCCTTGGTCAGTAGATAGGGCGAGAAAGTCGTAGAGTACGCAAAACTTTTTTCAAATTGCAGTATACTTCAAACACCCGGATGACACATTTACTTCTGGGGTTTCGCTGAGTACATTCGGGAGCACACTTTTCAAAAAGTACAGGACCATTTTGGTCACATAAATATGACGTGAAGCTCCGTTTAAAAAAAATGAGGCGCAGCTTCGCTGACGTTTTCCTTCAAATACAACAAAAACAACATGTGACATGGCAGCGCAAGAGTGGGGCACAGGGTTGCCAGATCTTGTAAGACTTTCCAGCCAAATGGCGACTCAAAACTAGCCAAAAATGATAGGCTATTTTTAACCGAAACCAACGTATTTTAAATAGAAATCATCATGTTTTTACTTTTTTAAATAAGTGTGTGCTTTGCGACTTTTCTTTTTTACCTGTGACTACACTTTCAGAGTATCCTGATTTAGCTGTAAAACCACAGACATGGCAACACTGGTGGGACATCTTATGACCTGCTTACGACACTTCCACAGTGCTGTTGGAAAATAGTACGGCGGATATTTTTCGCAGACTGCTAAACAGTGCACATTAAACAGCACACTTCTGCCAGTGGACTGTACGCAGGAGACAGGGTTCAGAACACAGGGCTCTGATTCGAACACAGCCAAGGTAAATATTCAGAATTAAAGGGCTATATGTAATAAATTTACTGTACTAAATCATAAAATGACCATGATATTTCATCAGAGATTAAGGAAACATGCTAAATCGAAATACTAGCTTCTCCGACAACAATGCTACAGCCAGTATATTCTCCTTTAATTCCGCCAGTAATTTCCATTCCGGGCCGGAACGTCAGTTTTTTATTTTGTACCATGTGATTCACTGTTCTCTGAGGTGACTCCGCCCACTGCCCATTTCGACACACCGGGTTGCCTGATATTGGCACACAAACACAGCGCGCTGCAGCTATGGAAGCAAGCAAACAAACAAACTGGATAAACTGCGATGGTACTAGATTCTACCAAACCTAAAAAGCCTCGTCCTCTTTTGAAACAGCTGCACGACCGGAGCCGTGCTAAAAAACGGGTAAAGCTTGGACTGGCATTTGAAAGATGGAGAAAGCTGAGAGCCCAGTTGGATAATTTTCTCCTGAACAGGTAAGCATTGAGCTTTATCACGGCTACTAGCTAGTTATCTCTTATCTAATGCAAACCAGATACCTGTTTTAGAAGAGTTTATTCCATTTTGTGACTGAATCAATGAATGTGTTCAAATTTCACTAGCGTTAGATTGCTAGATAGATATTTTAGTGAAACGATGTAGCTAACGTTAGCTAGCTAGCGTCTAGGTAAGGTATTCTTTGTTCCGAGTCTAACGTTAGCTAGCAAGCTAGCTAAGGTTACATCGTTCCAACAAAGGAATTTTGTTGTCTTACATTTTTAAAGTAATCCATCCAACACCGTTTTTAAGTTAGCCTACAGATAGTCCTTGCCGGTCGAACAACAAAGAAAGTTTTTTTATCTTTTAGCTAACGTTACATTTTCTAAGTAATCCGCCCAACACTGTTTGTAAATTAGCACACGGCTTGTAATAAACCCATCGACTTAAAAAAATGCTTATTAGCTAGATTAATCCCTAGATTACAGCATTGCTGCTTGTAGGCTATTACGGTGGCGAGTTAGCGATTGCTTTGTCGTGTTGTTTTGAAATGACAACCCAGCTCTTTCAGTCAGAGTGCCCGGAGCGCTCCTAGAGTGAGACATATCAACGCTCTGAATTTATGAACGACCACAGTGTTCTCTGGAACTCTGAGACGATACGAAGGCAAGTCAGTTAGCTAAGTTAGCCACCTTCAACATATTCATTTAGCTTGCTAGCTCGGAGAGTGACAATTTTATCAATGCTCTGAATATACGAACAACCAGATGTACTCTGGGACTCTGACAGCCGATTTACGAATGCCTAAGCTAAGTTCAACATTGTTTTCAACATCGTTGAGCTTCGAGTCTGGGGAGGAGGGGTGGGCGGAGATAACTTTGCCAAATATTTTGAATTTGGACTGCAGTACCCATTTTAAAAGCTCGGTGTAAATGATACATATATCTCCTTTAAAGCTGCAGTAGGCAAGTTTGAAAATATACAAGGCAAAAAGACTTCCTCCCTTTTGCACTCCTCCCCCATCTCTCTCCTAAGCCCCTCCCACCAAATTATGCTCCAGTGCACGCGCGGAGACAGACAGACAGACAGGGAGGGGTTTATTCTACCGGGAGGATCTTTTGCTTGTAGATAGTCGCCCTGATTGGTAGCCACATGGATAGCCCTGATTGGTTGGTTTTTGGAAGACCGGCTTGATATTTTTTGACAGCCTAGGACACTCAAAGAAACCTGATTTTTTCTCAGAACACTTGATTTATTGATAGCTGCTGGAATTTAATGAGCAAATGTAGTAATTTCGCCTAATGCACCTTTAAGTGATGTCCAAAACAGCTCAAACATTTATACCAGTGTGCATATGAGAAAGTATCCGTTTTATCAATTGTAAATTCATGTACATTTAAAATGGAGCTTTATGTAATTTCATCACAGTTGTTTGTGGTTTTGCTTCGTAGCCATACATGTCTAGAGGAAGCAGTCCTTTATACATTTCACAATATCAGACAATGGGACTTTTCAGTCTTACGTGATGAAGTCCATAAAACTAGCGAGTGGCTCATAGGACTGGTTCCTCATGTGACGAAACTCCACAACCATCTTCTCTTTCAACTTGTCGTCAATTACAGAGACAGTGAGAGGCGAAGCCTCATTTGCCAAGAAGCTCCCATAGTCTGTGCTCTGCAGGTGCAGCTTCAAGTCTAGTGAAGACAAAGAAAACGTGATAGATTAAATGACCTTTTCCATTTCTTGATTAACCATGTCAGAGGCGAATCAACAGGGGATTTACTTGGTTGAGCAGGATATTATTTTATTTTGACTTTATTTACTGCCCATAACAAGCAAGCTGTAAAACGTTATAAACTAACTAGTAACCTGTGCTTTTGAAATTACTTAAACTCAGCATTGCTGGCTAAATTACTACAGTAGCCTACAGGAGTCAGCCAATGTTCTGGATTAATTTACTAACAGTGCCCAGTGTCACAGTTACCTATCATGGAATAAATTACCGTTTTCCTGGGTAACGTTATCTAGCAATGTAGATATAAACAAGTAAAGCTAATGAGATACAAACAAGTATGGATCCGTCAGTCACTGGCGAACGATAGGTATGATTTGTGACTTAAATAGTCTAAGCTACTAGCAAACATGGTTGCTAGCTTCATGGATAATTTGACAATAACGTTACATAGTTGTTAGCTAGTGCATAGAGCCCCTACGTTGCTGTATTAATGTTGTCATAAAATTTCTTCTTACCGTGAAAAAACGACGACATCTGACAGATGTTTAGGTAAATCTATCACCACGGTGGCACTTTCGTCACAAGTCAGCAATTATACTGGGAAATGCCCTCTTTGAAAACAAAAAACGAATGAATATAAAAAGGTTAGTCTGTTACTGCATACCCGTTTTTGCTAAAGCTGCATCATAGCTATGATAACGTGGAGCTGTCAAAACTATAACAGCACGGAAACCCTTTAAAAATAAAAAAAAACCGTAGCTAGGCTACACGTAGCCTATGGCTATGACAAATTATGGACTAAACAAGCCACATTTTAGTTAATAAAACTCAAGTAAGCTAATGTAGATATCCAGTGAGCACAAGTGGCATACAGAACTAGTTTACTTTTTTTTAGCAGCATTTTTTTGTAAGTATAAACCGAACTTTTTTTTTTTTTAAAATACAATTTATTTGATTTATTTATTTAAGTATGAGCCGAAGTATGCCTTCCTGGCGTGTTTCCCCGTGGCACAGTCTGTAGCGTGGCCTAACTAGGATTCTCGGGCTCTTTGCGACATTGTCGGTTCGAATCCGACCTTTCCTCTTGTCTCTACACTGTGCTGTCCAATAAAGCTCAAAGGCTATTACACCTATTTTAAGAAAGTATAGTCCATTTTAGTACTTATAAACTTTTGTAGCCACAATTTCCTCTATATTCTCAGCTACCTTGAATTGAGAGAAAATGCTGTCAGCTATAAGTAAGAGTGAAGGAAATGTAGAGACCTAGCTACTCACTCCAAAAGTCTCTGGGACCTCAGATGGATATCTGGCTTCTCTGTCAAACATGAGGTAGAATGGGGAGTGCTTGGTGGTGATCTGTACTTTGGTGCGCAAGCCAAACATGGCTGCACTGAGGTCCCAGTTCCAAGGATTCTCATCCACCAATTTGGTGAGAGTTTTGAAACATATTGACATTGTTATGAAATACTATTTCGATTGTAAAGCATAGCTTATGACTGCGATGTGTGACCCAAATCACACTGCTTAATACAATACCAAAATAGAATACTTAACACAGTGACTATAGTACCATTTAGTGGTGTAAATGGGTCAAGGTCAGTTTAGTGTCAAGTCCACATTACTTTTTCACTGTCCCATTCATTCTTTCAACCAATCCACTGGTCTGTGGATGGTAAGGTGCGCAGAAGCTCCTCTCGATGTCCAGCTTCTGGCAGAGAGCCATATTCAGCTGAATTTAATGGACAACAGTCAGTTAGTACAAAAGAAAACTGAGTGAAGGGAGCCTCAGCCATGTTTTTGGGTAAATGTAATGTGCATGTAATGTGCACATCGCAGTCATAAGCTATGCTTTACAATCGAAATAGTATTTCATAACAATGTCAATATGTTTCAAAACTCTCACCAAATTGGTGGATGAGAATGCTTGGAACTGGGACCTCAGTGCAGCCATGTTTGGCTTGCGCACCAAAGTACAGATCACCACCAAGCACTCCGCATTCTACCTCATGTTCGACAGAGAAGCCAGATATCCATCTGAGGTCCCAGAGACTTTTGGAGTGAGTAGCTAGGTCTCTACATTTCCTTCACTCTAATTTATAGCTGACAGCATTTTCTCTCAATTCAAGGTAGCTGAGAATATAGAGGAAATTGTGGCTATAAAAGTTTATAAGTACTAAAATGGACTATACTTTCTTAAAATAGGTGTAATAGCCTTTGAGCTTTATTGGACAGCACAGTGTAGAGACAAGAGGAAAGGTCGGATTCGAACCGACAATGTCGCAACGAGCACGGGAATCCTAGTTAGGACACGCTACAGACTGCGCCAAGGGGAGACACGCCAGGAAGGCATACTTCAGCTCATACTTAAATAAATAAATCAAACTAATTGTATTAAAAAAAAAAAAAAGTTCGGTTTATACTTACAAAAAAAATGCTGCTAAAAAAAAGTAAACTAGTTCTGTATGCCACTTGTGCTCACTGGATATCTAAATTAGCTTACTTGAGTTTTATTAACTAAAATGTGGCTTGTTTAGTCCATAATTTGTCATAGCCATAGGCTACGTGTAGCCTAGCTACGGTTTTTATTTTGTTTTTTTTAAGGGTTTCCGTGCTGTTATACTTTTGACAGCTCCGCGTTATCATAGCTATGATGCAGCTTTAGCAAAAACGGGTATGCAGTAACAGACTAACCTTTTTATATTCATTCGTTTTTTGTTTTCAAAGAGGCCATTTCCCGGTATAATTGCTGACTTGTGACGAAAGTGCCGCCGTGGTGATAGATTTACCTAAACATCTGTCAGATGTCGTCGTTTTTCACGGTAAGAAGAAATTTTATGACAACGTAACATAGCTAACGTTAGCCAACTTTTGCTAGCAAACAAATCGAGCAGAATAGAAGCTACAGTTCTAAATACACTTAGCTAATGTTACACAAGCTGCATTTTAAGAATGTCACTGTTGGCATCCTCTCGTCAGTACTCACCCTCCAAGGTTTCGCATTGTACAAGGTTGAGATAGTCGCCCTGTGAAAGGATTCCAGCCTTAAAACCTCTCACCAGCCCTTCCAAATAGCCATTATCCACGTTAAAATACAACTCCGGGAATATCGGCATGATACTTACTTCTCAAAATATGTTAAACCGATAAAATAAAACTGTCACAATATACAGGACAGCTCCGAAAATCGGTAACGTTAACAGTAACTAATGGTCACAGACAGAAAGACAAGGAAACGGGATCACATGACAGCTTCATATGACCAATCACTGACCAAGATGGTGGAAGTTGAGAAACTAAAGATACACAAGTTGTATTTTTTGTCACGCAAGCTAAAACATGCAGGGGGAGAACGTGCTCTGGTTTGAATGGTAGCTAATGAGATTTTGTTCTGATGAAAATGCAAACGTGATAATGAGTGAATTATGTAAAAAAATCTATTTACAGTCTGTGGCACTATATCCCCGTCTACACTTATATTTGAACAAAAGTGTTTGATGTATTTCATAGGAAATTCTGAACATTAAATATAGAATAGAATAGAATAACTTTTATTTTCCCGTTTGGGAACTTCAGTTGTAGCCCCAGCAACAACAAAAAGACAGAGACAGTGGGGCAGACCCACAGCACACAAACAAACATATCAAATAAAGACATTCAATAGAATAATTTCATTAGTCAAGTGAATTAAAGTGGTAGTCAAGTGAATTAAAGTGGAATACAGCCATGCTGCCATGATTAAAAATAGCCCCCGCTGTCCCGAGATGTCCAGTGGCATTAAGCAGTCCAACACACAAACTGCGCCTCCGCGACTTTCCTCCATACACGCAGTGTTGCGGTCTCTGTACACTGTCAAAACGGATCCACCGAACTGTGTCAACCTTCCCAGTCGTCGCCTCACTCCTCCCCCGCATTATCTTCTCCTCCATTCCCTGTTTGCCTTTTGAAGTGATGATAATTTTATAGCATGTAGCTCCATTCAACTCCATATATTTTTCCAGATTCTACTCTTAGCAGTGCCTCAGCACTGCCCCCTGATGCCCAAAGAATGCCATTGCACTTTTTTTCGTTACATTGCAGTTGGCAAGGCTTTCTCTCTCTATGGGCTTTGGCATCACTGAAACGTAAGATTGGTCTTTCTAAAAGCGTATTTTGTTTTTACTGAGCAAAAGCAGGACCAGGTCATCGGTAAGTCATGTTGACTCCATTTTTTTGTTGTGCAAATTTTTTTAAAGAACCTATAGGCCTATAACTCATTCCAAAATCGCATGGCTAACTTGTTGGCTAGCTGCAGTAGCCTAAGCTCACGTAAACATGGCTGAATGTTATCTCACAACGTTAACGCAGTCATTTCTTCACTACCATCTTGTGGTGTATTTTGCCAACTACAACCAATCAGATGTAGCTGGTTGTGTTATGGTAGTGTACCGGATTGGACAGAAACGCAGGACTCAGAGACAGAGATTCAGTATAACTCCACTCGGGAGATATTTATTTAAAGGCAAGCAAGCAAGTAGGCAGGAATCGGGCAAAATAAAAGGGAATGCAGAATACAGGGTTGGGCAAAGTAAAGCGGGGCAGGTGACGGGTCAGGGCTGGCTGGGACAGGCAGGAGACAGGCTGGACGGGCTAAAATAAAAATAAGAACAAACAGACAGGTTAAACAGGCAGGATCAAAACAGGAGATGGCTGGGGGTAATCTCAAACGGAGCAGAGAAAACTAACTGGCAACAGGGAATGCGTGAGCGGAAACTAAATAATGTCAAAAACTGGTGAAGGAGCTAAGTGATTAACTAAAAGGAGTGCGGAATGTGAGTGAGCAAGGGAAACGATAGGCTGGGGCAAATCAAAGGGAAAACCCAGGAACTGATGAACGTCCACGTTAAAATAAAAAACGTGAGACGAACAGGGTGAACTGAAAAACATGACACGAAACACAACGAATGGGAATACAGATGAAACAAAAGGGAGGTAGGCTGGAGAGAACCAGTGGATGTAACAGGTTGATTGAAATTTAGTTTTTAGTGTAGTTTCTGCTGCAAGCCCCCCCCCCCATAAACATATACACTTTGATATGACTTATCAGCTATAAAATAAGATTGGGCACTAAATAACTTGCTATTTATTAATACAGTAAGATTAATTAATAAAGTAGTGTTATTTTTTGTGTTTTTCACAAACTGCCCATTATAAAATGCCTGTCAGTGAGGGCAAAAATTTCCCCCTTTTTTATTTCCTACACTGATGGGAGTCAATTGAAGATGGGGGGTTTTCAGAATATTTTTGGGGGGTAATTCATTCAGGCATCTGTCAACACTGGAATCCGTACATGGCAGTGAGTCAGTTCCTTTCACCAAACGGATTTGAATCATTCACGAAAGACACACCCTATATGACTTAGCTAACTACCACAATTGTGTAGCTGCTACGTGTTATTTTGTAGCAAAATAAAACGCTCTAGTTAAACTAGCTGCACTTAGCTCGGACCTAATGGCTAATGTTAGCGGATAATTTGTATGTCTAAAATAGCAAATGCTAGTTAATAATAGTAGTCATTTAGCAATCTAGCTAATGATATAGGCCCACATGAAGCAAGTTGTGTAACTTTGACACAACTTTCTTCATGTTAATGGACAGTGCTAGCTAGCAAATGCAGCTGTTCTGTAGTTGTACTGAAAAGAGACTCCTTTTAATCTAAGATTGTTTAAATCCCAATGGGGAACCTCAGTAGGGAAATTTTTATTTATTTATTCATTTATTGGGCAACTGGTTTATCTTCGCTGGCATGTGTTTAGTTATCAGCCGCATATTGATCTGTTTACATCCAGTTGTCGTAAAACCGCACTGTTGTATTGCCAGCTGTTCTCCATTGTTGTCACAAAATTGTAGTTTTCTTTTGTTTTTGTTATACATTGTGGCATAGGCAGATTTGATTGCTACGGTCCTTATACCACTGACTAATTGTTTCATTTTGTTGAGCTACCGTCACATCTCTAATGCAGACTGACCTTTGTGTTGGCAATTAATGATCTCTGCTTATATTGACTTAACTTGGCTTTCTCAAGGAGATGCCTTGGCTTAGGACAGCTGGGGCTGCTGGGCCAGATTTTGTGTTTTTTGTGTTCTTGTTTGCTTTGTGTTTATGTATTTATTGTTATGTTACTATATCACTTTACAACCCTCTTAGATTTTTTGATCTGTCTAGCTTGTGTTGGTATCCCTATGAACTCTTACTTTCAAACTGGATAATATTAAAGGTTTAAAAATGATTCATCTGAATATTAGAAGTCTTCTGCCAAAAATGGACTTACTCCGTGCATGGGTAGTCCTACATAATCGTCATATTATTACACTGTCTGAAACATGGCTTGATAGCAAAATTTCTGACAATGAAATCAAACTGACAATGAAAAAAAACACTATATAGAGCTGATAGAAGCTCTAGGGGCGGCGGTGTGGCTACATACGTTTCCTCTAACTTAGTATCTGAGCTAATTACACCTCAGTTGAACCGATACATTTTGAATGCATTTTTGTTAAAATAATTTTTTGTCAGAATAAATATATAACTATTGGAAACGTATATAGACCTCCCTCGGTCCCTGCATAGTCCTCTAATTGTTGAATTGCCACCATTGATTCTATCATTGTAAGGGGGAGTGTAAGGTTCGGAGAACCAAACGCGACCGACAAGGATTTCTAAAAGCGTATCAAGAGAGATACGCCACAAAACGCGGAAATAGCCGCACCAGGACTGGGATAACACAGGGATCGGGAGCAAAACTTCCCTAGCACAAGGCAAAACAAAGTAACCTCCAAAAACTGAGCCGATCTTGATAAAAAGTGAGAATAACTAACAAAAGAACCTCACGCACTAAATAATTAGTACGAACCAGAAATGCAGCGACCAAATCTTTTACCTTACCGACTTCGTTGTCAACATAGCAAAGACAATATCGAAGTGTCGGAAATGCAGAAGTCCTGGGTTATTTATAGCCGGCAGGAAACGCAAAATAGGTGTAGTGAATAATTGTCGGGTAAGCTACAAACACCGGAACGGAGGTGGAAAAAATCCGATAGAACATCCCGACGACGCCAAAAAGGAAGACGACCGCAGAAACAGCAGGGGCTGTAAATACCGATGACAATCGTATGTAAAAACAAAATGATTATTTTAGGTGATTTCAATAAAAACTGGTTGGATAAGTCTTTTATTAAAGATAAAAATTTTGAAAATCTAAACTTAACACAACTTGTCAAGGAACCCACTAGAATCACCCCAACATGTCAGTCTTTACTAGATTGGATACTTGTCACTCACCCAGACAGATATATTAAAGCTGCTGTTTTGTCAGACTGCTTCAGTGACCACTCAGTTATTTACTGTTTATGGAAGATTAAAATTCCGAAATCGCCACCAAAATCAATTAAAATTAGGCAATATAAGAAATTGAACGCAGACATATTTATCAATGATCTAATCTCTATTAATTGGGATAGGTACCAATTAATACCTAATGTTCAGGATGCCTGGGATTTTTTACATTCTGAGTTCACTCAAGTAATTGACAGACATGCTCCCTGGAAAATCTCAAAGCTGAAGGCAAGACAACTACCTTGCATAAATGCAGAACTTATAATTATTTTTAGGCAGAGGGATAAGGCTTGGGATACATTTTGACTGACAAGGGAAAATGATGATTGGGAAATATGCAGGCAATTAAGAAATATTTCCAAGACCATGACCCGTAACGCCAAATCTAATTATTAGAAAGAAAGTCTCTTTTTGTCATGGTTTCTGGCAGCCTGCTGTTGTTTCTGCAGTCGGTCTTTCGTTTGACGACATCGGGGCAATCTATCGGATTTTTCCGCCTCCGTTTCGGTGTTTGAATCTCGCCCGGCAATTATTCCTTTCAACTGTTTTGGATTTCCTGCCGGTTATAAATAGCCCAGGACTTCCGCATTTCCGACGCTTCAATATTGTCTTTGCTATTTGACTATCGGAGTCGGTAAGGTAAAGGATAGCGGTCTCTACGTTTATGATTGTTACTCTTCAGAAACGTAGGTAGTCCGGTTAAGAGTTAGGGTAAACATTTATTTAGTCTTTTTGTTTCCTTTTCTCTCTTTATCCTTTTATATTCCTCTACCTGTTACCTTTTGTTCAGCTCCTTCACACCTAGAGCTGTAGGTAACAGGTTCTTTTTCTATTACGTTTCTTTTGCCCTTGTTACACAAACTTTCTTTTGTTTTTCTCTGACCTCCAGTTATATGCCTCTTGTGTGAGTGCGTGAGGTTCCTTTGTTGTTTTATTACTCGCGATCGCCGAGTTTGCCCTCTTTTGTGGTTGTTTTGTGTTGGCTTACCGGGAGGTTTTGATTCCCATTATTTGGTTTCATTTCTCCCTTTACTAAGCTGTCCGCTTAGTGGCGTATTTCTCACGAAATAAGCTTTCAGATCCCTTGGTTGTGGCTTGGTTCTCCGAACCATACACTAATAATTTAAAAAATCCTAAACCGTTCTGGAACAGTATAAAAGCCATAATAAATACTTCAGATAAATCTCCTATTAATAAATTAAGAGATGGCAATAAAATCATTTATAACTGTCTATTGCCAAAGTGTTCGGTCAGCATTTTTCTTCTGTCTGCTCTGACCTAATACCTTACTCTCCCTACACTGATAGTTTCAATAATATTTCATCTTGTCACAGTACCTTTTCCTTCACTAAAATAATTTTAAATACTATCAACAACTAAGTTTGAGCAGTGGTGCAGGACTAGATGGGATTGAAACCAGATTATTAGCCGCTCATATACACTGCCTGGCCAAAAAAAAAGTCGCCGTTGCACCCGTCATGCATAGTGCCCACTGTACAAACCTCTGGAGGTAGTGTTAAGATCTGGGGTTGCTTCAATTGGTCAGGTCTAGGCTCAGCAACGTTATGCAGCAATAAAATGAAGTCAGCTGAGTACCTGAATGTACTGAATGACCAGGTTATCCCATCAATGGGCATATTCCAGGAAGACAATGCCAAGATTCATCAGGCTCAAATTGTGAAAGAGCGGTTCAGGGAGCATGAGGAATCATTTTCACACATGAATTGGCCACCAGAGTCCTGACCTTAACCCCATTGAAAGTCTTTGGGGTGTGCTGGAAAAGACGTTACGGAGTGGTTCGACTCTCCCGTCGTCAATACAAGATCTCGGCCAAAAATTAATGCAACTCTGGACGGAAATAAATGTTGTGACGTTGCATAAGGTTGTCGAAACAATGCCACAACGAATGCGCGCCATAATCAAGGCTATAGGCGGTCCAACGAAATATTAGCGTGTGCGACTTTTTTTTTGGCCAGGCAGTGTATATACACTTGCTGACTTGTTTAATATGTCCTTATCTACTGGTGAGCTACCAGCTATCTGGAAACATTCTGGAAGCATTTATGTTTAAGGCTCCTTTTGATTGGAACAATTTACCTTCAAACAAACGATCCTTGACATCATTTCAAATGTTTAAAAATGGTTTGTCTTCTTATTTTTAGTTAAACTGTTCTTGTTTCAGATGATGCTATATTTATATATAATATACAATTCACTGCATATTTTATATTCTTTATTATCTATTATATTTTTGCTAGGTAAGTATTTATTCACAACCTCTTTGTGGCCATTAAGTGGGTTTGTTCATCAATGTACTCATCTTTCTGATGTCTCTGTGTTTATTGTCTTAGTTGTAGTTGGTCTGTTGAATTATTGATTGTTATTTTGTTTTTGTCTTTCCTATTACTTTAATGTCTTTGATTTGTTTTTTGTTTTTATTTTATTTATGTATTGTTTGTTAGGACCCCCTCAAAAACTAGATGGTTCATCTCAAGCGGTTTATCCTATTGAATAAACTTGTTATAATTTACTTCCGGAAATTAACTCAGCGAAAGTGATGGCACACTCCAGGCATTGTAGACACGCCCTTCTCTATAATTTTTTGTTGTTGCTGGTGGCTACAACTGAAGTTCCCTATCGGGAAAATAAAACTTATTCTATTCTATTCTATTGTATATATGCAATGAGGAATATGGGAAATGTGGTGAGGAAAATGGGATATGTTGTGTGGGGAAAATTGGAAGTAGATAAATTATTAAATGCATGCTAGGACCGAGAAAATAGGAAAAGTGATGAGTTGAAAAATAAAGAGCCAGTAAATGATAAATGGGGAATAAAATAAATTATTTTTTTATTTATTTTATCGACTGATTGGAGGCTAAGGAAATGATTAAAAGCCTTTTTCTTTTTTACAATCCATATAACCTATTAGTGACTTTTCTCGCATTTAGGATTTCATAGTGGACACCGGTCTCCATTGGCTTACAATTTGGCCCATATCTGGGTCAGAAAAAGTTCCAATCTCTTTCACATTCCTCCCCCATTCCTGTCAGAACTAGACGGTATAGTACAAAGCAGGATTACTGAGGTAGCTGGATAACTCCACTGAGTAAAACCCGGAACCCTCTAAAATCTGGAACATTGACTGAAGTAAAAAGAGCTGTTCCTGGTTTTACTTGGTGCAGTTGCTAACTCAGTAATCCTGCTTCGTAGTATACCCCCCTGACTAATTCTTGCTACAAATACTGGCAAAGCATATCATAAATTGGAGCTCAGCCTTTGACTAGTCTGTGAGTTCACTCCAGCTTATCTTGTTTATTTTTGAACGCAAGCAACAGTTAGTTGTTTGGCGGAAATAAGTAAAAATTTAAGTATCACTTGGGATTAATACATTCGAGGAGTCTGTAGTAGTCTACTTGGATTTCTTTGTGCCAAACTTCAGTCATGTTGTGGGAAGTTACAGCAGTGAGTCTCTGTATGGCCCTTCACCTGTTGTTAAGAGGGCGTTTTTCACTTATTCAACAATGTCTGACTGTCACTACTATGTAGATGTGATGGTATTTGGTATAAGAGTACACAAATCGCCATTGCAGACAAGCAAACCCCCAGCCACGCAGGGTATATCTGTATATGGCTTGAGAGTCAACTTGTTAGGTTTCTGCATTCTGTTTTTGTTTGTACATTTATGTTTCTTATTGTGAGCTTGTTTGTTTATTCTTATTTAGGTTCTTTATCATTTTTCTTATCTTGCATTTATTTTCATTTATGGTTTCACTGTTCCGTGTTTGTATTACTGTCACTCCCCTGTCTTCGTTACACTATTCGGGAGCCTTTGGTGATTTCGGGTTTCGCTGTATTTCCACTCTCATTTACTTCCTTCTTTACTAATTACCCTTGTTTATAATACTAATCTACTAATCACTACTAACTGCTTAGAATTAGGTTTCTTACTAATACACTAACGACTAACTTGTAAATAATACTAATCAACTAATTTACTAACGTCAGGGAATTAGAGTTTCTACTAACCTACTAATTTACTAATTCAATCTCAGTTTCCATCTGCACCTGTCTTTAGTTTCTTCTGTCCTATCTCTGAATATCTTACTGTGATTCCCTACTCGTTTCACCTGCATCTGATTTCCGCATTCCTCCACCTCGTTGTGTGCACGGGTCTTCTTCGACCCAGGTCATGTATCGAAATTGCATTATCAGCTTCCCTTATCGTTTCATTGTACTCACCTGTGAGCAATCTCCCCTCCCCGCCTCTGCACACCTGATTCCCATTATGTCTGTTTCCCTCTGTGTATATAACCCTGTTATGTCTTTCTTCGCAAGTTCCTCAGCGTTAGTTGGCTTCTGTGTTCAATACAATTTTTCCGAGTACCTTCCCTAGTTGTCTGCTTGGTTTTTGAGTATCTGTCTCCGAGTTTTTGGTATCCCTAGTCTTTCTCCTGTTGTTATTTTATGTTTGTATTCTGTCTTCGTTTTGTTTTCTTTTTGTTCCTCTTTACGCCTCCCTGGTTTTTTGACTTCTGCCTGTATTCTCGTGACCCTGATTTTGGATTCTGTTTTTGTGCCTCTGCTGTGCCTTCCCGGTTCCGACCCCAGCCTGTTCTGTGACTACTCTTGTACCGTTGCCCTGTCTCCCCGATTTTCGACCCTGCCTGTTGTACTACGGATTGCTGCCTTGCCCCTTTGGGTTTTCTACTTCCTGCCTGCTACTGGGTCCTGTTTTCCACCTACCCTAACACAACTGTCCTTTGGGGTGCTCCACACAGTCTCCTAGTGGCAGAGAAATTTTATTAGCATTACTTTTTAAAATATTTCCTAGCTCAATTGATATATTCTTAAAATGTAATGAAAAATGTGACAACAATAACAAAATACTAATATTACTTTTATTAATATGTTAAGATATTAATATGTAAACATAATATTTTTGGTGTCCAGAATAATGTATCAATCATTAGAAATATAATGATTATGCTGCTGGTAGCATCATTTTGCTCAACTGCGACATTCGTTGCACCTGCAGCCAAACTATTAGTGGAAATCACAAACTCTGTTTTAGCTTTATTGGTAGACGATTCGTGACGATTTCTGCTGAATGCGGAGTTTCTAAGTGTCACTATTTCCCCGTAGCAAGTCCATTTAACAAGCAACCCCCATCTAATCTATACCTACCCATGCATGACATAGTGGACAATACCGTCTATGTTTCAGTTCATAAATATATTTATTCATCATATAAAATTAGAATTCTGTCATAGCAACAAGATAAACCCAACAATAGCCTGATCGTATGCCTGAAAAGCTGTGAAAAGCCCGGCTCACTCAAATGCAAAATAAACTGTGAAAATACTGTCTCATTCTACCATGTATTCTACTAGCAATATGCTACTAAATATATAAATATGCAATCCTACCATTAACCCAGCCACTTTCGAGTGCCAGTCCCAAGCCTGGGTAAATGGGGAGGGTTGCGTCAGGAAGGGCATCCGGCGTAAAACTCATTGCCAAAGCAAATATGCGGATCAGAAATAAGATTTCCATACCGGATCGGTCGAGGACAGGTTACCAACGACCGCCACCGGCACTGCTTACCAGCAGGGTGCCGGTGGAAATTGTGTTACTGGTGGGCGAAAGAGGAGGAGAGGGGGAGGGCATGTCCGGAGGCAGAGGAAAAAGAGGAAGGGGGCGAGCTTGGAGGTGAGGGTTGGTACTCTGAATGTTGGCACTATGTCTGGCAAAGGGGGAGAGAAGGAAGATAGATATACTTTGTGTGCAAGAGACCAGGTGGAAGGGGAGTAAGGCCAGGAACATTGGGAGAAGGTACAAATTGTTCTACCATGGTGTGGACGGGAGGAGGAATGGGGTAGGGGTAATCCTAAATGAAGAGTACGCCAGCGGTGTGTTGGAAGTGAGAAGAGTTTCAGACAGAGTGATAGCATTGAAGCTGATGAGGGAAGGGGTGATGGTAAATGTTATCAGTGCTTATGCCCCCCAGGTGGGGTGTGAGATGGAAGAGAAGGAATAATTCTGGAGTGTGTTGGATGAAGTGGTGGAGAGTGTACCTGCGAGGGAGAGAGTTGTGATTGGAGCAGACTTCAATGGGCATGTAGGTGAGGGTAACAAAGGAGATGAGGAGGTGATGGGCAGGTATGGCGTCAAAAAGAGAAATGTGGAAGGTCAGATGGTTGTAGATTTTGCAAAAAGGATGGGAATGGCTGTAGTGAACACATATTTCACAAAGAGGGAGGAGCACAGGATAACATACAAGAGCGGGGGAAGGTGCACACAGGTGGACTATGTCCTATGCAGAAGGTGCAACCTGAAGGAGGTCAGGGACTGCAAGGTGATCACAGGAGAGCGTGTAGCTAGGCAGCACCGGATGATGGTCTGTAGGATGACTCTGGAGGACAAGAGGAGGAGGAGAGCCAAGGGAGGGAAGGTAGAGCCAAGGATAAAATGGTGGAAGTTGAAGAAGGAGAAATGCTGTATAGAGTTCAGGGAGGGAGTAAGACAGGCACTGGGCGGTAGGGAAGAGCTGCCAGGTGGCTGGGTAGCCACAGCAGAAGTGGTGAGGGAGACAGCCCGGAAGGTACTTGGTGTGTCTTCTGGACAAAGGACGGAAGATAAGGAGACCTGGTGGTGGAATGAGAAAGTCCAGGAAAGTATCTAGAGGAAGAGGTTAGCAAAAAAGAAGTGGGATAGCCAAGGAGAAGAGGAGAGTAGACAGGTCTACATGGAGAAACGGTGTGAGGCGAAGAGAGAGGTGGCAAAGGCAAAGGAAAGGGCATTCAGTGAGCTGTACAAGAGGTTGGACACCAAGGAAGGAGAGAAGGATCTGTACCGATTGTCTAGACAGAGGGACCAGGCAGGGAAAGATGTACAGCAGGTTAGAGTGATAAAGGACAGGGATGGCAAGGTGCTGACCAGCGAGGACAGTGTGATGAGAAGGTGGAAGGAGTACTGAAGAGTTGATGAATGAAGAAAATGAGAGAGAGAGGAGGACGGATAGTGTGGAGATAGTGAATCAGGAAGTGCAGGAGATTAGCAAAGAAGAAGTGAGGGCAGCCATGAAGAGGATGAAGAGTGGAAAGGCGGTCGGCCCAGACGATATACCTGTGGAGACATGGAGATGCTTAGGAGAGATGGCAGTAGAGTTTTTAACAAGATTGTTTAACAACATTTTGGAAAGCGAGACAATGCCGGAGGATTGGAGACGAAAGTGTGCTAGTGCCGATATTCAAAAACAAGGGAGATGTACAGAGTTGCAGTAACTACAGGGGCATAAAGCTGATCAGCCACAGCATGAAGTTATGGGAAAGAGTAGTGGAAGCTAGGCTAAGAGAAGAGGTGATGATTAGCGAGCAACAGTATGGGTTCATGCCAAGAAAGAGCACTACAGACGCGTTATTCGCTCTGAGAATGCTGATGGAGAAATATAGAGAAGGTCAGAAGGAGTTACATTGCGTCTTTGTGGACCTTGAGAAAGCATATGACAGGGTGCCAAGAGAGGAGGTGTGGTATTGCATGAGAAAGTCGGGGGTGGCGGAAAAGTATGTGAGAAGCGTGCAGGACATGTATGAGGACAGTGTGACAGTGGTGAGGTGTGCAGTGGGAGTGACTGAGGCGTTCAAGGTTGGGGTGGGATTGCACCAAGGGTCAGCCCTCAGCCCCATCTTATTTGCAATGGTGATGGACAGGTTGACAGACGAGGTCAGGCAAGAGTCCCCGTGGACCATGATGTTTGCAGATGACATTGTGATTTGTAGTGAGAGTAGGGAACAAGTGGAAGATAGCCTGGAGAAGTGGAGGTATGCACTGGAAAGAAGAGGAATGAAAGTCAGCAGAAGTAAGACAGAATATATGTGTGTGAATGGGCGGGAGGATGGGGGGGTTAGGATGCAAGGAGTAGAGGTAGCGAAAGTGGACGAGTTCAAATACTTGGGGTCAACTGTACAAAGTAATGGGGATTGTGATAAAGAGGTGAAGAAGAGAGTGCAGGCTGGGTGGTGTGGTTGGAGAAGAGTGACAGGAGTGATCTGCGACAGAAGGGTACCATGAAGTGTAGTGTAGTATAATGGTTAAGGAACTGGCCTTGTAACCGCAAGGTTGCAGGTTTGATTCCCAGGTAGGACGCTGCCGTTGTACCCTTGAGCAAGGTACCTAACCTGAATCGCTTCAGTATATATCCAGTTGTATAAATGGATAATATGTAGGGGTGTCACGATACCGATTCGAAATCAAAAATCGATCGAAATGAGCGTTCGATTTCGAACTTCGAAATCACAAGCTGGTTCGCGATTCTCCCAGTTTTTTTTTCTCTCCACCCCCGCCCCCCGCGCGCTCTTCTTAGCCTTTCATGTGATGGGTAAAATGTAAAAAAAAGTAGCCTACTTGGCCATCTCTAATGTAAGCGTTTCCGACAAAACGAAACTTGACTCCTTCCACTGCATTTTGTTCGTCCACGCAGGCGTGCGTCCGAAGAAAAAAAAACAACGATATTTCAAAGAAGACACAGCTGCTAATTAACGTTAGCTTACCAGTAGCCTGCATTACTTTTCGACACACCATGGCCACTGCCGGAGTCGGAGATGGAGAAACAGAACTGGAAAATCCTCCTGCTTCCCTCAAGGCAACATTTTGCCTTCCCCGTGAGTTATATAAACAACGAACGCGTCATTGACAAAAAAACGACAGTTTGTCGGCTATGCTACACGCGAGTACCATACGCCACCTCAGGCAACACGTCAAATATGGCAGGACACATTCGCAGGCATCACAAAGAAATAGATTTGACTGGGAAAAAAACATTGACACAGGCAACTCTACCATTCTCATTTAGAATTTGAAAATGTAAATGACAGTTGTCAGGGCATGAAAAAAAATGTGTAAATAGTTAATAGCGTGGTACATGTTCAACTGTTTATTATTTCAGATATTAGTTTGTTAAAGCTCTTAACTGTTCAAAGAATGTGAACACGCTCATCTTTTTAAAGAAGAATTTGAAAATGTAAATGACCGTTGTCAGGGCATAAAACCAATGTGTAAATTGTTAACAGTGTGGTAAATGTTCAACTGTTTATTATTCTAGAGTCTAGTTTTGATAAAGCTCTTAAGCTGTTTAGGTGTGTTTAAATATTATCATATTTTTGTTATTATTTATAATTGTTATTATTCAAATAAAAGTTACTTATTGAGAAACAAGTATTTTTCTTTACAAATCAAGACTCGATAGTCTAACAATGGCATAGCCATTAGTTAGACTATAGTGCTGGGGAAAAAAATAGTGCTGGAAAAAAATCGAAAATCGAATCGAATCGTGACCTTAAAATCGAAAGTCAAATCAAATCGCGGATTTGGAGAATCGTGACACCCCTAATAATATGTAAAAAATGCTAAAAAAAAGTTGTGTAAGTCGCTCTGGATAAGAGCATCTGCTAAATGCCTGTAATGTAATGTAATGGTACCAGCAAGAGTGAAAGGGAAGGTCTACAGCAGGGTAGTGAGACCAGCTATGCTGTATGGGCTAGAGACGGTGGCACTGACAAAAAGACAGGAGAGGGAGCTGGAGGTGGCGGAGTTGAAAATGCTAAGATTCTCCCTGGGAGTGACAAGGATGGACAAGATCAGCAATGAGTACATCAGAGGTACAGCTCATGTTGGGCAATTTGGGCACAAAGCGAGAGAGGCAAGACTGAGGTGGTTTGGACATGTGCGGAGGAGGGAGGTGGGCTATATTGGGAGGAGGATGCTGGACATGGAGCTGCCAGGCAAGAGGAGGAGGGGAAGGCCCAAGAGGAGGTTCATGGACACGGTGAAGGAGGACATGCAGGCAGTGGGCATGACGGAGGACAAAGCACAGGACAAGAACAGATGGAAACAGATGATCCGCTGTGGCGACCCCTGACGGGAACAGCCGAAAGAAGAAGAAGACAATCCTACCATTGGTTTTACACATCAAAATGTTCCTTTCAAAATTCAGTGGTCATTTATTGTCTGGTATAATCGGAGAAATATACAACATTTATACCGCTATTTCACTATCTGAAACATAGACGCGTAATACCCCATGCCCTATAAGCCTGTCTCATTTATTACAGTTCATTGTGGTTTAATTGTCGGCTCTTTTATCCAATATAGTATATTATAATAGCAACGGTATATGCCATGTCTTATTGGCTGCTTTGAACAATTTACTACAGCCCAGCGTAACGGCAGTTTTCGTTTTAACAATCTAGTATTACGCAAGCTCTTAGGGAGGGGAGTATTCCCTTTCCCCATATGTCAGTATTTTTGCATCTAAAATGAAGTTGGTCTCGCTGGCTCCATATGTACGTTCGTTTTTCTACTCGAGCACTGTCTTTCCAATATGATTGATAGGCTTATTGTTATTTTAGCATTTTGAGTGCCTTTCACATATTGTAGTGCAATCCTTAAATTTATTTTTGATGTAGGCCACCGATTTTCATTGAAGATTTGGCAGCATTTTGCAGATGGTGGAATACTATTTTATTTTCATGTTATCGTACATAATATAGGCTATGGCGTATATGCTTGTCACTTAGGGCATGGCAAATGCTCATTCCAATTTACTATGCACTGATATGTGGTAGATTAATGTAAAATTGTTCCTTGGAGTCATTATGAATAGGAACATACTTTTTTTTTTTTAACTACAGAAAAATGCAATCCCGGGGCAAAAGTATACATAGAGTACAGGGAAAAATTATGTTTTATTGAGGTACAAGAGCGAATGATTAGGCTATATATTTATGTGTATGTAATACTGTGTTGTCAATGTTTTTATCTTAAACCATCAGAAGGAGCAAATGTGTATTTTCCACTAAATTATCCACTATTGGATTGGATGAGCTCTCTCTAAACTGGTTTCATGCAGATCTCACAGGGAGAACTCAAGCTATTGTTGCTGATGGTTTTAAATCTACCTCTCTAGAAATGAGTAAAGGTGTACCTCAAGGGTCTATTCTTGGTCCACTTCTGTTCACTCTTTATATCAACAACACAGTGTTTCCAACAGTACATTGTAATGTCCACTTTTATGCAGATGATACAATCTTATATGCCACTGGCTCTAAGCTCAATGTGGCCATCACCAATTTGCAGTCTGCTTTTGATGGGTTTCAGATGTCCCTCATAGATCATAAACTTATTTTAAACTCTGATAAAACAAAATGTATCTATTTCTCAAAGACTAAACAAAAAGTTGCCCCCTATGTTGGTATTCACACTCTCCATGGTGCACAAATTGAGACTGTTGATTCCTACAAATATTTAGGCTTTTGGCTGGATGGTATACTGTCCTTTAAGACACATGTGAACAACCTTGCTCAGAAACTTATAATTAAATTGGGATTCCTTTATAGAAACAAAGCATGCCTTTCTCCTGCCAATAGGAAAATTATTATACAATCAACTGCTTTGTATTTGATTATGGGGATATTATCTATGGGAATGCTACCGCTACCACTTTAAAACCTCTTGAAGCTGTCTATCACAGTGCCTTGCGCTTTATTACTGGGGATGGTTATCATACTCACCACTGTTTACTATATGATAAAGTTGGATGGCCCTCCTTAACAAAAAGAAGAGAGTGGCACTGCATTTTGTTTATATATAAGGCCCTTATCATGAAACGTCCCCCTTACCTCTCGACATTAATCACGCTGAAGGTTAACAACTACTCCACAAGATCTGAGTATTTGATTTTAGACACACCATGCGTGAAAACCAAGTTTGGTCAGTCCTGTTTTAAATTCTTTGCCCCTTTTATCTGGAATTCTTTTCAAAAAGCACAAGCACATAAACTAACATCTCTTGTCCAGTTAAATCATTTTAAAGATTTTTATACCAATTTTTCAAATTCGGTATATAATTGTTTTGATTGATTGTTTATTGTCTGTTTGTTAATTGTAACATGTGCCTGAACTGTATTTGTGTGTTTCTATAACTGTATGTGTTTTTATCTATGTATATAGGTCTCACTTAAAAAAGAGATTCCAATCTCAATGTGATCACCTATTCAAATAAAGGATTAATAATAATAAATATGTTTTATAATGGACAAAACTGATTCTATGACATGTTTTGCATAGGGGTTTTGGACCCATAGATATCTACACCCCCCCCCCCGACCCCCCCCCCCCCCCCCCCCCCCCATACTGATGAACATATAGTAATTCCCACTTGACAATGATGCAAAAGTGAGTTTTATGAGCCAAAACTGTTGATTTGTAGCTAAATAAATTATATCATAATTTAATTTATTTAGGGCAGTGCACAATTTAGCCATTTGGATAGATTTAGAGACACTAATGGACAACAGGGTACACTGCCTATATTTTGCATCATAGATCTTTAGTAGTTCTGCATATCATCCTCAGATTTTGCACACTTGTGGACATGGAGTTTATGATCCAGGAAATGTATATATTTACCCGTTTCACTTATGTAGCTCTCAGTATTTAGCATTTTTCCACTTTCTTTGCATTTGTGGCACTTTATTTTCATAATTTAAGTCAAAATAAACAAATCTAAGTTCATACTGTAAATGGTACATTATTTTTCATTTAAATGTACATCTTGTTTCATTTAAGCCATTTACCAAGTTTCTATGATGCTCACACCTGGAGTTATAAAGCTTTAAACAGAGCACCCCCTAAATAGGTGATAATTACCAAATTTGCAATCTGCATGAAGGGGTTAAAAAACTGCAATCGTAAGATAAACATAGTGTAGGCAAAATAACAAGTATTGTACATCAGTATAATACAAAGAGTCTTTATTCTTTTATTTCCAACAGGTAATCATATCAGTGTTACTTTAATTCTGGACTTATGGGTCACTAATATATGGATTGCCTGCAAGGAACAACAAATGGACAGGCCTTATGAAAGCCTTTTTTAAGACATCTCTGCTTCAATCAATGAGTGTTTTTCATTTAATATCCTGTTCTCTGCCATCTATTAAGGAAACATCCTGTGATGGATGATGTCAATAAACTGTAATTGCATTTTTTTGTGGTTTTCACTTTCAGAAATAGAAGATAGACGGGGGAGACATTATAAGACTGTTTTTATTGATTTATTTTTTAATCTGAGAATACGCAACAATTATGTCCTGTCACATCACTGGTTTGCAATAACAAGGCTTTCAACTATTTGTTTTTCTAGGAAAAATGAAAAATTGATTCTATTTTAGAAAGATGGAACAGGATGTCCCCATTTGGAAGTCTCTATAAAAAATACTAATGAGAAACGCAAGCAGGGGGCTGAAATATTACAATCTGTACAACCATGGGTTGCTGTACACCAAGTTGATTTTATGGGGCTTTGTATATCACCACTTACTGAATACACAGTGTATCTTAATCTCAGTGTAGAGCCATATATGCAGTGGCTTCAGGAAGTATTCATACCCCATTGATTATTTCTCATTTTGCTGTGTTGCAAAGTCAAATTAAAACATATTTACATCGGATCTTTTCTACTCCTTAGAAGTAATTCTATATAATGTGTACATTAAATAAAGTATTTAGATATCTACAGGATTATATTAAAAATGAAAAACTGAAATATCACATTTACATAAGTAGTCATCAAGGGTCTGAGCTATCAATGAGCCCCAAACCATCACTCTGTTGCCATGCAGATATGGAGTAGATGTGGATGGATCACTGCAAGGGTTATTTCTCCAGACTCATCCTATAGAACTCTATGGGGGAAAAAAATCAGGAGAAGAAAAATGACCCATTCACATCTACTCCATATCTGGCAACAGAGTGATGGTTTGGGGCTTGTTTGATAGCTCAGACCCTTGATGACTTACAGTCATTTAGCCAGCCATGTGTTCCATACTGTACCAGTGTAATTTACAGCTGAATCTAGTCTCACCCCCCAGTTCCCATAGAGATCCATTCAAATGCAGAGAGGTTATAGTATTGCTTGTAACAGTACCTGAAAAAATATATATAGAGAGTCTTTTGATGTTGATGGGTCACAGACTTCAGGAACTAACAGCATGCAAATGATATACGACCTTTGATATTTTATCAAATATTAAATATGATATTTTAAATAATATGTTAAAGCAAAGGGTGTGAATACTTTTTTTATATAATCCTGAAGATACAGTATCTAAATGAGAAATAATTAATGGGCTATGAATACTTTCTGAAGCCACTGTATTCAATAAACAATCCACTTGTATATGTATGATGAGTGAACCTCATGGGCTTATGCCTGAACCAACAGTCAAGCTGCAAGTCTGCCATTTACCTTGAATAGTTCCAATTGAAGGTATATGACTGGTTATCATGAAATGAAAGAAGCAGGAGAGAAGGTTGTCTTCAGCCTGCCTAAATTCACACCCATGCCACATGCCATTGTGCCACTTGTGAACATCGTTCACTGGCTTCCAGTGGCTGTCCACGTTCAAATCAAGTCAATTACACTGGCATACCAAGCTGTGAAAGGTACTGGCCCCTTCCTATCTTCAGACAGTGATTACACCATGCACTCTGAACTGTCCTCTTGCCAGCTGGCTGTCCCATCTCTTCAAGCACCCTGCATTGCTGCTCTTCTCTGGCTCTACACTGCCCTCTTCCCCGATCAGTCAGGAAAGCAGATTCACAGACTGTTTTCTTCAAACACGCAAGAACTCAGTTTCAGACTACACCTGAATGTTTCTATTTAAAAAATAGACCCCTTTTCTCCTTCACTTCACAGGTTTTGACACATGCATCTTTATGGTGATACATACTGTATATGATTAGAGAATGGTTTATCTCTATCTCTTGTGGTGATCATTTACTATTTGAAATGCTCGCTTAGGTGTCCTGCCAAATGACTAAATTGCAATTGTAATGGGTCACCATACCAATACATCACTTCATTCTGTGTTTTATTAAATATTATTTACTAAAGCTTATTATCACCAATCTAAACCAAACTCACTATAATTGTATCCAGTCAGTGCATGTCCCCACATGATAAATGTATTCTAGACCAAAGGACTCGCTGTACCAGAAAAATTCAAATGCCTGGAGTAACATGGACAGTGAAAACGACATAACAGATTGCCTCCAAATATGTTTGCCTGTAAACAGGAAGTTTTTCATTAAGATTCCCCTACACAGGCATTTGTACATATTAGTACATATGCATATCTGTGTGATCTACGTAGCGTGACTGTTATTGGGCTGTCCAGCTGGAACACCTCCGCTGAAGAGAATACCAAAATACTTAAACCACACCCCACCCACTGACTCAGATCATTTGTCCATTGACCTTCTCCAGGCAAGCATTATAAATGAGGACCTGAATCCCCTTTGAGTGAGGCGCTTTGACAAGAACATGGAGGACAGCAGGTAGGCTAGTTTGCCATCTTTTTCAGTGTCTGTCAAACTCACATAGTCTGCTTGTTATAAATTTGTTTTGTTCATCGCAATTTTGCCTTTTTCAGTTCTGTTGAATCTGAAATGTTTGCAGATAGTACACCTCTGCTCTTGCCATTGTTGTGATAGTGTGGGCTCAATTTCAGATAATAACAATGTTTACAGCACTCTGTATGTCACATAAAATAACAGAAATATTTACTGGAATATTTCCATTGTCAGAAATTGTATTCACAAAATAAGAGGTTGTAGTGTTTTTTTTCTGCAGTGAACTCTCCTTTAGTGATCACACTATACAAATATACAAAAAAAGTTAGGAATAAGCCACTAATATGGGTAAAATTGCTTGTGAGAAAATGTGATTCTTAATTCTTAAAAGTACATGTCTTTTCATGTTATACCCGTTTAACAATTATATAATTACATGGAAATGCTTTTCCATTTCGTGTGTAACTGTGTTTGTGTGCAAACCCCAATTCCAAAAAAGTTGGGGCAGTATGTAAAATGCACATAAAAGCAGAAAGCAGTGATTTGTAAATTATCTTTTACATATATTTAATTGAATTGAATTGAGGCCTGCAACACGTTCCAAAAAAGTTTGGACAGGGGCAACATAAGACTGGGAAGGTTGTGGAATGTTCAAAAACCTGTTTGGAACATTCCACAGATAAACAGTTGAAAAGGCAACATGTGATTCTATCATGACTGGGTATAAAAGGAGCTAGTGTTGTAGTCGAGACCACCTAAACTGAGACTGAGTCAAGACCAAGACCAGAGCGTATCGAGTGCGAGACCAAGACCAAGACCAGACCAAATGTAATTTCTTTCCAATACTGTCAAATGTTCATTTTGTTAAATTATCTTATAACAATCTCTTGACTGTTAAAATTACATTGCAGACTACTAATAAAACCAATTACAATATGAATATCACACACTGATTGATGGATAGAGGATAGAGAGACACTACATACAGAGTGATAGGTGACATATAGAGAGTATATAGAGGACAGAGGTTTGAGAGAGGATAGAGGTCAGGATAAACAGATGTTAGACAGAGGGTAAATATGCTAGAGGGGATTGACAGAGGAAATACAGGAGAGAGAAAAAATATAGGATTCAGAGGGAAAAGGAAGCAGAGATACAGAGGGAGAGGAAGGGACAAATACAGGGAGAGGGAGGGAGAAAGAAATAGGGGAGATGGAGGGAGAAATAGAGGGAGGAGGGAGATAGAGGGAGGGAAAAATATAGAGACGGACAGACTGATCATATTGTAATCACACTAAATAAAATATGTATATTGCAGGAGCCCCTCCACAATCTCCCTACGGCTCTCAAATAATTGTCAAACTTCAGTTGCAGTCATTTAGCAGGTGCACTAAACCTGTATGTAGTGTCATTTAGCAGGTGCAGTCATTTAGCAGAGCAGTCAATGCAGTCTAGTTACAGGAGGTGGGTTTCTTTGCTAGTAGGCATTGCACTGCTACAAAGGATCAATAATTTGTGTTGTTGGTTTTGCTATATGCAAATGCAGGCTGGCATCCTTAAAGTGCCTGCTTGTTTACCATTTCAATTACAGAGCTATACTTGTACAGATATGACTGTGGCAGTCCCTATGTTGGTTAACTAACCTTTTGAAACAATAAGAGAAAATACCATGTAGCTCATTCAAGTATGACAAAATAGTCTTTATGGATTGTGTAAAACTAAGAATTTAGCCCATTATCAGATGGTGGTAGCCTACACTTCTTCAAAAAGCAGCGAAGTTGAAGTCAGATTTTATAGATTATAACATTGAGGGTATGAGTACTGATTACATTTTAAAAGAGACAACCCAAAATCAAACACAGTGGATTACCTACAAAAAATCAAAATCAATAATCACCAGTGACGAGAATGAAAAATGAATTACTCTCAATTTAATGAAACTTCAGCCTATGCTGCATTTCGAAGCAATTTGAATTTATATCATTCAGATTTAACGTTAAATTTAACGTTTAAATAAAAAAAATGCGGCCAGATTAAACGTTGTCTTTGGATATCGATTAGGTTAATGGTATAGTCATAATATAGTAATATAACGATTAGGTTAATGTAAAATTTACTTACATTTGATATGATTGGTAAACTGTGGGTAAAGTAACGTTTGCTTAGCTAGTTACCTTTTACCTCAGGATCAGGTAACCTAACCTAACATGATTGTGGAGTATTGAATATGGCGAACATCCTTGACCGAAAACGTGACATATAAACAGTTTGGTGTAATCTGACCCAGTGCGCGAAATGCCACAAAATTCCGTTGAAAAGGCCTCCAAGACGCGTTTCCAACACAATTTAGCCATCCATGGACGACTGTTATTCACTGGGGATGAAAAAGGAAATGGAAAATTATAGAGGCCTAATTATGTAGCTATATTTATAAGAATCTGGTTCATATAGGTTAATACTTACTGAACAATAACGTTTGTGCCTTCTCACACTGAGAGTGAACGTCCGACAAAGAGAGGGGCTGTGTTTCTCCTGCAGTAGCAGTTTCAGTTGAGCTACAAAATATTATTGCGATTGTAACACAACGACTCGTGAGACCCACATAATGGCACTGTTACTGTTCAGTGTTCAACTGCAGAGTGCAGACAGACTCTGGTGAGTGAGCTGGCTGTCGGTCTTTGTGATATATGTGATGCGACTTGGGGTACAGGAAAAATTAAGTGGTTAGCCTAACGTTTACAGCCAGGCCTACGATTTGAGGTAAATTAATATTTAAATCGTTAATATGTGGTTTTATCTAGCGATCTAGCAAAATTTCCGTCCAGGGCTGGACTGGGACAAAAAATCGGCCCTGGCATTTTTGGCCCAGACCGGCCCACCACAATCGGTCGGACACCACCCACCAGTACACCATCCTTGCAGTCCCCTTAAATATGCGTACCTACTGTACTATTCCCCCAAACCACTACAAAGCTGAGTAGTAAGTGCCATGGACTCAAAATACAAGCCTGTTTTGCTCTAATGTTTACAAACAATACAAATGTAAACAAACCTTTTATGGCTTTTAATCATTTTTAGCTCTTACAAACTGATATTCCTTGTATCAAAAGCTCTGTCAGAGCTAAAAGATACTTTAAGATGTACAAAAAAAAGAAAAAAAAATGTTTGAAGGGCCATAAAAAAAAGTTACTCAATGTACCTTTAACGTGATTATAAATTCAGATCCAGAATTGTTGGAATTCCCTGACAAAAATTGTGCAAAAAGCTGTACAATTTAAACAATACCATACTGGTAATGAGCAAATAGTTGTTTATTCAATTAATGCATGGAGCTGTTCCATCTTATTTCATTTGATACTAACTATTCAGTTCATACAGATTTCAAGTATCCAAATATTGATGATGAATATTGCATAAGGTTTACACAGTTAATAGATCACCTTTTTGTTTTATATTAATGTTCAGAGAGGAGTAATAGATATTTGTATGTGATGGGGCAATTAAATCAATGGTGTGCTTGTTTGTTTGGGGAGTTTGACCTACCGTTCATGCACCTACCACGTGAAGGTGCATGCTCAATGCACAGCAGCACCAAACAATTTGAACTTACTGTAGGTGCAGAGCTACCCCATAGATAGTAACAACAGTAATCCATACCATATATATCCTAATAGTTACCGCCATAACTAAAATAAACATATAGGACAACTTTGCTGCCTGGAAATGAAGTTTTTTTTTTCCTGTAGGCTAATACATAAGCAGGCATAGCTGCACAGTAGAGCTACAGATGTTGTACATTATACAGCCTTTTCACGCATCTTTATCAAGGGAACCCTTAGCCTAATAATTTTAATAAGATTATGATGATACGATATGGACCTAGGTCACTCACAGCAACATGGGCTTAGCCAACGCAATGCTGACAAAATAACGTTAGCTAGTTAACGTTAGAATAGTCAGCCGAAGTTGCGACTGCATTAGGGAACTATGCTAGCTACAAAAACACTGCCAATAGCTTATGCTGCGCTATTTGACATTGACTGACTGAGTGACCACCAGCAGTATGGTGACGGTCTCACTTTATGATAGCCTTACGATTGTTATCTTATCTTATTATCATCGACATTAATTGAATTGATCATCATCATCGTCATCATGGCATGGCACACACACACTAACTCCCTGCGAGTCCGTTAATCATGAAGCTACCATGCTTACCGCTTCAACTACACTCTCCTCCTGCTCCTGCTCACTCTGTCCCTTGGCCCTGTCATGCTCACTCTGTCCCTCCTTGGCTCCCCTGTCACACATCTGCTCCTCTGCCTGGCAGTGGCCATAGCCAGCCACCTCTCCTCCTTCAAGTTCCACCTGTTGCCACACAATGTCGGGTACTGTAGATGTTGAAGCTACTGCAGCCCCTGCAGCAAATATGTCTGTTATTTTTGCACATTTGGCGACATCCGCCTTGAGATATAATTTTTTTTTTGGCCAGCAACTTCTCCGCACCCTCCTTGCGCTTTTGTTTATCCATTTTAACGCCCTCATCCATCCACAGATTTTCGGCTCTGGAGCCACCAGCCACGGCACCTGACACGAAAAACAGAGGACAGAGGGGGAGGGGTGGGGCCTAGTAAGAGATGTTATTGGGCCAGCCCAGTGTCAGTATAGAAAATGAACCAATGGGCCGCTGTCCCTGCTTTATGGGCCGGTCGTTGGCCAAAAAATGTTTTTTTTTAAAAATTCACATTTAATTATATCGGCCCACCAGGAAAATGCCCGGTATGACAGATTACCAGTCCAGCGCTGTTTCCGTCCACTAAACCTATAAATCAATTATATTAAATAGTAGCATATTTTGTCATCTGTAACTAGTTTTCCATGGTGGCCAATCAAATTTCTGTGGGGGCGGGTGCCACCACATGCCCCCCCCCCCCCGGTCTCGACCGGTCTTGAAAAAAAATTCAGAGTCCTCTTCGTCCGAGACGGGGGGGGTTCTGAAATTGTGGGCGGGGTCCGGGGGCATGCCTATCACAGAAGAACATTTTCTCAATTTTCACAGCTAAATGTATCAATTTGGTGCTCTTTCAGATTCAAATTTAAAGAATAGATCCACAATTCTTTGTGATTGGAACATGGGAAATGGAACGCGTGAAATAGATATTTTGGCTAGTGGACGTTTTTGGCTAGACAGATAGCTAACATGCAGAAACGTGGTCTTGACAGTAGCTAAAAAATATTCCATGCTGGAATTAGCCAACAGGCTAATAAAAACAACACAACAATGCAAACTTGGTGTCGGAGCACCAGTAATAAACACAACATTGCAAACCCATAAGGCTATAAGTGGTATGGTGTCGGGCTGTCGGCGCACCAATAACATTAATAACCATGCGTAAGCAACCTAACACAATGCAAACTCCACTCACATAGGCCAACAACAGACATGGCAAACAGACAACATTGTGTGTGTGTGTGTTTACTTACTTTATTTGAAGATAAATTCCATACTCGTTTCTCTTGAAATGAAAGCCTCGCAAAGCTTTTGAGACACAAAATGATCACCAGTGAGTGGTGCGCGCTCAAACTTTTGAAGTTGATGTGGTGATGCATAGTGACAGCGTCAGGAATTCACAAAGCACGTACGTAAAAAAATTACATGTACTCCACAATCATGTACATTTACGCAAAAAGGCTGTGGAGACACCTGCCTTTTGACGCAGATGTAGAATGATATGGGAATGGACTGCGCGTGTGCTAACGTGCTTAACTTGCTTGCATGGCAGACATCAGGATCTCAACATCAGCGTCAACATCAGGATATCTGCCTGCCCTGTGACGCAAATTGCCAGCAAAACTCATTATGTCACTGCCTGCAAGCTAGCGAATTTGAGTAAATTTCATTATTTCAATCACCCGAAAATCCAAAAATTTATCAAACATATGGATTTACTCAGGTATTTTGAAATTGAATCGACGTGCAAAATTAATATTTAGTATGGTTTGTAAATCGAATGTTCTTCTCATTAGTCTACCCTGCCTACCTTGACTGTACATCCCTGTTGACAGCATTGACAGTCCATAATATTATGGAGACTCTGGAGAAATCTCGTCATAAAGGGCAAGGCCGAAAACGAATATTGAATGCCCATGACCTTCGATCCCTCAGACAGCACTGCATTAAAAACCAACATATACTGCCTGGCCAAAAGAAAAGTCGCCGTTGCACCCATCATGCATAGTGCCCACTGGACAAGCCTCTGGAGGCAGTGTTATGATCTGGGGTTTCTTCAATTGGTCAGGTCTAGGCTCAGCAACGTTATGCAGCAATAAGTCGGCTGAATACCTGAATGTACTGAATGACCAGGCATATTCTAGGATGACAATGCCAAGATTCATCTGGCTCAAATTGTAAAAGAGTGGTTCAGGGAGCATGAGGAATCATTTTCACCCATGAATTGGCCACCAGAGTCCTGACCTTAACCCCATTGAAAGTCTTTGGGATGTGCTGGAGAAGACTTTCGGAGTGCTTCCATTCTCCTGTCGTCAATACAAGATCTCGGCCAAATATTAATGCAACTCTGGACGGAAATAAATGTTGTGACGTTGCATAAGGTTGTTGAAACAATGCCACGAAGAATGCATGCCGGAATCAAAGCTAAAGGCGGTCCAATGAAATATTAGAGTGTGCGACTTTTTTTGGCCAGGCAGTGCACTTCTGTAATGAATATAACCACATGCACTCGGGAATATTTCGGAAAACCGTTGTCAGTAAACACAGTTCGTCACTGCATCTACAAATGCAAGTTAAGACTCTACGCAAAGCGTAAGCCATATATCAACAACATCCAGAAACGCCGCTGACTTATCTGGGCTCGAGCTCATCTGAGATGGACTGACGCAAAGTGGAAACGTGTGCTGTGGTCTGACGAGTCCACCTTTCAAATAGTTTTTTAACCCCTTGGCGCAGATGGCAAATTTCACCTATTTAGGGGGTGCTTTGTTTAAGGCTTTATAACTCCAGGTGTGAGCATCACATAAACTTGGTAAATGGCTTAAATGAAACAAGACAGGTGTACCATTCACAATACAAACTTTATAGATTTGTTTATTTTCACAATTTAAGTCAAAATAAAGTGCCACAAATGCAAAGAAACTTTGGAAAAAAAATTTAAAAAATTGTTTTTCTTTAGTTTGCTGAGAGCTACATAAGTGAAATCGGTAATATATATACATTTCTTGGATCATAAACCCCATGTCCACAAGTTTTGCAAAATCTGAGGATGATATGCAGAACTACTAAAGGTCTATGATGCAAAATATAGCAGTGTACCCTGTTGTCCATTAGTGTCTCCAAATCTATCCAAATGGCTAAATTGTGTACTGCTGTAAATATAAAAATATATGTAAATATATATATTTAACGACAAATCAACAGTTTGGGCTCATAAAACTCACTTTTGCATAATTTCCAAGAGGGATTTACTATATTTTCATCAGTATAGGGGGGTAGATACCTATGGGTCCAAAACCCCTATGCAAAACATGTCATAAAATGAATAAAATTAGTTTTGTCCATTATAAAGCATATACATTTGCTCCTTCTGATGGCTTAAGATGAAAAACATTGATATCACAGTGTTACATACACCTAAATATGTTGCCTAATCATTCACTTTAGTACCTCAATAAAAACATCACTTGTCCCTGTACAGCAGGGGTTCCCAAACCAGTCCTGGGGGACCCCTGTGTATGCTGGTTTTCGTTGCAACCACAGTTGCAATCCCAGAATTTTAACAAGCTGTTAATTTTTCTTAATTAGGTGCTTGTCATGTTTGGAGGAATTATTCACCCTCTTAAGCCACATTATATCAGAAATAGCTATGGATGCCATGTAGAATAAACATTGTGCTTATTGTGCTATATTATGTAAAAAATATAAGAAAATTATTTTAAAAACTGATTTGAATCAATAGGCTCCTAATTGGTGAAAGTGTGGACACATGGCCACTAAAACTAACCATTTGGTAGATAATGATGAATTCAAACACAAAGCAAATGATAACGAGCTAAACCTGCATTGTGTTAATAAGCTTAAAGAAAAAATTGAGTTAACCTCTTGCTGCCAAATGCCCCCTAGCGGTAACGCGGGCGTGACGGAAATTATTAAATTATACATTTAATTAATTTAATAATATATAATAAACTGCTCACCTCAATATTTTGATGAAATATCCTTAAGATATATCCATTCCTTCTGGGAAAGTGGTTTTTAAGCCCAAAACGTTGAGTTAAAACTTTGTAAATTACATTGGAAACAACGACCTAATTCGCAAACATGTATTGTAGCTTGATGTCACACCATAAACAATGTGCTGGAAACTGTTCTGCTTAATTGTATTTCACAAAACTTTGGTTCGAATTGTTATACCTTTAGACTTCAAGAAAAAATACTTTCATACGGCTGTACATGATTTTTTCACATTTTAAACCGACTTGTGCTTTTCTGCACTTCATTATGAGTAGTTTGGCTGTGTTCAGTTTGGCGTTGTGAAACTCAGCCAGTTTCTGGAGTACCAATCCCGTGTTTCAGTATATTTTAGCCAAAGTGGTTTTGTACTTTATTTGCACAGTTATATGCAAAACCGTCGTCAATTGGGTGTATTTCTTTGACTGATAGCACAATAGGCCTATCTGAAGTGGGAAAATCTGGCATCGACCCGCCTCCACTGCAAGTGTTATTTGCTTTCCATTGGGTTTTTAAACACGTGTTCAACAACCTAATTAGGAGCCTATTGATTCACTTCACTCTTTAATTTGAGTGAAAATACATTCTTTTGTAACCTCTTTTTATGTAATTGTTGCAATATAGCACAATAAGCACAACATGAACATGGGGAGTTTTTTCTACATGGCATGCATAGCTATTTCTGACATAATGAGTCTTAAGAGGGCAAATAATTCCTCCAAACATGAAAAGCACCTAATTAAGAAAAATTTACAGCTTGTTAAAATTCTGGGATTGCAACTGTGGTTGCAACGAAAAGCAGCATACACAGGGGTCCCCCAGGACCGGTTTTGGAACCCCTGCTCTACAGTATGTATACTTTCGTCCTGGGATTGCATTTTTCTGTAGTTTTAAAAAAAAATTAAATTTTCCTATTCATAATGACTCCAAGGAAATTTTAACCTTAATCTACCACATATCAGCGCACAGTAAATTGGAATGAGCATTTGTCATGCCCTAAGAGACAAGTATATACGCCATATCCTATATTATGTACGATAACATGAACATAAAAAATTGTATTCCACCATCTGCAAAATGCTGCCAAATGTTTTATCTTCAATGAACATTGGTAGCCTGCATCAAAAATCATTTAACGATTGCATTACAGTATGTGAAATGCACTCAAAATGTGAAATTAACAATAGGGCTATCAAACATATTGGAAAGACAGTGCTCGAGTGAAAACACGAACGTACATATGTAGCCAGCGAGACCAACGGCATTTTAGACGCAAAAATACATATCGGAGAAGGGAAACTCCCCTCTCTAATGCGTCTTCTATAGAGCTTGCGTAATACTAGACCATTAAAACGAAAACTGCAGTTACGCTGGGCTGTAGTAAATCATTCAAAGCACCCAAAAATACGTGGCATATACCGTTGCTAAGGTTATAATGTACTCTATTGGATAAAAAAGCCAACAATTAAACCAGAATGAACTGTAATGAATGGGACAGGCTTACAGGGCATGGGGGTATTACGCGTCGACGTTTCAGATAGTGTAATAGTGGTATAAATTGTTGTATATTTCTCAAACCGATTGTACCAGACAATAAATGATCACTGAATTTTGAAAGGAACATCTCGATGTGTAAAACCAATGGTAGGATTGTATATTTTTCATATTGAGTAGCATATATTGCTAGTAGAATACATGGTATAATGAGACAGTACTTTCACAGTTTATTTTGCATTTGAGTGAGCAGGGCTTTTCATGGCTTTTCTGGCATACGATCAGGCTATTGTCGGGTTTATCTCGTTGCTATGATGTTATTCTAATTTTATATGATGAATAAATATATTTATGAACTCAAACATAGATGCTATTGTCCACTGTCACGCATGGGTAGGTATAGACTAGGTGGGGGGTTGCTTGTTAAATGGACTTGCTACAGGGAAATAGTGACACTTAGAAACTCTGTATTCGGCAGAAATCGTCACAAACCATCTACTAATAAATTTAAAACACAGCGTTTGTGATTTCCAATAATAGTTTGGCTGCAGCAGCAACGAATGTCTCAGTTGAGCAAAAAGGTTCTGCTGGCGTCACCTTCTACGCAAAGGGGTTAAATAATGGGTGTCATGTTCTCCGGGCCAAAGAGGAAAAGGACCATCTACAGCTGGGCGATAAAACGATGTTGATAATTTTCGCGATAAAATTTACCACGATAACGATGATAAACTTATGAGATTTATTTTTGATAAACTATCATTTTGCATCCGTTTCTTCTACTTACCCAAATACAACACGAACAACCAATCAGAACTTAGACTTGCACGTTGCTGATGTGCCCACCCACTCAAAACAACGCTACTCACGGTGACCACGTGTATTTAGCTGACATCGGAATGAGTCACTGGCGAAAGCAACCGAAAAAGGTACTTTGACGTTAACTTGTTCAACGTTATACAGGAATAATTTATATATTGGATCAACATTAGGTGTCCAATATATTGCTCTAACAAATAAAGCATCAACATCAGGCGCACTTCCCTTGCAAACCGTCAATACGGCTAAAAGTTATATTTCTCCTAGCTTGTGCCCTTATTAATAACGGAACCATGATGGTAGCGTACCGAACCCGGTTATCGGGCGGAAACCAGACATTTTTGTGATCAACATACGATACTGATATTATTCGGGCACATACCATTGAACATATTATATTTATTAGGTTCACAAAACGATAAGCTAACTTTTAAGCCAATAACCATGTAGATGTGACCGGTAGTTTTTATGTTTTAACGTCTTTTAGATGAGAAAGTACTGTCAAAAAAGGGGCGCCCTTTATCGGGCGGCTCTTGTAGTGCATAAACAAGCTCACGATTATTGTTGTTTTAATAATCAATTAATAGTTTATTTCATCAAGAAAGATACAGTTTGAATAACCAATATGTTGGCAAAATAGCTGGCTAACTGGATAGTTTACCTGGCAGTCCGAAAGATGTCAATATTGTGTTTATTTCTTCACAAAACGATAAACTAAGTTTTAAGCCAATATTAAACATGTAGACGTGACCGGTAGTTTTTTGTTTTAACGTCTTTTAGATGAGACAGTAATGTCAAAAAAGGGGAGACAACTATCGTTTATTGGCTTAAAAGAGATAGGCTCAATCGCATTGGATTTATTTCTTTACAAAAACGATGTTAACTTTTAAGCCAATAACGTGTTTCTTTTTTCGTTTTAACGTCTTTAAGATGAGACGAGACTGCCAAAGAAAGGGCGCCCATTATCGGGCGGCTGTTGTAATCCATAAACAAGCTCATGATTATTGTTGTTTTAAGAATCAATTAATAGTTTATTTCATCAAGAAAGATACCGTTTGAATAACCAATATATTGACTAAATAGCTGGCTAACAAGACTATGCAGTGTAGTACACCAGCGCAGAAGTAGAATCAGATTTCGGACATTTTTTTCACATAGGGGGCGTGATAAAAAGGCTCATAAAATGTGTAATTATCGTTAAATATTCATGAAAATGAGCGGATACATACCTTGTTTGGTTTGAAGTGGGTGGGAAATACTGGTTTTCTTTTTTTCGTTGGCAAATCAGCTCTCGAGGAAGTTCAAATATGGTCGAAAGAGGACGTGCCCGATAAAGGGCGCCGCCCGATAAAGGGCGCCCTGTAGCTAATAAAGTTAACTTCGCTAACGCTAGCTATCATAGCTGCCTATACCTGCTGCCGACAGCCCTTCTGAAGCCAGAAAAAAATCCCCATAACTTTTCTTACTGTTCATGTATGCTTACTGTTCATAATAAATAACAAAGAAACGTGGACGGGCAGTTGTGAATGCGATGAAAGTTTAAGATTTTATCAAACCTGCACAACATTGTATAAGTTGACTTACTCATGAGCAGGTGTCTGAAATTATACGTGAAAAAATCAGAAGGGAAAATGAAGGCAGATACATCTGTGCTTAGGGCCTATATACAGATCCTTTCCAAAAAATTAGAATATCATGGAAAAGTTGTTTTTTTTTCCATAATTCCATTCAAAAAGTAAAACTTTCATAGATTATAGATTCATTACACACAAAGTGAAATATTTCTAGCCTTTATTTGTTTAATTTTTCATAATTTTGGCTTACAGCTCCAGAAAACCCCCAAAACAGTATTTCAAGAAATTAGAATAGTGTGTCGAAAATCAGCAATCAGCAACATATGCTGCCATCTAGGCGACGTCTTTTTCAGGGACGTCCCTGCTTATTTCAGAAAGACAATGCCGAGCCACATTTTTCACATGTTACAATAGCGTGGCTTCGTAGTCAGAGAGTGCGGGTGCTAGACTGGCCTGCCATTGAAAATGTGTGGCACATTACGAAGCGCAAAATACAACAACGGAGACCCCGGACTGTTATATCAAGCAAGAATGGGAAAAATTCCACTTTTAAAACTACAACAATTAGTATCCTCAGTTCCCAAAAGATTACTGAGTGTTGTTAAAAGGAAAGGTGATGTAACACAGTGGTAAACATTTGGGACGTGTTGCAGGCATCAAAAAAAGAATGAGCGTATTTTTCCAAAAACAATAAAGTTGATTTTTAAAACATTAAATATCTTGTCTTTGTACTGTTTTCAATTGGTCAATCATTGCTGTCCCAACATTTTTGGAATTGAGGTTTGTATGATCTTTTTGTGGTCAAGGGCCTGGGCTTTTCACCAAAACTGGTTTAATAATCAATTGTGGCACTTCTGCCAGGAGCACTCACACTTTGTAAATTGATCATATTGAATAATGAGGGTGTCTATACCATGAAACAAACAATATTGAGAGTTCTGCAGTAACTGACCTAAAGGAAAAATGAGGCTACAAAAAGCCAACAAAAACAAACCTCACAAAGTCCACATATGACCCATACAATAATTGGATTGAATAAGATGCCCTTAATGTGACACTTAGGGCTGGATTCAGAGATGGCCAACTTAAGCCATGCGCTTAAAGGTATACTATGTAGTTTCATTGTAAACAACTCGTTCTTTGTTTACATTCAAATTTTCTCCCCAAAAAACATTGTATGTGTCCTTGTGTCCTAATAAACATGTTGAATGTATTTCCTACCTCATAAGTCGTTCGTGAAGTGTTTTTTTGTTAATGTTTTGAATGCTACACTGTTGACATCCCGTCACCATTTTTAAAGCCAGAGACAGCTAAAATTGTGTAAACATCATGAATGGGCGGTTCCTGCCCATTTGATTGACATGGCCAGGCCATGTGGGCAGGCTTCCAGGTAAACTCTTATTTTAGCTTAGGCTACTTACCTTTACGTACGCATCATCAGTACAATTTAGACATTTAGGGCCGAAACATACCTCACGCAAACAGTTTTCTTTTGTCATGACATTTGTGAAAGACAAGCCAGAGTGTTGCAGCGAGGGACGCTATAGCAGGCAACAACAGTAAACAACTTTCTTGTTCGATCTGTGCTTTCCTCCGGTTTGTCTTTCACAAATGTCATGGCAAAAGAAAAACTGTTTGCGTAGCTCGAAGCGTCCACGTTCGCGTACTTGCATGGGGTATGTTTCGGCCCTTACTCATTAGCAAGATGTTTTCAGCCGAGGAGGTAACAATATCATTATAAAAATAGCGACCATACACCTAGCTAAGGCTATCTATTGTTGTGATGTTTGTTTATTGTTGACAATAGTCTATTTATCATGTTTGACCAAACCTTGATCATGTAAATGGAGACTACGTTACATGCTCAAAGCATAGTAATCTTAGCTATTGCTCTGTAAATTTGACCACTGTTCCTTTTCATAAAATAATTAAAAATCATAATTTTGTAATTCTGCTCAGTTCATTCTGTAGCCATCAAAATCCAGTGGTCGCGGCCCCAGATTAAGGGTGAGGGGCAGTCGTGTTCGTGGTAGGTGAGGCAGGGTCAAGGGAGAGGACAGCTTGATCAAAGTGACTGATAGAGCCGACAGACTCCGGGAGGAGAGAGTCCACGGTCAGGGAAAATATGTGTGAAACGTCACTACAATAATTGTGCATCGTCGTGCGTGTCTCAAAATGTGGGTGGCACAAGGCATTATATTTTAATGACCTGTTTCTTGTACCTGCCCCCTGGGTTGCCAGTTTTCTACAAAAAAAATGTTTGTGGGGGTATACATTTTCAACGTGTCAGTAACTGCCTTTAATAATATAACCGTATTTTCCTTTGTAAAATTCTGCCTTTTGTGTGTCGTAGTTGCTCTTGCGTGATGGGGAATGCAGTGAACGTATTAATCCGTCGCATTGATAAAATGATCATAGCTCCTATTGACGACTTGGATATACCCATCACACAATCAAAAGAAATAATCGCTGGACAGTGGTTGCACACAGTATTATTAAGTAAACAAATGAATTGTTGGATTTACTTAAAAAATTGAAAAAAAAAATAAAATATATTCTAAAATTTTATTTTTTACGATTTAACTAATAAAGTCATGTGTGCGTTCAAATCGTGAAAAAATAGACTAGGGGCGGGAAAAAAAGCTTCACGACCGCAAGACCGCGGAAATGGAACGGCCACTCGCTTCCGCTCCGCTTGCCAAAATTCGCTCCTGGTGTAAAACGGCCTTAAAGGGGAATTCCGGGTTATTTCTTAAACTTCTATATCGATATATGTTTAATGTGAGTCTTGAAGCTTACCGCACTAGAATTGCGCCGCCTGTGTAACGTCCCGTTCCCATCCTGTCCGTTTTCCGTGTTTTGCCATGTCCCTCCGTTTCATGTTTGATTCCCTTGTCTGTGTTTTCCCTGTTGCTGCAGACTGGGCGTGTTCCCTCCGTTTGTTTCACTCCTTTTACCCACTCCGGTTTCAACCTATCTCCTTTCCCCGTTGTTGCATGCATTCCGCACCCTTCATTGTTCAATTACCCACGCCTTCATTCTCATGCTTTTCCTGATTGTTTCCAATTACACTCCCCTATTTAACCCACCTGCTGTCTCCCCTCCAGTGCTGGTTCATTACCTTTGTTGCGTTAACCTTGTTGCTACTCTCTAAACGTGGTCTTTGTATCTCTATCCTTGAATCCCTATCCTTGCTGCTAACTTCAGTTTGGTTCTGTCTCGGGGCTTAAATGCTCACTGCCTGCTGTTGTTGCTACCAGTCCTGTTTGTTTGCGGTTCTTCCTGTTTGTAAATTGTGTGTCTCGTTAACCACCTCTATTGTTTCTGCCAGTCTGTAGCTGTTTACCTCTCGCTGTTCGTGTTGCGGTACCTTCCGTCCTGTCCAGTACCAAGTCTAGTTCCGGTTTGGAACTCCAGTATCCCGTTGGACTACCCAGTCCAGATCCAGTCCAGTTCCGGTTTGGAACTCCAGTTCCTGTACCAAGTCCAGTTCCGGTTTGGAACAACTCCATATTCCGGTGATCCAGTTCCTGTGATCCCATTCCTGTTTCCTGTCCTGCCCAGTTCCGGTTTGGAACTCCAATATCCCGTTGGACTACCCAGTCCAGATCCAGTCCAGTTCCGGTTTGGAACTCCAGTTCCTGTACCAAGTCCAGTTCCGGTTTGGAACAACTCCATATTCCGGTGATCCAGTTCCTGTGATCCCGTTCCTGTTTCCTGTCCTGCCCAGTTCCGGTCGGAACTCGAGGGTTCCGGCATCAAGTCCAGCTCCGGCTTGGAGCACTCAAGTCCCGGAGAATCCCTGACCTTGCTATTATTGTTGTGTAATATTCTGTGTACAGCTTGGGACTACCCCAAGCTGCAATAAACTCCCTTTTCTTGCACCTCTGCCTCGTTGTCGTGCGATTAGGTCCAACCTCCCCCAGGATCGTGACAGCCTGGTTATTTTGTTTCCAGCTGTTTTCCAGACACGCTGCGTCGCGCTGATCATGTCACTGGTGCAAATCAAGCAAAGATTTTTAGATATGACTATGATTTTAAGATAGTGTGGAAGAAAATTCAGGTATGAAAACTAATCATCCAGAATGTGTCTAAATATTATTGGTATAAACAGTATTTGCATAATCCTGGCAGGGTGTGAGGGCAGGGAGATTGAGGGAGTGCCCCTCATCTTCCACCCAGGTATTCCTACAGATAAATGCATGAGAGGGAATGATGAGGCCTAAAAACAATATATGACCACTATATTTGATTATACACGATGTATTGTATATATGTATCTGAACAAAAACATCTCCAACGTAAAAAAAGCCAAGTTACTCACGCATAGCCTACAGAGCGCTGTCTTTAAGTCCTTAATTCCAACTTGCAAAAACTAGGCCTGCCTTTAAAAGTATTGATATCAAAATGTATGTAGCCAAGTCACAACTAACAATATTGCGTATCGTAGCTCACACTAAATAAACTAACTCTATTCCTCAATTAATTGTAGGGCGGCAGTGTAGTATAATGGTTAAGGAACTGGCCTTGTAACCGAAAGGCAGCTGGTTCGATTCCCAGGTAGGACACTGCCGTTGTACCCTTGAGCAAGGTACTTAACCTGAATCGCTTCAATATATATCCAGCTGTATAAATGGATAATATGTTAAAAAAAATTAAATAAAAAACGTTGTGTAAGTCGCTCTGGATAACAGCGTCTGCTAAATGCCTGTAATGTAATGTAAATGTATTCCAAAGCAATGCTATCCAAACTTTCCTAAATTATTTAATGCAACTTGGCCCTGTGTTTCTTCATCTTAGCATATGAAGAGATTGTGCCTCATGGAACAACATATGATTTCAATTAATGTTTTTAACAGTTGATGAATAATTACACTCCAGAAAGGATATGGTTATACTTTGTTGGCAAGTTTACTTTAGAAAATGTTTTAAAATGTTAACTGCTGCTACAGATTTCTTTACAATTCACAAGCAAACATCTATATCAAGAAACATCATGTACAATAGAGAAAGGGGGATGAATAAATAAATGCAGATAAAAATAAGTAATATTTTTAAAATAGCGTACATATAGCATTTTTACAAACGTATCCAGACATGTTTGTGGGTCAGATGATGGCAAATAAGTAATAGTACTAATTTTCTTAACATAATAATAGTTATGATATTTGCGAACAGAATTGCTCTGTAGGATCACACAAGTTTTGATAGAAATCCAAATATTCCAAATAAATAAATCAATAAATACATAATAATAATAATACATTTTATTCATTCTGTGCTTTTCATAGACCCAAAGCAGTGGATGCAGACAATTATTCAAACATGCCCTATAGTGTCGTAATTTTTCTGTTGAATTTTCATCTGAATCAGAGTATTTCCACTATAAATTATTCTCATTTTGCAGTGTGATGTGGAACATACAGTTTTCATACAGACCACATTCTCTTGAGATGGTAAGATGAAGAAACTCAAGTTGCATTAAATAATTTAGGAAAGTTTGGATAGCATTGCTTTGGAATAGAGCTAGTTTATTTAGTGTGAGCTACGATAGGCAATATTGTTAGTTGTAACTTGGCCACATTTTGATATCAATACTTTTAAAGGCAGGCCTAGTTTTTGCAAGTTGGAATTAAGGACTTAAAGACAGCGCTGCGTGAGTAACTTGGCTTTTTTTAACGTCGGAGACGTTTTTGTTCAGATATCACTTATTTTTCAGGAACTACTGTCCTGTATCTCTCTTGCCCTTCCTGTCCAAAACAATTGAACGTGCTGTCCTTAACCAACTGTCTGTTTTTCTCCACCAGAACAACCTGCTTGACCCGCATCAGTCCGGCTTCAGAACCGGCCATTCCACTGAAACTGCTCTCCTGGCTATGACGGAGGCACTCGCCACTGCTAGAGCCTCCTCTCTCTCCTCTGTTCTGATTCTACTTGACCTGTCTGCGGCATTCGACATGGTCAACCACAAACTCCTGATCTCCACACTCGCTGAGATGGGCATTTCTGGAACTGCCCTCTCGTGGTTTGTATCGTATCTCACTGATAGATCCTACCAAGTCTCCTGGAAGGGTTCTGTCTCTGCTCCCCATCCCCTGTCTACAGGAGTCCCGCAGGGATCTGTACTGGGTCCTCTGCTGTTCTCTATGTATACTAATTCTCTTTGCTCAGTAATTCATTCACATGGCTTCTCATACCATAGCTATGCTGATGATACTCAGCTCTTCCTCTCTTTCCCTCCCTCTACCCCACAGGTTAAGGAGAGGATATCTGCTTGTCTGACTGACATCTCTGAGTGGATGGCTACCCATCACCTGAAGCTCAACCGTGAAAGACAGAGCTCCTCTTCATGCCGTACAAGACCTCCCCACTACATGACCTCTCCATCACCGTTGACAGGACCGTGGTGGCTGCCTCTCGCTCTGCAAGGAACCTGGGGGTGGTCCTGGACGACCGGCTGGACTTCAAAGAGCACATCAGGGCGACGGCTCGGTCCTGCAGGTTCCTCCTGTACAACATCAGGAGGATTTGACCGTACCTGACCACCTACTCCACCCAGCTTCTTATCCAGACCATGGTCACCTCATGCCTGGACTACTGCAACTCCCTGCTCGCAAGCCTACCGGCCTGCACCAGGCCAGAATGCAGCTGCCCGGCTTGTGTTCAACCTCCCGAAATTTTCCCATGTAACCCCCCTGCTGAGGTCACTCCACTGGCTGCCAGTTGCAGCCAGGATCAGGTTCAAAGTTCTGACCCTGGCCTACACTGCAGCCAATAGGACAGGCCCCGCCTACCTGCAGGACTTAATCCAGAACTATGTTCCTGCTCGACCACTTCGCTCTTCTACAGCAGGGCGACTGGCACTTCCCCCCTCCGTGTCAAAGGCTTTCGCTCGTCCCGACTGCGGAGTTTTTCCACCTTAGCTCATCAGTGGTGGAATGAACTTCCCATTCCCCTACGTTCTACTCCAACCCTGCCTGCATTCCGTCGAGGCCTGAAGACACACCTCTTCAGACTCCACCTTGACTGATATTCTAACCTAGGAATATCAGTTCCCTGTGTTTACTAGTTCCCTGTGTTTTCCTGTCTGTTCATTATAGTTTATAATAGTATTTAGAATAGAAGTGTAGTATTGCTGATTTACCCACAGCTTACTGTGAACTACAGTCAGCGTTCATTACTAGGCATAGCTGCTACATTATGGGAAGGATGTGCTTTGTCTTGTCTGTTCTGTAGTGATCTTGATGATGTCTCTGTATGCACTTATTGTACGTCGCTTTGGATAAAAGCGTTTGCTAAATGAATGTAATGAATGAATGAATTTTTGGTAGCTAACTAATGATAATAATGCATGAAGATAATGACATCGAGAGAGACATGCATTCCAAATAAATGCATGCAGACATTCGCGTAACCATAACGCCCTCTACTGACGAGAATGATAACATTTATCCTATTACCGATAGCCCACAATTACATTAAAAGAGTTTGTAGATGAGCTGTATTTAATGTCTAATGAAATACAATGAACAGCACCACCTGAACTATGGATCATGAAGAAGCATGTAAATTAATGAACCAAGTTTATATGGAGACATGCATGCACAATAGGCTAGACGCAAACACATTGTAGCTGAAAGAAATACATACAGCCTAAAATATGGAAATACAGTTGTAAAATAGGCGTATTAGTATTCTATAGAAATAACGTTAGGCTATTCAACACTGGCTTGTCGGATGCGTAACTCCAAGCTTCCATGTCTGGGCTACGAGCTGCTGAACTTCATAAGCACAGCATAATACCTTCGCAGTTTTTTTTCCCCGGTAGTGTAGTCTAAAGTTGTCTGCGGGAAATCTTTTGGTACCGGACAATGTAGCTAGGTTTAGTTTAGTTTTCTGTAGTGCAATGGATGTATAAGGCATGCTGATTCACTTCGTAGTAGCCTAGCTTGTACCTGCTTCCTGACTAGCAGCTGACTGACGTTTCTCTGGCAAAACTAACGTTGGCTAACAAGCTTAAAGGGATAGTTCGGAATTTTGGACATAATGTCTCAATTATGACTTACCCATGATGTAGTTGATTGATGGAAACCATTTTCAGATAATTCCATGCTGTCCCTTCTTTTGGACATACACACATTGCTAATGCTAGTACAACTCTAAGGTAACTGGTAGCATCCACTACCAAACGCACTTAAACACTCCACAGTGCACCCAAAGCAAATAAAATACGCCGACAGTCTATCGGGTTTATTTTCAGTGATTATACCATAATTTTTTAAGTCAAACTATCGTTGAATCCTTTACTTTGTGCTGACCTATATTCTCTGTGGAAGTACGGCGGTGGAGCTATACTTTACATTACCTACGAACAAAGAAGAGTAAGTAATTGTGATTTAACATAATTAACAATAAGAAATATAATTGGTACCCAAGAAAATCCTCCACAACCTCAAACACAACACACAGACCAATAAACGTCAGTCAAATAGTAAAGACAATCAAAAACAATGACAGTTATACAGTACAAGGCTCACATATTGATAAACCATCAAAGTTGTCGCCAGCTGTAGATTAGCCAGGGTATCTGCTGTACTCCACAGTTGCCGACACAATCCGTTTTGCCGTAAAGTTACATATTTGGTAGACAACAAGTCAGCTAAACACAAACATGCTACGGAATAACACAGCATATACATGCAAACACACTGGCTACCAATTTGCAGGAAAAGTTTGACCACTTCCATGACTTCCCAATCGTGGCAACTAGCTAGCTAAATTGAATAGATAGATCACGCATGCAATCATTTATTAGTTACCTGCTCGTCAGTTGTTTTCGGTGCATGAAGAAAAACAAATGGCACAGCAGTCTCCTTCAGTAGAGGTTATCCCAACCGTCCTTTTTTGATTTTCACATTGTCATCCTGCGTGAAATGGCCACTACACACTTTTTACTTTTTTAGAGTCTCAATTGGTGTGTTGACACCCATGCAAGCAGCAAGAATCCACAGCTGTTTTCTTTGTTGATCTTCCACTGGAAATCGGTGAAAACTTTGTGGTGCCCATTGTTTTGCATGATTTAAACAACCTTGAAATACACACCGAAATACCATCTTACCTGAACGTTAGTTAACAATACTACTAGTCTGATTCTTTCACAGGTGTGATATTGTTGTTGGCCGGCACTACATACGGCGGCAGAGCTATACTTTACGTTACCTACTAACGAAAAGTAACGTAAAGTATAGCTCTGCCGCTGTACTTCCATGGAGAATATAGGTGAGCACAAAGTAAAGGATTCAACGATAGTTTGACTTCAAAAATGATGGCATAATCACTGAAAATAAACCAGATAGACTGTCGTCGTATTTTATTTGCTTTGAGTGCACTGTGGAGTGTTTAAGTGCGTTTGGTAGTGGATGCTACCAGTTACCTTAGAGTTGCGCTAGCATTAGCAATGTGTGTATGTCCAAAAGAAGGGACAGCATGGAATTATCTGAAAATGGTCTCCATCAATCAACTTTACCCATCAATCGTGGGTAAGTCATAATTGAGACATTATGTCCAAAATTCCAAACTATCCCTTTAACTGGACAACGCATATTTCCCAGGAATCTTAGCCAGCAGGAAAACAATAGATAGGCTACTACTAAGAAAGTAGCCTACCAGAGATTATTCTTCTGATTATTATTATAATGAAAAGTGTTTGCAGTAAGATACATTGTCTACAGAGCAATGTTCGGAGGCTATAGTATTTTTTTTTAAGTGACTAACCATGAATCAGATATGCTTAGGGAATTGGAGGTTTATAAACCCAATCTCTCAAGGCATTGCAGCTTAGAGTAGGCTATCGTCAATTCTTAATGTATTATCGTAAATTCTTAATTTTCCTAGTAGTTCATTTTATGGTACATTGTGTTATGTGTGAAAAGGATAAACCTGAATGAATGTCTTCATTCATTTCTTCACTTCAGCTCTGTCTGTCAAGTTTATCCTTTTTTCTCAAGCAAAGAAAAAAGTTTCAACGCAGAATATCATCTGGTTAACATTGCGTTCTTGCATTAAGATACCATCAACAATGGCAAAAGCACTGATTAGAAACAAATATTTGTATTTTGGGTCAACCCTGTCTAGAGTTGTCTACCATTTTGCAGTTTCTGTGTTTGACAAATGCCGCTAATGCCGCTCGGTCCCCGGAAATCGCTGCTTGCAGCTATATTTATTAGGGGACCGTGCAAGCGTAGCTGCAGGTACCCTATTGCAGTGGTTCTCAACCCTGGTCGTGGAGTACCACTGTGTATGCTGGTTTTCGTTCCAACCACAATTGCAATACCAGAATTTTAACAAGCTGTTATTTTTTCTTAATTAGGTGTTTTTATTGTATAGAGAGAACACTTTAAAGCTTTACTCTCTTAAGCCACGTTATGTTAGCAATAGCTATGCATGCTTTGAAAAAAGAAATCCCATGTCCGTTATGCTTATTGTGTTATATTGCAAACAATTACAAAGAAGAGGTAAGAACTCAGGTGAATAGACTCCTAATTAGGTAATTGAACACAAGTTTAAGTTCCTTCATAATTTTTTCCTTAAACTTGTTAACACAATGCAGGTTTGGCTCATTATCATTTGCTTTGTCTTTGAATTCTTCATTATTTACCAAACGGTTAGTTTTAGTGGCCATGTGTCCACAATTTCACCAATTATGAGCCAATTGATTCACCTCAGTCTTTAATTTGATCAGTTAAAACATTTTTTACCTCCTTTTAATTGTGTACAATACAGCACAATGTGAATATTGGACTTTTATTCTTCATGGCATACATAGCTATTACTAACATAATGTGGCTTAAGAATGTAAATAATCCCTCTAAACATTAAAAACACCTAATTAAGAAAAATTAACAGCTTGTTAAAATTCAAGTATTGCAATGGTGGTTGGAACGAAAACCAGCATACACAGTGGTACTCCAGGACCAGGGTTGAGAACCACTGCCCTATTGTATCTGTTCAGATTCTTTTTTTTTAAATTAGGGGACCGTGCAGCATAGCTGCAGGTACCCTATTGTATCTGTTCAGATTCTTTTTTTTTTTTCTCCCCTTTCACCTAAAATTCCTGTGAGCTGGTTTTTCGTAGAATCACCACACTTGGCAGGCTTGTTGGGATTCCAAAACTCTTGGATCCTCTATATTATTACGCAGATTGAACACCTGGTGGCGCTGTAGTACACGTGACAAAATTTTGACATTGACACTGCCGACGCCCCGTTTCACCTAGAGTCACAAAACTTGGTATACATGTGCATTTGCTCATTCTGAACAAATTTGCCTCAAGGACCCATAAAGTCCGCCATATTGGATTTTTTGCTAATTAGCATTTTTTGTAAAATGCTTAAAATGCTACTCCTCCTACAAACTTTGACCAATTGAGATTAAATTTGGTAAACACACTTCTTAGACCATGTCTCATAAAAGATATATATAAATATCCAGTGGGCGTGGCTTATCACAAAAATGCTAATAATTCCAAAACCATTTCACAGAAAGTTATGAAACTCGTATGAAGTCTTTTAAGAGTAACATCTGGACCTGACCTCTCCAGTTTCAACCCAATCAAGCCACGTGGTGGTGCTATAGAGACCCAAATATAAAAAAATATTAAAAAATTCACTAAAAATCATTGACACGCCCACTGCCGACACCCCGTTTGATCTTCAGTCACAAAATTTGGTGGATACATCCCGCTACTCCTGCCCAACAAATTTGCCTCAAGAAACCATGAAGCCTGCCATCTTCGATTTTCCGCTAATTAGCATTTTTTGTAAAACACTTAAAATGCTACTCCTCCTACAAAATTAGCCCAATTTGCACCAATTTGTTCAAGGTACTCAACCCGCATCCCTACATACATGCATTACTTTACTAAGGCGTATGTCAAAAATTGGCCGAATGAGAAGCCAATGAATTTTGCATTGGGCGTGGCTTATCGCACAAATGCTAGTACTTCTAAAACTATTTGATATAAAGTTCTGAAACTTGGTGGGTTGATCGAGAGTTAGATCAAGACTTGAGCCCTGCAGTTTTAACCCAATCAATCTGCATGGTGGCACTAAAGAAATACAAATGTTGGGATGGCAGGTATGCCATCTGCCAAGTACACTATCTCTGTTTAACAGGTCGTCTACCTACTATACCAACTGTGAAAGTTCCTGTAGCTTAGTGGTTAAGGCATTTGACTGCCGTGTAGTAGGTTGGTGGTTTGATCCCCACCTGTTCCAAAGTTTTTTTTGAGGCACACAATGGGCACGTCATTGTAAGAATGTTGTTTTTATTGCAAAGGCTAAGAAATTTCACAATATTACCTGTTATCTGTTTGAATTATGAAGTCAGTAAGCCAAAACAAGAGGAAGAAGACATTACAAGTATAATCCAATTCTTTTTATATAATCTTTGTATAATTATAGCAAATCAAAATTAGATGATCATTAAAAATCATTAAATACAGTAGATTTTTGATTAACTTTTTGATATTTTTGATATTTACTTTTTGATAGATCATCTGTTAATTAGAGGAAGTATTAACTTAGTTAAATTATGCATGCATGAAACTAATCAACTACAAATGTTTATTTTTATACAATTGAAATGTCATAACCCCACCAGGGGAAGTATCAACAAGAGAGTGTAAGACCGAATGGTCTCAAAGGGGGGAATGTGGAAGTAAGCTGTTTTGTGAAACTGTTCTGTAGGCCCAAGAAAGCCTCATAAGCAAACTTTTATAAATAATTAAATAATACAGTCAAGATCTAGTGGAAAAGTACTGAGATGGGGGGTGGTGAGAGGATGCAGATTAGCTCTCTGTCAGCAAGGATGAGGGCATCTAGCACACCAGTCAAAACAGGAATGTTTTCCTCCTGTGTTCCATAACTAAGCAGGAGTTGTACTTATAACAATGGATAAGACAGATCATGCTGACCGAACAGGTGGGAAAAGAATAAAAAATAAGGGAAATTAAGGAAAATTTCATGGTCTGATTAAAAGGAGGAGAGGTCACAAACAATTTTATTTGATCGATCAAGAGTGCCCCCAAGCGCATAGGGTAAGAACAGGTCATATAACATATTCATTTTTTGCCTAATTTGTTATTGGATAAAATAAGATATTATAAAAGGTGTTACCACATATTATTGGAGTATTAGTAACGTAAAGGAGGAGTTATATTATATAAGCTAATGTTTGTTTTTGTTTGGGGAATTCCGAATCCTCTGCGTAGGTTTATGGTTTTCCCACGTTGAATCAACGTTTGACCGTTTAATAAAAGATTAAATTTATTAGTAGATTCTGCCATTTCCTACATCTTTATTTTGAGAATTCTTCAACTCGAAAACCCATCTCAAATTGAACTTAATGAGGAGAGAGTAAAGGACTTCCTCCGCAACTCCCCTGAATGTTCAAATACCAGAAACAACGCAATCGAACGTGGAGGCCCAGGAGGGGAGCACCGGCTCGGGCATGGATTAGTTGGAACCGGGAGACTCCCCTGAACGTTGGAATATGGGAAAGAACGCGATCGGATCCATTGTTCCCGAGAAAAATCCCAAAAGGCAGTTTTTTACATAATTAATTGAAAGTTCCTCATGGGAGACAATTATGGCTATTGCTGCGACCATGAGGGGAGCACCGGCTCAGCCATAGGCTCTTTGGAAGCGGGACATTCCCCAGAATGTTGCAATACCCAGAAACAACGCGATCAGAACCGTGGTTCCCGAGAAAAACCCCAAAACGCACTTTTTTACAGAATTAATTCAAAGTGTCTTCCTGGAGACATTTATGGCTATTGCCGGGACGAAGTGCGGAGCACAGGCTCGCGCATAGGATTTTTGGAACTGGGAGACGCCCCTGAATGTTGGAATATCAGAACCAATGCCATCGGAACCGTGGTTCCCGAGAAAAAGCCCAAAAAGCAGTTTTTTTACTGAATTAATTCAAAGTGCCTCGCGCGAGACATTAATGGCTATTGCTGGGACGAGGAGGGGAGCACAGGCTCGCACATAGGATTGTTGGAACTGGGACACTTCCCTGAACATCTTAATAAGATACACAACGCGATCGGAACCGTGGTTCCGAGACAAAGCCCAAAACGCAGTTTTTTACTGAATAAATTGAAAGTCCCTTGAGGGAGACATTTATGGCTATTTCCGGGCCCAGGAGCAGAGGACCAGCTCTGGGCATAGATTCGATGGAACGGGGAGACTCCCCTGAATGATACAATACCAGAAACAACACGATCAGAATTGGGTTTCCTGAGAAAAAGGCCAAAAAGCAGTTTTTTACTGAATTAATTCAAAGTGCCTCGCTGGAGACATTTATGGCTATTGCCGGGCCCAGGAGGGAGCACAGGCTCGCGCATAGGATTGTTGGAACTGGGAGACTCCCCTGAATGTTATCATACCAGAAAACAACATGATCGGAACTGTCGTTCCTCAGAAAAACCCCAAAAAGGCAGTTTTTTACAGAATTAGTTCAAAGTGCCTCGCGCGAGACATTAATGGCTATTGCTGGGACCAGGAAGGGAGCACCGGCTCGGCCATAGGCTCTTTGGAAGCGGGAGGTTCCCCAGAATGTTGGAATACCAGAAACAATGCGATCGGAACCGTGGTTCCCAAGAAAAACCCCAAAACGCAGTTTTTTACAGAATTAATTCAAACTGCCTCGCGCGAGATATTAATGGCTATTGCTGGGACCAGGAGGGGAGCACCCGCTCGGCCATAGGCTCGTTGGAACCAGGAGGTTCCCCAGAATGTTGCAATACCAGAAACAACGCGATTGGAACCGTGGTTCCCAAGAAAAACCCCAAAACGCAGTTTTTTACCAGAATTAATTCAAAGTCCCTCGAGGGAGACATTTATGGCTATTGCCGGGCCCAGAAGCGGACCACAAGTTCTGGTATAGGATTTTTGGAACCGGGAGACTCCCCTGAACTTGTTAATATGAGAAACAACGCGATCGGAACCGTGGTTCCCGAGACAAAGCCCAAAACGCAGTTTTTTTTCAGAATACATTCAAAGTCCCGCGAGGGAGACATTTATGGCTATTGTCGGGTCCAGGAGCAGAGGACCAGCTCGGGCATAGATTCCGTGGAACGGGGAGAGTCCCTTGAACGATACAATACCAGAAACAACACGATCAGAATTGGGTTTCCTGAGAAAAAGGCCAAAAAGCAGTTTTTTACTGAATTAATTCAAAGTGCCTTGCTGGAGACATTTATGGCTATTGCCGGGCCCAGGAGTGGAGCACAGGCTCACGCATAGGATTGTTGGAACAGGGAGACTCCCCTGAACGTTTGAATACCAGAAACAAGGCGATCGGAACTGTCGTTCCCGAGAAAAAGCCCAAAAGGCAGTTTTTTACAGAATTAATTCAAAGTGCCTCGCGCAAGATATTAATGGCTATTGCTGGGACCAGGAGGGGAGCACCGGCTCGGCCATAGGCTCTTTGGAACCGGGAGGTTCCCCAGAATGTTGCAATACCAGAAACAACGCGATCGGAACTGTGGATCCCACGAAAAACCCCAAAACGCAGTTTTTTACAGAATTAATTCAAAGTGCCTCGAGGGAGACATTTATGGCTATTGCCGGGAACCAGTTGCGGAGCACAGGCTCTAGCCTAGGATTTTTGGAACTGGGAGACTCCCCTGAATGTTGGAATACCAGAACCAACGCCATCGGAACCGTGGTTCCCAAGAAAAAGCCCAAAAAGCAGTTTTTTACAGAATTAATTCATAGTGCCTCGCTGGAGACATTTATGGCTATCGCCGGGCCCAGGAGCAGAACACAGGCTCGGGCATAAGAGTGTTGGACCAGAATACTCCCTTGAACAAAAAAATAACAGAAACAAACACGATCGAATCATGGTTCCCGAGAAAAACCCCAAAAAGCAGTTTTTTACAGAATTAATTCATAGTGCCTCGCTGGAGACATTTATGGCTATTGCCGGGCCCAGGAGCAGAGCACAGGCTCGCGCATAGGATTGTTGGAACTGGGAGACTCCCCTGAATGTTCGACTACCAGAAACAAGGCGATCGGAACTGTCGTTCCCGAGAAAACACCAAAACGCAGTTTTTTACAGAATTAATTCATAGTGCCTCGCTGGAGACATTTACGGCTATCGCCGGGCCCAGGAGCAGAGCACAGGCTCGCGCATAGGATTGTTGGAACTGGGAGACTCCCCTGAATGTTTGAATACCAGAAACAATGCGATCGAAACTGTCGTTCCAGAGAAAAAGCCCAAAAGCAGTTTTTTACAGAATTAATTCATAGTGCCTCGCTGGAGACATTTACGGCTATCGCCGGGCCCAGGAGCAGAGCACAGGCTTGGGCATAGGAGTGTTGGAACCGGGACACTCCCTTGAACAAAGAAATAACAGAAACAACACGATCGAATAGTCGTTTCCGAGAAAAACCCCCAAAACGCAGTTTTTTACTGAATGAATTCAAAGTGCCCTCGCTAGAGACATTTATGGCTATTGCCGGGCCCAGGAGGGGAGCACAGGCTCGCGCATAGGATTGTTGGAACTGGGAGACTCCCCTGAATGTTATCATACCAGAAACAACATGATCGGAACTGTCGTTCCCGAGAAAACACCAAAACGCAGTTTTTTACAGAATTAATTCATAGTGCCTCGCTGGAGACATTTACGGCTATCGCCGGGCCCAGGAGCAGAGCACAGGCTCGCGCATAGGATTGTTGGAACTGGGAGACTCCCCTGAATGTTTGAATACCAGAAACAATGCGATCGAAACTGTCGTTCCAGAGAAAAAGCCCAAAAAGCAGTTTTTTACAGAATTAATTCATAGTGCCTCGCTGGAGACATTTACGGCTATCGCCGGGGCCCAGGAGCAGAGCACAGGCTTGGGCATAGGAGTGTTGGAACCGGGACACTCCCTTGAACAAAGAAATAACAGAAACAACACGATCGAATAGTCGTTTCCGAGAAAAACCCCAAAACGCAGTTTTTTACTGAATGAATTCAAAGTGCCTCGCTAGAGTACATTTATGGCTATTGCCGGGCCCAGGAGGGGAGCACAGGCTCGCGCATAGGATTGTTGGAACTGGGAGACTCCCCTGAATGTTATCATACCAGAAACAACATGATCGGAACTGTCGTTCCTGAGAAAAACCCCAAAACGCAGTTTTTTACTGAATTAATTCAAAGTGCCTCGCTGGAGATATTAATGGCTATTGCTGGGACCAGGAGGGGAGCACCGGCTCGGCCATAGGCTCTTTGGAACCGGGAGGTTCCCCAGAATGTTTGAATACCAGAAACAACGTGATCGGAACCGTGGTTTCCAAGAAAAACACCAAAAGGCAGTTTTTTACAGAATTAATTCAAACTGCCTCGCGCAAGATATTAATGGCTATTGCTGGGACCAGGAGGGGAGCACCGGCTCGGCCATAGGCTCTTTGGAACCGGGAGGTTCCCCAGAATGTTTGAATACCAGAAACAACGTGATCGGAACCGTGGTTTCCAAGAAAAACACCAAAAGGCAGTTTTTTACAGAATTAATTCAAACTGCCTCGCGCGAGACATTAATGGCTATTGCTGGGACGAGGAGGGGAGCACAGGCTCGCACATAGGATTGTTGGAACTGGGACACTTCCCTGAACATCTTAATAAGATACACAACGCGATCGGAACCGTGGTTCCCGAGACAAAGCCCAAAACGCAGTTTTTTACTGAATAAATTGAAAGTCCCTTGAGGGAGACATTTATGGCTATTTCCGGGCCCAGGAGCAGAGGACCAGCTCGGGCATAGATTCGATGGAACGGGGAGACTCCCCTGAATGATACAATACCAGAAACAACACGATCAGAATTGAGGTTTCCTGAGAAAAAGGCCAAAAAGCAGTTTTTTACTGAATTAATTCAAAGTGCCTCGCTGGAGACATTTATGGCTATTGCCGGGCCCAGGAGGGGAGCACAGGCTCGCGCATAGGATTGTATGGAACTGGGAGACTCCCCTGAATGTTATCATACCAGAAACAACATGATCGGAACTGTCGTTCCTCAGAAAAACCCAAAAGGCAGTTTTTTACAGAATTAGTTCAAAGTGCCTCGCGCGAGACATTAATGGCTATTGCTGGGACCAGGAAGGGAGCACCGGCTCGGCCATAGGGCTCTTTGGAAGCGGGAGGTTCCCCAGAATGTTGGAATACCAGAAACAATGCGATCGGAACCGTGGTTCCCAAGAAAAACCCCAAAACGCAGTTTTTTACAGAATTAATTCAAACTGCCTCGCGCGAGATATTAATGGCTATTGCTGGGACCAGGAGGGGAGCACCCGCTCGGCCATAGGCTCGTTGGAACCAGGAGGTTACCCCAGAATGTTG